>CM060429.1:119800759-121000759 GCA_030545235.1 Helianthus tuberosus
TGCTTGAACTCTTACGTGGTGAACGCCTGTATGCTAAATTTTCTAAGTGTGAGTTTTGGATTAACGAAGTACAATTTCTTGGTCACATCGTTAGTAAGCAAGGTATTCATGTTGACCCGTCTAAAATCGAAGCTGTGAAGAATTGGAGTACGCCTAAATCTGCATCTGAGATTCATTCCTTCCTAGGATTGGTGGGCTATTACCCCTGATTCATCTCGGATTTCTCTAAGATCGCTGTCCCTCTCACCTCGTTGACTCAGAAAGAGAGACCTTTTGTTTGGGTCCCGAACAAGAGGAATCTTTTCAAACTCTTAAGACTCTTTTGTGTAATGCCCCTGTTCTAACTCTTCCCGATGGGAATGATGATTTCGTGGTATATTGCGATGCCTCGAACCGTGGTTTGGGCTGTGTGCTCATGCAGCGAGATAAGGTTATTTCTTATGCCTCCCGTCAACTCAAGGTGCATGAGAAAAACTATACTACTCACGATCTGGAGCTTGGTTCAGTTGTGTTTGCGTTAAATATATAGTGACACTACTTGTATGGTACCAAGTGTGTGGTTTTCACTAACCATAGGAGCCTTCAACATATCTTTGACCAAAAAGAGCTGAACATGCGACAGAGACGTTGGGTGGAATTGCTTAACGACTACGACTGCAAAATTCGCTATCATCCTGGCAAGGCAAATGTAGTGGCCGATGCTCTTAGTCGTAAAACTCACGTGAAGTCTATTCGTATCTCTAATGATCTCCATCTGTGTATTCATGATGCTCAGTATTCGTCAGCAAATGAAGGAAGTCTAGAAGTGGAAATCCAAGGCGCAAAGATTGATCAACTCGAAACTAAACCTAATGGACTACAATATTACCTAAATTGCATCTGGGTACCGGATCGCGATAATCTCCATGAGCTCATTATGAAGGAGGCTCATAAATCCCACTACTCTATTCATCCAGGCGCTGATAAGATGTATCATGATCTGTGTGCAACTTATTGGTGGCCTGGCATGAAAAGGGACATTGTTGTATATGTTTCTAAATGCCTTACTTGTACGAAAGTGAAGGCTGAACATCAACGTCCCTCACGACTCTTAGAACAACCCAAAATCCTGACTTGGAAATGGGATAGCATCGCTATGGACTTTATTACTAAGATACCTCGAACACCTTTTGGTCATGACAGTATCTGGGTGATTGTTGATCGTTTGATCAAATCCGCCCACTTTCTTCCTATTCGTGAAGATTATAAAGTGGAGAAACTTGCTCAAATTTATACCGATGAGATTATATGCCATCATGGCATACCCCTTGACATAATCTCAGACCGTGATGGTCGTTTTACTTCACGTCTATGGCAAACCTTTCAATCCGCTATGGGTACTCATTTGAATCTTAGCACGGCCTTCCATCCTCAAACGGATGGGCAGACCGAGCGTACTATTCAGACCCTAGAGGATATGCTCCGCTCTTGTGTCATCGACTTTGGTGGTAACTGGGATGTACATTTACCATTGATTGAGTTCTCGTACAACAACAACTATCATTCCAGTATTCAGATGGCTCCTTCCGAAGCTTTGTATGGCCGCAAGTGCCGATCTCCTCTCAGCTGGCATGAGATTGATGACAAGCAGTTTACTGGCCCTGAAATAATTCAAGAGACAACGGATAAGATTCTTCAGATCCGTGATAACTTGATCAAGGCTAGGAGCAGACAAAAGAGTTATGCTGATAATAGGCGTAAGCCTCTGGAATTTAATGTTGGTGACCAAGTTCTTCTCAAGGTATCTCCCTGGAAGGGAGTAGTTCGTTTTGGTAAGAAGGGAAAGCTCGCTCCTCGCTATGTAGGTCCTTTCAAGATACTCGAAAGGATTGGAAAGGTAGCGTACAGACTCGACCTGCCACAAGAGCTGAACAACGTGCATCCAGTGTTCGACATGTCCAATTTACGTAAATGACTAGCCGACGAGGAACTGCAGGTTCCCCTCGAAGACTTGCAGATAAACGAAGCTGTACACTTTGTGGAGAAACCGGTTGAAATCATGGATCAAGGAGTCAAGCGATTGAGGCGCAGCAAAATTCCCATTGTCAAGGTTCGATGGGAAGGAAAGCGTGGCGCCGAATTCACTTGGGAATTGAAAAGTGAGATGAAGGCCAAGTATCCGAAGCTCTTCGAGCAGTATTCCTCTAAGATTTCGGGGACGAAATCTCCTAAAGGAGGGGAGACTGTAACGCCCTGCGTCCCTAAACTTTAGACTTTTGGCAAGTTTGGTCCCTGGACTTTGCCTATTGTCAATTTTGACCCCTGAACTATGTAGTTACTAATACTTTGATATTTGGCGAATTCTATGTCATATGCTATATACTTGAAATGCCCAATTCTATATGTTTGGAAGGCCTAAATTCTATATGTTTGGAATGCCTAATTCTACATGCTTGAAATGCCTAATTCTATATACTTGGAAGGTCTAAATCTATATACTTTGGTGCTTGACTCTTGAGGCTCGTGAAACTTGAGACTTGGTTGAACGAGGGACTAGAGTCTTGTCACTGGCAGAAACTATGAAACTTTGAAACCTTTTGTGTTATTACTATAAAATAGTTATACTATTACCCAATAATACGCAACGCTTAATCCAACTCGCAAATCAAATCGAAGACGTGAAACAGAAAGGATGGGATTGACCGAGTGGCAATCCGATCGGATGACCACCCGATCGGATAGCCACCCGATCAGATGACCACCCGATCAGATAGCCACCCGATCTGATGACCACCCGATCGGATGGCCACTCGATTGAGTTGCCACCCGATCCGTGCACACTGCCCCTCTTCACCCACCTTACACCATAAATATGAGCTGTCACATCTGTCCTTCACTGATGTGACAGCCCAGCTCGACTCAGACGCACGAACACCTCATTTCTTCAATTACACGGCGATTTCGGTACGTTTTACACTAGATTCTTATACTTCCTTTATCTACACAACATTCTCTACGAGATTCTCCTTTGAAATCTCACTTTTCTCCGTGAAATCTCTTAGATCTGAGTTCTTAAGGATGATGTCATCAATGGTGGTTTGTACAAACTACTATATGATGGCACACATGATGAAACTTAGCTTAGATCTAAGGAATTCCATGCGTTTACATGAAATCTAAGCTAAGACCTATACTTTTCAAGCTAAAACCTTTGTTTATCTTCATCTCTCCTCAACTTTTCACTTTAAACAATGGAATCCGGGTCTGAATGGACTGTAGACTCGATTATTAGTCTGGAGTTGGTTTGGAAACAAAATATTACCAGAAAAGACGACCACAACAGTGATTCCGACATAAAACCCGTTACGAACAGATGACCGACCGGACTGGGGTGATTCCCACCAGATAGAATCGGCTGAACACTGAGGGGTTTACAGTTGTCGAAGTACGTACCACGTCGTCATTACTTTAGACAGAAACTTGGAGTTTTACAAATTAAGAATGGGACAAGGCAACCCGATCGAGTGGCAACCCGATCGGATAGCCATCCGATCGAACAGCCACTCGATCGAGTGACGCTTGCCCCTTAAATTTAAACATTTGAAACCTAGAAGTCATGATCGCCGAGTGGCAACTCGATCAGATAGCCATCCGATCGAGACATCGAAGAATTTTGAACTTAGATCGACTGGCGACCCAATCGGATATCCATCCGTTCAGACAGCCATCAGTTCCCATCACACTTTGTCAACCTTGAATCGAGTGGCAACCCGATCGGATAGCCATCCGATCGGGCAGCCATCCATTCCTATCACTAGTTGAGTTTTAGGCATTTTCCGGAACTTAAACTATCTCTAGGAAGACAGTTTTGTGATCCTTACTTTCCTACACACTATACTAGTGTAATACTTGGCTTCTGGCTCATTTTGTGTCTTAATACAATGTCTGTCTATCTACTGAACTCTGTCAGCATTTTTCTGATTTTCCGGATAACTGTGCTAACTGTGTTTCATGCATCATTTGAGTCAATAAAGTCCTCATGAAAAAAAGACATTAAGCAATATATGATGCACATGTATATATATGGTAATAATCAGAAGCAATTCAAGTAGTCAATTGTAATTTAGCACAGTTATTAAGCAATAATCATTAATAATAGTACGGATGTATGCAAATTTGAATGTTGTCACATTCTCTCGCTGTTAAGAAAATTTCGTCGTCGAAATTTATACTACCTTAACTCCTTAGGGTTACCTTATGCGTGTATGGATATGAATAATACTGAGGTAGATAACCACAAAACCGAATCAAAATGTATTCGAATCAGGTGAATCCAAGGACATATTACAACAACAAGAACCCAATGGTTAAAAGGTATGTGTTCCAGAATTTGATGTCAAAGGATAGGAGACGTATAGATGTATAATCTAGTGTCACTTAGTTAACAGGGGTCCAACGAAAAAAAAAAAGAGTTTAGACCAATAGAATTCCGAACGATCATTCACAATATGCAACCAAGTTTTCAGAAACAATAACATCCGCTAGATGAACTCAAAATCAGCAAGCTCAAATGTAATAGTGACACGAAAATGATCTGTCAACTTTTGAACAAACAAATGAATAAAACTAGTGTGTTGACAATATTGAATTGTGAGAATACACCGAAATGAAATACAATCGAACTTGGTGTATCATTGTCTTAATACATAGTTGCATTAAGAATGTTTAAATGACAAGTCAAACAAAAGTATGTGTAGTTTTGTGTGAAACGGGTGACCATGGTTAGCACAAGCTACAAGTTTGTACCAACACCACAAGGTGTCGTAATGACATAATTCAATAATAGTGGTGACCGAACAAGTTCACTGTGTTTGAAATCAAATGAAAGTGTAATGAAGCAATCCTGGAAATTTGATTCAAACGGCATTGTAGGATTTTTCAATTGAATATAGAATACCAAAGAACTATTGTTTTCGATTGATAATGAAAGAGCAATAAATGCTGCAAGGCATTCGATTAATAATGAAAGAACCGTTAGGAGGTACACTGGGATATAAATTTAGGTACCATTGTCTTAACACATGATTGTGTTAGGACTGCTTTAATCATGATAAAATAAAACGGATTTAGAGCAAGTCAATAAATCAACAATTAAATCCATGTATGAGATGCGTAAACAAGATTAGCGCAAGCTTCAATCTAGTGAAAACATCACCACAAGGTGTCGAAATCAACAAACGACTTAATGGAGCCGTAGACCAAACAAGTCTACTGCGACTTGGAACAAATGAAACTCTCGCAAAAATGAATTCGAATATGATGCTCTCAATACATCATATGGTGTCTTGAATTGAGTATGCGAAATGGACAAGTTCAAGCAATTGGACTTGGTCTCAGCGCAATCTGACAATAAACGTATGTATTGATAAGGGAATTTCGGCATGGTTACAAGAATAAACCATGAATGTAACTTAAAAGGAAAGAAATTTCAAGAAAGTGTGTTGACTTGATAGCAAAGGAGCCAACAATTACAATAATGTAGGTCATTCGAATCACAAATCAATAATTAGCTTTAACAAATAATGTTTGAACTTTGACGAAGCGCTTATTCGAAACGAAACCATATTCATAACAAATGATGCAGGCGTAACATATGAATTTCCAAGAAAAGAAACAATGAGTATTCGCTATAATGAAGAAATGATCAAGTATCGAGACAAAGGAGTGTTTGCTTTAATGAAGAAAATTGTCGTGATGCAACTACCATTAAGAGGAGTAGAGATGCAAAATCTACTCACTAGAAGCAAAAGTGGAAGTTTCAATAAAAGAAATTTGAGTACTTCACCTGTTCGGTTAACTAGAATAGCATGTTTGTCAGAATAATGGGGGTTGTTTGAGTTAGCAGACGCGGTTCCTAAGTGATAACCTTTATGAGTTTTGACTTAAGTTCCTGAAGCTACGTTGGCAACTTTTGCATCTCTGAAGGCGCAAGTCGATAAGGTGTCTTAGCTACAGGCGCGGCGCCTGGAACCTAGTCAATGTGGAACTCGACTTATCGTTGAGAAGGTAATCCTGACAAGTCTTCTGGGGAAGACTTCAGGATTTTCCCTTATCTCAGGGGTATCTTCAAGCTTCGGTGCTTCGGCTTCTGTGTCCACGACATGAGCCAAAGAAACAACACATCTTTTACGCAACAACTTTCGTGCCTTCAAACAACTAATAATCCGAAGTGGCGTATCCCGCTTCTCTCCATCAATCACGATCGTCTCTTCACTCGCCATCGGGCTGCGGAAAATCTTCTTGTGACATACGATCTCAGCTCGGTTACTCGACAAGCAATCCGTTCCAACTACTACGTTGAAACTTCCCAACTCAACTGGCAGCAGATCAAGCGTAAACTCACGCTCTCCAAGCTCTATCACACAGCCTCAAATCACTTCACTAGCTTCTACTAGTTTCTCATTAGCTAGTTCTATCGAATACGGGACGCCTAACTTACTTGCTGCTAAACCAAGGATACTCTTAAACTCTAGAGATGCGAAGCTAAAATCGGCAACAGTATCAAGCAAAACAGATGCATAACGTTGACTAATATGGGACGTACCGATGACCATGCTTGGATCCTGGCGTGCTTCCCTAGCTCCACTGTTGAGCTTTCATCCACGTGCCTGAGTGTTTTTAGGGCAATATTTTCTGAAATGCTTTTTGTCTCCATAGTTAAAACAACCTTGAGCACGTTTTTGATCGTCAGTCTTCCTGCCTTGATAGTCGTTGTTGTCGTTGTTTCCTCCGTAATTCTCGCTACCATCTTGCCCTCCATTTCTACGTTCAGTACCTTGCCTACAAGTCTCCTTGACATGCCCCCTCTTGCCACAGTTATCACATTTTCCATATTTACATCGCCCGACATGGTAACGTCGACAATTGTCGCACTTAGGTAGGATACCCACGTACTCTTTTCCCTTTTTGGCCTTCTTCTTGTTATTCACCCGAGTACCCTTCTTGAAATTTGCGAGCTTCCTCTTGTTATCTCCAGATGGCTCCACAAGAGTCTCCTTCTTCTCTTTAGAGATTGAAAATTTTCCTGGTCTAACCGCTTCCTCAGTGAGCGTCACACTTAAATCAATAGCTTCGGTATTTGTTGGAGGCTTCGATGTTGTCACCATGCTCAGAATCTGAGGTGCCAATCCCCAAATGAAGCGTTCGATCCTCTTAAACTTTGGTTCTACCATGTAGGGGACAACACGAGACAAATCATGGAATCTCTGCACATACCCAGCTATCTTTGATCCTTCCATTTTCAGGTTCCAGAACTCAGTTTCCAGCTTCTGGATTTCTGCTCTCGAACAATACTTCTAATGCATCAGCTCTTTCAGTTCGTCCCACGTCAAAGCATACGTAGCAGCCTCGCCCAACGTCTGAACCTGAAGGTTCCACCATGACAGAGCCCCATCTTGAAACAGTCCAGATATGTACATGACCTGATGCTCTGGGGCACATTTGCTCAAACGCAAAATAGAATCCTTCTTCTTAACCCAGCGCATGAAGGCTACGGTACCGCCAGTGCCATAGAAATCCCGAGGCTTGCAGTTCAAGAACTGCTTGTAGGTGCAGCCTGCGACATAAGCAACATCATTCACATAAGGTATTAGCAAAGCACCCGTGGAAATGTCTAAACGTTTTGTAATGTGTCTTAAGTGACTAAACATTACCGTTGGGAGGGTTATTTCCTGAGGTACCTCCGCTGCGTTCGGAGCGAAGGGCCTCGTGCTGTGCGATGGCCTGTGAGATGCGCTCTTGTAATTCTGCCTCTGTCGTCGGCAGAGGTTGTTGGTATCGGTGTTCCTTCGAAGCGATATCTTCTAGGAAGAAGATTGGTTAGGTCAGGTCTTATTAAAGACACAGGCACATAAGCCTCTACTTAACGAATAAGACCTAGGAGGTGTGTATACATATGTATATAAGCAATCGTCATAGCAAGCAATCGTATAGCATCACAATTATAGCATAAACATGTAGATGGGAACATATTTAATGAGAAGATAACAAGCAAGCACGTCGTTGATTTACATGTTTAATGGGGAATATGACGATTGGGCTTTCATTATTTACCGACCACAATCACATTGTCTACAAAGTGTATTACATCAAAAGGGACACAGGGTCACCCTACCCTTGTCCAATAAGTCTATCAGTGTATCAAAATCACGTGGTCAAAAGTGGTCTTCAAAAGTCTCCACAATGTCTTTACCCAAAAGTAATGCAATCCGCATAAAACCAGAAACCAACTATACTGATGACTGAGGTGGAGGAGGGAAGAAAAGCAAACTGCTAACATGTGCGAGCTCCTCCTCGAGCTCGTATACACGGCGAAGTAAGTAACTGATCTGCTACTCGAGCATCAAAACCCGGGAAAGGTGTAATAGCAGCAGGTGAGAGTGCAAAAGGAGACATTGATGAATGTGGCGGATCAAAGTATACTGGCATAGACAGGGTGGAGGACGTAGTGTCAGCTCATGCTCCAAAACTCTATCACTCGAAACCTCAAACTGTAGCTAGAGTAACAGGAGCAACTCATCCCGTGTGTAGCCTCCTTAATGCGAGGGATGGTAGGGGTCTGAAATCAGCATAGTGTATGATAGGAACCATCGGAATGGCTCGTCCAGTGGTGAAGGAGTGTAAGGAGCAAACGGTGCAGCCTGAGGGCTCCGTGGAAAAGCTGCTGAAGCAAAGAGATCGTCGCGCGGGTGCTGACTAGAAGTACCTTCCCGGGGTGCGGGTATGTCCTGAAAGAAAAACGATAGGCATGTTGGTGCGATGGACGTTGGTCTCCATAGTGGGAAAAGGAGCAACATCAGCGGGTGCAGGCGGGGGAGTAAATAGCTCAACAAAAGGAGGATCAACAGGTGCAGGAACTGGATCAGGTATAAGGGGTGCAAGGTCTAGTAAACCAAAAAGGAACATGGTCAAGATCAGGAATCAGCTCAAGATCAATAGGTGCAACATCAGGCTGATTTAAAGGGGCAAGAGCTAGTTCAGAGGCAGGCTCTGGGTCGTGTGGAGGTGTGGGATCTCGAGCAGGTGATAGTGCAGACATAGCAGTGTCATCGTCCGAGTCAGTAGCAAAAAGCTGCAATCCGGCCATTTGTAAAGCTGAAGGGGTCACAGACTCAAAGGAGTCTGATACCGAATGAAAACTGATGTCAGAAGATATCTCCCCATTGGAACAGCAGGAGGTGGAAACAGCTACAACATCCTTATCTATCTCCCCATCACCCTGGGCGTCAACAGGAGGATCGTCTACGAACAAATCGACGTCGTCATCAAACAATTCATCGAATGGCCAAGCCTCGGGAGGTATGACCATAAGAGGTACGACATCGAGGATCGGAGCCACGATGTGCTCACCATCGGGATGACCAATGATAAGGTGGTCATGGACTGGAACAAGAATGACAAAAGGATCCTCGTCAGGGAAGCCATCAGCAAGGGTAAATCATCACCAAATCCTGGTAGCGCGAATGGTTGGAAGTCGTCATCGTCCTCAGACCGCATGTCAGGATCACTCTCAGTGTCTGACGTATATATCTCTGGCGTGGCATGACCTCATCGTCTGACGCGACTGCCTTCGGGTTGCGGGCATCCGACAACCCACTCTCTGAGGATAGCATGTGTGCCTGCAACACTGTAATCCTAACATATGTATGTATAGTAACCACTAACACCCATTATATGCAAACAAAGGCAATTTATCATGTAATTATGTATCCTTGTTATTCCTCATGAAATCTTTCTATCCTTCCTAGTCTCCAAGACTAAACCACCTAGTCTCCCAGACTAAACCACCCAGTCTCTCAGACTGAACCACCCAGTCTCTCAGACTGAACCACAACATAAACCTTTAAATGTGTTTCGTGTCTTTTCTTTATAAAAATGTCTGTTTCTTGGATCTGGGCATTTTCGTGTATGCAATGAAAACATGTTGTAAAAATATTTTCGTGAGAGCCCTAATGATTGTAGTCTAGACTCGAGAAGGAATCCTAGTTCGCTACAATCGAAGCTCTGATACCAAACTGTCACACCCTGACTTTTGCGGAAGCGTGATTTGGTGTGACTTGCTTAATATCATTGCATTCAACCATAACAAACGACTATATGATGCAACCAAGTTGTTCATCCATAGATAGTTTCAAAACGTTACAAGCAACATTGTTTTAAAATCCCAAAACACAGACTTCAAGTTCAAAATACAATACCAGCAAATTTTAGATCCATAAGGACTTCACAAAAGACACAAACAAAATAGGTTTCGAGCCATGTATCTTATCCAAGATAAAATACATAACCCAAACACTTCGACTTCGGATGACACCTTTTATTAGAGACATGACTTGTAAACTCCAACACCTGCCAGATCCATACTTAATTTCCTGAAATACATGTAGTTTGAAAACATCAACAAAAGTTGAGCGAGTTCATGTGTGTGTTTGTGAATAAACCTTTGAAACATTTGTAAGTATGTTTGTAGTACTTGAAAACCAGTATGAAAGCAACAAGGAAACAAATCAATTAATGTGTAGCTAATACATTAATATTTGTGACGTGATGCAGGAAGACTCAAACCTAGCAGAATTTGTCTCCGGCAATAAGACATAGTCACCACATGGTCCACTCGGCGGACGCATGGGTAGGGCTCGCTACACCCAAATAGATCTATCACTCATGTCCCTCGGTCCTACAAAGAGGATTAATGGCCTTAAAAGTCATACCCACCACTCACATGATCTAGCAGTACCCTTCCTTAGCTAACCATACCAAATAATAACGTTTGTAAACAGTTTGTAACATGTACTTCACCCCCGAAGTTATGAAACCGAAAACAGTTAAAAGAAAAGGGGGTCATGAACTCACAGGTTTGCGTTCTTCGAATCCGCCTGTAACTCAAAGTTTCCTCTGGTGTACACGACTACCTACAACGTACTATGGTCTATTAGACGAGCGGGTCGTGCCTTGACTTAGTATTAATTAGTGTCTTTGAGTTACGTTTCCAAGTGTCTTCATCATTATTCCATGTTATACAATTATTTGTTAAAATAATAAATATTTTAACTTAAATTATATTTATTAAATTTTTGGAATAATAGTTAAAACAATATATATTTTAACTTGATACTTTTCAAGTATTTATACATGTATTTCCTTCCCAAGGATGAGTGTACTTGTATTCACATTCTTATTCTTGTATATTTTTGTCATGTATTGGGGTCGTATTCCGGCGTGTATTTATACGTACGAAAACACACATTTCTTGTAATTATCAAGTATTCTTATACTTAATGTTATATCAACTTCTCCGGAATAATATTTCTAGTAAAACAATACTTTAATATATATTTCCAAAATGTATATTCCGAGGAATATTACTTAGAGAATTACTTATAATTTTCCTTTGGCAAAAATATTCATATTTTCATATAAGTTCCAAAAATAATATATTTTCAAGTTTAACTTGGAAATTATATATATATATATATGCTTATTTTTCTCCCAAAATAATATATTCCGTTTTTGTTTGAGAACATCTATATTTCTTCCAAAAGTAATATATCTTCTAATATTTCCAAGAAAATACATATTTTTATTCACCCAAAATAATATATTTTCTTCTTGTAAAAATATGATATTTCTTTGTAATAATTGTAAAAATCATATTTTCCTTCTCTTAGTGTCCAAAATATTAATTACCAAAATATACTCATGAATTATATTTCCGGAATATTTTGTATGTTATATTCCTTTGTTCGGTTTCACCAATATTTTGTGTATTCTTTGTATATTTATTCCTTGGAATTTTGGTAATATTTTGAATGATATTTTTTGCTATTATGATGAGTTATATTATTTTATGTCCTAAAATAATATAACTAGTACACACAATATACAAATAATCACACACATGGTGCCTTCTAAATATATATTTCCTAACTACATATTTAGTCACTTTTATTTGTAAAAACCAACCTCCAATATTTATAATTTTTGTAACAAAAATTATGGCAAAGTTTATGTAAAAATTCATGGTTTAAAGCACACTTGTAATTATTTGTTTAGAAATAATTTTCTAAGTGTTTAATTTTTAGAAAAATTTTGCCATAGTTTCCCCTAAAATGGAGGTTTCCATACCTTGAAGGTATATCATTTTCTTTTGTAAATCAACACAATCAACCAATAATCAACAATAAACAATCAATCTTGCCAAAAACAAGCATAATCTACTACTTCATGAACTTGAATATTTGTAAAAATTTGTAGTAACTTACTAGTGTATTTAGTAAGTCTTGTTACCCTTTAAAGTATGGTTGATACTTTAAAAACATCATTTTTAAAGAAGACGGTTCTTTACAACTTATAATTACCTTTTCTAAAAATGTTTCTTCATGGATTTTTCTTGTTACATATGTGCTTCTACACTTTATTAACCACCAAAAATAAGGTTTATTTGTTTAAGAACCAAGTTTAAGTGAGACTTGTATTTTTAACTTGGTTTCTTGAAAAATCATCCATGAAATATGAGATCTACAAGATTTATATCTTACTTTAATCATCATTTTACAAGAAAACATTTTATTCATTCAAGTTCATGACTTTTGTGAGGATGATCCATTAATCTTTAACACTTTCATCCTCTCATCTTGCTAGATTATGTTTTTAATCATGATCTAGCAAGATCATATGATGATCTACATCATTTTCATATGCAAACAATGATCAACAACCAAATCAACACACAAACAACATGATTTCTTTAAGATTTAAGCTTATGTTCATGTGTCTTTCTCTTGATTCTTAGTGTTCTTTGAGTTTATCATCATATATTATTCTTTAACCACTTATATAAGATGTAAAATGGAAAGATTAGTGTCCTTACTACTAGCTCAAGGCTAGGGATGATCAAGAGAAGAAATGAAGTGGATAAAAGCAAATGGTGAAGGTCCTTCAACTTCCGAAAGCTCCAAGCTTCCTAATACACCTTCTTACACCTTTGTATATATGTGGAATGGATGGAAGATGAATGAAAAATGGTGGGTGTATGTGGGAGTCTTTGGCCGTGAGTTATGGGAGGAGGAAGGAGGTGAATGTGTGTTGTGAATGAGAATGGTAAAGTCTTGAACTCATGGTTTCTTTTATAAATCATCCAACATGTAATGGCATAAAGCATAATATGTGTAGCATATTCCCTACATGATCTAATTTTATAATAAATAAAATCAAGAGTGGGCCCCACACTATGGCCGTGAACTAGGTGGGGGGTATAGTTTTAGGTTGTAACTAGTTAGTTTGACCATAGTTGAAATCTAAGTGTATTGGTTAGGGTATTAGTTATTAGGTATTTATATGATGTGTTATGATGTTCGGGGACCTTAACTAGATTGGTAATGTTAAAACAATGCTTCTAGTGAAAATTTGGTGTTTCGGGTAGTGTCCGGTTATTCGGTTGGTTACTGGTTCGTTAAGGTGCTAAACTACGCAGTTTAGTGTGCTTTATGTTACCTTTTATGACAGTTTCGATTCCCGACACTTAGGAAAGTATTCAGGACCATTTAACCATATTTATGCATGATGTTAGTGTGTTTAAATGCTGAATTTGCTGATTTTCTGCAGAATTCTGCAGTTTAGTTGAGTTTTAGGCACTTTCCGGCACTTAAACTATCTCTAGGAATGCAGTTTTGTGATCCTTACTTTCCTACACACTATACTAGTGTAATACTTGGCTTCTGGCTCATTCTGTGTCTTAATACAATGTCTGTCTATCTACTGAACTCTGTCAGCATTTTTCTGATTTGCCGGATAACTGTGCTAACTGTGTTTCGTGCATCATTTGAGTCAATAAAGTTCTCATGCAAAAATGACATTAAGCAATATATGATGCACATGTATGTATATGGTAATAATCAGAAGCAATTCAAGTAGTCAATTGTAATTTAGCACAATCATTAAGCACTAATCATTATTTAAGAATAGTACGGATGTATGCAAATTTGACAGTTGTCACAAAAATACCATATGAATATTTTGTAAGTGCGTTCTCATTAACCTCTCGTGTTACCTCGTTTTTAAAAGTATCTGCAACAGGGTTCATCGACCCCTACAGACGCCAATAGAGAGGTCTGTGTATTATTTGTTGGAAAAGTCTAACGTGAAGGTTCTTTGCCTTAGAGCATTCAATATGGATCCCTTATATATTTGTGAGTGAGTTACTTATATTTTAAGGGATGGTTGTGAGTGGATGAGAGATAAAATGAAACTGTTCATTTGTAAATATACGAGAAACACTATTCACCTCTATAAATTTTTTAACATTTTTGAAATTGTTTGTGAGTGGATGCGAGAAAAAAGTAATGATAAATGTATAAAAATATTATTTAATGGAAAAGAAGAAATGAAAAGTAATGATTTATAGTGTAATTATAGAAACTAGTGGGTATCAACCCGCGCTTCGCACTGAGTCGAACATTAAAGTGGCTCGGCTTTGCAGGTTGAAACGTAACCATAGCGTTGCAGCGAAGGCGTAAAACCGTGACAAAAATTAACAGTGTCTAAACGTTACCGAAGGCCACACATTATTAAACTATGTAACTTCATATATAAGAAACAGGAAACCTTAATGTTGTTGATAACATTTAAAACTTTATATACTAAATTAGACAAATCCATGGCCAACCCGTGCGTTAGACTATTAAAAAATAATGTAGGTACGTTGGTAAAACTAATCACATAGCAACGAAGAAAACAACTAATTACGAAATGGTGAAAAACACGACACTGAATGTTAACATCTCCAAATTTATTTTATTGGAATGGTTAATTAACGGTTTTTTTGTTTTGTTTTTTTGTTATGAGTGACTTGTTTTTAAAAGCAATTGTGACCTAAGCAGACATTTCCATAAATTATAAAAAACTTCATGTGTTTAGATATTTTAAAATCACAATTAATATATGATAAAATGAAAACTGAATGAACATCATTCGTTCAGTGATATTTTTTTTATATTGAGAAATACCTTATATTCATTTATTAGACTATGAGGAATGGGGCGAGGGTTGGGGCGTGGCCCTTTGGGCGGGAGTTTCAGCCCAGGCATTGGGCATGCCTGGTGGTCCTCCGTGGCCGGCTCTCATTGGCTGGGTTGGTTAGGCCATAGCGGCTAGGTTTAAATTTTAAAAAATAACTGTTTGGCTTGGGTATGGGGGGATGATTGGGGAGTGGTTTGGGTACAAATGCCCAAGTCACCACCCCGGGTGGGTTTGGGTTTCGGCGTGGCCCCTTGGGCGGGAGTTTCAGCCCGGGCGTTGGGCATGCCTAGCGGTCCTCCGTAGCCGGCTCTCATTGGCTGGGTTGGCTAGGCCATAGCGGCTAGGTTTAAATTTTAAAAAATAACCATTTGGCCAAGTCAAACGGTTCACCCAAGTCACTATAAAACCCCCCAACCCCACCACCTGTCCACATCGCTACCCCAACCCTTCACTCCACCTACCCGAACCCGCTACCCACACTTGATACCGGCACAACGCGATGAAGGGCCGCCAACCCGGTGAGACCCGTTACTGGCCGGAAGCTTTTGCTAGCTACCGGCACAACGTGGGGAACGACCGGCACAATTTAAACGCGTGCCAACACAAGTGGTGCGAGCTACGACCGAAGCTCGACCGTTTTAAAGCCTACTACGATAGCATCCCGGGTGGTGATATAAGTCACGAAAACCGGGTGGCGGTGGCCAACATCGAGTTCCGGGGCAAGGAGCGGAAGCCGTTTGACAAGCTCGCCCTGTTCGAAATCTACCTAACGCTTTAGGCTTTTTTTTTCTTAACCGATCCAACACGTCACTCACCAGCGGGGAGGCTCAAAGTCCACGTGTCAACCCATGCCCCAAACATGAATCCTGTAATTTTTACAGTGACTAAGTGGTGAAACAAGAGTTAGGGTCTACGTTCAGTCTTTACAAGAAGTGAAACAGTTTAAAGAAGAGTTGCAGGATGATGTCGGTCGAAAACACCAATGCCTTTCGCGCAACGCGCGTCATTGAAAAACACTAGTTAAATAAGTTTTATAATTATGCATTACATCTTAAACTCAATAAAAAATATGAGATAAAATTAATCATATATATGTTTTTAGAAAATAAAAATAAGAAGAAAGTGTCTTAAGGTATATGTCATTCACTTACTCCCAACCACATGATAGGCTATGGTTAAAGTTTTAAGTCACTAACATGCCATGTTATCAATACTGTAGCTAACAAGTTATTCTATTATATATTCTATTATATATATAATAATAAAAATAAGAGATTGAATCCGAATACCATTATTTTATCTCTACTAGGTGTAGGACCAGTGTAACCACACGAGTAGGTTTAGTAATGATCGAAATCAAATACTAAAAAACAGATTATAATATATCATTTAAATTTTGGTCTTTAGTTCTATATCTTTATAAAGTAATATTAAATACAGTATGTGTGACCACACAGGTAGCTTTAATAACCATCGAAATAGATTATAATACATCATCTAAATTGTTTGTATTTAGTTCATGTTTGATATAGAAATTAGGTAAGTAACTGAAAATTTCTTGTCTAAAATGAAAGCATGACCTAATTTTATATTGTCTAATAATTAAAGCCTGATCTAATTTAAATAACCAAATATTATTGAACAGTTCAGATTTAAATTGTTTGCGTTTAGTTACATATCTTTATAAAA
The DNA here is from genome assembly GCA_030545235.1 of Helianthus tuberosus. Taxonomy (NCBI): domain Eukaryota; kingdom Viridiplantae; phylum Streptophyta; class Magnoliopsida; order Asterales; family Asteraceae; genus Helianthus; species Helianthus tuberosus. The sequence goes on from CM060429.1 coordinate 119,817,503, forward strand.
CAGTATGTTAAAGACAGTTTAATTGAAAATTGATTATAAAAAATGACTATGCATTGATCTTGCTTTCACAAGGTCTTCTGAACCATGTCTTCCCCTTCTTCTCATCATCTAATAAATCCCAGATAGGAAGATAAACAGCTTGATTGTAAAGCTCTAGAAGACCTTAGAGTATAACCTTCACATAATGCAGTGTACAGTTAAGATCAATGCCTTCCTCTAATCTCTTGACTTTTAATCACCTTAAAAATGCTAACGGTTTCTTTCCGGTTAGGTAATCTATCTCAAATGGTTGTGGAAGTCAACTAAATATTGCTTTTTCAAGCTCTGAAGGATGATTAGTTGCACCAAAAATCATCACTCTAGCATTCTCTACATAAACCAAAAATCCCAGATTTAACCAAAAAGCTCAAGAAGTTACTAAATGTGAAAGACAAACCTTTGGCGTAGGAATCAACTTATTAATTAACCGGATGATTTTAAACCTTTTCAAATTCAGTTTTTATGTTTTAAATAATTCCAACACAATCAAAGCAATCTTAGCCGATCGTCGTATCTTGGTAACGCGTTCTCTCCTACCAGTGCCAGGGCCACCTTTCATAATGATCGAAATCAAATATTAAAAAATAGATTATAATACATCATTTAAATTGTTTGTGTTTAGTTACATATCTTTATAAAAGTTTTTGTCTTTTTACCTGGATGTTACATTATATCATCACAGGCTCCTACTTTCAAAGAATTAAAAGCAGGAAAAAAAGTAAAGCAAACAGAACCTCATTCACTTGATCAAAACACAATATAAGAAAATGATCAACTCATAAATGATCAGAAGATCAAAGGTTAAAAGGGAGGTTATTATAAGAAACCCTCACACTCTCAACAAAGTCTCATTCACTTGATCAAAACACAATATACCAACCCCTCAGATTTGTTATCGCAAGTTGTTGTCGAAAACCGCAATGCCTGCAATCAACGTTTCATGTGTCAAATACATACATACTGAATTGCCTTCATGATGAAAGGCTGTAAACTCCCTCAAAGACTTAAGAAAAGAGCCAAAATGATTCAAAGAACCTTACTTGCAATGGAGGTAGAAGACAGGTGTGTTATTACTCATGTTCAAGATAACCACTTCCGCAACAGAGAATTTCTTCTTATTACGTGAACCTGTATCATCTGAACCGTTTTGACCCATCCTTTGTGTCTTCCTCTCTTCTTGCTCACATGAACACGAAAGATGTTATCTTGAACATGAATAATAACACACCTATAAAACAATGTTAAAAAAAGTATGTGTTAGTATTATAAGCTTATTAACAAATGAGACCATATTAATTTAAAATTTAACCTTATGATAACCAAGAGGCAATCTTGGTTATAGTCTGAAACATAAAGCATCCTTGAACATGGGTCATCGGCCAAATCAAATACTAAAAAGCAGATCATATCCCTGCATGAAAAACAAAATCGATAAATTTATGGAAAATGATTTTGAAAGATGATAATCCAACAGTAGAGGATCAAATTCTACAACTCCGATAAATGCAAGGGTGTTCTCAAATAATGGTTCATAGATGTTTGAAAACCTACAAAGAACGACAAATGTCCACAGTGCTGCTTCGTTGGACATTTGTCGGTCTTCAAACATCTAGGAAGCATTATTTGAAAACACACCTGAATTTACTGAAGTTGTAGAATTAGATCCTCCACTATTGCGTTATCATCTTTCAATCACATTTTCCCTAAATTTATCAATTCTGTTTTTCATACCTCCCAAAGCCACCTATCCGCCTGCAAAGAGATCGAAATGAATATGAAATGAATGTGAAATGATTTGAGATAGGTTTTTTAGTGAGAGAGAGATAGAGAAGAAAAGAGGGCGGTTTAATTCCCTGGCATTTATTAATATAAATTTCAAATTATATCTCTATCTATATTAATATAATATAGAAGATAGATTTATAATTAATATAATATAGAAGATAGATTTATAAATATACAAAAGGGAATAATGACATCAGCATTAACATGTGGCATACCTTAGGAGTTGACACATTCATGAGTATCTAATGCCCAAAATTACTCAAAGCCCTAAATAATATGACTGCAAGCGCAAGAATTGAAAATCAAATGCAAAACTAATGAATTGAACTTAACAACACGCTTCTAACAAACTCTAAAAATTATAAAAAAGAAAAAAAAAACTAATGAATAATCAAGACATCATGTTTCGAATATAAGATTAACTTCTAACGCTGTGTGACATTCCTACCTGTTTTCAAACCACTGTTTTAACCAAACAGTGGTTTCAAACATCTGTTTTCTCCACAAACCACTGTTTTAACCAAACAGTGGTTTCAAGCCACCATTTTAACCCAACAGTGGTTTCAACCACTGTTTTCTCCACAAAACACTTTTTTAACCCAACAGTGGTTTCAACCACTGTTTTAATCCAATAGTGGTTTCAAACATCTGTTTTTACCCAACAGTGGTTTCAAACATCTGTTTTTACCCAACAGTGGTTTCAAACATCTGTTTTGTGGATAAAACTGTTGTTGAGACCACTGTTGGTTTAAAACGGTGGTTTGAAACCACTGTTGGGTTAAAACGGTGGTTTGAAACCTCTGTTGGGTTAAAACAGTGGTTGAAACAACTGTTGGTGAAATCTTTGTCATAAAACCAAACAAACCAAGGAAAGATAGTCTAGTCATAAATGTATAAATGAAATAACAATAACAGTACTAATCAAAAAATGAATACCGATATAGGTTCCAATTATAACAATACCGATAGTGATGTCATTATGGATTTAACTTGGTTCATCGCACTATTATCTTGAATAACACTATTTTTAACAAAAATTACCACAGAGAGAGAGAGAAAGAGAGAGAGAGAGAGAGAGAGAGAGAGAGAGATATGGTGACCGTTATCCGATGACAAATTTGAAGTGCGCCAAAACTATAACTGAGTTTACTCGGACAGTATATAAATCGGCAATGAAATCACAAAGATGAAAGAATTAATATACAGCCATCTACAAATAACCATCAACTTAATATATTCATTTTTAAGTTTCTTTTATATTGAAAACATGTTGTACCTGAACATATCTCAAATAACCAGTCCGTTCATCTCCATCATAAGATTCAATGTTTAAAATCTTTATACCTGAAAAAAAAAAACAGATCCAAATCAAAACGACAACATGATTTGAGAAATATACTAAAACGAATCAGATTTAATACCTTACATGTCGGATGAATAACATCCAAGCCAATACACTGTCATTTCTCGGTCTGAGTTCATCGTTACTCATTGAAAACTCCTTCACAACACATCAATTAGTTAATTGTTAAAACTAACTTCCATTTAAATTCTCATCAATCAACAAACACCTATCAGATAAACACTGACGTTCTCAAACTAATAATACACTAAAAAATATACCAGTTCATTTCACGCTGCTCTTCGAATAACTCAAGCTCCGCTCCCGGCTTCGAAGCATACGCACACTGCTCTTTGAAGAACTCTAACTGTAAGTTAAAAAATAACCGTTCCATATTAATACCCAAGTTAGCTACCTAACAATAAGATCCAATCATTTAAACATATTAATTTTCTTAATGTGTATGAAAAGAAAACTGCAACTAATTGTCGTCTCACAAGTTCTTAAGTTAACAAAGTACAAAACCTGATTATATTATGTCCTAATTAAAATGGTTGAAGAAATATTAAGTTTCATATGAAGAGTCCTTTATATCTGGTTTTAATTCAATAACCATACATAAACCTCAGATTGTTGTGAAACATGTATTTGGCAAAAGCATACTCGATTATTTGAAACCTCTCTTTGTTGTGAATAGATGCTAGAAAATAAAACAGATGTTTGAAACCACTGTTGGGTTAAAACAGTGTTTTGTGGATAAAACTGTTGTTGAAACCATTGTTGGTTTAAAACGGTGGTTTGAAACCACTGTTGGGTTAAAACAGTGGTTTGCACTGTTGGGTTAAAAGAGTGGTTGAAACAACTGTTGGTGAAATCTTTGTCATAAAACCAAACAATCCAAGGAAAGATAGTCTAGTCATAAATGTATAAATGAAATAACAATAACAGTACTAATAAAAAAACGAATACCGATATAGGCTCCAATTATAACAATACCCATAGTGATGTCATTATGGATTTAACTTGGTTCATCACGCTATTATCTTGAATAACACTATTTTTTAACAAAATTTACCACAGAGAGAGAGAGAGATGGTGACCTTTATTCGATGACAAATTTGAAGTGCGCTAAAACTATAACTGAGTTTAGTCGGACAGTATATAAATCGGCAACGAAATAAAAAAGATGAAAGAATCAAAGGAGATATGCGAAAACAAACATTAATGATTTTATAGTAACATTTGCCCACGCAAATTCATAGTAATATATATCTTCATGAATGGATTGTCCACAATTTTTTTCCTAATTTATGTACGAAAGGTAAAGTAATTCCAAGTATATATCTTCAAGAATGAATTGTCCATAATGTATTTCCTAATTTATGTTCTAAAGGCCATGTAATTCCAAGTAAAACAAATAACACATGATCCAAACCCTTTGTCCTTTGGTTCAGTTGTGGTATTACTACAATTAACTCAAATCACTATATTAGAAAAAAAATCATATTACATTGATGTAAAAACTCTTCGACCAAGTAACCTTTGTTTTTTTTTTTTCAGATGACCATTATCCGATGACAAATTTGAAGTGCGCCAAAACCATAATTGAGTTTAATCGGACAATATATAAATCGGCAACAAAATCACAAAGTAGTTATTTTATTAAACACAAGTAAGCCAATACAGTTAGTAAAGCTAAATGAGCGAATAAACGGGAACCCATGTAACAACTTCCTTAAATATGACAACTAAGAAGGAACAAATTCCTAATAACAGAAGTGTATATCCAACCTAATGTGGGCTTGTTTGCAGCCTTGTTTGGGCGAAATTGACATTTTACTCAAAAAACTAAGAAAAATATTTTAGATTAAATGAAGAACAGTGCATGCCTGCATGAAAGCAAAGCTGAACCCTCTCTATACCAAGCTTTCTGCCAATTGGGTCTCAATTCCCTAGACGCTTGTGCATCAGTGAACGCCTGGTCAGCTTGCCCAAGGCGCGTCCAACAGAGACTACGATTTGATAACAACGTAGCGTAACTCGGGTCAAAATCAATTGCCTGTTTCATGGTTAGCATGAAAAGATTAGGCTAAAAGCAAACAAAATCCTTTTAATTTGTTATAAAAAACATACCTGAATATAAGCATCTAAAGCTATCTGAAATTCCTTGCATCTGAAAGCATCATCTGCTCTTGATTTGGCTTCAGCGGCTTTTTTCTTTGCTTCTGCTGACACCTGCAAACATGACCAACACTTTAATGTCATAACAAAAACGAACTTCTGTTATTTACAAGCTTAGATTTATACTAAAACAATCTTTAGTGTTAAAGAAAAAAGACAAAATGATACCTTTGGTATTTTTTGGTTGAAACAGTAGCATCACTTGGCGAATTCATTTTATTATCTCTTGTATTTCTTTCTACTTCCTAAAAGAATTACCTCAAAATGTGATTAAATTAACACCACACGATGATACCATTTGATATATGCCGAAACATACATACATATATTTAAGTACCTGCTCTTTAGCACCTTCGGACTGCATATGGTTGATTATACCATCAACTGTCCAATCTTTAATGGTTTCAACTTGAGATGATAGTGGTAAAAGCATCTCAACAGCAGCCCGATTACCTCGAGCAACTGCAACTTGTACAGGCTTTAAGCCATCCTAAAATAGCAAGAGAATAATAGGAGCTGACATTTTTAACAAATGGGGACCAAAAAATTGATAGTTAAGTAGCTACTAACAAATGATTAAAAAAATTGAATTTCTAAAAATAAGAGTGGCTACTTTCTTAAGGCTCACCTCATCGGTCATATTGGGATCAGCGCCAACTTTAAGCAAAGCATGTGATCAATCCCTAAAAAAACCATTTTAAATAAAAAAAACATAGATGTTACACCTTTATTTCATATGAGTGAGACCCACACATAAGAATGTTGATGCTAACTAACTATAATAACTAAGATTACAAACCTGTTCCGTAACAGCACCAGAAATCATTAAACTTTGAACCCCATTTACGAAACCCTTTAGCTTTTGATGATCCGGGAGCTAACGGCAGCATATATATCATAACTCCTGGTAACTAAAAAGGTGTATGTATTAAAATGATATTTAAAAAGGAAGACAATTTTTTTACCAACAAACATGCCACACACACATATATACACAATTTTTCCAAATCAACCTACCGAGCAGAACGTAAATAATCAACAAAACACACCGATTCCAATTAAACATGGTTGTAAACTATCTACGTCATTGAAAACACAATCGCAATCACAATTCATAATCGCAAAATCTTATTCCTGTATAATATGAGATTAATAAAATGATATTATCAATGAGAGATTTTGAGAGTACTTGAGTGAAGTGAAGGTATGATGATGTGTTCGCCGGAAGGTGTAGTGGTCGCCGGCGACGGGAGTTTAGCTCTGTTCCCAAACATAAACAGCATAGCATCAAAATCCGATTCGAATAAGAAAACAATGAAATCAAAAAGAAAATTACATACCTTTCGTTCAAAATCGACTGGAAAATCAGTTCAAGATCATCAAATAAATGTGCTATTAAATCGACTGGAATGAATTAAGAACAAACCTAAAATCACAGCAACCGAACAAAAAATTAGGGAAAACCATGGATACATACTAATTAACTTCAAAATCTGCTAAAACTCCACTCTAATCAGTACACACTATACATAATCAGCACAATCGAGCACTGTGATTGACTCAATATAATCTACCTACAGCTCGATTGTAGATCTAATCAGCACAATCGAGCACTGTGATTGACTCAAGTGAACAATCACGAATCCAAATCACAACAATCAAACAAAACATTGAGAAAAACCGTAAATACGTACCAATTGAGTTCAGAATCTGCTAAAATTGTACTGCAAGCAGTACGAACTATACATATAAAACCCTAACGGAACTCGCTGCTTCAGATGCCGGATAAAGACTCTATGTTTTCAGTTCGATTGAAGGTTATTGAAGAAGATGAAGCCGTTGGAGATATATACAAATGTGTGAGTGATTTCAGTGTGTGTTGATGATGAAAGCGGTGTGGAAAGAGAGAGAAAGAGAGAGGCGCCAGATCTGAGAGAAAGAGAGAGAGAATGGAATGGAAAGGGTTTGAAATTTGAAATGGTATTTAGGGATTTGAGAGAGCAGGATTGAAATAAAGTTCAAAATTTTGAAACTGGAGCCAAAATTTTGAATGGACAGTAGTTTGATGCAGAGGTTTGAATTTATCCCACATGTTCGAATTTTAAAGTCTTTTAATAAATGGGATTTAGGACATCAGAATATTCTACATGGCATATCTTAGGAGTTGACACATAAGCAGATTTACATCGGCCAATAATCTCTTATTATAGATAGTATAGATTCCTATAATTACATTTAAAATCACTACTTGTTCTCTTTTCTTTTCAATTATGTAATATTTTTTATACCTTTATCATTACCTAATCTCTCTCCTCAATTTACAACCACTTTAAAGAAATATTAAAAAATTAATAGGGGTGAACAATGTCCACTCAAATATATAAATGAAGAGTAACATATTTTCTCTCATTCACTCACAACTATTTCTTATAATATAAGGAACACAATATACTAGGGAACGGATATGAGTGCTCTTAGAGCATTCACAATGGATCATATATATTTATGTGAGCGTAACCTCTATATTTGTGACAGTGACTGTAAATTGTTGTGAGTGAATGAGAGAAAAAAAGGGAAAAAGTTACTATTTATCGGTAAATTTGGAGGAGATACTGTTCATCTCTATAACTTTTTAATATTTTTTAAAAGTGGTTGTGAGTGAAGGAGAGAGAAAAGGTAAAGATAAAAGTATGAAAAATACTATTTAATTGAAAATGAGAGACAAAACATAGTGTTTTTTTAGTGTAATTATTGAGACGGGGTAAGAGATTTGATTCTGAATGCTCTTGCTTCATTATTGATGCTCTAAAATTTCAAAAAGTTCAAAATAAAAATAATTTGACTATCATCAAAACATGAGTATGAGAAGTGTATGTATGTCAAGCAAAGGTATAAACAATACATTTTTCGATTAATATGCACAAAAAACGTTTCAAATCCCCTTTACAACAATTTTAATTATCCAAAATTTATATCAATGTCACACTTCAACTCCTACTTTATTTCCATAATCTTTCCTAGAACATGCTTCTGGTCCAAGCAGAATGAGATGCTTCCGCTTGTTCATCAATACCCACATTTAGATCATCTGTCAATGTCATTGATAGTGTGTCATCAAATTCCTTAAGCTTATCTAGAATCCACAGTTTCTCAATCTCAAACTCTTCAATAGATTCCTCAACTTCCCTTAGATTCTTAGAATCTGAAACATTAGTGTCAACTAACAACTCCTTGGTAACGCTACATGAAACACGCGCACATTCTGGCATCATTTTCGCCTTCGTTTTTCCCTCATAATCTGAAACTTTTTCCTTGTACTTTTCGAGCTCGTTCTCGAGCTCAATTTTGTCCTTCTCTAGCTTCATAACGAGTTCATTTAAGAGATGCAAAACTTCTAGATCATACTCCGCTTGTTCATCCATCATTCGTTGATTTTGAATGGATTCAATCTTAAGTGCCACCTTTTGTTCTTGAAGTCTGGTTATCATAACCATTGCTTGGTTTGCCGCTACTGCAGAAGCCTTTCGTTCTTCATCTAGTTCTTTATATAAGCCACATACCACAAGTCTTTCGGCTCTTAATTCTGCTGTTAGACTATCAATCGTGACGACTTTATCTTCTTTGTCCTCTTCATTTCGACATGACGGTTGCAAGAATCTGAATTCTGCATGGTGCATACCAATACTATAGGGATAATAAAATTGAAACTTTTCTTTATCTAGAATTCTAGACTAAGGAACTTTTTAAGATTTTTTTTTAAAATTTTTTCAGTGATTAGCAAAACAATTAATTATGGTTTTTAGAAGGTTTTTGGAAGAGATTTGGTTTCTAGGTAGTTCGCTATCCAGAGACCAGGGTAACGAACTCTAAAAAAATCTGAGCGAACTCCGCGAATACACTGACATAGACTCCAAATATTCGTGAGTCTGCTCGCAGATTCCAATTGAGTCTACTTCTTTGACTAGCAGAATCCATTTAAGTCTGCTACTTTGACCAGTGGACTCTCTACGAAAAAAAAAAGTTGAAAAAACCTCTTAGAAACGTTTATGATTTTGCTAGACCAACTAGAAAATAAAAAAATAAAATTCAAAGTACTTTATTTTAGAACACATGTCGGATAAAAAGATTGAAACTTGTAACAAGATAACAAATCAAAACAAGTTGTTTGAAAATCATTAACAAATTCAATGTTTGACTTTTAGAAGTGAGTGAAGCATGAAATATTTACCTTGATCATCATCTTCATCTCCATTTAAACTAGAACATCTGCTACAACTAGTTGATGAATCAGTCCACTCAAGAGGGATAATCTGGTCTAAAACTTGTATGTATGGACTCTTCTTCTCAACAGGAACATCCATAAATTCTACCACTCCATTTCCTTCATAATTTGATTTAATCTTTGACGCGCTAGCGAATGATCTATCAACCGACATTACCTTGGAGTTGCAACATGAGCACCCATCCTCAGTTGACATCTTTTGACGGTCTGGGCGGTAATAATGATTCGAAAACTCAGTTGCATGAGCTTCACAAATGAGATTTTGATATGGGTTTACGTTGTTGTTTGAGTCAAACACATGATCAATAGTGGAACACCAAACACAAGGGGGTTTGAGAGTGTAGTAAGTAGCAAATTTTCTGATGAGATATGAGAAGATAGAGTTGAAAAGAAGCATTATGATTAGGATCCATTCGAGCAATGCGTAGGTTAGAATAAAAAGTGTTTTGTGGGTGGCAGCCATTGATGTTCTAGCCTGTGGGTGATTTGAAAGTTATAATGAATTGGCAAAAGATAAAGGAGGAGACAAAGTTGATGAAATTAGGGGAGTTATGATTATGATGGCCATGGTGATAGAGATTAGAGGCACTATTTGAAGACATGAGGCCATTGGGTCATGTTATATTCCAAACAAAATATTCCCTCAAAGCATTTTCTGTCTATCCTTAATGGAAGTAATTTCAGTTTTAGACGAAAATTAAAAAAAAAAACATATACTTTATTAACTTATTATATAAAGGGACTAGTAATATCACTAAGAAATTTGTGTTTTACATAGATCGAAAACCGTATAAAAAGATACCAAACATTACCAATACCGGTACAATATTACCGATAATGGTGTTGGCCCGGGCTTCCAATCACGAACACCCAAAACCAAACACAAACGATTTGGAAACTAACACATTTAATACTCTTTTATTATTAAACTCAACTCGACAAATAACACTGAATACATAACCTTGTATTTATACTAAACATGAATTAATCCTAAATATATTTATCTCAATTCCACTTGAATTATCCTTAATCCATTTAAACTCTTTGGATAATCCTCCAAATCAGAATTATCTCTTCATGCACCTCCTTAACTTTGATTTGGATTCGCTTCACATCCTTACCGTTATCGACATCTCCAATCCCTTGATCAATCTTGAAATTTCCCTCTTCCCAGGTTACCAGAACTACACCATTCTTGACTATCGTTCAAAGAAAAAAAAGCTCCCGGCTTCTACCGTTTTGTTTCTTTCCTTGTTTGACATGGCTGACGAATCTTCTTTCGTCTGTTTATCCGCAAGTCCGATCAGACGCTTCTGCAAAAAGAACAACCTACACCAGTTACTCTGTTCTTATCTTTGGCGGGAAGGACCAAGTTTAATCTTACCTAGATTGAAAGTTGCTGATGTTATGCAGATCATCACCACTAAACTGAACTGAATTGATCACATGTCACCACCGCCTTCGCAAGTGTACTTCCCATGACATCTGCTGACCCGAACCACCGTTCGCCACCGTGAAAAAAAACTTAATCGCTACTACTGCTTTGAACCTTGATCCACATTGGCTCGAGATCTTAGCTATTAATCACCATGTAACCGTCACGCAATAACCAAGTTGCTTGCTTTATGATAAAAATCCTTTTCCTAAGTAACTATCATCCTCTCAAACATACAAATCACCATCAATCCATCCGATTGAAGATTGCAAACAGAAAATTGAAGTTTACAAGATGCATTTTATGAAAATTGGAGGCTAATCTACCACGATTAACCCCGGATGAAGAGTTGTAAGATTTCTAGGGTTCTTATTACACTAAGTGTCACGGTCCCCGGCCCGGTTTGACCTGGTTCAGGGGCTGCGGAACAGAAAATCCCTTGGTATTTATTTAATTGAGTTGACAGCGGAAGATTTTAGCAGGATCTTTTTAAAACTGAAAATGCCCGATTATTTTATTTCATAATTCGGGATAAAATCCCGGTAGTTTACAATAAGGTGATTTCACTGGGAAATCTTTATTTTACAAAACATGTTTCTTTATTTATATTGAGCCACTTCCTTAAGCTTGTCGTGCTTCGCGGCACTTTTCCTGGATCACAACAGATCACCTGAAATATGTTTGAAAAAGGTTTTGTCAGCGGGGAAATACTGGTGAATCATTCTTTTTACTAAAAACAACACGTTGTTATAATTTACAGTATTAAGAGCGATTACAATGTTTATACATATCAACCATCTACCCACGGTATTTATCACTCGACCACCTATTGGCTATCTCGTTGTCCAATGGTGTCTGTGATTATGGTCATATCACCCATTAGCTAACCCGTTGTCTAATGGTGACGGTTATCAAGTAATGTATACAAAACCCCACATACCGGCTGTAATTTGGAGATTACAAAGACTTAATCCCTGTAATTATAACTTTGAAAACAACATGATTTTGAAATCAAATTTGATAAAAAGAGAATGACTCACATTGCAGATTTACATGGGCAGAGTTTAGCCTACTGATTAGCCTTGTAACCTAATTTAAATAACAATGCACACGAACTAGGTTAGTAACTAATACAACATTTACGATAACTCACGAGATTAAAACCCTCACAACGAATGACAAAGTGCGATACTTAAACATCCATCGAATTCACCACGAATGACAAAGCATAACCCTAATTTGGGCAGCACTTAAACATCCATTGGATTGATTTCAATCGATCGGACATTGAATCGTAGCAGCGATCGAGTTATTACCCTGTTATCGCGGCAAAATTCGAGCTTATGTGTGTGTTTTGTAGTAAAAAGACTATAACTCAGTGTGTATAACGAATTTTAACGTCGAACCAACGCAGAAATCTAAGTGCCAATGCCCTCTATTTATACTGAAAATTTGGGACCCTCGCGTGACGCGAGGGATCATGTGGGTGCGTCGCGTGACGCTAGGGGTCACACTCTACCATAGGGTAGCCACGTCCCTAACTAGCTTAGCTGAGTTGACGGAATGTCAAAATTCGATTTTGACAACAAATTATGTGGATAATCGTCAATAGGGAATACCCCCCCTTGAGTTTTAGGGGCCCTAATCCTGATTCTGATTGTTTTGAAAATTTTAGGGTTTATGCAGGATCCCTTGGGGGTCTCAATTAGGGTTTCCTATTGGACTAAATATAATAAGAAATAATAGCTTTGGTGAGAGTTGTTACATCCTCCCCACCTTAATAAAAATCTCGTCCTCGAGATTCACTGGAACAAGTAGGGGTACTTTCGCTTCATCTCCGATTCCAGCTCCCAAGTGTATTCAGGTCCTCTCCTTGAATCCCACTTAACTTTGACCAATACTAGTCGTTTGTGTTTGAGAAACTTGATCTTTCTGTCTTCTATCTGCAGTGGCTTCTCAACAAATTTTAACTTTTCATTTACCTCTACATCTTGAAGAGGTATTACCAGAGATTCATCCGATAAACATTTCTTGAGGTTGGATACATGAAATACATCATGTATCCCAGCTAGCTCCTCTGGTAGTTGTAAACGATAGGCAACTGGTCCTATACGTTGGATTACTGGAAATGGTCCTACGTATCTTGGACTTAGTTTTCCTTTTTTTCCCAAATCGAACCATTCCTTTCCAAGGAGAAACTTTCAAGAGTACCTTATCTCCGACTTGAAAATCTAACGGCTTGCGTCGATTATCGGCGTAACTCTTCTGGCGATCTCGAGCTGTTTTCAGCCTTTCCTTGATTTGAGTGATCTTGTCAGTAGTTTCTTGTACTATTTCAGGACCTGATAATTGACTTTCTCCTATTTCCGCCCAACAAACTGGAGTTCTACACTTACGTCCGTACAGTGCTTCGAACGGGGCAGCTTCGATACTTGAATGATAACTATTATTATAGGAGAATTCAATTAAAGGTAGGTGGTCATCCCAATTTCCACCAAAATCTATTACACATGCCCTAAGCATGTCTTCTAGGGTTTGTATCGTTCTTTCACTTTGTCCGTCTGTCTGAGGATGATATGCAGTACTTAAATTTAGTCGGGTTCCCATTGCTTCCTGGAAACTTGTCCAGAAATGGGAAGTGAAATGACTATCCCTATCTGATACAATGGAGAGTGGAACTCCATGTAAGGATACTACTTCGTCTACGTACAACTTTGCTAACCTTTCCATGCTAAAGGTTTCTTTCATAGGTAGAAAATGAGCTGACTTGGTTAATCGATCCACAATTACCCAAATCGCATCATTACCTTTTCTGGTTTTGGGTAACTTAGTAACAAAGTCCATTGTTATGAGTTCCCATTTCCATACAGGCATTTCTAATTGTTGAAGTAGACCCGAAGGTTTCTGGTGTTCTGCTTTAACTTGTGAACAAGTAAGACACTTAGAAACATATCTAGCTATGTCCTTTTTCATTCCTATCCACCAGAAATTATTTCTTAAATCTTGGTACATTTTATTGTTTCCTGGATGCATGGTATACCTAGATTTATGAGCTTCTTCTAAAATTTTATCTCTTAATTCTCCTTGTTTAGGTACCCAAATCCTTTTCTTATGGAATCTCCAAATTCCATCATTTCCTTGCTCTAATTCTTTTATTCGTCCTTTCATTCCTTCAGCATCATCCTTGATTGCTGTTTCTTGAACATTCTTTAGTTGTTCTATTAAATCTACCTGTAGATTTAATCTAAGAGCACGAACCCGTCGTTGTTTCTCATGATACTTACGACTTAAGGCATCTGCAACTACATTTGCCTTTCCTTCGTGATACTAAATATCACAGTCATAGTCACTTAGTATTTCCATCCATCTCCTTTGTCTCATGTTTAATTCTTTTTGCCCAAATATGTACCTTAAACTTTTATGATCCGTATAGACAGTAAACTTACTTCCATACAGATAATGTCTCCAAATTTTAAGGGCAAAAATTATGGCTCCTAATTCTAAGTCGTGAGTCGTATAGTTTTCCTCGTGCTTTTTCAATTGTCTTGATGCATACGCGATTACCTTCTTGCGTTGCATTAGCACACATCCTAATCCTAATTTAGAAGCATCACAGTACACTTCAAAATCCTCTATTCCTTCTGGTAAAGCTAGAATTGGGGTGTTTGTTAGCTTTTGCTTCAGAATCCTAAAAGCCTCTTCTTGCCTAGGTCCCCATTCAAACTTAGCTGCTTTACAAGTTAGCTTAGTTAATGGTACAACTATCTTGTAAAAATCCTTAATAAACCGTCTATAGTATCCGGCTAATCCTAGAAAACTTCTAATTTCCATAGCTGACTGCGAAACTTTCCATTTGGTGATCGCTTCTATTTTAGAGGGATCTACATGGATTCCTTCGTGATTTACCATGTGACCTAAGAATTGCACTTCCTGTAGCCAAAATTCACATTTCGAGAATTTGGCGTAAAGCTGTTCTTTTCTTAACAAAGTTAAGAGTGCATGCAAGTGCTGACAATGCTCGTCCTGACTTTTGGAATAAATAAGTATATCGTTGATGAAGACAATTACAAATTTATCCAAGTACGGTTTACAGATTCTGTTCATCATATCCATGAATGCTGCAGGTGCATTCGTTAATCCGAAGGGCATGACTGTAAACTCGTAATGACCATACCTAGTTCTGAAAGCAGTTTTAGGTATGTCTTTTTCTTGTACCTTTAATTGATGGTATCCAGAGCGTAAGTCGTTCTTAGAAAAGTATCTAGCTCCTTGAAGTTGATCAAACAGATCATCAATCCTGGGCAATGGGTATCGATTCTTAATTGTAACCTTATTTAATTCCCTATAATCGATACACATTCGCATCGAACCGTCCTTTTTCTTTACGAACAACACTGGTGCTCCCCAAGGGGATGAACTAGGTTGTATAAAACCTTTACTTAGTAATTCATCTAATTGCCTTTTCAGTTCTAACATTTCTGTGGGTGCTAACCGATAAGGTGCCTTGGCTATTGGTGTAGTTCCGGGAATTAGATGAATCCTAAATTCTACTTCCCTATTGGGTGGTAATCCCAGGAGTTCTTCTGGGAATACATCTGGGTACTCAGAGACTATAGGAATCTCCTTAAGTTCTTTATCTTTAGTACTAATGATTACTGAAATCATATATACTATTCCTTGCTTTCGTTCATAACTAGCAACTTTCATTACTGAAATGAACTTCATGGGTTTACGTGACTTATCTCCTGTAATCACGATTACTTCTCCGGTGGGTGCCCGAATCTCTATAGAATTCTTATCACAAAGGATTCGAGCATGGTTGGCTACTAACCAATCCATTCCTAACACGACATCGAATCCAGCTAAATTCATTGGTAATAGGTTTGCATGAAACTTATCTATGTTAACAAAATTTCCATATGCCGTTTTGACGGTAAAAATTTGCCTAAGGTTGGTCAAAGGTAAATTAAGAGCTTGGCAGAATGAAGTATTGATAAAACTTTGGTTTGCACCAGAGTCAAATAATACTTTTGCGTAAATGTTGTGAACTAGGAACGTACTAGCTATCACATCTGGAATGAGTTCTGCCTCCTGAGTAGTTAATTGGAATGCTCGAATATTCTTCTTGGTAGCTCCGTCGGCCGGTTTGGCTTTATTGTCTGCTGGTTTAACCAATTTAGGGCATTCTGGTTTAAAATGTTCTGCTTCTCCACAGTTATAGCAGACCCTTGTTTTCTTTCTGCAATCTTCTTCATGATGTCCTACAACTTTGCAAAAATTGCAGGTTACATTGCATTTTCCAAAATGTTTCTTTCTGCAATTCCTGCAGAACGGCGGAGTTGAGGATTGTCCCCTTCCTCTTTTCTTGAAGTTGTTATTATTACCCACACGAAATCCTTGGGTAATTTTATGAGCCAGTTCCTTTTTCCTATTTTCATCTCTTGTGCGTACCAGCTCGTCAGTTAGGGTGTTAGCTAATTCTACCGCATCGTCAATAGTGCGAGGTCTCGCAGCTTTAACGATATTACGGATTTCGCTAATCAATCCCCAAATATAGCGAGAAATAAGTACCGGTTCTGGCGAAGCCAGTGTTAGTACCACTCTAGCATATTCGAAGAATGTCGAAGTATATCCTCGACAGTCTACACCCATCATTCGATGGTTCAGGAACTTATTTGCCATTTGTTCTTTTTCATATTCGGGACAAAATTTTCTTTCTATTAGCTGCTTAAATTCCTCCCAACTCATGGCATAGGCCATATTTCTTCCTTTGGCTTGAAGTACCGTATTCCACCATTCTAGTGCCCCTTCTTTAAAAAGATGTGACGCATACATAACCTTGTCTTCTTCAGCACATTTACTTATCATAATTACTGCTTCGGTCTTCTCCAACCAACGCAGTGCTGCAGTTGCCCCTTCATTGCCTGCAAATTCAGCTGGTTTACAAGCAAGGAATTCTTTATAAGTGCAACCAGGCGTTGCAGCTTTCATTTTCTTAGGGAGTGGGGCCTGCCGTGGATCATTATCGTGATTAGTATGGTTTCCGCCTCCGTTTACACTATTACTGAAGTTATCTTCTTGGGTACGTTTACTAGGAATGATTTGTTGAGGTTCAACAGGTTTCTGGGCAGCAGCAAGGATTGCTGGAATAGCATTGGCTATTCCTTGAGCAACAATATTTTCTATATCTTGCCTAGTCATAAATTGATCCTCCTGGTGTTGCTCAGATTGGTTAACCTCGTTATCAGGTTCATTACCAACGTGTGCCATCTGGTAATTAATTTATATAAGTAATTAGTATAGAGTAAATAACAATTATACAAAAAACAGTCATACGAATTTCACAACACACATATATATATCCAAAATTATCGATTCCTCGATTTCCCTTTTTATATATCATATTATGCATCCATACACACTGTTATGTTACAAAGTTTTATTTTTATTTTACAGGATTATATTTTTATTACTATTATTATTATTATTATTATACAATCACAGTTATGTTCTCACACCATCCCTTCTGCTGATATTTCAGAAACGACGCTCCCTCTCGTCGTACTTCCAGGAGATTTGCTCTCCCACCTCCCGAATCCTATTCCCTGCACCTATCAGCTCCTCGCCAAAATGGCGGAGTTCAGCTAAATTTTCATAGCTCATTGGTGGGTTTGGTATAGGTTCTGGGTCGAACTGAGGGAAAAAGGTATAAGGGTTATTTAGGAGGTTTTGAAACTGCCAGTCGTTGGTCCACCATTCGTCCATTTCTCCTAAAGGTTAGGTATGGATCAGAGGATCTGGAATGGCTGGTTCTAAGTTTATTGGAAGTTGAGTTTTAGCAGGATAAGGGAAGAGGTTGGTGTTGATAGGTTTAATGATATCACAGCTTGCCAGTAGGCGATCTAATTCTTCCTGTAATGGCAACTCATCGACTTGCTGAGAACTTTCTCCAATTTCCATTTCTACTTGCCTAGCATTTTCCTCAATCTCGATCCCTTTTCCTTTATCAATGGGATTCTCTATTTTGGGAACCTTTCTAGTTGCTGGTTTTCTCCTGCGTACACGTCTCCAGCCTACGAATCTTCTCCTTTTCTTAGGCTTGGGTTTCTCCAGAGATGGAGCGTGGAATTCCATAGGTTCTTCCACATCGGGTATGTAACCAGTAAAGTCTTTGGAAACTTCTACTTTCACCGGATAGAGATTGAGATTCTTAAAGGCTTCAGATAACTCATTCATGCTGTTTAGCATATATGCAAAAATACTAAGTTAAAATTTTATAACCAAATTTCACAGATAACCTTCAAGTATTATTGCATACCGTGTGACTAATTTAATACAAAGGACAACTGAAAATTAAAACATACTAGGGTTTATTGTAAACTTATTTATTTACTGGGTAAAGTTTCTGGCTTGTAGGTGATAAGGGTGCTAGAACTGAGTCAGGGTATTTAAAGATTTATATTTACTGCTACAGTGGCTAGCATATAGAGATCTGCCCATTTTTCATCTAACTTGTCTTCCCATGGTGGGTTACTGCCTAGTTCCTGGGTTTCCTGATTAACTCTCATTTCTTTTGGTTGTGATTTCTTTATTTTCTCCTGACTTTTTCTAATAATCAAACTTTTTTTATTAGGAGAAAGTGGTTCGTCATATTGTGCCTTTCGAACAAATATTCCTTCCTCAGTATCTGTTGGGTATTTTGAGGAATTTGATTGGGATGAGGATCCCTTATCTTTTGGTACACTATCTAGTTGACGATAGATGTCCGAAAGCTTTTGCTTACCCATACTGTAACTAACAAGTAGTCAGTTAATAAAACATATAATCACAGAATGGCAATCAGGAAAATTAAGTATATTTACATACTTAATAGGCTTAAATCAGTGGCTCTGATACCACCTTTTTCTGTCACGGTCCCCGGCCCGGTTGGACCTGGTTCAGGGGCCGCAGAACAAAAAATCCCATGGTATTTATTTAATTGAGTTGACAGCGGAAGATTTTAGCAGGATCTTTTTAAAACTGAAAATGCCCGATTATTTTATTTCATAATTCGGGATAAAATCCCGGTAGTTTACAATAAGGTGATTTCACTGGGAAATCTTTATTTTACAAAACATGTTTCTTTATTTATATTGAGCCACTTCCTTAAGCTTGTCGTGCTTCGCGGCACTTTTCCTGGATCACAACAGATCACCTGAAACATGTTTGAAAAAGGTTTTGTCAGCGGGGAAATACTGGTGAATCATTCTTTTTACTAAAAACAACATGTTGTTATAATTTACAGTATTAAGAGCGATTACAATGTTTATACACTAAGTGAGAGTTTTGGTGAGAGTTGTTACACTAAGTGATTTGTGTATTGTTCGATTTTTCATTGATTGTGTAAGTATTATCTTGTATTCACAATTGTTGAGACTTCTTGCATCATTGACATTGTGAAATTAATTATACTAATTAAGCTTCAATTCAATTTAGGGTTTGTTCATGTTCTTGATTGATAAAGCGTACTATTGTCCATTGATTGAGGTTGATTATTGTTGATGGCTAAATCTTGAAACCCAATCCAGTTAATACCAATTATTTACTTTAATTCCAAACCTAGTTGTCTGATTTAACCTTGATTGTTTATAAACTCGAACCCGAGTGTGATCGCTTTTCTCATTATTGTTACTAAACCGTATAATCTTTGTTTTCAAATTATATCAAAGCTTCCGTTCGTAGTTTGTACCATTCAAAACGGGATCTTTCCTCATTTCCAAACCAATTAATCAACCTTTAAGATAACTAGTAAACTTAATAATTGTTTTGTACATTTGTTTTGTAAATAGTTTAGCTAATCAAACAACTAGTGTGATACTAAGCACATGCTCTTCGTGGATACAATACTCGACTTACCCTAGCTACCTAGGTTAATATAACAACCCTCCTAAATTATTTCCGACACCCTTAAAAATATTTATAGCATCCCTGTATGTCTTAAAATGCACCCTGTATACGAAATTTAACCCTAAATACCTTTACATAATTAAAAATAAAATAAAAACAAAATCCTAGTGTCCCTCGCGGGTCACGAAGACTCTCTCTTCGGCTTACGCGGGGCGCGACAACTAGGCTACGCAGCCTCACCCGGAGCCGCCACGTGGCACGATCGTGACGACCTACACTTGTGAGTCGATCAAGCTAGGCCCTACTCCCCCTATGTCGCGGGCCGCGAGGAAGTGTCGATCAGACACTTAAAATAGAGGTCATCGGCCTGAGTTCAAAATTCGCTCAAAAACGAAAACTCTCTCTCAATTCTGAAATATTAAAAAGTAGTATCGGGTATTATACCTACTAAAGTAGCAAAGCTTTGCCTCGTTGTAAGTATTTTAACCCCCGGTTACGTATTAGATACGCTGCCCGATTGATCTAGCACTCCGTAACGGTTGTTGAGGTTCTGCCCGACGTAGTCGTTGGAGTTCTGTCTCGGGGAGAGTATAACTAATGTAAATATTGAGTTATTATACTAACACGTGTGCATTGTTTAATTTATTAGATTATAACCAGGAAAACACCAAGGAAAACCCTAAAGTAGCAATGTGAGTAATCTCCTTTTTGTAAACCTTTTTATAAATTGTTTTTACAAAACCTTATTTGATTTAAATTATAATTAGCAGTGATTGAGTCTTTGTAATTCTTCAATTACTGCCAGTATGTTGGGGTTTTGTATACAAAATGTGGAACACGTTACCATTGGACAACGAGATAGCCAATGTGTAATATGACCCACCAGTCAGGATTGACAGTACTGAATGAGTAATTGTGTAGATATAAATATTGTGATCGCTCTCAATACTGTTAAAGGATAAAATAGTTCTTGATTAAACTGGGATTCACTCACCAGTATTTCCCACTGACAAATGTTTTTAAAACGCGTTTCAGGTAACAAAATGTGAAAGCTAAATAGAAGCCAGCTGGAGAGCACTGAAGGCTTGGAAAAATGTGGCTATAAAAGTTACCTAAATAAAGACGATGTTTTAAATTCAATAATTTAGGGTTTATCCCTATAAACATGTTTTTAATAGAAAATTGGGTTTTACCCATGTGTTTATTAATAAAAAAATGTGGTATTTTACTCTGATAAAATATTTCCTAAGTACGGTTCTGATGTAAATTCCGCTGCCAAACAATGATAAACAATGATACCACTTAATCTGAGTTCGCATCTGCCCGATCCCAGGAGATAGGGGCAGGGGTTGAGACAGAAGGTGGTATCAGAGCTACAGCCACTAATTTCAGCCAAAGAAGTGTTCTGCTGACATTGAAATTTTCAATTTTGTTAGGAAATAATCAATGAAACTATGTGCATACGTGTAGATTATTATTTTGTGTTATTTGGCAATTTGTTAGTTTACAGTATGAGTGACCAAGGACCTTCGGATGCTTACCGTCAACTGTCCAGTTCACCTAGGGACGAAGGCACCTCTTCACAGCCTACCCCCTCAGGGATTTTCGTATTCAAGGCACAATCTGAGGAGCCATTCCCTCCTAAGAAGAGATGATGGTTCAGCAGAGGAGCTCATGAACGTAGAAAAAGGATGAGAAAACTTCAGCAGCAGCGGGCCTTAGCAGCGGCCAATAGAGAAATGAATATTCAAACCCAGGATATCCTCAATAGGAGATTAGCTAATTTCCACATATTAGCTACCACCGTTGCCGACCCTAATCTAGAACAACTCATAGCACCCCAGCCGTTACCACTATTTCCCACACAACCCATGGACATCGAACTAAACCCAGTAGACCAGCCACAAATACCTGCTTTTGACCCAGCCGAGATTCCTAGAGTACCAGCACCCCATCCCCCAGACTATAACCCATGGTTTGACGACCACAGGGATTACCAGCAACGTTACCCAATCCCAATAGAGGAGCCCATGCAAGATCGAGTAGGGACCTATCCTGACTTGGATCCTCTAGACCCTTATTATGATAATGACCAATATATCAAGGAGATCCTAGAAAACTCGTACCCTTACGAAGAACCCATGCCATAATACCCAGACCCAATACCAGCACCCGCACCACCCATGAGCACTGAGAATGTGCAAGAACTCCGAACCTTTGGTGAGGATATATTAGAAGGAAGTAAGAGGATGAGACAGATAGGGGAACGACTCGTCTGGAAATATGACGAGCGTAATATGCAATTCTGAATAGATCCCCACTAAGTAATAATAATAATAATAATATAAATATATATATATATATATATATATATAAATGTGTGACTTGAAAAAAAATTAGACAATCTTATAGCTACTGATCCATACTAGTATTGTATTTTAATTTCCAGTTATGGTTTGTAATAGACTCATAATATATAAAATAGAGTAAAGTCGCAATATTCGACGATTTTGACCAATATGCTTGTTGTGTGATTGTTCGCATTAAACATTGTTCTGTGATATTAATACTGGGTAATTGTTTATAATCCAGATGGCCGACGCAGCAAATGAGGAAAACCAGAATAATGCTAATCCAATAAATAACAGTGAAATTCGACACATTGTAACCCAAGGAATTAGAGATGCTATGCCAGCTATCATCCAAAATGTTAGGGAAGCAGAAAATAATAATAAAAGTAATAGTGGAAGTAAGCGAACCCATACTGAGCTTAGTCACAGCGTGAATAATGGACCAATTCTTCAATTGCCAATTCCAAAAAGAAGAGGTCCATGTCTTATGGTTGTTCTTACAAAGAATTCTAGTCCTGCAAACCGATAGAATTCTCTGGCAATGAAGGAGCCATTGCAGCTATACGCTGGATAGGAAAGACTGAGGCAATCTTAAAAATAAGCAAGTGCGCAGAAGGAGATAAGATCATGTTTGCCTCCAATCTGTTTAAGAACTCAACTTTAGAATGGTGGAACACTATTCTCCAGTCTAGGGGAAGTGACAGGGTCTATAATATGGAATGTAATGAGTTTAAGAACATGGTGGAAAGGAAATTCTGTCCTCCTAATGAAAAGGAACAGATAGCTAATAAATTCTTAAACCTATGAATGACTGGAGTAGATAGTAAGGGTTACACTACTACATTCTTTGAATATGCTAGAATAGTGCCAACCCAAGCATCACCAGAACCGGTATTAATCTCCCGTTACATCTGGGGATTAATCAGTGAGATTAGGCATGTAGTCAAGGGAGCTAGACCACAAACCATAGAAGAAGCTGTAGAACTAGCAAACACCTTGTGTGATGAATTAGTACGCACCCAAGAAGAGAACCAGAGGAGGAACCTAGCTCAAAAGCTTACCCAAGAATTTCGCTACGGAAATTCCAACCGTGGGAAAAACGTAGGTTCTACTTCTACTCCTTACTACAAATACTGCAAAAGAGAGCATTCTGGGTGATGCTCCATATACTGCAACTTCTACAAAATATCTGGACACAAGAAAGAAGACTGCAGGAAGAAACCCAACAATAAGATATGCTACAATTGTGGAGAAAAATGTCATATTAAGACGAATTGTCCGAAACTAGCTCCAGCTACAAACAACAAGACTACTAAAAATGCTAGAGCATTTGTTCTAACTGCAGAAGAAGCCAAAATGATCCCAGACGTGATTGCCGGTACGTTTTTAGTTAATGATGTTTTTGCTAAAGTATTATTTGACTCTGGTGCAAACCAAAGTTTTATTAATACTTCATTTTGTAAACTCCTTAATCAACCATTAACTAAACTCCAACAAGAATGTCTAGTAGAGACAGCAAATGGAGAAACCATTAAGATTACTGAAATCTTGCAGGGAGCAAGAATAGAATTTTTAAATCAAAAGTTTATTGCAAATCTTTACCCAATGAATCTGGCAGGATTTGATGTTGTATTAGGAATGGATTGGTTAATAGCCAATAAAGCCAGTATTCTATGTGATCAAAAGTCAATACAAGTAAATTCACCAAAGGGTGAAAAGATCACAATTAAAGGAGATAAGCCAACTAGATCAGGGAAATTCATCTCTGTGACGAAAACTGCAAGTTGTGCAAGAAAAGGATCAATAGTGTATATGATTTCCATAATCATTAACACTAAAGGAAAGGAATTAAAAGATATCCCTGTAGTATCTCAATTTTCAGATGTATTTCCAGAAGAGTTATCAGGACTACCGTCAGACAGGAAAGTCGAATTCAGAATTCATCTGCTATCAGGAACAACACCAATTGCCAAAGCACCTTACCATTTGGCACCCGTAGAAATGCAATAGTTAAAGAAACAGTTAGACGAACTGTTGGAGAAATGATTCATACAGCCAAGTTCATCGCCATGGGGAGCACCGATCTTGTTCGTCAAAAAGAAAGATGGATCAATGCGTATATGCATTGACTACCGTGAATTGAATAAGGTCACAATTAAAAATCGGTACCCATTACCGAGAATCTATGATCTGTTTGATCAACTACAAGGAGCTCGATTTTTCTCAAAGATCGATTTACGCTCAGGATATCATCAATTAAAGGTACAGGAAGAGGACATTCCTAAGACCGCTTTCAGAACAAGGTATGGCCATTATGTCCCAACCCCCGTCCCCTAACAACCCGAGAACGGGCGGCCGCGACCAGTTTCGGTGGTATCCAGGTGTTTATCATTTTGGCAGCGGAAATTACATCAGGACCGTAGTTAGGAAATATTTTATCAGAGTAAAATACCACACTTTTAATATATTAAACACATAGGAAAATCCCAAGTTTCAAGTACACACATTTTTATAGGGAGAAACCCTATTTTATTTTAAATAAAACATCTCTTTATTTTATGTAACTTTATTGCCACTTTTCCAAGCCTTCAGTGCTGTCCAGCTGGCTTCTATTTGGCTTTCACATTTTGTTACCTGAAACGCGTTTAAAAATATTTTGTCAGTGGGAAATACTGGTGAGTGAATCCCAGTTTAATCAAGTTAAGTAAAACCATTGTACAGTATTGAGGGCGATCGCTCAGTTACATTTGTTTCCATCTACTTTAATTACCACCCACGGTACTGTCAACCCGACTTGTGGTCATGTTACTCCTCGCAAGGTAGTAACAAATTTTGTATACAAAACCCCAACATACCGACGATAATTGTAGAATACAAATACTCAATCACTGTTTAATATATCATTAATTAAGTGAGGTTTTGTAAAAGCAATTTGTAAAAAGAAGATTACTCACATTGATGTCTTAGGTTTTCTGTGAGGATTTCCTGGTGATTATCTATAAATTACACAAATGCACACGCGTTAGTATAATAACCCAATATTTACATTAGTAATACCCTCCCCGAGACGACATTCCAACGACTACGTCGGGCAGAACCACGACAGCCGTTACGGAACCATGGATCAATCGGGCAGCGTATCTAATACGTAACCGGGGTTATAATACTTACAACGAGGCAGAACTTCGTTATTTAGGGGGTATTATGCCGGAGAATAGCTTATACTATGTAAAATTTCGAGAGAGAAAGAAAGTTGTGTGCGGTTTGGGACTGAAGCCGATGGCCTCTATTTATAGTTGTGATAAGCCATTCTTTCGCGCCCCGCGTAGACCACACAGGGGTCCTTCGCGGCCCGCGACCTAGAGTGAGTAGGGCCTAGCTATGACTGGTCAGCACTATAGGGTCGACACGAATGGTGACACGTGGCAGCTCAGGGTGTAGCCCTAGTGACCAACTGTCGCGCCCCGCGTAGCCCGAAGGCAATGCCTTCGCGGCCCGCGAGCGACCTATAAAACTTTATTTTTATTAAATCTTTAATTATATAGGGTATTATGGGCTCAGTTTCATATACGGGATGCATTTTAAGACACATTGGGATATTTTAAATATTTTTAGTGTGTCAGATATATTTTGGAGGGTTGTTATATCCTTCCCACCTTGTTTTAGAGCTCGTCCTCGTCGTTTACTGAAATAGGTGCGGGTATTTCCTTTGCATTTCCGATTCAAGCTCTCATGTGTATTCTGATCCTCTTTTGGAGTCCCATTTCACTTTGACCAGAACTAATCTCTTGTGTTTGAGATTCTTGACCTTTCTGTCTTTGATCTGTAGAGGCCTTCTACGAATTTTAACTGCTCATTTACCTCTATATCTTTAAGAGGTACTACCAGTGATTCATCAGCTAAGCACTTTTTGAGATTGCATACATGAAATACATCATGTATTCCTGCCATTTCCTCTGGCAGTTGTAGCTGATAGGCTACAGGTCCTATTCTTTTAATAATTTCAAAAGGTCCAACATACCGGGGACTTAGCTTTCCCCTTTTTGTGAATCTTACCACTCTTTTCCAGGGAGAAACTTTTAATAACACTTTGTCTCCTACCTGAAATTCCAATGGCTTTCGTCTGTTATCTGCATAACTCTTTTGTCGATCACGTGCTGCCTTCAATCGTTCCTTGACTTGAATGATTTTGTCTCTTGTTTCTTGTACTGTCTCAGGTCCAGATAGTTTCTTTTCTCCAATTTCTGCCCAACAGACTGGCGTTCGACACTTTCGTCCATAAAGTGCTTCGAATGGTGCAACATTGATACTTGTGTGATAACTGTTATTATAAGAAAATTCTATTAATGGTAAGTGATCGTCCCAATTACCTCCGAAATCAATTACACAAGCTCTAAGCATGTCCTCCATTGTCTGAATTGTTCTTTCACTTTGTCCGTCCGTTTGAGGATGATAAGCGGTGCTTAGATTCAACTTGGTTCCCATTGCTTTTTGGAAACTTGTCCAAAAATGAGAGGTAAAACGACTATCTCTGTCAGAAACAATTGATAAAGGAATTCCATGTAATGAAACTATTTCATTTACATACAATTTAGCTAATTGTTCCATACTGAAAGTTTCCTTCATTGGTAGGAAATGAGCTGACTTAGTTAGCCTGTCTACAATCACCCAGATTGTATCATTACATTTTCTTGTTTTGGGTAGTTTGGTAACAAAATCCATTGTTATCAATTCCCATTTCCAAACTGGCATTTCTAACTGTTGTAATAAACCTGAGGGTGTCTGGTGTTCAGCTTTGACTTGGGAACAGGTTAAACATTTGGCAACATAGGCTGCTATTTCCTTTTTCATTCCTATCCACCAGAAGTTCTTTCTTAAGTCCTGATACATCTTATCACTTCCAGGATGCATTGTATACTTAGATTTATGGGCTTCTTCTAATATACGGTGACATAGGTTTCCTAATTTAGGTATCCACATTCTTTTCTTATGGAATCTCCAAATTCCATTTGTTCCTTGTTCTAATTCCTTAATCATTCCTTTCAATTTTTCAATATCATCCTTGATTACTGATTCTTGTGCCTTTCTAATCTGTTCATTTAAATCTATTTGTAGATTTAATTTAAGAGAATGTACTCTTTTTGGCTTTTCATGATACTTTCGACTTAAAGCATTAGCTACTACATTTGCCTTTCCAGCATGGTACTGGATATTACAATCATAATCACTAAGTATCTCCATCCAGCGTCTTTGTCTCATATTCAATTCCTTTTGCCCAAAAACATACCTTAAACTCTTATGGTCGGTGAAAATGGTAAACTTGCTACCGTATAGGTAATGCCTCCAAATTTTAAGGGCAAAAATTATAGCTCCTAGTTCTAAATCATGGGTTGAATAATTCTCTTCATGATTCTTAAGTTGTCTAGAGGCTTAAGCTATAACCTTTTGACGTTGCATCAACACACATCCATAACCTAACTTAGAAGTGTCACAATAGACTATAAAGTCTTCAGCTCCTTCTGGTAACGCTAGTATGGGTGCATTGGTTAGTCTTTGCTTAAGAATTCTAAAGGCTTCTTCTTGTTTTGGTCCCCATTCAAACTTAATGGACTTACGGGTTAACTTAGTTAAGGGAATAACTATTCTAGAAAAATCTCGAATAAATCTTCTATAATAACCGGCCAATCCTAAGAAACTTCTAACCTCGGTTGGTGACTCAGGGGTTTTCCATTTAGTAATTGCCTCGATCTTGGAGGGATTTACATGAATTCCTTCATGATTAATTAAGTGTCCAAGAAACTGTACCTGTTTTAACCAAAATTCACACTTCGAAAACTTAGCATAAAGCCTTTCTTTTCTCAATAAACTTAGAAGTGCGTGCAACTACTTTGCATGTTCCTCTTGGCTCTTAGAATAAATAAGAATATCATCTATAAAGACAATTATGAATTTATCCAAATATGGCTTACATATTCGGTTCATCATGTCCATAAATGCAGCTGGGGCATTGGTTAAACCAAATGGCATGACAGTAAATTCATAATGGCCATACCTTGTTCTGAAAGCGGTCTTAGGAATGTCCTCTTCCTGTACCTTTAATTGATGATATCCTGATCGTAAATCGATTTTAGAGAAAAATCGAGCTCCTTGTAGCTGGTTGAACAGATCATCGATTCTCGGTAATGGATACCGATTCTTAATCGTGACTTTGTTCAATTCACGGTAGTCAATGCACATACGCATTGATCCGTCCTTCTTCTTGACGAATATGATCGGTGCTCCCCAAGGCGATGAACTCGGCTGTATGAATCCTTTTTCCAACAATTTGTCTAACTGCTTCTTCAGTTCCTGCAATTCTGCGGGTGCTAAATGATACGGCGCTTTGGAAATCGGTGCTGTTCCTGGTAGCAGGTGGATTCTAAATTCAACTTCCCTGTCTGGCGGTAGTCCTGGTAATTCTTCTAGAAACACATCTGGAAACTAAGATACTACAGGGATATCTTTTAATTCTTTTCCTTTAGTGTTAGTGATTATGGAAATCAAATACACTAAAGATCCTTTTCTTACATAACTGGCTGTTTTCATCACAGAGATGAATTTTGTGGATTTAGAGGGCTTATCTCCTTTAATTGTGATCTTTTCACCCTTTGGTGAATTTACTTGGATTGACTTTTGATCACATAGAATACTGGCTTTATTGGCTATTAACCAATCCATTCCTAATACAACGTCAAATCCTGCCAGATTCATTGGATAAAGGTTTGCCATAAACTTTTGATTTAAAAATTCTATTCTTGCTCCCTGCAAGATTTCAGAAATCTTAATGGTTTCTCCATTTGCTGTCTCTACTAGACATTCTTGTGGGAGTTTAGTTAATGGTTGATTGAGAAGTTTGCAAAATGAAGTATTAATAAAACTTTGGTTTGCACCAGAGTCAAATAATACTTTAGCAAAAATATCATTAACTAAAAACATACCGGCGATCACATCCGGGATTATCTTGGCTTCTTCTGCAGTCAGAACAAATGCTCTAGCATTTTTAGTATTCTTGTTGTTCGTGGCTGGAGCTAGTTTTGGACAGTTCGGCTTGATGTGACCTTTTTCCCCACAGTTGAAGCACATTCCATTATTTGGTTTCCTCCTACAGTCTTCCTCCTTGTGTCCTGGTATCTTGCAGAAATTGTTGTAAGTGGAACATTTTCCAGAATGCTTCTTCTTGCAGGCCTTGCAATAGGGTGCAGAGGTAAAACATACATTTTTCCCACGGTTGGAATTTCCATAATGAAATTCTTGGGTAAGCTTTTGAGCTAAGTTCCTCCTCTGGTCCTCTTCTCGTGTGCGTACTACTTCATCAGTCAATGTGTTTGCTAGTTCTACGGCTTCTTCTATGGTTTGAGGTCTAGTTGCCTTGACTACATGCCTAATCTCACCGATTAATCCCCAGATGTAACGGGAGATTAAGACTGGTTCAGGTGATGCAAGGGTTAGCACTATTCTAGCATATTCAAAGAATAACATAGTGTACCCCTTACTATCTACTCCAGTCATTCTAAGGTTTAGGAACTTATTGGCTATCTGTTCCTTTTCATTGGGAGGGCAGAATTTTCTTTCTACCATATTTTTAAATTTCTCCCATTCCATATTGTAAATTCTGTCACTTCCCCTAGACTGGAGGATAGTGTTCCACCATTCTAATGCTGAGTTTTTAAACAGATTGGAGGCAAACATTATCTTATCCTCTTCCGCGCACTTGCTTATTTTTAAGACTGCCTCAGTCTTTTCTATCCAGCGTAGAGCTGCAATGGCCCATTTGTTGCCCGAGAATTCTATTGGTTTACAAGACCAGAATTCTTTGTAAGAACAACCATAAGACATGGTCCTTCTTCTTTTTGGAATGGGCACTTGAAGTATGGGTCCGTTGTGCATGCTGTGACTAGGTTCTGTATGGGTTCGTTTACTTCCATTACTACTTTTATCATTATTTTCCGCATTCCTAACATTTTGGATAATAACTGGCATGGCATCTCTAATTCCTTGGGTTACAAGGTGTCGAATTTCACTATTATTCATTTGATTTTCATTATTCTGGTTTTCTGGATTTGCTGCGTCGGCCATCTGGATTTTAAACAATTACCAAGTATTAATATCACATGATAATGTTTAATATGAACAATCGCATAACACATATGTTGATCAAAATCGTCGAGCATTGCGACTTACTCTTTCTTATAGTATGTATCTAATACAAGCTAGAACTGTAATTAAAATTTACAATACTATTAGGCATCACTAACCACAAAGTGGTCTATACTACGATAGATATATTATTATTATTAATATATATATATATATATATATTTTTTTTCATACACACATATTATATATATATATATATTATATTATTATTACTATCACCATCACGGATATGGGTTCATCCAGAACTCCATATCACGCTCGTCGTATTTCGGAGCTCTTGCACATTTTCTGCACTCATTGGGGGTGCAGGTGCTGGTACTGGATCTGGGTACTGTGGCATGGGTTCTTCCTAAGGATATGGATTCTCTAGGATTTCCCTAATGTATTCATCATTATCATAGTAGGGATCTAGAGGGTCCAGACCTGGGTAAGCTGCTAGGTTTGACATGGGTTCGTCTGTTAGGTGGTAGCGTTGCTGATAATCTCTATGATCATCGAACCACGGGTCGTAGTCTGGGTCTAAGGGATTGGGTGCTGGTATCCTAGGTATCTCTTCTGGGTTAAAATCATGCATTTGGATTTGGTTTTCTGAGTTGTTTTCTATTTCCATTGGCTGTGTGGGAAATAAGGGTAATGGTTGAGGGGCTATGATTTGCTCCAGGTTTGGGTCGGCAGCTGTGGTTGCTAAGATATGGAAGTTTGCTAAACTCCTATTGAGCATGTCTTGGGTGTAGGCATCTGTAACATCCCAAAATTTCGTATGACTTAGAATAATAATTTAATCGTGATGTTTTAATAATAAGGAATGGTAAATATAGATTTTTACCATTTCGAAAGTTTTTAATAATAATAAGTCTAAAACCCCTTATGCTAATGAAAGTGATTAAGTTAGTATGAGAATTAACCATTTTGACACACACTAAAAAGATAAGGGACCAAAGGTGTAAATTTTTAATGAAGACTTGATAAAAAAAAAAAAGGAAACCAGTATTTTGGTTCCTGGGTGCGATCGTACAAGGGGGAGCCAAGGGGAAACCCTAAGTCTCAAGAATCTCACAAATCTTACAAATTGAAGGGATTGAAAGCTGAATTCTTGATTCAGGAGTTAGGAATTAGGATCTCCTAACTATATTTAATCTCAAGAACAAAGAAGGAAGGAGGAACAAGTCACTCTATAGCGCAAGAAACGCAAGATCGCGGTAAATCTCGTGCTTGATGATGGCGAGCTCGGATCGAACACACGCTACATCGCCCTTTATACGCTTCCAGTTAAAGTCGCACTTTTGTAAATGGGTCAAAACGTCTCTTTAATGTAAATGTTAAACTTATGTTTAGGATTAGGATGTCATGTAAGTAAGCTAGTATTTCAAACCTTATTTTGGGAAGTCCAGACAAAAATACTTGTGACGGATCTTGCATGGTCACAACTTTTATATCTTTTGAAAATGTCGTAGAATGTGTTTTTGAATGATGTTGTTAAAAGCAGGGAAATGTTTTTAGTACGAACGGGTCATGCCCAATTTTTGTTAAAATTTGTATGTTATTGTTGTTGTTTTGACCGTTTGTAAAAAGTGGGCGTTTCAAGTTGGTATCAGAGCCCAGGTTTGAGGGATTCAAGTATTAGAGTTAAAGTGCCGCAGTCGCCCCTTCATTGCCTGCAAATTCAGCTGGTTTACAGGCAAGAAATTCCTTGTAAATGCAACCAGGCGTTGCAACTTTCATTCTTTTGAGAATTGGGGCTTGCAGTACATCATTATTGTTGTTAGTATGGATGCCGCCTCCGTTTACGCTATTACTGAAATTATCGCCATGTGTACGTTTGCTAGGAATAATTTGTTGAGGTTCAACTGGATTTCGAGCAGCAGCCAGGATTGCTGGAATAGCATTGGCTATTCCCTGAGCAACGATATTCTCAATATCTTGCCTATTCAGAAATTGATCTTCCTGGTGTTGCTCAGATTGGTTAACTTCGTTAACTGGTTCATTATTAGCGTGTTCCATCTGGTAATTTAACATATATAAGTAATTAACAGAAATTAATCACCAACCAAATATAACAAAATAATCACTCATAATTATAACACACGTATAGCCAAAATTGTCGATCTCTCGACTTCCATTTTTATAGATTATATTATGCGTCCATACACACTTGTTATCTTACAAAAGTTTTATTTTTAGGTTATTTTACAGGATTATATTTTACTACTATTATTATTATACAACCACAACCATGCCGTCACATCCTCCCCGTCAGCTGGCACCTCAGAAGCGACGTTCCCTTTCGTCGTACTTCCAGGAGATCTGTTCTCCCACCTCCTTGATTCTATTCCCTGCGTCCACCAGCTCCTCGCCAAAATAGCGGAGTTCAGCCAGATTCTCATTACTCATTGGTGGGTTTGGTACAGGTTCTGGGTCGAACTTAGGGAAAAAGGTATAAGGATTATTTAGTAGGTTCTGAAACTGCCAGTCGTTGGTCCACCACTCGTCCAATTCTCCTAGAGGTTAGGTGTGGATCAGAGGGTCTGGGATGGCTAGTTCCAAATTTATTGGAAGTTGGGTTTCGGCAGGATAAGGGAAGAGGTTTTCATTAATAGGCCTAAGGATATCACAACTTGCCAGTATGCGATCTAATTCCTCCTGCAATGGCAATTCCTCGGTTTTCCTAGAACTTTCCCCAATTTCTATTCCTGCTTGCCTAGAACTTTCCCCAATCTCGATCCCTTTTCCTTTATCAATGGGATTTTCTATCTTGGGAACTTTCCTAGTTGCTGATTTCCTTCTGCGTACACGCCTCCATCCCACAAATCTTCTTCTTTTCTTAGGCTTTGATTTCTCCGGAGGTTGAGCTTGAAATTCCATAGGTTCTTCAACATCGGCCAAGTAACCAGTAAAGTCTCTGGAAACTTCTACTTTCACAGGATAGAGATTGAGATTCTGAAGAGCTTCAGATAACTCATTCATGCTGTTTAGTATATGTGCAAAATGCACACAAAATGCTAAGTTAAAATTTTATAATTAAATTTTCACAGAATCACAGAATGGTAATTTAGAAAACTTAATATAAATTACAAGTATCTAATAAACTATTTTATTGAAGCAAAACATTTATTTTTAGTACAACTAAAATTTAAGATATGCGAGTGGTTATTTATTATATTAAAGTTTCTGGCTTGTAGGTAGTCTAGGTGTACTACTGGGTCAGAGTATTTTAAAAGTTAGCATTTACTGCTGTAGTGGCTAACATATAGAGATCTGCCCATTTTTCATCCAGTCCATCTTCCCATGGTGGGTTATTGCCTATTTTCTGAGTTTCCTTATTAACCATCACTTCTTTTGGTTGTGATTTCTTTATTTTCTCTTGACTTTTTCTAATGATCCAACCTCTTTTCTAAGTGGAAAGTGGTTTCTCAAACTGTGTTTTACGAACAAATATTCCTTCCTCAGTATTTGCTGAGTATCTTGAGGAATTTGATTGGGATGAGGATCCCTTATCTTTTGGTACACTATCTAATTGACGATAGATGTTCGAAAGTCTTTGTTTACCCATACTGTAACTAACAAGTAGTCAGTCAATAAAACACATAATCACAATATAGCAATCAGTTAAATTAAGTATTTCTTAAATACTTAATAGGCTTAAATCAGTGGCTCTGATACCACCTTTTTCTATCACGGCCCCAGCCCCAGTTTGACCCGGTCAGGAGCCGCGGGACAGGAACCCGTGGTATTTATTAATTGATGCGACAGCGGAAGATTTATCGGGATCTTTTAAAAACTTGAAATGCCCGATTATTTTATTTCATAATTCGGGATCAACCCCGTAGTTTACAATAGAGGAATTTCACAAGGAAATTCCCTGATTTACAAAACATGTTTATTCATTTTTATTGAGCCACCTCTTCAAGCTTGTTAGTGCTCCATAGCACGTTTTCCTTGAATCATAGCAGGTCGCCTGAAACATGTTTTAAAAATATTTTATCAGCGGGGAAATACTGGTGAATCATTCATTTTGCATAAAACGACACATGGTTATAAATTACAGCATAAGAGCGATTACAATGGCTTCTATCTTATTTTTATCTGGCGCCGTGTCACCTCCTGGTGACGATGGTCATACCACTATGGGGTCCTTTCACCCAATTAGTGATGATTATCACTGTTAGGATTTATTAGCCTAACAGTGAGAAATTAGTAATGTGCACAATACCCCACTAGCCAGTGATTTAAGATAACCATGACTTAATCCATGTAATTATAACATTTGAAAATGGAGTATTGTAAAACATTTGATAAAAAGAGAATGACTCACATTGCAAGTTTAACGGGCAAAGTTTTAGCCTACTGATTAGCCTTGTTAACCTAGTTCAAATAACAATGCACACGAAAACTAGGTTAGTAACTTTAATCCAACTTTTTACGACAACTCACGAGATCGAAACCCTCACAACGAATGACAAAGTGCGATACTTAAACATCCATCGAATTCATGACGAATGACAAAGTATAACCCAAGTTTGAGCAGCACTTAAACATCCATTGGATTGGTTTCTATCGATCGGACATTAAATCGTAGCAGTGATCGAGTTATTACCCTGTTATTGCGGCAGTGTTTCGTGTTTGTGTGTGTTTTTGTAGTAAACAGAAGATAACTCAACGTAGAAAATGAGTTTTAACGTCGAACCAACGCAGAAACTCAAGTTCCAAACTCCTCTATTTATACTGGAAAAATGGCGCGCTCGCGTGTCACGAGAGCTCCCGCGTGGCGCGAGAGGTCACTTTTAGCATAGGGTAGCCACGTCTGTTACTAGCTTAGCTGAGTTGACCGTTCGTTCAAATTCGATTCCTATCAAAAACAGTTTGGATAATACTAACTAGGGTTTACCCCCCCCCCCCTGAGTTTTAGGGGTCCTGATCCTGATTCCGATTGTTCTGAAAATTTTAGGGGTTATGCAGGATCACTTGGGGGTCTTAATTAGGGTTTCCTATTGGACAAAATATAATAAGAAATAATAGTTTTGGTGAGAGTTGTTACAGCGAGAGCCCTAAATGCTGGCAATTTTTTTTAATTTGTTTGTTTTGAATATGGGATTTGTTTTAATCGGTTTCTAAGGCCTTGTAAACAATGTTTAAGGTAATTTTGATGTTAAGAATGATGAAGGAAAGTATGTATGAAGGATGAGAAGGTAAATCGTTATGATTAAAGATTTTGATCTACACGATACATCATGATCGTCAATGACGATAATGTATGAAGTATGAATTGTGAGTTGAATGCAGTATGATAATATGAGTTAAAGTATAATGAAGGGAAGTATGAAAAGAAATCTAATGAATGAGATGAATGTTTTATGTAGATGGCGGATACAGTGAATGTAAATGATAATGATACTGATATTACCAATAATGATGGTAAAGATGATTCCATATGATAAATGGTAGGCGGTGTGGTCACGAAATGACCGCTAACACCGAGAATGATGAATGGTAGGCGGTGTGGTCACGAAATGACCGCTAACATCGAGAATGATGAATGGTACACAGTGTGGTCACGAAGTAGCCGTTAGCACCGAGGATGATGAAAGGAATGCGGTATGGTCACTAAGTGGCTATTAACACCTGGAATTATGAAATAAAAGCATGATAACCATAATTAAAAAAAAGGACAAAGGTCAATAAGACGTAAGCATGATGGCATGAAGTAACATATAATGAAGTGAAAAGTTATATATAAAATTAACGAATGTCTAATAAGTAAGAGAATGAAAGTCATTGAAATATGTTAGGCATATTAACATATTTCCTAACATGGTAGAATATTTCTTAAGGCAAATCCAATAGTTTCGTTAAGTTTCCGAGAATGCAACCTATGATATTAGGATCCTCTAAATGTCAACCGGGTCATGTTGAAATGTTTAGAAGTAAGAACATATATGATTGGAAGGTTGTGAATGAAGTTCTAGTTGTGTTTATCAAATCTATAATGAGAGATAGGTGGTGTAGTCATAAAAGACTGTTAACACCTAACATGAAAGAAAGGAAAGTATAAAAAAAAATTAAATGATAGAATGAAATGGACGTGAAGAAAGAATAAATATTAATAATGATCTCGAATGATATAGTAGATGGCTGATGAAAACGAAGAAATTGTTAATAAAATATGTTCCGAGTAGCGGATGGCGCGAGAAAGTAAGTAAGAAGGATGAGGGATTCTATTCTCCTATGAACGAAAGGCATGTGTGATGTGGCCTATCGTGACTGACGTAGATGATAATGTACAAGTGGAATGAAAGTTATTGAAATGTGATTATGAATGCATCAATGTAACTTGAGATGACATGGAAAGTATATGAAGTAATGAATGTAGAAAATGCTTAATTATAGATGACGAACGAAGGAAACAAAAACGATAACAAATGAAAAGTAGGAATGATAATTACGATTAAACTTAGAAAATATTGAACATGAAAGGATGGTAGAATTTCGAGTATAGTATGATCCTAAGGATAAAAATTTTGTCAAACAAAAAGTAAATGTTAGTAGAATTAAAATTTTAAGGGAAGATATTTATGTGGTAAGCATAGATAGATCCTTAAGAAAGGGTTGTAGACGGATGAAAGTTAGAGTCGTTAGGTGGGAAGGAAAGAAGGAAAACAAATGAGGTGATGCTTTTTCTCCACCTAACTAAAGATAAATATAAACATAACAAGTAAGTGGCACAGATAGCATGGTTGGTCAAGAATAATGTAGGACTAAAGGAACACATACATATATATATGTATAAGTGATGCGTATATGAACGTATGTGAGATATGTTGTCGCTGGTTGTGGGAATATGAGTAGGGATATGTTGATAGTTAGTCATCGTAGACCTAAGTGGGATATACGAGTAAGAGTAAAACATATGACAAATGTGGTAATATGTGATGGTGTAAGTAATTATATATACACATAGGAGGATGTTGAGGTAATAGATTATGATGAAAGAAGTATGCTTCGAACACGTTGTGTATTAAGCATGTGATGATCGACTTATGAGGACTAAAATGAATAATGGGCTAAGACCTAGCTGGATAATTTAAGCACCGACAAGGATAGAGATTTTTGTAAGAAATGGTAAAATGATAACAAGTATGTCTAAAATCAATAAGGAAGTGCATATGTGCGAATTAGTCCACACTGTAGGAATGGATTAACAAGCAACTAATAGCAATAGAGTTACTAAATGTTGAGGCAAGTATATGTATATGTATATATATACACACACACATACATTAGTAGTCAAAGTTTTTACGTCACAAGAGGGAGTGACTAGGAAGAATGATGATGTTAATAAAAAAGGAATCAAGTAGTAGGCTCATGGTGAGCATTATTATTTCTAACGGCATAGTGAAGGAACAAGTATGGTTAGTGACTTGGAAGGCAGAAGTAAATGACTCGTGATGCTAGTAAATAAATATTAATCTTCATATCAATGCAGGAAATAATGGCGGCTCTAAATTCTTGTTTATTGTAAAGTACGGTTATTAGATGTCTTGAAATGTCATAATGGAGGGATGGTAAGAGTCGAACCGCATACCAGAAAATGCGTAGTAGAAAGGAAAGAAAAGTGAGGAAATGTTAAGAAAGCGGGGTGCGCACTTAGTATGCCAAATTTAGAATAATTAGAAAGAACTGTATGGAAAATGTGAAAGGTTAACGTCGAAGGAAGTTAGACTGAAAATATAAGAATGCATAATTGTTAGAGGTTGAACGTTACATGAAGAGGGGATGAATGGAATGTAAAACAATGAATATTTGAATGGATATTAAATAAATTTTGCCCTCTGTCGAGTTCCCTATCGTATGTGAAGAATTATTAGAAGATAAACCTCTAAAGAGATGTTCGAGAGTTAAAGTTTTATACGCATGATTCTTGATTTGTATTATAAAACAACCCTACGTGGTGGAGTGTAATCTCAATTATCGAATGAATGGTTGTGCCAAGTTTTATGTAACTCATACGTAAAATGGAGGGGCATATATAATAAGCTTATAATCTCGTATGTAGCGGAACCTAGGTTGATAAGAATTAACCCTTTGAGGTACAATGTTAGGTAATTGCCTTAGTATTACAATTGCTAGAAGGAATGACGTATGTTTGACAGCTATGAAATGTGATGACAAGTATAGTTGAGTACGACACCTCGAGTGTAACATGAGTTGCTCAAATGTAAGTATTGATTACACGATCATATTGATAGCATGATTAAAGACTTATGTTGGCCCTTGTAACCTAGGGATAGATGGTAAAAGATTAGAGCAAGATAGTATGTACATGATTTGTATAACCGTATACATTAAGTTGTGGTTAACCATGCAGTTATGAGAGATCATCAGTGAAAGAAATATTGGTCTCGGGTAAAGATTATATGTAGGTATTGTAAAAAAAATATATGAAAAGAACTATCAAGCAAGTGACATGAAATTTTTTTTGCTTGATATTGGCCTCGAAAGGATGGGGAGTATGTAGAAGCTAAATAGTTAGAAACTATTGAATGATGTTTGATTTGTGAATTAATATGAATGAATAGGAATGAACAAATATGAATATTATGATAATTATTTCCCCTAAGTAGATGTTAGAGGTATGCGGAAATGAATACTCTGACGGATAAGTTTTAAGAAATCAGCTTGAACAATTGAATGATAATCATGAAATAATGTAATAGGATCGCTTTAATTCATACAAGATTGAATTACCAAATGTTTTAGAAGAGTTTAGAGTAGTAACGACCGATTCATCATGAGGGATGATCGAATGAAAGCATGTTAATGAAGTTCGAGGTATGTAATCGCGAAGGGATACAGATAAACTCGTCAGAATGTATGGATTCAGGTTTCGGGGACGAAACCTTCTTTAAGGGGGGTAGACTTGTAACATCCCAAAATTTCGTATGACTTAGAATAATAATTTAATCGTGATGTTTTAATAATAAGGAATGGTAAATATAGATTTTTACCATTTCGAAAGTTTTTAATAATAATAAGTCTAAAACCCCTTATGCTAATGAAAGTGATTAAGTTAGTATGAGAATTAACCATTTTGACACACATTAAAAAGATAAGGGACCAAAGGTGTAAATGTTTAATGAAGACTTGATAAATAAAAAAAAAGAAAAGGAAACCAGTATTTTGGTTCCTGGGTGCGATCGTACAAGGGGGGAGCCAAGGGGAAACCCTAAGTCTCAAGAATCTCACAAATCTTACAAATTGAAGGGATTGAAAGCTGAATTCTTGATTCAGGAGTTAGGAATTAGGATCTCCTAACTATATTTGATCTCAAGAACAAAGAAGGAAGGAGGAACAAGTCACTCTATAGCGCAAGAAACGCAAGATCGCGGTAAATCTCGTGCTTGATGATGGCGAGCTCGGATCGAACACACGCTACATCGCCCTTTATACGCTTCCGGTTAAAGTCGCACTTTTGTAAATGGGTCAAAACGCCTCTTTAATGTAAATGTTAAACTTATGTTTAGGATTAGGATGTCATGTAAGTAAGCTAGTATTTTAAACCTTATTTTGGGAAGTCTGGACAAAAATACTTGTGACGGATCTTGCATGGTCACAACTTTTATATCTTTTGAAAATGTCGTAGAATGTGTTTTTGAATGATGTTGTTAAAAGCAGGGAAATGTTTTTAGTACGAACGGGTCATGCCCAATTTTTGTTAAAATTTGTATGTTATTGTCGTTGTTTTGACCGTTTGTAAAAAGTGGGCGTTTCAGCATCTGTTTCTCTCTTAGCGGCTGCTAGAACTCGCTGCTGTTGTAACTTTTTCAATCTCTTCCTACGCTCATGTGCTCCTCTACTGAACCATCCTCTCTTTTTAGGAGGGAATGGCTCTTCAGACTGAGCCTTAAACACGAATATCCCATCTTCATTGTGAGCTGAATACCCTGAGAGGGCAGGCTGTAAAGAGGTGCTTTCGCTCCTAGGTGAGCTGGACAACTGACGATAGGCGTCGGAGGGTCCTTGATCACTCATACTGTAAATTAACAAATAGTCAAATAACACACAACAATAAAATACAGATATGCACGTATTTCCATGATTTATTTCCTAACATTTTGAATAATATCTTGGTGCCAGTAGAACACTTATGTGGCTGAATCAGTGGCTTAGCTCTGATACCACCTTCTGTCGCAACCCCCATCCCCTAACAACCCGGGAACGAGCGGCCGTGGCCAGTTTCGGTGGTATCCAGGTGTTTATCATTTTGGCAGCGGAAATTACATCAGGACCGTAGTTAGGAAATATTTTATCAGAGTAAAATACCACACTTTTAATATATTAAACACATGGGAAAATCCCAAGTTTCAAGTACACACATTTTTATAGGGATAAACCCTATTTTATTTTAAATAAAACATCTCTTTATTTTAGGTAACTTTATTGCCACTTTTCCAAGCCTTAAGTGTTGTCCAGCTGGCTTCTATTTGACTTTCACATTTTGTTACCTGAAACGCGTTTAAAAATATTTTGTCAATGGGAAATACTGGTGAGTGAATCCCAGTTTAATCAAGTTAAGTAAAACCATTGTACAGTATTGAGGGCGGCCGCACAATTACATTTGTTTCCATCTAATTTAATTACCACCCACGGTACTGTCAACCCGAATTGTGGTCATGTTACTCCTCGCAAGGTAGTAACAAATTTTGTATACAAAACCCCAACATACCGACAATAATTGTAGAATACAAATACTCAATCACTGTTTAATATATCATTAATTAAGTGAGGTTTTGTAAAAGCAATTTGTAAAAAGGAGATTACTCACATTGATGTCTTAGGTTTTCTATGAGGATTTCCTGGTGATTATCTATAAATTACACAAATGCACACGCGTTAGTATAATAACTCAATATTTACATTAGTAATACCCTCCCCAAGACGGCATTCCAACGACTACGTCGGGCAGAACAACGACAGCCGTTACGGAACCCTGGATCAATCGGGCAGCGTATCTAATACGTAACCGGGGTTATAATACTTACAACGAGGCAGAACTTCGTTATTTAGGGGCTATTATGCCCGAGAATAGCTTATACTATGTAAAATTTCGAGAGAGAAAGAAAGTTGTGTGCGGTTTGGGACTGAAGCCGATGGCCTCTATTTATAGTTGTGATCAGCCATTCTTTCGCGCCCCGCGTAGACCACACAGGGGTCCTTCGCGGCCCACGGCCTAGAGTGAGTAGGGCCTAGCTATGACTGGTCAGCACTATAGGTTCGACACGAATGGTGACACGTGGCAGCTCAGGGTGTCGCCCTGGTGACCAACTGTCGCGCCCCGCGTAGCCCGAAGGCAATGCCTTCGCGGCCCGCGAGCGACCTATAAAACTTGATTTTTATTAAATCTTTAATTATATAGGTTATTATGGGCTCGGTTTCATATACGGGATGCATTTTAAGACACATTGGGATATTTTAAATATTTTTAGAGTGTCGGATATATTTTGGAGGGTTGTTATACATTATAAATTTACTGTCATGCCATTTGGTCTAATCAATGCCCCAGCCGCATTTATGGACATGATGAACCGAATATGTAAGCCATATTTGGATAAATTCAGAATTGTCTTTATAGACGATATTCTAATTTACTCTAAAAGTAAAGAGGAACATGCAGCGTATCTGCATGCACTCCTAAATTTGCTGAGAAAAGAAAAGTTGTACGCTAAATTTTCAAAATGCGAATTTTGGTTAAAAGAAGTGCAATTTCTTGGACATTTAGTCAATCATGAAGGAATTCATATAGATCCCACAAAGATTGAGTCGATTGCTAAATGGAAAACCCCTGAATCACCAACCGAGGTTAGAAGTTTCCTAGGACTAGCCGGTTATTATAGAAGGTTTATCCGAGATTTTTCTAGAATAGCCATTCCCTTGACAAAACTAACCTGTAAGTCTGTTAAGTTTGAATGGGGACCAAAACAAGAAGAAGCCTTTAAAATTCTTAAGCAAAGATTAACCAACGCACCCATACTAGCGTTACCAAAAGGAACTGAAGACTTTGTAGTCTATTGTGACGCTTCTAAGTTAGGTTATGGATGTGTATTGATGCAACGTCAAAAGGTTATAGCCTATGCGTCCAGATAACTTAAGAATCATGAAGAGAATTATACAACCCATGATTTAGAATTAGGAACCATAATTTTTGCCCTTTAAATTTTGAGACATTACCTTTACGGTAGTAAGTTTACCATTTTCACCGATCATAAGAGTTTAAGATATGTTTTCGGGCAAAAAGAATTGAATATGAGACGAAGACGCTGGATGGAAATTCTTAGTGATTACGATTGTAGTATCCAGTATCATGCAGGAAAAGCTAACGTATTAGCTGATGCTTTAAGTCGAAAATATCATGAAAAGCCAAAAAGAGTACGTTCTCTTAAATTAAATCTGAAGATAGATTTAAATGGGCAAATTAGAAAAGTACAAGAATCAGTAATCAAGGATGATACTGAAAAATTAAAAGGGATGATGAAAGAATTAGAACAAGGAACAGACGAAATTTGGAGATTCCATAAGGAAAGAATGTGGATACCCAAATTAGGAAACCTACGCCACAGTATATTGGAAGAAGCCCATAAGTCTAAGTATATGATGCATCTTGGAAGTGATAAAATGTATCAAGACTTAAGAAATAATTTCTGGTGGATAGGAATGAAAAAGGATATAGCAACCTATGTTGCCAAGTGTCTAACCTGTTCACAGGTCAAAGCTGAACATCAGAAACCCTCAGGTTTATTGCAACAGTTGGAAATGCCTGTATGGAAATGGGAATTGATAACAATGGATTTTGTTACCAAGTTACCCAAGACAAGAAAAGGTAATGATAAAATCTGGGTGATTGTAGACAGGCTAACTAAATTAGCTAATTACTTACCAATGAAGGAAACTTTCAGTATGGAACAACTAGCCAAATTGTATGTAAACGAAATAGTTTCATTACATGGTATTCCTTTATCAATTGTTTCTGATAGAGATAGCCGTTTTACTTCTCATTTTTGGGCAAGTTTCCAAAAAGCAATGGGAACCAAGCTAAATCTAAGCACCGCTTATCATCCTCAAACGGATGGGCAAAGCGAAAGGACGATTCAGACAATGGAAGATATGCTTAGAGCTTGTGTAGTTGATTTCGGTGGAAATTGGGATGATCATCTACCATTAATAGAATTCTCCTACAACAACAGCTATCATACCAGTATCAATGCTGCACCATTCGAAGCACTTTATGGACGAAAGTGCCGAACTCCAGTTTGTTGGGCAGAAATTGGAGAAAAACAACTGTCTAGACCAGAAATAGTACAAGAAACAACGGACAAGATTATTCAAGTCAAGGAACAATTAAAAGTCGCACGCAATCGACAAAAGAGTTATGTCGATAACAGACGAAAGCCATTGGAATTTCAGGTAGGAGACAAGGTTTTATTAAAAGTTTCTCTTTGGAAAGGAGTGGTGAGATTCATCAAATGGAAAGGTAAGCCCC
This sequence comes from Helianthus tuberosus, assembly GCA_030545235.1. Taxonomy (NCBI): domain Eukaryota; kingdom Viridiplantae; phylum Streptophyta; class Magnoliopsida; order Asterales; family Asteraceae; genus Helianthus; species Helianthus tuberosus. Next base: position 119,861,531 of record CM060429.1, read on the forward strand.
AGGTATGTTGGACCTTTTGAGATTATCAAAAGAATAGGACCTGTAGCGTATCAGCTACAACTGCCAGAGGAAATGGCAGGAATACAAGATGTATTTCATGTATGTAATCTCAAAAAGTGCTTAGCCGATGAATCACTAGTAGTACCTCTTAAGGATATAGAGGTAAATGAAAAGCTAAAGTTCGTAGAAAAGCCACTACAAATTGAAGACAGGAAAGTCAAGAATCTCAAACACAAGAGACTAGTTCTCGTCAAAGTAAAATGGGACTCCAAGAGAGGGCCAGAGTACACATGGGAGCTTAAATCAGAAATGCAGAGGAAATATCCACACCTGTTACAGTAGACCTCGAGGACGAGTTCTAAAACAAGGTGGGGAGGATATAACAACCCTCCTAAATTATTTAGAACACCCTTAAAAATATTTATAACATCCCTGTATGTCTTAAAATGCACCCCGTATACGAAATTTGACCCTAAATACCTTTACATAATTAAAAAAAAAATAAAAAAAAAATCCTGGTGTCGCTTGCGGGCCGCGAAGACTCTCTCTTCGGCTTACGCGGGGCGCGACAACTAGGCTACACAGCCTCACCCGGAGCCGCCACGTGGCACGATCGTGGCAGACCTACACTTGTGAGTCGATCAAGCTAGGCCCTACTCCCTCAATGTCGCGGGCCGCGAAGGACCCTTCCTTATCTTACGCGGGCCGCGAGGAAGTGTCGATCAGACACTATAAATAGAGGTCATCGGCCTCAGTTCACAATTCGCTCAAAAATGAAAACTCTCTCTCAATTCTGAAATATTAGAAAGTAGTATCGGGTATTATACCTACTAAAGTAGCAAAGCTTTGCATCGTTGTAAGTATTTTAACCCCCGGTTACGTATTAGATACGCTGCCCGATTGATCTAGCGCTCCGTAACGGCTGTCGAGGTTCTGCCCGACGTAGTCGTTGGAGTTCTGTCTCGGGGAGAGTATAACTAATGTAAATATTGGGTTATTATACTAGCGCGTGTGCATTGTTTAATTTATTAGATTAAAACCAGGAAAACACCAAGGAAAACCCTAAAGTAGCAATGTGAGTAATCTTCTTTTTGTAAACCTTTTTATAAACTGTTTTTACAAAACCTTGTTTATTTTAAATTATAATTAGCAGTGATTGAGTCTTTGTAATTCTTCAATTACTGCCAGTATGTTGGGGTTTTGTATACAAAATGTGGAACACGTTACCATTGGACAATGAGATAGCCAATGTGTAATATGACCCACCAGTCAGGATTGACAGTACTGAATGAGTAATTGTGTAGATATAAACATTGTGATCGCTCTCAATACTGTTAAAGCATAAAATAGTTCTTGATTAAACTGGGATTCACTCACCAGTATTTCCCACTGACAAATGTTTTTAAAACGCGTTTCAGGTAACAAAATGTGAAAGGCAAATAGAAGCCAGCTGGAGAGCACTGAAGGCTTGGAAAAATGTGGCTATAAAAGTTACCTAAATAAAGACGATGTTTTAAATTCAATAATTTATGGTTTATCCCTATGAACATGTTTGTAATAGAAACATGGGTTTTACCCATGTGTTTATTAATAAAAAAAATATGGTATTTTACTCTGATAAAATATTTCCTAACTACGGTCCTGATATAAATTCCGCTGCCAAACAATGATAAACAATGATACCACTTAATCTGAGTTCGCATCCGCCCGATCCCAGGAGATAGGGGCCGGGGGTTGCGATAGTTAATTTGGTTTTTGACTGATCGGGATGACACAGTCATCACTGATTGGATAGTGATGATAATGATTGCAAATCCACCACTGATTTTTTTGTGTTTTGCTTGGAGATTCGTTAATCTCATTGAAAAGTAAGAAACACGATGGTGTTTCAAGTTCTTCTACTGAGGCTGAGTATCGTGTTTTGGCTATGACCACATGTAAGATTGCTTAGTTATGATGGCTTCTTGCATATATGGTGGGTTACCATCTCTCATGTCTTCTTGCCATTTTTTATGAAAAATATACATATGAGTGTGTTATGTGTGGTATATATACATATATATATATTAAATAATTGTTCTTTTTATTTGAATGTGATAGCCATTAGAAGGGGCCCCACCCAAAAATCTCTTCTTCACACTGTTGGCCACCCCACGCCCCACCTCCTTAACCCACCTATAACGCCCTGTCTCCCAGTGTTTCACACCCCTTCATGCCGCACACTCTTCCACGTGGCTGGAGCGTGACACCATAACACTCACCCTTATCATATGCATAAATTGGATAACTTCACATGGTGTACAATTTTCGAAGTGACGATAACAATTGTTTTTATTGTTTCACATCTAATCGAGCCCGAAACACTCGTGAGATATGTGATATAGTATCTCATATTTATTTTCATGATATTGCTTTACGTCAATTCCAATTGGATGACATTCATTTAGGGATGACATTCATTTAGGGATGACAAAATACCGAGCCCGATAGGTAAATCCGAAACCCGAAGCACTTGGGACTGGTATACCTGATACCCGACGGGTATTGTGCCCGGTATGGGTATGGAAAAAAAATATTTCGTGAGTAAGGGATTAGATAATACTCGACCTAATTACCCAAAACTATACCCATTTGCCCGAAATATATACCCGAAAACTTTTAAATATTCTTATTTGTTAGCAATGTTTCATTCTTGTAGCTTTATTATTTGAAAACTAAAATTTTCATTTGAAATATAGATTTTGATAACATTATTTATATTTATATGCTACAAAATGCCAAAATTATTTTTTTTATATTAATATCTATACTATATAATAAAAGAAACCAATAAAGGAACACTTGTCATTATTCTAGACCATCCTTAATTGTAGATAATTATTATTTAATTTAAATTATTAAAAATTAATTAAATTAATATAAATCTTATTAGCTCTAAATCATTGGCATAAACTTAACTTCAAATCAAATCGTAAAGTCTTATCTAAACTAAAAAGCATTGTTTCACTTAACAGTCGATAAACATGCATATTATTTATTGTTAATGTTATTATTGTTCACTATGAGAAATTATATTAAACGACTTATTAATCAAACAAAAAAATTAAAATAGTATTAACCTAATTTAAAAAATAATAAAAAAATCCATTTTGATTTAGAAAGATTTTTTTTAAAGTAAATTGTCAAAATCGTCCCTGAGATTTCGGTATATTTGTCATTTTCATTCAAAAAAACTTTTTTTTGTACCATATAGTCATTCACTTTTGAGATTTTTTGCCATTTTCATCCAAACGTCTTACTTTTTTTTTTACCAAAATCGTCCCTGAAATTTGGGATTTTTTGTCATTTTTATCCAAATTTTTGATAATTTGGATGAAAATGGCAAAGAATCCTAAAAGTGAAGGACTATATTGTACAAAAAAGTTGTTTTGGATGAATGCCAAACATGCCCAAACCTCAGTGACGATTTTGGCAATTTACTCTTTTTTTAACAATAGATTAACCCGTGTAATACACATGGTTATTAAAGATATAACATTTTTTTTATTATTTGCTATATAAAATTAGATTTATTCAACCCGTACAATACATGGAGTTTTTTTTAAATATAACTTTTTTTATTATTTAGTATATAAAATTACGTTTCTTCCACCCGTGAATACATATAATTTTTTTTATTGTTTCGTATATAAAATTACATTTATTCAACCCGCACAATAAACGAGGTTGTTAAAGATATGATTTTTTTTATTATTTAATATATAAAGTTATATTTACTCAACACGTGTAATAAATGAGGTTTTAAAAATATATTGTTTTTTTATTTAGTATAGAGTTAATTGCCAAAATCGTCGCTGAGGTTTGGGCACGTTTGCCATTTTCGTCCAAAATGACACTTTTGTATCAAATTGCCCCCAACGTTTCTAACTTTTTGCCATTTTCATCTAAACCACTAACTTAGTCTATTTTATTTTGTTAAGTTGAGAATATTTGGATGAAACTGGCAAATATAAAACCACAGAGACGATTTTGGCAATTTACTCAAACCCTTTTTAATTTCTTTTATATAATTATTTTCGTTACATATATAATAAAAAGGAATATATATGGAGTTTTTAGAAAAAAAATTAATAGTTTTGTCACATAATTTTTTTAAATTTTCATCCAAATCATTAACTTAGTTTATTTTTTCTGTTAAGGTGAAGGATGTTTTAAATTTTATAAACTAATGGGTTGTTTGGTAGCCTCTTAATGACCATTCAGATGCTACCTCTTATTGGTTTAAAACCTCTGAATGAATAAGAGGTAACCTCAAGTCTGAATGGTTAAGAGGTAACCTCTGAATGGTAAATCATCACATGTCACATTCTTCTACTTTCTCATTGGTAAAATTTTTAATGGTTCCATTAAGAGGTAGCCTCTTAATGACCATTCAGAGGCTACCAAACAGCCCCTAAGACAGAAATTAATTTACAGCTTCTTTATATAAAGCAGTTTTATAAAGAGAAAACTTCATTGGTGTGCAACACATAACAATCGATTACAACTTTTAGTATTTATCAGTTGTAGAGATTAAAAAAATTGTAAAACGTTACATATTTTTTTAAATGTGCTGAGCACCTAGGAAATATGTTAGTAGAAATAAAATATTTATTTAATTAGGATTATGAGGGTAACTAACTAATACTTATTCTGAGTGGCTTGAGTAAAGAAACTTTTGGTTCATATCATTATAATTACAATTTGGTAGGTAATTTTAAGGTTTGGTAACGATATGTTGTTTGATAGGGGGCACTGGCTTCTGTTTTTCCTTAGGAGCAAATTTAAAAGAGTAGAAGATGAATTACAAGCTTTGTACATATGATAAGATTTTTTTTATTTGACCTTTTTCAATAAGGTCACCAGCATTTTAGTTTTATAAAATTTAGAGTTTTAAGTAGATTTTATTTTTATGAAACTGATCTATATAAAAAATTAGAAATTAATTTATGTCTTAATTTATAAACATCCTTCACCTTAATAGAAAAATTAACTTAGTTAGTGGTTGGATGAAAATTTATAAAAATTATGTGACAAAGCTACTATTTTTTTCATATAAAAATTGCATGTATATTCTTTTTTAGAGTTAATTGCCAAAATCATCCCTGAGGTTTGGGCAGGTTTGCCATTTTCGTCCAAAATGACACTTTTGTACCGAATTGCCCCCAACGTTTGTAACTTTTTGCCATTTTCATCCAAACTACTAACTTAGTTTATTTTTCTGTTAAGTTAAGGATATTTGGATGAAACTGGCAAATATAAAACCACAGGGACGATTTTGGCAATTTACTCAAAATCTTTTAAATTTCTTTTATTTAATTAATTTTGCTACGTATATAATAAAAAAGAATATACATGTAATTTTTATATGAAAAAAATAATAGTTTTATCACATAATTATATATTATAAATTAGCAACTTTTTGTTGCATTGTATGTTGTACCTCAAGCTTGGGGAGTGTTTCAAAAGAAAAGAAAAAAAACCTTCATTTTTTACTTTTAACCCAATGTTTTCCATCTTTTATAATTTAATACAACACTTTATTATTTACAACTTTGGCCCCCCATACTTTTTATCTTTCGCAAGTTTTTCGTTTTACGTTTCATTCTAAATTTTGCGAGTTAACATGTCGTAGCGTGCATGTGAGGTTCAACGTTTTTGCTCTATTTTTCATTTTTGACAGACCCGTCGCAACGTGTCCATTTTTTTTCTCTTTTGACAAGTTCGCCGCAACGGGCGGGTCCTAGATCGACTAAGTTATTATTTTCTACGTTTTACGTTTCTGGTTAATTTCTTCGCATTAACACATTGTAACGAGTGTGCGTGGTTCAACGGTTTTAAGTCTGCTTTTCGTTCAGTGTAATTTTTCCCATTTTATCTATTTTATTTTTACGATGTTGAGAGTCGATGCCGTTGTGGCATTGGTGCTACTTGCCACGATTTTACGATCGTTTTTAACCTATTAATTTTTTTACTAATATTTTGTTTCGGTTTACCCCTATACTTCCTTTACTTAAAAACTATTTTTTACGTGCATATATTATGTACGGGTATGTATGAATATGATTTATTCTACATTCCGATATAAACTTTTTTTATAGACGAGTCAGATCAAATATAATACGTTTTCGTTTAAAGAAACCATTTTTACGTGCATATTTTTATGTACGTTTCGGTATAAATTCAAGTTGTTCTACGTTTCGACGTAAACTTTTTTGGGAAATGATTCAGGACAAGTATAATATGTTTTGTGTTTATTTTATGTATGTTTCGTAAAGTTTGTTTTGAACCGAGTGGAGTCAAATTATGGTTTCTTTTTCTCCCATTTTTTCGAAATCTCTAATTAATCTGTTTTGATTACATGTGCAGATTTTCCTTCATACCCGTTACGTTTTCCCAATGTATGAGTTGGGTCTCAAATAATACATTATGATTGTTCGATATGAATTTGATTTACTTTACGTTTGATCCAATCACAATGCTTATGCAGGTTACATTGAGTTCAACTGGATACGTCGAAATGTGTGTTTTCATATGGTTAATGCATCATATAACGTTTGGACTAATCCATCCAATGTTTACGATGTACCCGCGCCGCAACGCAGGCGGGTCTTAATCCTAGTTTTTATAAATTTTCATCCAACCACTAACTAAGTTAATTTTTCTATTACGGCGAATGATCTTTATAAACTAAGACAGAAATTAATTTCTAATTTTTTATATAGATTAGTTTTATAAAAACAAAATCTACTTAAACCTCTAAATTTTATAAAACTAAAATGCTGGTGACCTTATTGAAAAAGGTCAAATAAAAAAATCTTATCATATGTACCAAGTTTGTAATTCATCTTCTACTCTTTTAAATTCGCTCCTAAGGAAAAACAGAAGCCAGTGCCCCCCCCCCCCCTTCTATCAAATAACGTATCGTTACCAAACCTTAAAATTACCCACCAAATTGTAATTATAATGCTATGAACCAAAAGTTTCTTTACTCAAGCCACTCAGAATAAGTATTAGTTAGTTACCCTCATAATCTTAATTAAATAAATATTTTATTTCTACCAACATATTTTCTAGGTGCTCAACACATTTAAAAAATATGTAACGTTTTACAATTTTTTTCTATCTCTACAACTGATAAATACTAAAAGTTGTAATCGATTGCTATGTGTTGCACACCAATGACGTTTTCTCTTTATAAACCTGATTTATATAAAGAAGCTGTAAATTAATTTCTGTCTTAATTTATAAAAATTTAAACATCCTTCACCTTAATAGAAAAAAATAAACTGAGTTTGTGATTTGGATGAAAATTTATAAAAATTATGTCACAAAACTATTATTTTTTTTCTTCTAAAAACTCCATGTATATTCTTTTTTATTATATATGTAACAAAAAATAATTAAATAAATTAAAAAAAGGTTTAAATAAATTGCCAAAATTAGGGCTGTAAACGAACCGAACGAACACGAACAAGGCCTTGTTCATGTTCGTTCGTTAAGGAAATAAATGTGTTCACGGACGGTTCATGAACACTTACCGAATGAGATTTTATGTTCGTGTTCGTTCATTAAGGAAATGAGCGTGTTCGCGAACGGTTCACGAACACATACGAACACAAATAAATTTGGCGAATGCGGCGAAGGATAAAGATAGATGGCCCAGAGAGTAGCACTCGAACTTGAATCTCTTATTGTGGAACGAGGGTCGATCGTATTCGCCGATGTAAATAATGAGAAATGAAAGGGAAATGATGCATAAACAAGGTGAAAGTGGGTTTCCTAGTTTCATTGTTAGGGTAATAAAATAAATAAAAGTTTAATAATATAAAAAGTATAAATAAAATATAAGAAAGTACAAAGATCTTCAATTAAAACACAAACATACGAACATAAACGAACGCAAATCAACGAATGTTCACGAACACGTTCACGAACACCTTACTGAATGTTCACGAACACAATCAAACGAACGAGACCTCTGTTCATGTTCGTTCATTTAACTAATCGAACGAAATTTCTTGTTCATGTTCGTTCATTAATTAAACGAACGAACATAAACGAACTTCTCGCCGAACGGTTCACGAACTGTTCGCTGAACGTTCGGTTCGTTTACAGCCCTAGCCAAAATCGTCCCTGTGGTTTTATATTTGTCAGTTTCATCCAAATATCCTTAGCTTAACAGAAAAAATAAACTAAGTTAGTGGTTTGGATGAAAATGGCAAAAAGTTACAAACGTTGGGGGCAATTTGATACAAAAGTGTCATTTTGGACGAAAATGGCAAACGTGCCCAAATCTCAGGGACGATTTTGGCAATTAACTCTTCTTTATTATTATATATGTAACAAAATTAATTAAATAAAAAAAATTTAAAAGAGTTTGAGTAAATTGCCAAAATCATCCCTGTGGTTTTATATTTGCCAGTTTCATCCAAATATCCTCAACTTAACAGAAAAAATAAACTAAGTTAGTGGTTTGGATGAAAATGGCAAAAAGTTACAAATGTTGGGGGCAATTTGGTACAAAAGTGTCATTTTGGACGAAAATGGCAAACCTGCCCAAACCTCAGGGACGATTTTGGCAATTAACTCGTATAGTATATAAAATTACATTTATTCAACCCATGTAATACACGGGGTTCTAATCTAGTTATAATATATATACATACATTTTTAAATATATCAATTATTATTATGGTGGTGGTGATTTGTATATTATTTATCATAATGTAATATATTATATAGATTTTTAAAACATAAAATTATAAAGGAAAGTAAAAAATATAACATAAAAATCCCAAATACCCGACGGGTAATGGACCGAGTATAGGACAAGATTTTACAACCTGGTATGTGTGTGAAATTAGCAATACCAGACCTATACTCGGCCCATTACCATACCTACATTCATTTACCGTATATAATGTTAACAAATCCTTTTAGATAAAAATTTAAACAAGATTCAAGCCATTTCGAATACAATTTCGAGGTAAGTTTTATATCAATCGACTCGTATTCTCATTTTAATCAAAAGCCCTAAAACATCGGTTTGTAATTCGGAAAAAAACTTAACTCCGTTAAGCTTATTTTAACGGCGGACTATTTTACAAAAAAATTGGACGAGATCGGATTATTATTAGCTAATAACTGACTTGAGATTATTATCAGACAATTTCAGAAAGATGAGATTATTGTTTTTCAATTTGCCTTATATTTATCTACCACATAAATACAAAAGAATGAGACTTTAAGTTAATATATATGGTGGGTAGATCTATAACTATTTAAGTTATAGTGTACTTAGGGTGTAAGGGGCACTCCTCTAAGTGGGGAGTGACCTCTCTTACCCACAGCCAATCAGCACGCGCCACGTCAACTCCCCACTTAACTCCCCCCACACCCTCAATTTGATGGCGGCACTCCTCTCTTGGGGGACTTGTTTTTTTTATTTTTTTAATTAAGAAAATATTTTTATAAAAAGTAAAACATAATTTACATAAAATAAAAAATTACATTTCATTTAATAAAATAAAAATTACATCGCAATACTACATAAAAATTTTAGAAATTGCACGGCCACCCGTACTTGTTAGCGATCTCGCGCTTTCGGGCGAGGATGAACGGCAACATTTCCGGCGGAGCATCGTCGTGCGGCTTGAGGAATGTTTTCATATCTCGATCGTGCGCGTAGTTTCTCATCGTCTCGCGTTGTTCCGTTATGAGATCGCGAGCCTCCGACTCTCTTTTCTTCCTCAATTCAATCGCCTCCATAGAGCTAACGTGCTTTGCTTCTTTCATGGCGGTGTACTCTTTGAATTGTGCCGCCAACTCAGCCGAGCCCTCGGACGATGTCGCTTGACGCTTGTCTCGTCGTTGTGTTCTTTGTGGCGAGGGGTCTTCGTTCATATCGGGTATGGAAGGGTCCGTGTCAACGGACTTTCTTTTTTGTGCCGAACCTTCCCCTTCCTCACCCAACAATGGGACTTGGGCCCATTTGTCGTGTTTTCGAACGACCTCCCATGCCTCGACATGTTGAAAACCGCTCGGATATTTATTTTGAAAATCCTTTAAAGCGATTTTCATCACGTCGAGATCGTCACACCCGCTATCTCGTGTGCGATCCTACATATTATAAAATAACAAGTGTTAAAAACATATGAACTTAGTAAACAAATTTAAAAAATATACAACGTTAAAAAATATAATTTTTACCGCTTGTTCGTATAGGCCGTTGAAATGGTTTATTTTCGTCATCATCGGTAGCCATTTAGACAGTACTTGATACACGGTCCGGTTACTTCCACCAACGGTGGCGTTATAATGATCTAAAATCCTACGCCAAAAACCCTCGCGGGTTTGTTGATTGCCTTTCTTTTTGTCGGTAGAGCAATGTACCCACGCCTTCGCCAACACCTCTTCTTGGTATTTTGACCAAGATTGGCGCTCCATTTTTGCCTTTTTACCCCGAGCGTCATCTTCTTCGTTGCCGGCGTCTTCATTCACATTATCTTGATCGTCGCCGGTGTCATCTTCATAGTCGCCCAAAATTTGAGTTTCGGGCACTACTTCCTCGTCCTCGTCCTCGTAAATAGGTAGAGGACGTTCAACATTTTCTCGTGGAGATGGAACTTGTGGGGAACGAAAACCAAACGGGTCGAAGGCGGGGGCTTGAGGATCCATTTGTGACAACCCTCATAATTCCATGTATCCGTACAATTTATTGATGATAATTAAAGTGCTTGATGACTGTGCTGAATCATTTAACTGTTTTCTGATTTCTGTGTTATACTTACATGTGCTTGTTAACATACTAGTAGTGTACGGAAAAGTCACTAAATAGTCCGGTATGCTTTCCTCAGTGTTGAAAAATAAAAATGTCACTAAAAATATTATAAAAGACACCTTACGGATTAATTAAGCACTTTAACGGAACAACACCCAACCGAACAACCGGACTTTACCCGGAACACAAAAATATTGTCAAACACATTGTTCTTATTTTTCTGAGCTAGTTAAGGTCCCCGAACACCCTAACACGCTATATATTTAATAACACACCATAACACACTAACTAAACACTGGATTTCCAACTATATCCCTAACCACCCATTACAACCCAACTAGACACCCCCCCCCCCCTTGGGATGGTTACATGGGGACTCACCACCCCATGATTTTCTTGATTATTTAATGGGATATGTTGTGTACTCTTGAAACATTGTATCCATTGGACTCATCACCACCATCACAATTCACCCAACTCTTCTCTCCCTCTCTTCCCTTGGTTCGGCCGTGAGCCACCACACCCACCACCATCATCATCCAAGCTCATTCATGCAATCTACATACTTCCAAGGGTGTTAGTGATCATATAAACAAGCTTGGTGTGTTCGAAAGCTCAAGGACCTCTCTCATCTTCTTTTAACCACCACTTTTCTACACTTGAACTCCCCTAGCCTTGAGCTAGTGGTAAGAACTTAGATCCTTTTATTTTACATGTTGTTTAAGTGGTTAATGATGTGTAGTGATCAAAATGATAAGAACTTTAATGAATCTTATGAAGAAGTCTTGAACATAAACTAACTTAGTAATAAAGTATGGTTAAAAGATGAAGAAATCATGATATTCATAAGATGTGATGCTTGTTGGTTGTTGTTACTCATGTAGTTGATCTGGATCATCATATGATCTTGCTAGATCATGATTGAAAACATGATCTAGCAAGATGAGAAAGTTAGAAATATGTAGGATGATGGAATCATCCACACATAAACGATTAACTTGAATAAATAAATGTTTTCTTGAAAAATAAAGATCAAAGTAGGTTACAATCTTGTAGATCTAAAGATCCATGAGTGGTTTCTCAAAAGAACCAAGTGAAAAATATAAGTTTCATTAAATATTGGACCTTACAAAAACTAATCACATTTATGGTGGATAAACAAGTGCAGAAACACTTGTGTAACTAGAAACTTTCATGAAGAAATATTTTTAGAAAATATGGTGGAAGTTGTAAACACTTACAGTCTTTAAAAATAAAGTTTTTAAAGAACTAATCACATTTTAAAAGGTAACAAGACTTACTAAGTATCCTAGTAAGTTACTACATATTTTTATAAATTTTCAAGTTCATAAGTTTATAGTTTATGCTTGTTTTGACAAGTTTGGTAAATAGAGATTGTATGTTGATGATTGAGAATTGTTTGAATGAATTTTTGAAAAGAAAATGATATGCTAGTAAGCATGGACACCTCCATTTACAAAGGAAATTCTGGCGAAATTTTCTAAAAATCCCAACACTTAGAAAATATTTTTCTAAAATAAGCGTTATGAGTGTATTTTATAACTTGCTTTTCGAATACAAACTTCGCCATAATTTTTGTAACAAAACACCAAGTATCGGAGGTTGACTTTCGTAAATAAAATTTGATAAACATATATTTAAAATATATATTGTATACTAAAACTCTTGTGTGAATATTTGTTTATTTTACCGTTATATTATTTTAGGGTAAAATAATATATAACTTAACAAAGTGCGTTGACGTTTAAATTATGTGATATGTGATAAAAGTAATGGGTAGATAAACCATACGTGTTGTGCATGAGGAATTGATTGTTATCTGTACCTTATTAGGACGTGCTTGATTTCCTGATTATTAGAGTAACTAATTTAACCGAGCAAACCGAGGTGAGTTCACACTTTTCTACAAAGTATGGAAATTCCCAGTGGGAATAGGAATGGGTTCAGGAATAGGGATTCCTCGTCCTTGGGACGCGTTCAGGAATGAGAATTCCTCGTCCTGTAGGGACGGAATTAGACTTACTGGACTAGAACTCTATCAGCGAAGTCCCTCCCTTTATATCGACTTAATCGCCGAGGCTATGGCGAGCGGATCATTAGTTAATAACGCTATTAGGTTTAACAAACCTCACACCATGCCAGTCGGACGGGCGTGTACTAATGGACTATGGCACGTCGGTGATGATAGACACCGACGCTAGGGCACAAGTAATTTTCGTTAGTAGTCGATATGATAAACGAGTCTGGTAGTTTAAATAATGGGGTAGCCCCCACGGCCGGAGTGCCGGGCTGGATAGCCAGGGAAGGTGGACATGGGATGGTTAACTAATAAACATTTTCGAACTATGGGGTAACCCCCACGGCTGGATAGCTGATTAAGATTAAACTACGTTTTTGGAAACAACTCTAAAATGGACAACCAACCGTGAACTCACTCAACTTTGTTGTTGACTCGTTATTACATGCTTTGCAGGTCGTTAGATGCTATGGAGCTTGCACAAGGAGGAGGTCGTTGTGGGATGCGAACTGTTATGTCCCGTACTTAATAAATAAACTTTATGATCTTATGAAGCTTATGTTTTGGGACTTTAAACTTATGAACTATGAACTTATGTTTTGGTTTAACGTCTTATGCTTCCGCTGTTTAAATTGAACTTGGTTAACTTCCTCTTGGTCACCAATTGTATTGTGGTTGGTTTTATTTACTTAAATACGTTATTCAATGTGATTGGTGGCTCGATCCTGGTCATGTCACGCCTCCAAGCGGTGATACTCCGCATGGTGGAATTTGGGGGTGTGACAGATTGGTATCAGAGCCATTGGTTATAGTGAACTTGGTTTTAAAAAAGGGAAAAGCTTTTTGATAAAAACCAGACTATAACCTATACAGTGCTCAACGACGCTTCACTCCACGTGCAAGACTCGACACAATAGGTGGTATGATTTATGTTATATTATCGGTTATATAGTTCACACAGTACATTAATTAACATGATAATTGCTATTTGAACCTTGTGTGCTTACTCTCTCCTGTCGTCCCACACTTAAGCACTTTCGCGACACTTTTCTCACTTACGTTGCTTCGTTGTGAAGATTATGAACGGACGCGGAGGACGTATCAACCTAACTCAAGCCCAGCTGACGGCTTTGATCAATGAACGAGTTGCTGAGGCACTCGCAGCTGTTCCTGCAGGAGGTACGACCCGCCATATCAATCCACCTTAGGACGTTTAGAAGCTACCCTCGCGAACCAACCCATGTGCCTAACCTTGTCTTTTATTCTCACACCACAGGTCAGCCTGCTCAGCCTCCTGTGTGTACGTTCAAAACATTCATGGACTGCTGACCTAGTACTTTCAGCGGCACAGAGGGAGCTGTAGGTCTTCTTCACTGGTTCGAGAAGCTCGAGTCTGTTTTCGAGATGTGTGAATGCTCTGAAGATCGTAGGGTGAAATTTTCTACTGGAACGCTGGAAGGTGCTGCGTTAACCTGGTGGAAAGCACAGGTTCAACTGCTTGGGTTGGCGGTTGCTAATGCCACCCCATGGAATGACTTCAAGGAACTGATCAAAGAAGAGTACTGCAGTCGTGACGACATCCACAAGCTGGAGGTGGAATTTTTCAATTTGAAGATGACGGGGTCTGAGATCGAGGCATACACGAAGAGGTCAAACGAGCTGGCCATCTTGTGTCCTACAATGGTGGACCCTCCCATCAAACGTATTGAGCTGTACCTCAAGGGTCTTGTACCAGAGATTCAGAGTCACGTAACCTCAGCTAATCTTGGCACCATTCAGCAAATCATCAAGTTGGCTCATCGTCTCACCGATCAGGCAGTTGAGCAGAACAGGCTGCCCAAGCGTATTAGCGCTGCTACTACTGATACTCCTGGCGACAACAAGTGAAAATGGGATGGAAATTCGAGCAAAGGCTCTACCTCCGTTCAGTCTCAGTAATGAAGGACTGAGGACCATAGGAGCCCCATTCAGCAGCCTTCTGGAAATCAAGGGCAGAGTGGATACAAGGGGAATCACCCCAAATGTAATCGTTGTAACTTGCGCCACAGCGGGCCATGTAGTAAAGGCAACTGTCATCGATGCAACAAGCCTGGTCACATTGCAAGACATTGCAGGAGTCAGCGCCCGGCGAATCAGAACCGGCAGCAACAACAAGCCCCACCAAATCAACGCCAGCAACAGCAACAACAAGGTAACAACAGATGGTGCTTTCAATGTGGTGCTGAGGGCCATTTCAAGAAGAACTGCCCCCAGCTAAATCAAAACCAGAACAACAAAAATCAGGGGAATGGAAACGGCAATGGGGGAAACAACAATGGTAATGGGGCAAGGGGTCGTGTGTTCGTGATTGGTCAGGGTGATGCAAGGAACGATCCCAACGTTGTGATGGGTAAGTTTCTTCTGGATGATTTCTTTGTTACTGTTTTATTTGATTCGGGTGCCAATACTAGCTACGTGTCCTTAAAAGTTAGTCAGATGCTTAAGCGTACTCCAACACTTTTGAACACCAAGCACATCGTAGAGTTAGCAAATGGTAAAATTTTAGAGGCTACACATGTAGTTAAGGGTTGCAAGCTTGTCCTTGCCGATCAGACCTTTTCTATCGACCTCATTCCTGTCGTTCTGGGTAGTTTTGACGTTGTCATTGGGATGGATTGGTTATCTTAACACCAAGCGGAGATTATTTGCAAGGAGAAAATCGTCCGTATCCCTCGTTCTGGTAAAGAACCCCTCATGATTCATGGCGACAAGGGTGGTGCTGTTGTAGGCATCATCTCTTTCCTTAAGGCCCAGAAGTGTTTGCGAAAGGGCCACACCGCTATTCTAGCCCTCGTTTCTGATTCATCCGCGGAAGAAAGGACGATAGAAGACATACCTATTGTACGCGATTTTCCTGAGGTATTTCCTGAGGAATTACCTGGTCTTCCGCCTCATCGCCAAGTTGAGTTTCAAATCGAGCTAGCTCCTGGAGTAGCACCAGTAGCTCGAGCACCATATCGTCTAGCACCATCAGAACTCGAAGAACTGTCTACGCAACTACAAGAACTCCTAGAAAAGGGTTTCATACGTCCTAGCTCTTCGCCATGGGGAGCTCCAGTGTTATTCGTAAAGAAGAAAGACGGTACCTTCAGAATGTGTATTGACTACCGCGAACTCAACAAGGTGACCGTGAAGAATCATTATCCTCTTCCACGCATTGATGACTTGTTCGACCAGTTGCAAGGATTGAGTTATTACTCTAAGAGTGATTTGAGATCGGGATACCATCAGCTGAGAGTCCGAGAGGAGGACGTCTCCAAAACAGCGTTCAGAACCCGTTACGGCCATTACGAGTTTCTGGTTATGCCTTTCGGATTAACGAATGCACCTGCGGTCTTCATGGATCTCATGAACCGAGTGTGCAAACCTTACCTGGATAAATTTTCCATAGTCTTCATCGACGACATCCTGATCTATTCTAAGAGTCAGGAGGAACACGAGCAACATCTGAGGCTTATTCTGGAACTTCTTCGAAAAGAGCAGTTGTATGCCAAGTTTTCGAAATGTGACTTCTGGCTTCGCGAAGTCCACTTTCTAGGCCATGTGGTAAACAAGGATGGGATTCATGTAGATCCATCCAAGGTTGACTCGATCAAGAACTGGCCTGCACCCCGCACACCAACAGAAATCCGCCAATTCTTGGGTTTGGTAGGGTATTACAGAAGGTTTATCAAGGATTTCTCAAAGATTGCGCAACCTCTCACTTCACTGACTCAGAAGGGTGTCACCTATCGTTGGGGTGATGCACATGAGTCCGCATTTCAACACTTAAAAGACAGACTTTGTAGCGCGCCTATCCTCTCATTGCCTGAAGGCACAGATGATTTTGTGGTTTATTGCGACGCTTCCATCCAAGGACTTGGTTGCGTGTTGATGCAATGTGACAAGGTCATTGCCTACGCATCGCGCCAACTTAAGGTTCACGAAAGGAACTACACTACGCACGACTTGGAATTGGGAGCAGTTGTTTTCGCACTTAAGATATGGAGACATTACCTGTACGGTACCAAGTGCACCATTTACACCGATCACAGAAGTCTCGAGCATATCTTCAAGCAAAAGGAGTTAAACATGCGACAACGCCGATGGGTCAAGCTCTTGAACGATTATGAATGCGCGATCAAGTATCATCCGGGCAAGGCAATGTTGTGGCCGATGCCCTCAGCCGAAAGGATGCTATACCTAAGCGTGTACGTGCATTACAGCTTACCATCCAATCTAACCTTCCCGCTCAGATCCGCGATGCTCAGGTTGAAGCATTGAAAGCAGAGAACATCAGGGCTGAGTCCTTACGAGGATCGAGGCAACGGCTAGAACGAAAGGAAAACGGCACCTACTATGTTAACGGACGCATCTGGGTTCCATTTTATGGAGGCCTACGCGAGCTTGTGATGGATAAAGCACATAAGTCTCGTTATTCAGTACATCCTAGTTCGGATAAGATGTACCACGACCTAAAGACTACATACTGGTGGCCTGGTATGAAAGCCAGCATAACAACCTACGTCAGTAAATGCTTGACTTGTGCTAGGGTCAAGGTCAAATACCAGAAACCATCAGGCCCACTTCAACAACCAGAGATACCTAAATGGAAATGGGAGCAAATTTCCATGGATTTCGTTACTGGCCTGCCCAGATCTCAACGCGGAAACGATACCATTTGGGTGATCGTGGATCGACTGACCAAGTCTGCACATTTTCTGGCTATCAAGGAAACGGATAAGTTTTCTACTCTAGCAGACATTTACCTAAAGGAAGTGGTATCAAGGCACGGAGTGCCAACCTCCATCATTTCTGATCGTGACGCGCGTTTTACTTCGGAACTGTGGCAAGCCATGCACAAGTCTTTTGGCTCACGTTTAGATATGAGCACCGCTTATCACCCACAAACGGATGGGCAATCTGAACGCACCATCCAGACCCTTGAAGACATGCTTAGGGCATGTGTAATCGATTTTGGTAATGGCTGGGAAAAGCACCTCCCGCTAGTGGAGTTTTCGTATAACAACAGCTACCACACCAGCATCCAGGCCGCTCCGTTCGAGGCGTTGTACGTACGGAAATGCCGATCACCTCTTTGTTGGGCAGAGGTTGGCGACAGTCAAATCACTGGCCCAGAACTTGTAGTAGATACAACCGAGAAGATTGCTCAGATACGACAACGAATGGCGGCAGCTCGTGACCGTCAGAAAAGCTATGCGGATAAGCGAAGAAAGCCACTCGAGTTCCAGGTTGGGGATCGAGGGCTACTCAAAGTCTCACCTTGGAAAGGTGTAGTTCATTTTGGAAAATGAGGCAAACTCAACCCGCGATTCGTTGGACCCTTTGAAATCATTGAGAAGATTGCCAAGGTGGCCTACAGGCTGAATCTACCGACAGAACTCCGCGGAGTTCACAACGTATTCCACGTGTCAAATCTGAAGAAGTGTCTGTCAGACAAGACCCTCATTGTTCCTCTCAAGGAGCTCACTATCGACGACCAGCTGCGATTCGTCGAAGAACCAGTAGAGATTACGGATCGAGATGTTAAAATTCTCAAGCGCACCAGGATACCTCTCGTCCGAGTTCGTTGGGATTCCCGTCGTGGCCCAGAGTATACCTGGGAACGAGAAGACCAAATGAAACTCAAGTATCCCCAGCTGTTTAAGAAAAGTGCAACCACTACTGAGGCTGAAGCTACTGCAGAATTTCGGGACGGAATTCCAAACCAACGGGGGAATGATGTGACACCCCAGGAAAACCAGGAAACCAACGCAACATAACTAGCTTCCTCAGTAACCACGAGCTAAATTTCGGGACGAAATTTTCTTAACAGGGGGAGAATGTGACAACCCTCATAATTCCATGTATCCGTACAATTTATTGATAATAATTAAAGTGCTTGATGACTGTGCTGAATCATTTAACTGCTTTCTGATTTCTGTGTTATACTTACATGTGCTTGTTAACATACTAGTAGTGTACGGAAAATTCACTAAATAGTCCGGTATGCTTTCCTCAGTGTTGAAAAATAAAAATGTCACTAAAAATATTATAAAAGACACCTTACGGATTAATTAAGCACTTTAACGGAACAACACCCAACCGAACAACCGGACTTTACCCGGAACACAAAAATATTGTCAAACACATTGTTCTTATTTTTCTGAGCTAGTTAGGGTCCCCGAACACCCTAACACACTATATATTTAATAACACACCATAACACACTAACTAAACACTTGATTTCCAACTATATCCCTAACCACCCATTACAACCCAACTAGACACCCCCCCTGGGACGGTTACATGGGGACTCACCACCCCATGATTTTCTTGATTATTTAATGGGATATGTTGTGTACTCTTAAAACATTGTATCCATTGGACAAAGTGGTGTTGGGAAATTATAAGAATGACCAAAGGATTGAACTACACTCATCACCACCATCACAATTCACCCAACTCTTCTCTCCCTCTCTTCCCTTGGTTTGGCCGTGAGCCACCACTCCCACCATCATCATCATCCAAGTTCATTCATGCAATCTACATACTTCCAAGGGTGTTAGTGATCATACAAACAAGCTTGGTGTGTTCGGAAGCTCAAGGACCTCTCTCATCTTCTTTTAACCACCACTTTTCTACACTTGAACTCCCCTAGCCTTGAGCTAGTGGTAAGAACTTAGATCCTTGTATTTTACATGTTGTTTAAGTGGTTAATGATGTGTAGTGATCAAAATGATAAGAACTTTAATGAATCTTATGAAGAAGTCTTGAACATAAACTAACTTAGTAATAAAGTATGGTTAAAAGATGAAGAAATCATGATATTCATAAGATGTGATGCTTGTTGGTTGTTGTTACTCATGTAGTTTATATGGATCATCATATGATCTTGCTAGATCATGATTGAAAACATGATCTAGCAAGATGAGAAAGTTAGAAATATGTAGGATGATGGAATCATCCACACATAAACGATGAACTTGAATAAATAAATGTTTTCTTGAAAAATAAAGATCAAAGTAGGTTACAATCTTGTAGATCTAAAGATCCATGAGTGGTTTCTCAAAAGAACCAAGTGAAAAATATAAGTTTCATTGAATATTGGACCTTACAAAAACTAATCATATTTTTGGTGGATAAACAAGTGCAGAAACACTTGTGTAACTAGAAACTTTCATGAAGAAATATTTTTAGAAAATATGGTGGAAGTTGTAAACACTTACAGTCTTTAAAAATAAAGTTTTTAAAGAACTAATCACATTTTAAAAGGTAACAAGACTTACTAAGTATGCTAGTAAGTTACTACATATTTTTATAAATTTTCAAGTTCATAAGTTTATAGTTTATGCTTGTTTTGACAAGTTTGGTAAACAGAGATTGTATGTTGATGATTGAGAAATGTTTGAATGAATTTTTGAAAAGAAAATGATATGCTAGTAAGCATGGACACCTTCATTTACAAAGGAAATTCTGGCGAAATTTTCTAAAAATCCCAACACTTAGAAAATATTTTTCTAAAATAAGCGTTATGAGTGTATTTTATAACTTGCTTTTCGAATATAAACTTCGCCATAATTTTTGTAACAAAACACCAAGTATCGGAGGCTGACTTTCGTAAATAAAATTTGATAAACATATATTTAAAATATATATATTGTATACTAAAACTCTTGTGTGAATATTTGTTTATTTTACCGTTATATTATTTTAGGGTAAAATAATATATAACTTAACAAAGTGCGTTGACGTTTAAATTATGTGATATGTGATAAAAGTAATGGGTAGATAAACCATACGTGTTGTGCATGAGGAATTGATTGTTATCTGTACCTTATTAGGACGTGCTTGATTTTCTGATTATTAGAGTACCTAATCTAACCGAGCAAACCGAGGTGAGTTCACACTTTTCTACAAAGCATGGAAATTCCCGGTGGGAATGGGAATGGGTTCAGGAATAGGGATTCCTCGTCCTTGGGACGTGTTCAGGAATGAGAATTCATCGTCCTGTAGGGACGGAATTAGACTTACTGGACTAGAACTCTATCAGCGAAGTCCCTCCCTTTATATCGACTTAATCGCCGAGGCTATGGCGAGCGGGTCATTAGTTAATAGCGCTATTAGGTTTAACAAACCTCACACCGTGCCAGTCGGACGGGCGTGTACTAATGGACTATGGCACGTCGGTGATGATAGACACCGACGCTAGGGCACAAGTAATTTTCGTTAGTAGTCGATATGATAAACGAGTCTGGTAGTTTAAATAATGGGGTAGCCCCCACGGCCGGAGTGCCGGGCTGGATAGCCAGGGAAGGTGGACATGGGATGGTTAACTAATAAACGTTTTCGAACTATGGGGTAACCCCCACGGCTGGATAGCTGATTAAGATTAAACTACGTTTTTGGAAACAACTCTAAAATGGACATCCAACCGTGAACTCACTCAACTTTGTTGTTGATTCGTTATTACATGCTTTGCAGGTCGTTAGATGCTATGGAACTTGCACAAGGAGGAGGTCGTTGTGGGATGCGAACTGTTATGTCCCGTACTTAATAAATAAACTTTATGATCTTATGAAGCTTATGTTTTGGGCCCTTAAACTTATGAACTACGAACTTATGTTTTGGTTTAACGTCTTATGCTTCCGCTGTTTAAATTGAACTTGGTTAACTTCCTCTTGGTCACCAATTGTATTGTGGTTGGTTTTATTTACTTAAATACGTTGTTCAATATGATTGGTGGCTCGATCCTGGTCATGTCACGCCTCCAAGCGGTGATACTCCGCATGGTGGAATTTGGGGGTGTGACACCATTGATAACAAATTTTGGAAATAGCCGAAAGGGGGTTGTGGTTTGGTGTTGTAAAAGGAGGGGTGTGAAGGTTGTGGGTAAAAAAACGGGGGTTGTGTAGTATATCCGAAAGGTGGTTGTGGTTGTGCACTTGCACCGCTCGAACCACCACGAGACGGTTGCGAGCCGCGTCCCTTAGTGTTAGAGCCGACGGACTTTTTCTTGGCTTCGCGGGGTTGGTTCTCCATTGCTCGGTTTGGCTTTGTGTTGTATTTGAAAGAATTTTAGAGGAATAAGATTGAAAATTTGTGTGGTAAAAAATTAGATTTAATGGGGTATTTATAGGTTAAAATTGGATTTTATTTTTTATTTTTTAAGGAATAGCCGTTGCCAAACGTTCAAAAAATCAAAAAGTTTGAAAAGTTGTGCGGTGAATCAATGCCGCAGACCTGTCCCCGCTTAGCCTCCCCGAGGGGTCGGCGGCGGTGTTCCCGAGCGGGGAACTCACTCACCGCACGCCACCCCGAGGGCGCCCCGTTCACCCTTATAGCTTTTATTACAATTTCAAGTTGATTAAAAGTTATTATATCATTAGCTAACTTTTAAGGATTAAGGAGCTTCACTCAAATTTCATGATCCATAAGCATGAGTCATGACAAAAACAAGTTGGTCAAGATGATTTTTTAAAAAAATTTTTACCCAATTTGTATGCATCAAATAAAAAAATAAAAATAAAAACATTTTCTACAATTTATACAACGACACAGCAAAAAAAAAAAAAAAAAAAAAAAAAAAAAAAACATAACAATAGTCTTATTATGCAACGACCATTAGAAAGACCATGTTCATGTATTTTTATTGCTTCATCATCTTCTATAATTTTATCTATCTCCTTGTAGACATCAAATAACATCATTCATTTTATAAAAGGTAAAACTCTTCTTGAAAAAAAAAAAGAATTAGACATAACAATTACTAGAATGTCAAAATCCAACTTTGTTGGCCTAGGCTTCCAATCACGAACATATAAAACTAAATACAAACGATTTGGAGACTAAAACGTTTCATATTCTTTATATTATTAAACTCAACTCGACAAATAAAACTGACTACATAACCCTGTATTTATACTAAACTCATTCTAATCCTAACCTAACTCAAACTCTATTTAAATAATTAAATAAACTAACTAGATAAACCTATCTAATAAACCGATAATTCAAACTAATTTTATCTTCAACTAACTTATATTATCTTTAACCTATATTAACTTTTCAGATAATCCTTCAAATCAGAATTATCTCTTCAAACTTACAGTATTGAAAGTCAAAGTCATTCTAGTCTAGTGTAGCTCATCAAACTTATACGGATGTTGTTCATTGTAAACACAAGTCTATTCCAAACACCTCCTTCAAGGAATTTAAGCTCCAACTGTCAAACGCCGAAGACTTCCATTAATTTTATTATTTTCAACAAGAAATTATAAGACAATCAATAGTCAGTCCTTGTAATGAACAAGAATAAGCAGAATGTAAATCAATTTGACAAAACCAACCCTAAATCAACTCCATACATGACTCAAGACAAAAGAATGAATCGACGAAAATGTTAGAAAACAAAATGATTGATTACGAAGACATATAAGATGAAGACTGATTAGACAATGTGTTGATGATGAAGACCGGAGTAAATATTGAGGGTTACAACCCAACTCTCATTTCATACTATCTTAAAACTAAAAGTCGGTGGAAATTCTACCGACCACCTCCAAAAACAAGATAAAATGCATTTTTAGCCCCCTTGCTTTTTATAACCCCATAACTTTTGATAATAGCAATTATGACCCTTTATACTATTAGTTCATTTTGCTCAATTTGTGGCATTTATAAAAATGGTCCATCTTTTTTCCAACCTACGATACAACCTCTCAAACTTTTGAAAATTACAGTTTTAAGTCTACACTATCATTTTATTTTACAATCCCTTCAACTTTTGAAAATTGGAATTTTTACTTAAATTAACTCTACACTATTACTTCATTTTACAATCCCTTCAACTTTTGAAAATTGCAATTTTTATTTAAATTAAACTAATCCTACATATTTAACTAATTTTTCTTTCGCTAATTTCCTTTTCGAACAACTAAATTGCTGTTGTGTTTAAGAACTTTGTAAAATATCATTTTCACCCACTCGAGTTTTTCTAAAGTTTCCGAATTTACATATTTCATTCCTTTACCCGAAAAAGTATTTTCATGTGCATATTCTTATTTATATGTCTGTATAAATTCGTGTTAGTTTACGTTTCGATGTAAACTTTTTTTAAGCAAGTCAAGTCAGATGTAATACGTTTTCGATTGGTCTATGTTTCGCCGTAAATGTAGTTCTGAACCGAATTGGGTCAAATATATGATGTTCTCATTCAACGGTATAAACTCGAGTTCTGTAACACCCCAAAAATGTGTAATCTAATTAATGTCTTAAAATAAATTCATGAAATGAAGGTTTGGGTTAAAATAAATAAACGATAGGACATGAGGGACTAAACTTGAAAATTTGAAAGAAAGACAAGATAAATTAAACAACACACACACACTAGACACTTCTAGTGTGTGCGTGAAGTGTTCAGGAAGGGAGACAAGAACACCAAAAACCCTAGTCTACTAATCCCATCAATTGGAAGGTGATTTCAAGTCCAAAGATTGTAGGAACTCGAATTCTTGGTCACCAAGGTGTGACTAACAACTTGGTAAGTCGAATTTCTTGAAATCATGAACTTTAGGAAATGGGTTTCTACCCAATCATGAGTAATGTTGTGATATATGCATATAGAAGATAAGATTATGAACTAGGACTTGTTAGTGATCGGTTATTTGGTGACTTAACTTGTGATGATAGACGGGACATAGATGTATGATGTAGGATGAGAGAATTTCATGAACTTGCTTGCCTTGTTATGAGTTTGTAGATTAGTATGTAAAGATACTTGTGATTAAATGTCTTACAAATGCGAAACCCGCCAAGTGTTCGATGAAATGCCTAAATGAATAAATGGGGAATTTTTGGTAAAATTATGATCAAGAGGTTGTAGGTTAAGGGTGTGTAAAAGATGGAATGATATTTAGTCGGGCTAAATGAATGAACATGTTGATGTAGGTGTAAAAGAAGAAGGTTCAAGTGCTAGGAGGTCGGACAGCTCACAGGATCGAGGTATGTTGTTTTATGCATACAAGCTTTACTTTCTAATTGTTATTGTTATATTAGAACCGTAATTATGATTATCCGTAAATGATGTGTAGTTGATAGCTTAACCCGTCATGAACGGGTCGTAAGAGACGATAATGATGAAAAGTTATGTTATAGTCGGTTGGTGTTGAACTAGCCGTATATTGGAAGGTTACGAAGGAATGTAATGCAATAGTTAAATCTGTCATGAACGGATTTGGAATGATGTTTATGTTGCGTTTATGTTTAATCCGAGATTAACGGATTATTGAAGGTTATGCATTGTCTCGTTTGGAGATGGTAGATAATGACCCGTTCAACGGGTCGATGAAAGTGAAATTATGACATGGCTATGTGATGACACGAACGGATGTTAGTCGTTATTTATTATTATATTGTAAGAAATTGACTAGTTAAACTTGATTTGCGATGTAGGAAAATCCGTGATTTAGGCGGCGTGGCGAACTTGGAGACGAACACCAACTTGCACACCATGGTCTATGCGCTTCCGTAGTAGTGGTCGCCCTTTTGAAACAATGTTTTTGTTAAACTTTTACTTCTTAAAAAGTTGTCTTTTGTTATGTAAATGATGGATTAGAAACTTAGTCGGTTGTAACTAGGTATTTTAAACTTGCATTTTGACAGGGTAGTTCGGATTAACACCCATAACTAGACTAGGGAAGGTGTTGATCTCGAACTAGCTACAAGGGTATTTTGGTAATACAATGCGTCTAGTTGCAAACTAAATGTTTTCTATGTATTTCGGTCATTTCGTAAAAAGGGCGTAACAAGTTGGTATCAGAGCAAGGGTTTGAGAGAATCAAGCACGAGTTGAAGTGCTTGGGCTCAAACCGATAGCTCGCGCAATGGGTGTGTTCGCTCCAAGATCGCAAACAAGGTAAAAGTTTAAGATGCTTTAAAATTTTATAACGGGTCAAAATAATGATATGTGTCGAAATGGGTTACGAGTGCATAGAACTCAAGAATTGAATCTTGGGTGATTGAAAACATGTATGGCATGGCATTGGCAAGAATTGGTATGCAAATGGATAAGTTTGATTGATTAACCATGAATGGGATGAAAGTTTATAAGCAAGAAATGGCCGAAAGCTTAAAATTTTCGAAAATAGTAAATCCGGGTGCCGGATTTTAACCCTATGAGAAAGGGGATGGAATTACGATCGCGTAGGAAGAAACGGATCGTAAATCGGATGAAAATTGAGTGAGTTATGATCGTTTAGGTGAAAAATGGGATTTTTGAGAAAATGCAGCACCCAGTATCGAACTTGCTGTGAAAAACGACCCGTCGCGTCGCGCTAGGGGCCGTCGCGTCACGCGAGGCACCCTTAGCGTCGCGCGACCCCCCCTGGACGTGCAGAATCGATTTTTTTTATATGTTTCGGCCAACGCACTTGTTTAAGAAGGTTATAAAACATGTAAATAGGATCATGGAAGTTATTATGACATTAAAGAATAACTTGTAACGAACCGTAAGAGTAGGTGATGTGAATTTATTAAGAATCATCGAAAAACTTTATTGTGTAGATGTCGGAACATGCGGATTCGAATGATGACGATATGGCACGGGAAGATGCATTAAATGAAAAGATGGCGCAAATGATGGATAATACTTTTGAAGCCAAACTTCCGAAAATGGTGCAAGAGGTGGAGAGTCGTGTGTTGGAAACGATTGATGCAATAATGACAAGCAAAATGGATGAAATAAAGGAGATGATTGGAGAGTCTAAAAGTAAGAGTAAGATACGAAGATGCACGTACAAGGATTTTATGGCGTGTAGTCCTTCTCCGTATGATGGGAAGATAGATCCAATTGCATGTCAAAGATGGATTTCTAATATAGAAGCCGTGTTTATTCGGAGTCGGTGCGAAAAGGAAGATCAAGTAATGTTTGCTACGGGTCAACTGCAATCGCAAGCTAAAGATTGGTGGGATGCTTATTGTAAGGAAATAGGTGAAGATAAACTTCAGGTGATGACATGGCAGGAATTTAAAGAGCCTTTTCTAAAATACCATTGCCCTCAATCCGCCATCGATAGGATTCAGGAGGAATTCTTGCGCCTCCGACAGCACGATGAAACAATCAACGAGATAACAAATATTTTCTTGGATAAGCTGAAGTTCTGCAAGGAGTTCGTGAATTTAGAAAGAATGAAAATCAATCGATACCATGATATGTTGAAGGCGGAGTTTAGGGAGTTTATTACGCCCTCGAAGTGTGAAACTCTTGACGAACTCATAAACTGGGCGCGAGACAGGGAGATTGAACTCAAGAGACAGGTGGAGCGAGGTGAAAAGAGACTGCCAGAGAAGGTGTCTAACCCAACTCCTTTCAAGAAAGGCAAGTTTCAAGATCAAGCTAATAAAGAGAAAGCAAAGAGTGGAATTCCCCGTTGCAAGAATTGTGGAAAGCTTCACTCTGGGGAGTGCCTGTTGGGCAAGAAGGGATGTTATAACTGTGGGGAAGAGGGACATCCGCATTACAGGTGCCCTAAGAATACGAAGACATGTTATAATTGTTTCCAAAAGGGTCACATCAAGGCGGAGTGTCCCAAGCTCCAATCAGGAATGAAGAAGGAAGGCAAAAAGGAAGAGAATCCTAAGGCAAGAGCAAGAATGTTTCAAATTACGTCTGAAGAGGCTAAAGCTCACCCGAATGTTGTGTCAGGTATTTTCTTGCTAAATTCCTTGCCGATGTATGTGTTATTCGATACCGGAGCTACTATGTCATTTGTTTCGAGTGATGTAATTAATCACCCCTCATTTAAGATTGAAAGAATGCCAATACCATTAGAGGTAGAGATAGCTGATAGCAAGAATTATTTGTTGCACGAAGTGTGTAGAAATTGTAAGCTCACGATAGAGGATGAGGAGTTTGATATTGATCTCGTACCTATGGTCTTAGGAGAATTCAAGGTAGTAGTAGGTATGGATTGGATGGCACGACACCATGCGGAGATTAAATGCGAAAGTAAGACAATACGCGTGCAATCTCCGAGTGGGAAATGGTTAAGCGTTCAAGGAGAGAGAAATGTAAAAGCAAAGTTATGCAATATTGTCCAAGCCTTTAAGTACGTGCGTAATGGAAGTAAGGCATTTTTAGCCTATGTAGTTGATGTTCATCAAAACCTTCCCAAGTTCGAAGATGTGGCAGTAGTGAACGAATATCCGGATGTGTTTCCGGAGGAGTTGCCGGGGCTTCCACCCGAACGCGAAATAGAATTTCGTATTGAATTGAATCCGGGTGCGCAACCAGTGGCTAAATCCCCATATAGACTGGCTCCCACCGAAATGAGGGAACTAATGACCCAACTGCAAGACTTACTTGATAAAGGCTTTATACGTCCGAGTGTATCACCTTGGGGAGCACCCGTTCTTTTTGTGAAAAAGAAAGATGGGTCGATGCGTATGTGCATCGACTACCGGGAGCTGAATAAA
Organism: Helianthus tuberosus; assembly: GCA_030545235.1. Taxonomy (NCBI): domain Eukaryota; kingdom Viridiplantae; phylum Streptophyta; class Magnoliopsida; order Asterales; family Asteraceae; genus Helianthus; species Helianthus tuberosus. Next base: position 119,889,883 of record CM060429.1, read on the forward strand.
TTGACCGTGAAGAACCGTTATCCCTTACCCAGAATTGATGATCTTTTTGATCAGTTGCAAGGGGCGAGTTGGTTTTCAAAGATAGATTTACGTTCGGGCTATCATCAAGTAAGGGTGCGAGAGGAGGACGTTGCAAAGACTGCATTTAGAACTCGGTATGGACATTATGAATTCTTGGTCATGTCCTTTGGGTTGACGAACGCGCCAGCCGCGTTTATGGACCTTATGAACCGAGTGTGTCGACCTATGTTAGACAAATCTGTGATTGTGTTCATAGATGACATTTTGGTTTACTCCCGGAATGAGGCCGATCATGCAAGACACTTACGTGAGGTACTTGAAACCCTCCGTAGAGAAAAACTTTATGCGAAGTTCTCAAAGTGTGCCTTTTGGCTCAGGGAAGTGCAGTTTCTAGGTCACGTAATAAATTCAGAAGGTGTCTTAGTAGATCCAGCAAAGATTGAGGCCATATTAAAGTGGGTCCCTCCTAAAAACCCAACCGAAGTAAGGAGTTTTCTAGGCCTTGCCGGCTATTACAGAAGGTTTATTCAAGAATTCTCAAAGATTGCATTACCACTGACCAAACTGACAAGAAAGGAAGGAAAGAAGGAAGGAAAGTTCGTGTGGGGTAAAGAACAAGAAGAAGCTTTTCAAGTGTTAAAAGAGAAATTATCGAGTTCTCCGGTGTTAACGTTACCCGATGGAACGGAAGATTTGGTCGTATATTCAGACGCGTCACAGCAAGGCTTGGGGTGTGTGTTAATGCAAAGGGGAAAGGTTATCGCGTATGCTTCAAGACAACTCAGACCACATGAAGTGAATTACCCGACCCATGACCTAGAATTGGCAGCGGTGGTTTTTGCCTTAAAAATTTGGAGGCATTACCTGTATGGGGTAAAATGTACGATCTACTCGGATCATAAGAGCCTTAAATATTTCTTCGAACAGAAAGATTTGAATATGAGGCAACGAAGGTGGTTGGAACTGATTAAAGACTATGACTGTGATATTTTATATCACCTGGGAAAAGCAAACGTCGTAGCAGATGCGTTGAGTCGAAAAGATTATCCACACCCGATTCATGTCAAATCTATGAAGATGACAGTTACACCTCACCTCCTTGAGACGATACGAGATACTCAAATAAAAGCACTAGAGAAAGGGGATCCAAAGAAAGAAAGAACGAAAGGAATAGCAGAAAAGTTTGAAGAAAACTCAAACGGGCTTAAAACAAGGTTTGGGCGGATCTGGATACCAAGGTTTTGTGAGGTCAAGACAGTGCTACTTGAAGAAGCTCATAAGTCACGGTACTCCGTTCACCCTGGGGCTACAAAGATGTACTATGATTTGAAAACAAACTATTGGTGGCCCGGTATGAAACGCGATATTGCTAAGTACGTCGCGAAGTGTCTGACGTGTTCTCAAGTGAAAGCGGAACATCAGAAACCTTATGGAGAGTTACAACCTTTGGAAATTCCAGTATGGAAGTGGGAGGAGATAACAATGGATTTGGTGACTAAGCTACCTAGAACGAAAAAGGGGCATGATACGATATGGGTGGTTGTGGACCGACTCACGAAGAGTGCACACTTTTTACCAATTCGAGAGGCCTACTCCTCAGAAAAGATGGCGGAAGTGTATGTGAATGAAATAATATCCCGACACGGGGTGCCTGTGTCAATAGTTTCAGATCGGGATACGAGATTTACCTCTCATTATTGGTTGAAGTTCCATGAAAGTATGGGCACGAAACTGCACATAAGTACCGCCTACCACCCGCAGACTGACGGTCAATCGGAAAGAACGATTCAGACGCTTATTGATATGTTAAGAGCATGCGCGCTAGATTTTGGGGGAAGTTGGGACGACCATTTACCACTAGTGGAATTTTCTTACAATAATAGTTATCATAGTGGTCTCAAAATGGCACCTTATGAACTGTTATATGGAAGAAAGTGTAGGACTCCCGTATGTTGGGGGGAGGTGGGACAAAGGGAGCTCGCGCCTAACGAATTGATAGCAATGACCAACGTAAAGATTGATCTAATTAGAGCTAGATTAAAGGCGGCTCAGGATAGGCAAAAGGCGTATGCAGATAAGAGAAAGCGTCCTATCGAATTTCAAGTAGGAGACTATGTTTTATTAAAAGTATCCCCATGGAAAGGTATAATCCGTTTTCGTAAACGGGGAAAATTGGGGCCTCGTTACATTAGGCCATTTAAAATTTTGGCTCGAGTGGGGAAAGTGGCATATCGTCTAGAATTACCGTCGTCATTAGATGGGATCCATAGCACTTTCCATGTATCACAACTAAGAAAGTGCCTTGCGGATGAATCGGCGATCGTACCTCTTGAGGATATTGAAGTAGATGAGAGCTTAAACTATGTTGAAAGACCGATAGCCATTAAAGATTTCAAGGTAAAGAATCTTCGCAATAAGGCCATTAGACAAGTTCTAGTACAATGGCAACACCGGAAGGGGTCGGAACTTACATGGGAATCGGAAGATGAAATGCGGAAGCATTACCCTTCTTTATTTGGTACGTAAGGTTGATTTATAATGTGTTTAAGTTTCGGGGACGAAACTTTTTCTAAGAGGGGTAGACTTGTAACACCCCAAAAATGTGTAATCTAATTAATGTCTTAAAATAAATTCATGAAATGAAGGTTTGGGTTAAAATAAATAAACGATAGGACATGAGGGACTAAACTTGAAAATTTGAAAGAAAGACAAGATAAATTAAACAACACACGCACACTAGACACTTCTAGTGTGTGCGTGAAGTGTTCAGGAAGGGAGACAAGAACACCAAAAACCCTAGTCTACTAATCCCATCAATTGGAAGGTGATTTCAAGTCCAAAGATTGTAGGAACTCGAATTCTTGGTCACCAAGGTGTGACTAACAACTTGGTAAGTCGAATTTCTTGAAATCATGAACTTTAGGAAATGGGTTTCTACCCAATCATGAGTAATGTTGTGATATATGCATATAGAAGATAAGATTATGAACTAGGACTTGTTAGTGATCGGTTATTTGGTGACTTAACTTGTGATGATAGACGGGACATAGATGTATGATGTAGGATGAGAGAATTTCATGAACTTGCTTGCCTTGTTATGAGTTTGTAGATTAGTATGTAAAGATACTTGTGATTAAATGTCTTACAAATGCGAAACCCGCCAAGTGTTCGATGAAATGCCTAAATGAATAAATGGGGAATTTTTGGTAAAATTATGATCAAGAGGTTGTAGGTTAAGGGTGTGTAAAAGATGGAATGATATTTAGTCGGGCTAAATGAATGAACATGTTGATGTAGGTGTAAAAGAAGAAGGTTCAAGTGCTAGGAGGTCGGACAGCTCACAGGATCGAGGTATGTTGTTTTATGCATACAAGCTTTACTTTCTAATTGTTATTGTTATATTAGAACCGTAATTATGATTATCCGTAAATGATGTGTAGTTGATAGCTTAACCCGTCATGAACGGGTCGTAAGAGACGATAATGATGAAAAGTTATGTTATAGTCGGTTGGTGTTGAACTAGCCGTATATTGGAAGGTTACGAAGGAATGTAATGCAATAGTTAAATCTGTCATGAACGGATTTGGAATGATGTTTATGTTGCGTTTATGTTTAATCCGAGATTAACGGATTATTGAAGGTTATGCATTGTCTCGTTTGGAGATGGTAGATAATGACCCGTTCAACGGGTCGATGAAAGTGAAATTATGACATGGTTATGTGATGACACGAACGGATGTTAGTCGTTATTTATTATTATATTGTAAGAAATTGACTAGTTAAACTTGATTTGCGATGTAGGAAAATCCGTGATTTAGGCGGCGTGGCGAACTTGGAGACGAACACCAACTTGCACACCATGGTCTATGCGCTTCCGTAGTAGTGGTCGCCCTTTTGAAACAATGTTTTTGTTAAACTTTTACTTCTTAAAAAGTTGTCTTTTGTTATGTAAATGATGGATTAGAAACTTAGTCGGTTGTAACTAGGTATTTTAAACTTGCATTTTGACAGGGTAGTTCGGATTAACACCCATAACTAGACTAGGGAAGGTGTTGATCTCGAACTAGCTACAAGGGTATTTTGGTAATACAATGCGTCTAGTTGCAAACTAAATGTTTTCTATGTATTTCGGTCATTTCGTAAAAAGGGCGTAACAAGTTCACCGCAACGCGTTAGGGGTAAAATTTCAACCCTTAATGTGAATATGTCATTTGCTTACACGTGTTAGATAAAACCCTAGTTGCAGCCTGTGGACGTAGATCTCACATCGAGACCGAACCACGTAAAATACCTTGTGTTCGTTTATCGTTATCTGCAGTCGATTGTTCGTTTGTGTGTGTTTCCTGATTTTGAATTCTGTATTTAAACCTAAGGAGTGGTATCAAAGCTACGTCTCGTTACACATGAGAGAGAGATTTTGATCTAGGGTTTGTGTTCGTCGGCAATTGTAGGTTCATGTTAACACCCCGTTATTTTTTGTTTGTTGTTATTGCGTTGGAATTAAAAGGAACAGAAAACAAATTAATAGTTTTGTTTGTTTGTGGGCCTGTGGGTCTTCTTTCTTGCGTGGGGTACCACAAAAAATACGAACTTGTAATATTTGTCGATGTACCATTTTACATGTGTTGTCTTGTTGAGATTTACAATCCCACCCAAAAATTCTGTGCGGAAACTTTTTATATTATGAAAAGTGACTGTAGGTGGTTAAAAATGGTTATCTGTTCATCTGTAAGTTTAAGGGTACACTGTTCATCCTTTAGAATTTTTTAATATATATTGAAAATGATTGTAAGTGGAGGAGAAAGAAAATATAATGATAAAAGTATAAAAATTTATTATTTAATTGAGGAAAATTGGATTTAAATAATCCCAACTTTCTCAATGTGGTCGATAATAATCGCAACTCAGTTATTTGCCGATAATAATCCGAAGTGGTCCACTTTTTGCCGATAATAGTCCGCTGTTAAAAATAGCTTAACAGAGTTAAGTTTTTTTCGAATTACAAACCGATGTTTTAGGGATTTTGATCAGAACGAGAATACGATTCTATTTATGTAAAACTTACCTCGAAACGGTGCTCCAAACGGCTTGGTTTTTGTTAATTGGAAGTTTAAACACCCGAATTGAAGCACTGTTTTCGTCGTTTGGGGCAGTATTTCGAGGTAAATTCTACATCAATCAACTTGTATCCTCGTTCTAATCAAAATCCCTAAAACATCGGTTGGTAATTCGGAAAAAAAACTTAACTATGTTAAGCTATTTTTAACGAAGACTATTATCGGCCAAAAGTGGACCCGTTCAAATTATTATTGACAAATAACTGAGTTGGGATTATTATTGACCAAATTGAGAAAGTTGGGATTATTTAAATCCAATTTGTTTTTAATTGAAAGAAGAGAGGAAATATAGTTGTTTTTAGTGAAATTATAGAGCTAAAAAAGATGAAAGTGTAAATGCTCTAATATTTGTCAATGTACTATTTACATGTTTGTCTTGTAGTATTCCATGTTCTTTACGGGGGGAGGGGGCCGTGCGTTATATGGTCACGCGTGATACATCAACGCGTTATTTTCCACTGCCACCATAAACATCAACGCGTGATACATTAACGAAAACACATTTCCGTGATTTTTTCAACGGCGTGATGTTGGTGCATTCATCTGTCGTCTTCGTCTTATGTCGAGTCTCAGATTAGAATTGTTAGATTAGATCTTGTTATACGAGAGTATAAGAGGTTTTAGAATGTGTTTAAGGTAATTTTGCTTGAACGTGGTGATTTCCCTTGAAAGTGTCACTTGACAGTTTCAAGCTAAATCAACATGTTGATTTCCCTTGAAAGTGGCATGTGTCATTTCAAGCTAAATCAACACAACTATAAATAGCCTTCAAGCTAAATCATTTGTAACGTTTGGAGAAGTCTTCCGGTGAGCAACGAAGTGCTGTCGAAGTGTTGTCAGGTTGTAAACGACATATAAATCAATAGAAACAACAGTTTAAAGTGAAAAGCTTGCTGAATTGACCTCAGTTTGTTCGTTTCCGCCGCTCAAACTGAGATAAACTCTTCTGAACGACTCGTTTGGGTCCGAATTCATTGCCTGATGGTGGCTTGTCTGACTTTGACACATCAGATTCATCGCCGACCAATTTCTTCTACTTCTTTCCCTCTTTCATCCTCAGATTTGTATCCGATGAATTCATCTTGCTTGACTTTGCCATCAAGGAAGTCGATTCATCAGAACTCTTATTTTTACCAACAGATGAACCCGAGGACAAAGTCAGACAAGCCATGTGCAGGCAATGATTCTGGTTCGTCAAAGCCAGAGGAGCCATTGGTTGAGGTAAAATTGGAGAATTCAGGTTTAACAATGAATGATGAAAATTTTCCATCATTGTTGAACAAGAATTCAAAATCACCCAAGGACTGTCAGGCTTGGGTGAATCTGTTTAAATGAAAAACCTGACTTGCCGGAGATCCCAAGTTGGTAATCGTGGATCATGAATCGGCATTATTCTTTATCATGTTGGTATAAAATGTTTGAGAAGTTTTTACAGGACTTGCCGGAACTCCCAGGTTTGTAAGCGAGGAGTAGGAATCGGCACCTTGAGAATTCAACCAAAAGATGGTAAATTGGTTGAAAAGCAGGTTTAAGTTGTATGGTTGTGATTTTTACAAGTGGTTCGGAAGTTGAATTGGATTGATCTTACAAGTAGTAAATCAGGGACATTAAGTTGTATCTGATTTCCTACATATGATTGGTAAAACAATGTGATGATTTGATCCCCAATTTTACAAGTGGTAAAATCAACAAAACTTATTTTCCGGAACAACCATTTGATTAAAACAAACTTAAGTGGTTTGAGATCACAATGGGAAAATAGTTTGTTGTGAGGGGGAGTTCTGATTGTTTATGCCAAGTGGATGGCGAATTGAAGTGATTCGATATCAGTTGTCATGTTACTTGTACAGTTTGTTTTCAAATTTCCTAAAATGTGTTTGCATTTTAGGGGGAGTAAATTTTTAGAAAATCCAAAAACATTTGAAAATTTGAAAAAGCCAAAAACAATATAAAATTCAAAAATGAGTTTTGTTGTAAAAAAGAGGAAATGATAGTAGATCAGTTGGATTGTCACAGCACGCTAAAGAAATGGAAAGTTATAATGTGATAAACGGTCTCACTAAAGATGTGACGGTAGGCTCAGCTAGACTAGTAGATTTGCGAGAACGATACAAACCTAAATGAAAAAGCCTAGTTCTAGTGGGAAACATGGTCGAAAGCATAGTACTTAGTTTTGTCCTTCTTGACTGTGTGCCTACTCAGTAATCGCTGATTGTCGAAAGACATAAAACTGGTTAAGTTTGTGAACTTTCACAACTTTGCTAAAAAGTCGCTGTGATTGTGCATTTCATTTTGCAAAGATTTAAACTTGTTTTATTTCTTTATTTTGTTTAAGCATCGGACATCCTCTGCGTATACGTGAGTATCGACCTGGATGTTGTTGCCTAAACGTTCTGCTTTATTTTCTTTAGTGTTTCGTTTAAGCTTTGGACCTCCTCTGCGTATACGGGAGTATCGACCTGGTGGTTAAAGCCTAAACAATTTCAACTTATTTTTAATTTCTTATTTTGTTTAAACATTGGACTTTCTCTGCGTATACGGAAGTATCGACCTGATTGTTAATGTTTAAACATTCTGCTTTGTTTTCGCACAAATCACAGTTGATAAAAGTTTAAAGGCATTACTTGAGTTAGTGTATTGCATGCTGAGGGGATATGCTGAGATCGTGGGGTCCATAAGAACTTAGTGCTATCTTAATATACCTTAAAGTATCGGTAAGCAGATTGAAAGTTTTTAGATTGAGTTTAAGTGGACAACAATATCGTCAATCCATGTGAATTGTTTAGAACTTAAAATGTTTAAAGCTTAACGGTGCTAGTGATTGGTCACATAAACTGATATGATCCTCTTGCACAAACTCACAAAAATAGTGTCTGTAAATAGTTCTTTACTGCATTTTGTTTAATTTCAAAAATCCCAAAAAGATTTTAGTGTGTTTTAGCATAAATTTTTGAAAAATTAAAAAAAAAAATTCGACAACTGATGTTGAAGAGCTGATTTTCAAAATTCCAAGTGATGAACATGATGAACAGGGTTGGTTTTAAATGCTGAATTGAAAAATTTTGATTTGAAAAAGAAATTGAGTTTAGTTAATCAGGGTCATTAATTTGAACTTGATGTAACTATTTCTAGTAAGTTTTTCTTATTGATTTAAGTGAAAACTTATGTTGTGATGAGAAAATGTGTGTAGGAAATGAGCTTAAACAGAGATAAAGCCAGGGATTAATTTCAAGGTGATAGCTAATTCCAGACGGCGATCCCATCATGATGAGAGTGGGAGTCTGACGAGGTTAGAGCCAAAGAGAAGATCCTGGTTTATGCTAAGAAAGAAAAAAGACCGATAAAGACTGAAGATTGAGAATACTCGACATTTAAGACTCGTCAACATCTGAGGGGGAGTCTGTTGGTGCATTCATCTGTCGTCTTCGTCTTATGTCGAGTCTCAGATTAGAATTGTTAGATTAGATCTTGTTATACGAGAGTATAAGAGGTTTTAGAATGTGTTTAAGGTAATTTTGCTTGAACGTGGTGATTTCCCTTGAAAGTGTCACTTGACAGTTTCAAGCTAAATCAACATGTTGATTTCCCTTGAAAGTGGCATGTGTCATTTCAAGCTAAATCAACACAACTATAAATAGCCTTCAAGCTAAATCATTTGTAACGTTTTCTAGAATTCCACACCGAGGTGCTGCCGGTGTGAAGACTGATTGTAAACGATAGTATATCAATATAATCAGTGTTAAAGTGATACGCAAGCTGTTTCGCAATCGGTTTCTTAGTTTCCGCCTCTGAAACTGATAAAATCTCTTCTGAACGACTCGTTCGGGTCGCAAACCGATCCTACACGTGATGATATTATTTTGTGAGGGTAGTTGTTGGTTGGGGGGAAATTGTTGGGTGTGGTGGTGAGTGATGACCACCCCCACTAAAAAAAGGTTGTGAGTGATGGAAAAATGGTTGATGACATGACGGAACTTGATTGGTGCTTGTGAGTGATAGAATTCAATCACTAGTGACCACCCCCCTCCCCTTAGACCATGTGTAGTGGAAGACACAAATAATGCTCCTACCTTTGGTGTTTTGCGTCATGTGTCAGTCCAATCAGCAATGAGATATTATGGGGTGTTTTTTCTAAAATTGGTGTAGTGAGGATGTGGGCACTGTGGGACATTATGTTAAAAGGGGTGTAATATAATAAAATGAAAAAGCCATCAAAAAAATGTATTGGCCAAACAAAAAGAAGATTACCTGTGATTGGCCAAAGATCTTGAACATGGGGCGTGGAGAAAAGAATGCTATGTGCATATTTTTTGAAAAAAACGCCCGGGGATGGTAATTGGGCCTTTTTTTAGGGGAAAAACGCCCCCAAAACCCCCCACTATAGGTGATCTTATCATTGTTATGTTAATCATTTAGGTCTTGCTAATTGTCGGGTCCTTTGGAACAATCATGATGAATTCCCAGAAAGGATCCCCCAAAGATAACCCGGTGCCTAGCATAATGTGGTATGAATCACCCTTACTTAGCGTGTGAGGGCACTCCTAATTGAACCGGATGAGCCCAACTGAATAGGGAGTGCCACTTTATTTTTATCCAAACTAGTGTTTGTAAATGACGCGCGTTGCGCGAAAGGCATTGGTGTTTTCGACCGTGGGGTATGGTGGGGCGGGGGTTTGGGGCATGGGTTGACACGTGGACTTCGAGCCCCCCGCTGGTAAGTGACGTGTTGGGTCGGTATGGCGGGGCGTGGCTAGCCCGCGTGGGTTGGCCAGTTTTATAAAAATTTAAAAAAAAACCTAAAATTAAAAAATACATACAGAATTAAAAAAAAAGCCTAAAATTATTATTAAAAGTTCCTAAAAATTACAAAATTCTACAAAAAAAAAAGATTACAAAATTAAAAAAAAAAGCCTAAAGCGTTAGGTAGATTTCGAACAGGGCGAGCTTGTCAAACGGCTTCCGCTCCTTGCCCCGGAACTGGATGTTGGCCACCGCCACCCGGTCTTCGTGACTTATATCACCGCCCGGGACGCTATCGTAGTAGGCTTTAAAACGGTCGAGATTCGGTCGTACTCCGGAGGTTGTTTTGAATTTTATTTTTTTACTAGGTTTATCACCGTCGCCGTGTCGCCGTGTTGCGGCGAACTTCTTTTATTATTTAGTCTGTGTTTACATGTGTTTTGAAATCACTACGAGTGCGTTGCGCACGTAACCATTGACAAGATAAAAAGAAAATGTAGAAAAAACACTAAAAGATAACCGAAAGAAAAATCAATAAATAAGTTGTATGGTATTGATGTTGTTCGTATGAAATCCGTGGTCAAAGATAAGCAAATGGTACCGAATTTCCCGAACCGAAAGATGTTAAGTACCAATTCGGTACCGACTTTTGGTGTTCCTGATACCGATTTTTACTTTCATATACCGGTACCGTAACCGGTATTTTTGGTAACAGTATCAATTTGGTATCGGTTAGCACCGAGCTCATCCCTACCCTTAAAAAAAAAGAAATAATTAAAAGTTGAAGAAAATCTACGGCACCCGTGACCGAGGATGAGCCAATAGTACCGGGTAGCAGTACCGAAATTCCCGAACTAAAAGATTTTCAATATCAATTCGGTACCGACTATTGGCGTTTTCTATACCCGAACTAAAAGATTTTCAATATCAATTCGGTACCGACTATTGGCGTTTTCTATATCAGGTTGATACCGGTTTTTACCTTCTTGTATCAATACCGAACATATTAAAAGTAGTATTAATTAATTAATAATAATAATAATATAATTTATAACAACTGTTCATTCAGTTGTTATTTTATCATATATGAAATGAATTGAACTCGAAGAACCAAAATTGTAAAAAAAATTCCGATGAATCCAAATTTCAGTATTCCATTTTCTAAATAAAAAATTAAATTATATAGCGGTCAAATCAAGTTCATATAGCTATTGGCAACGCTCATCTCATCTGCTTCAAGCTCAATTTCACCAACTAGAATTCGAACCCGAATTCGTTCTCTTGCCATTTAGAACCCCCATCCTGATTACGCCTCTTTCACCCTTATGGTGCATGTCTCGTTCTAGTCTTTATGTTCCGTTTATACCTTTTTCTATCCGGATATTTTTATCGTCCGAATGTCGGCCTTGACATGCTAAAGTCATCATAAACAGTTTGGATTCTAGTTTATCTCAATTGCAAGGCTCGAGTTTTATAAGTTCTTGTAGATCAATCCTTTTCATCAATGTATCGATTTCCAAATTACTTAATTTCAAACCAGACAAACTCTTACAAAAAGAACAAACAATATATTAAAAATATTACTTTCTAAAAGAAAGACAAAAACGCAAATTTGGTTGAATATCCTAGGTGCAAAAAAACAAAACATTTCAATTTATTCCACGAGAACAACAATTAGCCCCTTCCACTTTAAATAGTTGTCAATAGAGCCCCTCTAAACTTTAAGATATAGAAATCAAGGACACTTGGGCTTGCCTTCTTGAGTCTTCCAGTTGTTGTAGCAAGCACACGACTGTTTGTTTCCGTAAACACCAGCCGGCACACACAAGCATTTGGCGCAACACTTTTGGCAGAAGAACATGCATGGCTTCTTGTGCGATGTTGCCGAACACCTATACGTACATCTCGGCTTGCAATCTATACATACAACACAAACAGTTGTGAGTCCAAATCGTTCGAATTCAAATTCTGATGGTTAAGTCGGGTATTTCACAAGCAAAAACGTTGTTAGTTCAAATTCTGCAAAATGCAGGATGTGATGTATTTATTTTAGAAAATCCACGGATTAGTGTAAAAAAACAACACAAACAATGTCAATGGCGCTTTAATAAATTGTAACGTACCTTGTGGACGAAGCTTGTTGTATCCCTAAATCATAGAAATGAAAAATCAGTTAGATATTTCACAATATTTTAAAAATCAAATTTATACCTAATAAACAAATAACTAGTTGCGTCACGTCTTTCACTGGAAAAAAATAATCTAAATCATACCTTATCTCAAAAATATCGTTTAATAATTCGAATATTTGCGTTACCAACTGTTTAATACATAATTTATTCAACATGTGTAATACACGGGTTTCTAACGTAATCGGTACCTGTGCTACGTCAGCGAATGCGATCATGAGAACCAACGAAAGAACCAAAACAAGAGCGGTGGATGAACGTGCCATTGTGTTGTGTCTAGCGAAATGGAGAGTGTGAAGTGATGGAATGAGTTGTGAAGAGGAGTTGAAGTGTAGATGGTTATTTATAGTGAGCAGAGGATATTTTTGTATGGAGAAAAGTGAAAAGAATGTCACATTATGCATAGTAAGTAGCTAGTGGGTGTTTTGTGTGTGACAGTGATAGAGCAGATCGGTGATGCAGATTGATCACGGTGGTGGCCACGAGGCGGAAGTCAAGGCGTAAAAAGGGGAATCAACTACCTAGATTTATTTGTATTTTTGAATTTTGGGAAAATTTCGTTAGGTATTTATCATTATTTTTTTTAATGTAAGATATTTTTTATGCATAAATAAAGTAGGGACAATTGCATATTTTCTCTTTAAAAAACTGCTTAATTGCGTATTTACGTAACTTAAAATTAAAATTGCATATATTCCCTTTCTTAACTATTAAAATTGCATATATCCCCTTACCTTAACTAATATAATTGCAAATTTACCCATTTTGATTTATTTTATTAAAAACAAATTATATAATGACTTTTTACCTTTATTTTTACTAAAACTTAAAAAATACAAATTTATTCATTTTTACCAGTCTTTGTGGATTTTTTACAATTCTTTAAAAAAATACATATTTATTCATTTTTACTAAAAGTTAAACACTGAAATAAACCGCTAAACTAGTAAAACTCTACAAAAACTAGTAAAAATGAAAATATATGCATTTTTTAAGTTTTAGTAAAAATAAGGGTAAAAAAGTCATTATATAACTTGTTTTTAATTAAATAAATCAAAATGGATAAATTTGCAATTTTATTAGTTATGAAAATGGATATATGCAATTTTAATAGTTAAGAAATGGGATATATGCAATTTTAATTTTAAGTTAGCTAAATACACAATTAAGCAGTTTTTTAAGAGGAATTATGCAATTATCCCAATAAAGTATTCTTTCATCTATTGAGCATGTTTTCCGTCACATTATACATTTACACTTCTACACAATGTTTCAAAAACCGGTTCAAATTAGCCAGTTGGACCGTTCAATAGAACCAGTTAAATAGTCCGATACACCCGGTTGAATCGCTTGATGTACCCTGTTAAACCGCTTCTAAATCAAATCTGGTACAGTATAAAAACCGAATTTTAAAACATTGTTTCTACACGATATACAAACATATCAATACATTTAAGTTATGTCATCTTAGAGGCGGTGCACGTAACATGTCAAAGCATGCGGTGTCTATGTGCTAACGTCTAGCGAGTCATCTAGATAGTCTAATTGTAGTACTTGTGTTATGTCACATGTTCTTTATGTGTTGACTAGAAAAATATTTACTATAATAATTGATAAAAAGTTATATTTTATTATGACTAGTAAAAAAAATTGATTATAAATCAATATTTTAAAACTTGAATGAAATTCACATTGTGTAAATTAAAGCACGTTGTTTTAGTTGATAAAAAACACGGCGATACTTTTTCTTAAAAAAGTAGTCTTAAGAATACTATTTAATAAAGAGTATATTTTTGAAGTATTTTGAAATCCGGATGCAAATAATTAAGTTTCCTATGATGTATCTAATTAAAACTACTATTAAAAAAAATCAAAAATAAAAATGACATTTTGTTCAATAAAAAACTACTATTAGAAAAAAACAAATCAAAGATAAAAATTACATTTCGTTCAATAAAAGATATAATAATTTCACTTTTTTAAAGTGTATGGCTTTGTTAAAAATACAATGATTTTAGGAAGCAATAATTATTGACTTATTAAAGTCGATTTTTTTAATCACCGATCAGATAAAATGCAGTTATGAAAAATCAAGTGTTAAGATTAATAACACGTGTTAGCAACGATCATGATTCATGAATTATATGTTAATTAAATAAAACATTTTATAAAATTCTTTAAATGAAATTATCCGATAAAAGCGGCGTGTTGCTTGCATCGTTTTTCCTCGCATCCTCATTATTGTGTCTCCCATGTTATGTTGTGAAATTTTTCTTCGTGATACTTTGGCATCATTTGACAATAATTTCAATATTAAGTCTATTATTTGTTGATATCCCTGATTGCTATATCTATTTGTTTAGCATTTAGCATGAAATTACAATTTTCATATCACTTTGGGATCTTGATCTTTTGCAAAAAGTAACCATAGTGATGGAGATGGCATATAATGGTGGTATAGCAACATCATGTGACGGTAATGATGAGAGACAAAGACACGAGTAAAAGCATGAATCACGGAACCATCCTTGTGACACTCTCTCTACTCAAAGGGGAGGTGCGATATACTCAATATCCTCTCCATTTACTCACAAGTACTCACAACCAGTCACCTACTATTCTATTATATTGTGCCACCTAGCTTCCGGTTACTTGATCCAACATGACAGTACCCGGGTGATCATGAGTAAAAATAAAAGAATGACGAACATAAAAAAAATAGAAAGCTCATAGGTTATTGTTGGGACTATATGGAGGAATCCTTTGACGAACATGTTAAAAGAATGAGAAGATTTAACTCTTCAAAGGTCTATTACATATAAAAAATTCTATCCCATCAGCCCCTTTACCAGACTTATCAGAACTTCCAGGACACGAAACCATATAGCCTTCTAAGGTTCAATTCATGATTCTCAACTTCATCAATGAAAGGGAATTCAGTTCTGGTGGGTCTGGTAGCAGGGCCTGCTCAAGCCCAAGTATTTTGAGGCTTGGACCTTGAGCCACCAAATTTATAGGGCCTCCATATTTAAAAAAATATATATATTTTATGGGTATGGGCTTGTCTGCACTGCGATGAGAATGAGATTATTAGATGAAAGAGTCAATCTACAGCCGTATACAATTACATCATTTAGGGCGGGGAACTGGGGAAGAGAAACAGTCGCTGCAGCCGCCGGCAGGGAAGAGAAACAATCGCTACATGACTTATGCCTACATCAATCATCATCTTCTTCAACGGTAAGGTACATTAATCACTTTTTAGTCATTCAGATGAAACCTTATAAATATAATCAGATGAAATCTGATTCAAAATTCGAAAATTGTTAACCTTATAATCATTTTTTAGTCATTCGAAATTGCAATCGAAATTGAAGGTGGTTGTGGCTGTGGATGTGACTGACGAGATTGAAAGGGCAGTGGCTATGGCTGAAAGAATTGCAATCGAAATTGAAGGTTTGGATTCAAAATTAAGGTACATTAATCACTTTTTCTCCAATTGCTAATTGCCCAATTGAACTATGTGATATTAGCCCTTTTTTCTGTTGTGATATATTTGCTAGTTCTTAAAATCTGTTTGTTAGCATGTTCTATAACTAGAGTTCTTTACTTCTTTTATGTTTGAAGCTAACAAATATATTTTAGTTGCTGATTTTGAAAATGTTATATCGAATTTGACTTTTATTTTTACAAGTATTGTTATAATAATGTATATTATGCAAATGATGCTTTGGTTATCATAACACAGTGTTTTTAGGTTTCACAATTCAGCTTTTAATCAAAGGGTATGATTAAGAAAGGGTAAGGAAGAGGAAAAAATGATTACTTGTTTTATTATATCTAGATCTGAGTTTTTGGGCATTGAGATTGAATCTGTGAATAAAAGTTTTCATCTAGGATCTGAGAAACGGTACCCAAGAAAAGATGGTTTAGTTTAGTCATCTCTACATGCTTGCATCTGGGTTTGACATTTTTTAGCATATCCGAATTTTTTTTCTTTAGCTGACCTCTAAAATTTAGTTGCATTTGTTTGTGGCATGTGCATTTCAACCTTGAGAAACCAAAATTGCAAACACTTTTGTTTATATAAATTAATACTTGAAGTCAATTTTTTCTCTAATGAAAAGGTCTCAGGTTTTTAATTCGCTTTGGGCCTATGGAATGATTGAGTCAGCCCTGTCTGGTAAGGTGACCCTTTGCACAGCCCTAGACTAAACTACTTGGAAGGTGGACCTACGGTGACGGTGGTGGTTTTTTCATATGATCCAATATCTCATACGACTCCAAATAGAAATCGTTGAGGATGGTCTTATATCAGCTAAACATGATACTTACTTTAACTCTTTCATATTTATTTTTATTTAAAGAAAAAACTTTTACGAATCTAACTTCTACATCAGAGATGTTCTTCTTTAGAGTTATGATTCAACATAACCTTATGAATTTTAGCTTTTTCCTTTTAAATTAATAAATGTTTGTATCAACCGACCTACGATGGCAGTTAGTTAGATATTTACACAAATAAAAAAAATAATATCTATGAAAAAAGTGCTAGTGTAGGCTTTCAACTATATTTTGAAAATTTAATATTAAATCTAGAAATTCTACATTTCCAAAAAAAAAAAATCTAGAAATTCTAAGATCACTTTGCACATGTGACACCGATCGTACGTTCAAGTCGGTTTCAGATATTCCGATTTTCTAGATCACGCATTGGTAGGTGATTACTTTTAAACGGTCTCTCCAACCCATAAATGGTTGGGAGTTCACGTTCTCATCATCTTTAGTAAAATCAAAGCCACCACGAAGACATTCATAACAAACTCTACCGTAGTTTTTAACGGATAACCCCAATTTCGGTTTAATAGTACATCCCAACAGGGGACGACCATACTTGTTCAATTTATCTCTTTCAACTTGGATACCGTGAGGCGGACCCTCGAAAGTTTTAACATACGCAGTCGGGATTCGCAAATCTTCCAGACGTAGAGCACGCAGGGCTTTGAACCCAAATACATTACCTACAATAGAAGTAAACATGTTAGTAACAGAACCTTCTTCAAAAAGGTCTAATGGGTACGCTACATAAGCAATATATTGATTGTCATCTCCAGGAACAGGCTCAAGTCCATAGCATCGGCCTTTGTAACGGTCAAGGCTGGTAAGTCCATACAGTTGTCCATGTACCAGTAGAAGATTCGGCAGCTACTACGGCCCCTGCTTCTTCAGGCGGAACTCCAGGTTGAGGAGTTACTCGAAATGCTGCCAAGATATCAGTATCCTTGGTTTCATATTCAGGAGTATTGCAGGTTTCCACCCTGCACGTTGCGGCGGGGATGCAACAGAAGTTCGGTCGATATCGATTCATTTGTTACGATGTTGTCGCGTGCTATAGTAAGCGAAAGAGTACATGTATATGACCAAAACAACATCTACACATGTTCGATTTGTTGCAATGGCTACATTATTAACATTGAAACGTAAATAAAAACACAAAAAGAAAAAAAAAACTATTATTAACATTGAAACGTAAACAAAAACACAAAACGTAATGTAAAAGTACGTAAAGCGTGACACATCCAAAATTATTTCAATTAATGAAAATTTTCAATCAAAAACTATTGATATAACAAAAAAAAAAAAGAAATTCTAATAATTATGGTTTTAGAAAACATATCAAGACTAAATGTCGATGTATTTAATATCTAAATAATCTTGTCCTTGTGTTAAAATAATGAAAAAAACTCAACCAAAACGGCAAAACTCTAGAAACAAAACAAATAAAAAAAAACAAATAAAAGATGGGGGAGAAGCATCCGCCCATCACATGTCACTATCATCACAATATTGTATTTAGTATTTTACAATTTATTGACTCTTAAAGTTAATTATACTTTTACTGTTTACTTTTTCATTTATCAAACAGTTTTACTTTTAGCACTATTCATCGGTAGTTTCTAATAATAAATATAAATATAAATATAATAATATAACTAGTCGATTTTCCCCGCGCTTCGTGACGGGATCTCGATCGGTATTGGTTCGGTTTACTTTCGTACTGACACAATACATGCATTCGGGATAACAATCAACATCTTCTCTACATCGATCGAAAACCATAAAACGAACACAGTGCCAATACCGATGTTGTTCAGTCCGGCTCAATATGGCACAATACAGTACAGTATTGATATAGTATCAGTTTACTGAAACTAAAAATATAAATATAAATACCGGTACCAAATATCGATGTTGTTTGTTCAGTTTTACGTTCGGTACAATAGCGACACGGTGTCTACTTTCAATAAGATTTATCGAAAACCATAAATATGAATAGTGGCAGTTATGTTGTTCAGTCGATTTTCTTTTCGGTATGGTAGCAACACAGTATCCATTTTCAAAAAGATTTATATCAGAATGTTGAAAAAAATACATAGATGCGTATTTAGATATTTTTAAAAGATTAACGTACGCAAATTATTAAAAAATTATATTAAATGAACAATACTTAAAACAAATACTTTAAAAAGCTATTTTTTATTAATGGTCCCTCTACTTTAATATATAAAAATAATATATAGGGGAAGGTTCAAATGAAAACCACTAATTATTGTGAAAACTCGAAAACTAATTAAAAAAGAAAAAAAAAACATACCATTTTTTTTCATACTAATTTTCGCCATTTTTTTATATAAAAAAAAATTTTAAAAGTTTTTTGTAGTGCACGTGTAATACTACACATGTGTATGTGTACTACACATGTGTATTATTTATTACACATGTGTACTACAAAAAAAAATTTTAAAGTTTTTTTTATATATAAAAACTTGTGATTTTTATAAAAAAAATTGAAAAAAAAATTGGTGTGTTTTTTAGGCTTTTTTTAGTTAGTTTTCGAGTTTTCACAATAAAAGTGGTTTTCATTTGAAATATCCCCTATATATATATATATATATATATATATATATATATATATATATATATATAAAATAAAAATATCTTTTAGTTGAATTAAAAGATTATAACAAACTAAAATAAACATATTTAGTTTAAATAAATAATATTTTAAGAATTGAACGTTTGAAATTTAAATAAAAAATAAAGAATTAAAATACCACTAAAAACACTATAATAATTATTTATTTATGTTATTACTGTTCATCAAGACTTTCCTGTATAATAATATAATATAATAATATAATATAATATAATAATAGAAAATGTTCTTTGTTTTATGCTCAACTAGGTTAGAACCCCGTGTATTACACGGGTTGAATAAATGTAATTTTATATATTAAATAATAAAAAGTTATATCTTTATGAACCTCGTATATTGTACGGGTTAAATAAATATAATTTTATATATCAAATAATAAAAAAAGTTATATCTTTGAAAATCATGTTTATTACACAGATTAAATAAATGTAATTTTGTATACTAAATACTAAAAACGTCGTATCTTTAAAAAACCCGTGTATAATCGGTTGAATAAATCTACCAAATAATAAAAAATTACATCCTTAAAAACTCCGTATATTACACGTGTTGAATAAATCTGAAAAAAAAATTATATCTTTAAAAACCATGTCTATACACAGATTAAATAAATGTAATTTTGTATATTAAATACTAAAAACGCCATATCTTTAAAAAAACCCATGTATAGTCGGGTTGAAAATCTACCAAATAAAAAAAATATATCCTTAAAAAACTCTTTATATTACACGTGTTGAATAAATCTAATTTTACATAGCAAATGATAAAAAGTTATATCTTTAAAAAATTCGTGTATTACACGGGTTATATAAATGTAACTTTGTATAGTAAATAATAAAAAAAATTATATTTATAGTAAATAACAAAAAAATTTATATTTTTAAAAACACGCGTTTTACATGAGTTGAATAAATATAATTTTGTATACCAAATAATTAAAAAATATTTTTTAATAAATTAGGATAACATTTAATATTAATTTATTATTTATATATCTTACTATATAATAAAAGAAACCACTTGATGGACACTTGTCATCATATTAGGCCATGTCTTATGGATAATTATTGTTTTAGTTTAATCTCTTCTAATTAATTATAGATAACCATCATATTAAATATTATTTAGTTTAATATGTTATGGATAATTATTATTTAGTTTAATTTCTTCTAATTAATTATAGATAACTCTCATACTAAATATTATTAATTTAAGATATTTTTAAATAACCAAATTATTTATCACCAAAACCAAACTTTGTATTAGTATATTATTTATTTTTATTTTCATTATTAAAAAAATTATTATATCGATTTTATTACATGATTTTTAACAAATTGTATGTAACTCTCAATATTACTTTATATATAAAATTAGATTTATTACGGGTTTCTAAATATAATTTATATTTTATCACTCAAGTGGTTGCTTATTTGTTTCTTGAATAACATGTTTGATCAATGATCACTGTATCTTCTTTTCAATAATCTTATCCTCAATCACCATATCTATCGCGTACCGAGTATATCCATTAGTTTTTTAAATATAATTTTCTTTATTTGGTATATAAAATCATATTTATTCAAGTTGTGTAATACACGAGAGATTTTAAAGATATAACTTTTTTTATTATTTGGTAAACAATATTACATTCATTCAAACCGTGTAATACACGTGGTTTTAAATATATAACTTTTTTATTATTTGATATATAAAATTACATTTATTCAACCCATACAATATGGTTCTTATATATATATAACTTTTTATTACTTAATATTTAAAAATGATATTTATTCAACCCGTGCAATAAATGAGGTTTTTAAAGATATATTGTTTTATTATTTAATATATAAAATTTATTTATTCAACCCATGTAATACACGGGGTTATATATTTGTTTTAAAAATATATTAAATTAACAATTTAGATTTGAGGATAATATTTTATTAAAGTACAATAAGATTTAATATTAATTTATTTAATTAATATAAGATAAGTATAGATTTGATGATACCTTCAATTGTTCTTTGTTTTATGCTCAATTAGAATTACTTTGATGGGCCAGGCGCTATAGAAATTACAAAAACGTATTTTTGGCCCATTAATTTAAACGCCCTTTTAATTGGGCTTTAAAAAAGTTTGTTTGTAAAATTTGGGGTGGTGACCATTAGGAGATTTCTTTACATCTTTTTTTCCTTAATCAACTTGTTGATAGCTTTTTATTTAGAGTTAATGAGATTTTAGTCCTTGTGATTTGTGCTATTTTGACAGTTTAGTCTAAAGATTCTATTTTTCGCATGTGGGTTGTTGGGTGTCGAATCCAGCAAATGAAATAATAAGAAAACTACTAGTATGAGTAGAAGTAGAGTTCGTGTCCACAGGGATACAGATTAACGAATTATGCCAAAACGTTTTAGACACAGATACGGTTGTTTTGAAAGGGGGGGGGGGGGGTTTAAGTTTAAACTAGAATGTAAAAAAACAATTTTTAACTTTTTAGATTAAAAAGAAAACTAATTAGAGTGGTTGGAAAATTCAGATGTTAAAAACTAATTTCAACACCAGGACAAATTCTTGATTCGGTTCGACTTACGATCATTAACGGTCACGGTGCAATGATCCTTTTAAATAATAGTTTGTATCGACACTAGACGTCACGCAGTTCGGACATCCACTCCATCTAATGTCTAACCAAGCGCAGTTCGTCGGTTAGAGCCAACCCGCTACTCTAAGCTCACGTCGTTCGGATCTTAGTGTGCGGGTTGCATGATAGAAATATCGATTATAATTAAACACTCACGTCGTTCGGAATGTTTAACTAGATTGTATGATTCTATAACAAAACCGAATCCATAGACAAACACGGCCCGTTATTTGTTCCTTTTATCAAAAATCAAAACTGGTTAAGGTTTTAAAACTTGATGAACTTTATTAGAATAATTAACAAAGTGACCAGTTTCATTAACAAACTAATATATACCCGGTAAAGTATCCGGATTTAAGATCAAGAAACACACAAACAAATCATTCAATAATTGGATCTCATAAAAGTTTCACATAAGTTTATGAACCAAATCAAAGAAAATAAACCCAAGTGTCGAAACTAACGGTTCTAGCCAGACATGATGGCTAGAACAATCAAGTTGTTCAAGAAACAAAACATAAACTAACAACTAAAATTACTTCCCAAAATCTGAATTGTTGCTTCTCTTTATCTCCAACTCAAAATTGCAGCCGTCAAAGAGAATGGTCCTCAATATGCGTCCAGGTTGTTCCCTTTTGTTCGTGATCCCTTTATTTCTATTCCAGCCAACAATTCCCTCCTTTTCATGGGCTTTTCATTTTCTTTATTGTGGTTTATCTCTAGTTTAACTAAGGCCCGCTTCTCATTTAAATCATCAAAGCCCAACAATTTGCTTTAATTTCCATCACCAATTTTAGTCCAATTAAAATTCATTAACTTAAAACCCAATTTCATAACTTCATTCTTTCTAGGATGTTGCTGGTCTCGAGCTCCCATATTGCATTTGTAGACTCCCTTTAAATCTTTGTTTCCACGAGATTGTAATTAATTTGACACCTTCCATTAAGTTACCAACACTTAACCACATTATTCCTTTTGACCCAGCTTGAACATAAATTTGATCAACGGCCGCTTTGATCTTCTTGTTTTACCATGAATACTTTTTAAACTTTCTCACGCCCATTGTAGTCTATGGCAATCGCTCCACGTCTGCAAAAACATTAAAAACAATCAAAGTAGATTCCATTCCACAAAAACTAGTGTTTCACAAAATAATGGGGTATTTATATAATCTTAAAATGAAATGTCGGTGACCCTATCAAATTACAATATTGCCCATTCTGTCGTTTTCTTCTCTCCTTCTTCGAAACCAGTGGCTGATTCTAGCCTTTCATTTTCCACCACACATGACACCCACCATCTCAGAGAGAGAAAGCCGGCAAAGGAGGATGCTGACCTCCGGTGACCAAGCCTTCGTCGGCAACGACAGTGGAAGACGGCAGCGATATGGTCATTGAAGATGGCGTGTGATGCTAATCGCCCCAACGGCGACGGCAGTGAAAGACGGCATGGAGATAGTCGTGTACGACGACATGTGACGCTAATGGCTCCAAAGGGTCACAAATAGACTGAAATTAGGAGGAAGGAGGAAGGTAGATGCATGAAGATTATCAAGTGAGTTTGTGATTTTTGACCTAACTTATCAGTTATATCTTCGCATGCTATAGTTTAAATTGTTCTGTGACTGTAGACTTTAGCTAATTGACCTGGATGAGACAATTATGGTCTTTAAAATTTGAATTTTTAGTAAATATATATCTTTTTGTTTCTGGTTTTTTAATTTGAGGGGTTTTGATTCAGTTTTGTTGATAAAGATTTATTTTTTTAACAACCCATGGCAGCTGGCCCTGAAATTTCTGTTGAATCAGTAGCAACAATAACATCACCTACTATGGGTGAAATTTCTTCACCTCAAAATGAGGTTTCTGCCGTCAAGAATCTTGATAGTGAGAGTGTTAATTTGGTGAATTCTGATGATAACAATGAGTTTGTTGTTGAGTCCAAAAAAGGGTCTGATTCTGATTTGAAATCAGAAACCAAAATGAGAGAATTTGTTGATATGTTGTCATCTTTGAAATTGAATCCTATGGCTAAGGAGTTTTTTCCATCTTATCATTCACCCATTGATCACAACCGTGATCAACCTGAGGTTAATTACTTTGTGCAGCCTGCTTATGTCAATAATTATCCGGAAAATGCGACCGAAGGGTACCCGAATAACCGAAGGGTATGATCTTTTTTTCTGAATTTTATGAGCTTGCTAGAATTTGTTCATAATTTTTGCTTAATTGTTGTGGTTTGATGGATGGATTGTTTTAATATATTGAATATGTGTTATAGTCCTACCAGAATTTAGGTTTATGAGGGTTAAATGTTAATTATGAGTTTGTGCATCTTTTGCAATTAGATATTTTGCTGCATCTTGCCATATAACTTGTCTTTTTTTACTTTATTGATTTTTATTATTCATTAATGAAGGACTTAAAGAATCGATTGATTGGAGTAGGTCGTAGGTGTTACCTACTATATTCATCGTCTTTGCTATATTTTAATTTAGATATTTAGTTGACATTTCGTTTCAAGCTCTTAAATCAGGTTAATAAGATTAATGTTTTTTAACAGTAGAAATCTATACAAATTTCTTTTGGAATTTTACATAATCTGCCAACAAAGGAGGCATTTAACGTCAATGCTTAGTCCATTTAAAAAGATTGAATGATTGATGTTCAAACACAAATTTGTTTTGAATTATGTATATATTAAAAAGTGGAAAAAGTACTCACGTTTACACACCTGTTTATATGTAACTATGTGTGTTTTATTCTGGAAATTTACAAAGGCTTTATTTTTATAATGTATTGATTTTGCTATTTGTGCATTTAGTATAGAAGAGAAGAAAATGATAGATGCTGGGTAATATTGTTTTAGATGAAATGGGGTGAGATTTTGAAGAAAAATGTGGACCACATAATAAGTAGGTAGTTCTCTGATACTAATATTTATGTTTCTTTTTTTTTTCCTTTGTTTTTTTTTACAGCAGGATCCCTTAGGGTTGTGTTTTGCTTCATATGTGTATATGTTTTCTTCTTAATTGTATGTATGAATGTCATGTAGGTATCCTTAGTTGTTGCTGTCATACTGTATATAGTTCTTTCTTTTCTTATTTTAGCAAATTAATTTGCTTAAATTAAGAAACTTAATATGTTGTATTTGAAGATGAGCTTTTTCACAATGCTTCACCGCACCCTACATGTGCTCTAAATCTTGAGCAATGGAAGGTGGTTAAGCCGAACTGAATGGGACGTATAGTGGTATCTTTTCGTGTACGTGATACCTATTCTTAGAGGGATGTTTGGTAACGGTTCAAATCAGGTCGAGACGGCCGTAAATGTCCATTTATTTACATTAGAACTGTTCAATATGGTTACAAAATTACATATAATTAAAGACATTCAATTTCGGTAAAGTGATCTAAATAATGATGGTCAATACACTTTGATTTTTCTTTTGTTGTATGTGCCTAAATAATGGCTATCTTGGTTGTATCCGGAATTGATAATACTTTATCGATTCACTTATGTGAATATACGATTTTGCCGCCGCAAAGCGCGGCAGGGCTAAATCCTAGTGACTATGAAATATGCATGATATGTGATGAAATATTAATATTAATATGCTATAAAAACGTGCCTAAAAATGCAACTAACATGGGTCAAAAAGGGTTTCACCGTTACCATTTTAGTCCATTGGGTTAACGTCATCCATTATTTTTGTTAACGAGAAGGACAACTCAGTCATTTTATATGACCAAATTGTCCTTCTAGTTAACAGAATTACATATAAAATGACCAAATTGCCCTTCTCGTTAACAGAAAAAATGGATGAAGTTAACCCAGTAGACTAAAATGGCAACGGTGAACCTTTTTGGACCCACATGCGAAAAATAAAACCTTCGTACTAAACTGGCAAAATTGTCCAAACCACAGGGACTAAAATGGCATTTAACTCTTTTATTTATTTAATAAAGTTTACATTTTTCTTTTTTATTTACAAAATAGCAATATATAGATTTCATTAAAAAGATTATTAAAACTTAATTGAAATAAATAATAGCTATGTTCTTAATGAAAAATGTCTCAAAATTAAGGGCGGACCTAAGCCCAGCCAAAGGTGGGCGGACGCACCCCCGGGAAAAAAAAAATTAGTGCTAAGTTCCGTCGAAAATCCCGTCCGTACTCCTTGGAATTTTTCGTCCGCACCCCATGGAATTTTCCGTCCGCACCTCTTGGAATTTTTCGTCCACACCCCTTAGGTAAAAAGTGTTATCAATTTATATTTTAAAAATATTCTTTAGTAAACTCCTATTTTATAAAAAATACTACCTAAATTATATTACTTTTAATACCTAAATAACTAAACCCAAATACCCAATACATTTAACTAGCCCACTACTAAGGCTTAGCCCAATAAACAAACCCAACAAATCAACAATATTTCAAACTAAAATAAAATAAACAAGCCCAAAACCCTTACATATTCTATCCTGCTCTCTTTATCGTCCTTGCACACCAGCGATCAGAACATCAACAGCGACAACAGTGAACAGTCAGCAGCCGCATACCACCGTAATCAGCCACGGGTAAGTTTCTTTGTTATTTTTGTTGATTTTTGGTTGGTTTTTGGTTGATATTATCCACTTCCAGCAGCCTATTATAGCCGCATACTAATCATAGTATACATGTGCTTCGTTTTGTTTTCATTATGTTATGGTGGGTTATATTTTGTTAGTGATGATATTTTGCCTTTTTTTTATAGCCGCATGTCGCAACCCCCGATCCCTGATCCCCGGGAACGGGCGGACACGAACTCAGTGACGGTGGTATCAGTTTGTTTTAATTTGGCAACGGAATTTACATCAGGACCGTAGTTAGGAAATGTTTATCAGAGTAAAACCACCCTATTTGATATTAAGAATCACATGGGTAAAACCCAAGTTTCTTATTACAATATATTTATAGGGATAAACCCTATTTTATTGAATTTAAAACATCGTCTTTTAGGTAACTTTTATAGCCACATTTTTCCCAAGCATTCAGTGCTCTCCAGCTGGCTTTTTACTAATTGGCTGTCACATTGTGTTACCTGAAACGCGTTTTAAAAACATTTGTCAGTGGGAAATACTGGTGAGTGAATCCCAGTTTAATCAAGAAACATTTTATCAATTAAAACAGTATTGAGAGCGATCACATTGTTTATTTCTACATAATTACTCATTCAGTACTGTCAATCCTGACTTGTGGGTCATATTACACATTGGCTAACTCATTGTCTAATGGTAACGTACTGTCATCCCGACTTACTACTCACAAGGTAGTAAATTTTGTATACAAAACCCCAACATACCGGCAGTAATTGAAGAACTACAAAGACTCAATCACCACTTAATCACATTGTAAAACAATTAAGGTTTTGTAAAACATTACTAAAAGGTTAACAAAAAGAGGATAAACTCACTTTGCTATCTTAGACTTCGCGTAAGGGTTTCCTGGATATAATCTATAATTTATACAAATGTACATTGATTAGTATCATAACCATTTGAAAATATTAATGATACCCTCCCCGAGACGGCATTCCAACAACTACGTCGGGCAGAACCACGACAGTTATTACGGAACCCTAAATCAATCGGGCATCATATCTACTATGAAACCGGGGTTATAACACTTACAACGGAGCAGAACCTTGCTAATTAGGGGGATATAATACCTGTGTATTACTTCTACTACTTCAGAATTCGTTTAGAAAGAAAAGATGTGAGCGACGGAAAGTGAAATCCCGAGGCCTTCTTATATAGGGCCTGATTCTGATCTCCACGCGGCCCGCGTAAAGGTAGCCTCAGGGCAACGCGGCCAGCGTCAACCCTGGTCAATAGGGTAGCTTGTCCCGGTCATGATCTAGACCCGCCACGATGTCGACACGTGTCAGCTCAGGGTGTTGCCGTGTTGTTCATCTCTCGCGGCCCGCGTTAACTAAACGGGAACTCTTACGCGGCCCGCTTGAACTAAAGAAATCAACGATATCAGGTTTCAACCCTGATACCGCCCGCGTAAAAGCTTGGGGTGGGTCTACGCGGCCCGCCTTAGCTTAATTTTTATTGTTTTTAATTTATTTTATATGTTATAATATATTTCGGGCTCGGTTTTAACATACGGGGTGTATTTAAAAACATTTTAAGGGTAATTTAAAATATACTAGAGTGTCGGAAATAACATGAAGGTGTTGGTTTTACCGAGGGTTGTTACGCTTAGAAATCTATTGATAGATTTGTTAGTTAGGTTTTAGTTATGGGCCATGTAGTGGGTTTGTGTAACACCCCGAAAATTTACGTCCTATAATGTCTTGACACGTGTCATAACATTTGAACGTGTGAAAGAATGTTCTTGAAGGACTAAAGTTGACAAACAATGAAACTGTGTAAATATAAGGGTTCAAAGTCTCAACAATGAATAAATATACTTTACAATAACCCTACATGATGTTTATAACCTTAAACGAATGGATCATGGATCATACGAAGCGAATTGTGAAAGAAAGTGAGAGATTACAAACTACAGGGGTTAAATGTGTCAACATGTTAAGATGTACCTCTGAGTGACCTTTTAAGCAAACCCGAAGCCTTGTAACGATTAAATATGCTCACTAGAATGTACCATAAAAATTTCACCAAGTTTCGTTACCGTATGAGAAAGTTATGATAAAATCCGTGTGTGAGGGTTAGAATCGTCAACATTGAAAATTAGGGCTTTTCGGGTGGTCACAAAGTTACCCGAGGACTTCACAAAGTGGGTATAAGTATTAAAGCCCTCATATGTCAATATTAAAGGATAAGAATGCAAGAAACAACTTGAAAACGACCTTTCGGGGGACCAGGGACCGAAAATGCAATAACTGAAAATGTGAAACCTGAAGTCATGTCCCAGGCGGCCCGCGTAAGGATTGATTATATCTCAGGCGGGCCGCGACAGACCTGCAGATGCGGGAAAAACAGGCAGGTGCCTGTTAAGCTGTATAACCGACTTTAATTGATGGTTTTCGACTCTATGGGCTTGTCTAAGGTGGTTTACAGCTTATAGAGGCCATATACAT
The DNA here is from genome assembly GCA_030545235.1 of Helianthus tuberosus. Lineage (NCBI taxonomy): Eukaryota > Viridiplantae > Streptophyta > Magnoliopsida > Asterales > Asteraceae > Helianthus > Helianthus tuberosus. Next base: position 119,918,683 of record CM060429.1, read on the forward strand.
GCATCTTGGATCATATTACACTCATTTGGAATCAATCTTTGATGATCAAAAGTTCTTATAAAAAGTCTTATGTTCAACATTCGACACATATCAACTTCTGGACATTTGGGGGAGCTCTGGATCTGATACAAGGCTCACAAAACATCTAGTAGACTTACGTAAGTATCCTTGACCCTTCTAAATTGAGTCTTGATTCGTTTATAACCTAGAAGTCAAACCGTCGTAACTACGGTTTGACTTGGAGTTAAATCATAAACGGTCCAGAGATTTGTCGAAACGAAAGTTGTTACAAGTTGGTAATATTGTGAGAAATTAACCCTTAAAAGGGCACCCTTTGATTCCCGATCTAACTATGTCGTTCGTCGAGTCAAACTTCTTCCGAAAAAGTCAACAGAACCATAAATTGCAAATTTAACGATACAGAAGACGTGTAACCTGTTTTATCAGTTATATAATCTGAAAATAAGTATGAAAACTTGTCTAGGCTTGTTTGATTCGACAACTCTCAGTTTTGAACCGATTCGGAGCCGAAAGTCGCATAGTTTGACTTTCTGCTTTGACCTCGATTCTGACCCGATTTATATAGGTTTAGACATGCCTTAAAGTTCCATTAGGACCTAGTTACATGTTGGTATAACCCTCTGCGTTTATACCACTTGAAACCTCAATTGTCCGACGGTTCCGTTAATTGCCTAAATAATGACCATATTGCCCTTATAGCCATAAAACGAGATTTTTAGAAATATGAAAGTAAAATAATCTTAGTTACTGATTATTGATCATGTCTGCAAAATTTCACGTCAATCGGAAGTCTAGATTAGGAGTTATGCTTAATGACGTGATTATAACGATTCTTAGTAATTAAATGACGTCATTAGCGTAACGCCTATCTAAAACCCATTTTTGACACCAAACCTTTTACCCACTGATGTAATATAATATTTTGGGATTTTTGAAGATTTTTAATTATTTTTAAACTGATCATAAGCTAGGATTATCGCCTTAATTCGGTAAATACCGAATATGCCCTTTTCGGCCATAAAATGAGTTTTACAAATCCTTTTGATGCAAATCCAATTGCTACTGATTTTAAATATTAAATGGAGTGTTTTGAACCTGTTTAACTGATCAGGAAACTCAAAATCCTATTTTAACCCGTACGTCGCTTAAAACGACTTTATACGCGTATTATACGCATAGTTAGGGTTTAAAACTATTTTGGCATATAAGACTTATAACCAAATGTTATAACCTGTTAAAATAAACCATTTTACTGATTTAATCAGACCCGGATCACAGAAGATAAATTCATTCCTTTTATAACCTTTAAAATGACCAAAATACCCCTACGGGGCTTAATTATAGATTAAACTTGTTTTGGGCATAATGGAAGGTATCCTACTGATATCCCAACATATTTAAGGCATGTTAACTTAGGAAACCTGTTTAGGACTCTTATGGTTACCCGTTACGCTTCATACGCGTTCGGTTAGGTTTATGTAACTAGTTTACATAAATTAGCCGAAACGGGTCAAACCTTATCGGTTTTATCTCAAAATCCAGAATGTGTATAATATACCCATATTATACAAGTCTCCGAAATTGTCGGGTCTAAATCACATTCTATTCCAGCCTTCGCCTTATTATGCGTTTGAACCGTATCTTCCTTTTGAAAACTAACCGGTCTAAGTCATGACTTAATTAAAGACCCGTTAGGATTCTAATAGGTTATTAAAAACCTTCGTTCCAGATTTAGGAGCCCAGTAAAAGCTATCTGTACTTGCTGATTTGATACGGCTGGGATTGAATTTATTTTTAGCTCAGGTAAATACTTTTAACTTATTTTCCCTATACGGGCTTGGGGTACGGTATATAAAATACCGCTTGGTCGGGGCGTTGAATCTTTGATTGAATGAATGATAATTAAAGTATTGAGACGTCTCGTTTAATATTGTTTTGTTTGCTTAAAGCCTTTGGGGGGTTAATGACCGTGTCCCGGATATCCCTGGCATCATTTTACGAAATGGCCACGACCTTAGCACATAGGTGTAGGCGTACACCTGTCAGTGTCTCATAATTAAAGTGATGTGTCCATTGATCTTTAACCCGGCTCGATCCAGGCTACTGAACGCATAAGGAACATGTAAATCCCTACAAGTATTATATTTACATAATTATCCCAAGTTATAAAATATTATTTGTGCCATGTGCATTCAAATCAATCATTTTTAAACCCTTTTCAAAATGAGTCGGTTGATTGTATTTACCAGTGTAAACTGACGTATTTTCCCAAAAAGGCTAAGTGCAGGTACTAATTGGAATTGGCTGGCTACTCCTAGCATCAATAAAGAGTCTCGCAAGCTTAGATGCCTAAAGTCTGTTGAACCATGTTATTTTATTTGCGATTCGCCTGTGGATCTTTTACTTCCATCATAATACTTGGATGTACATTATTTCGGATTGTAATATATTTATCATTTTGCTTCCGCTGTGCATTTATATATTGTGTTGTTTGACTATGATGTTGCCAACCACGTCACGTTATTCCCCTACCGGGCCCACTGGTAACACGTGGAAATTTGGGGTGTGACAGGTTGGTATCAGAGCCAACATTGAGTGAATTAAACACTATCTTTTTGTGTTTAATCTCAATGACACATTAGCACATACCTTGACCTTCTGAGTCTAGACTTAACATAGGAATATTCTCAATCCTTATCTGGAAATTTCTGCTTCCAAAAATTTTTATATTTTGGATACGTCGCCAAGCGAAGAAGCCGTAATAATAATTCTCCACACCAGGAGCCTTGTTTTGCTGACCTTCGTACAGCGGCTAGGACGAAACATGCAACCAAGGAGAAGGCATTCAGAAATAAAATGAAGAAGAAACTCCTTTTGCTAAAAATCGTTTCCTTAATAGTCCTTATAAGGACATAATTACCTTTCAGTTCCTTCGAGGACAACACTATTCCTTTCAAGTCCCGACTAGGGCACATCTGTATTTTTATTTTATTTTATAGTGAAATAATTAACTTTAAATTTTCATTCAGACATTCCTTTTATAAGATCTACCTTTATATAAAATGGCAAAATCTAAAAAGGACGAGACCTAGCCACGCATTATTTTGAGGCAGGGCAAAGATGGTAGTTCCATAATTAGATTCAGATCCATATTTAACACCTCAATTTGGGATTGTTCTGCGTTAATATTAATAAGAATCTTAAGAGTGAAACCTAGCCTTCGGGTCATTTTAAGGCCGGGCCATGATGGTAAGACCTGTTTAAAAGATTCGAATGCCTGTTAACATCTGAAAATATGTTAACACTCATGACAGACGTGATTCATTAAAATCACACACGTCATTCTTATTAATGGATTCTTCAAGAGATTCCTAACCCAATGTAATGATCTCTGAATCATGGGTTTAGATCATCACTTGAGATGATCACATTTTGACCATACGTGGTAATATAGCGCCTACAGGCCCTGTTCATTTCCATATGAACCAAAAGACAGTGGTAGTGATGACTCCCTGTCAGATAAAGGTAGTGAACTAGGTTCCAACCTTCATGCTTTGATTCTCTGAAATCATAGCTTATAATTTATAAATGTCCTTGTGACTAGGCCTGTTGTGCCAGCAATACCTTCATGCTTTGATTCTCTGAAATCATGGTTTATAAATTAAACTTGTCTACGCGACTAGGCCATTTGTGCTATTACTAACTTATAAATTAGGATTCATGATAAAAATCCTGAATAAAATGAAAATCATTCCTTTCCTGCCAATATAGATATTAAAAGAGAATCTTAAAAGGTTTGACCTAGCTTAAATGTCATTGAAGACCTAGCTAAGATGGTAAAACCTGTTTAAAAAGAGATTCAGATCCTTGTTAACATCTGAAAATGTGTTAACACCCCCGACAAACGTGATGCTATAAAAATCACACTTGTCATCCTTATTATAGGAAGTTTCTAAATCCCTTATTTAGCGTAAATGATCAATAGGAATCATGGCTGGTAAACGTCGAAAATGATGTACGCATCAAAACATCCATTTGGGATGTATACATACGAGTAAAGATGAATACATGAAAAAGATAGTTTTATTTCATAACTTCTTGTCAAGACAATGAACCATGAAATTTTCCGACCCAAAGGAATCATCGATTATGTTTTAAAATTTCCCTAGTGACAAGGTCTCTGAGCCATCATAAGTCCTTTGGAACAAGCCCTTGTGCTATATATAAAAGATGTCAGTATGACATTGACAGTCATGACTTATGTCCCATGTCTGATAAATATGAAGGATTATATTCCGCTTAAATGCCAAAGATGGTTTATTTAAACTTAGGCAAAACATAATTAAATAAATTAAATTCTATCTATTGGCCTATATGGTTTAATTGCGCCATGGCTATTTATTCATCAAATTCGACAATTCACTATATGATTAAACAAATTGTTCCTACTTGGATAGTAGCCTTCAAAGCTTCACCATGGCTGACTCCTCTGAAGCTCACCATCATCCAGTTAATCAGAATGATGATGCAAGACTGAACTTAATAAGCACCGAGTTACAGGCTGTGATAAATACCGCCGTAAGCAACGCCGTGGACCGTGTGTTGAAGGATTATAAGCGAATGTGCGATGATACCCCAAATAAAGGTTACAAAAAGAGTAAGACCGGTTCAAGCTATAACCAGTCCAAACCAAAGGAGGCAAAACCCGAATCTAAAACCTGCAAAAGAAGACACTGGGGTCAGTGTCGATCAAATCAAAAGATAAAGCAATGTGGCATCTGTAAAAGAGCTGGCCACCAGTCCCACGAATGTAGGGATATAAAGAATGCAAACTGTCATGGCTGCGGCGAAAAGGGCCACATCAGTACTAATTGCCCTAAGGCTGCCAAGAGAAAAGCAGCTAAGCCTGGCAAGGATTTAAAGGACAACCAGCAGTCAGGTGAAAAACCCAAATGCAAAACCTGCAAGATACAGCACTTCGGGAAGTGCAGGTATGGATCGAACTCGCATACACAGTCGAGAACTTTTGCATGTGGGATCTGCAAGTCCAAGGAGCATAAGACCTTGGACTGCAGGAAGATGGAGGACGCAACCTGCTATGGTTGCAATGAAAGAGGGCACATTAAGACCAACTGCCCTAAGTATGCTAAAAAAACTTGAGGAAGTTAAAAAGACCAAAACCGAAAACTCCCAAATGGATACTCAAGAGGCTATCCAAGATGACAAGGTCACAACAGGTACTTTCTATATCAATAACGCTCATGTTAGAGTATTATTTAATTCAGGTTCAGATAAGTCTCTCACAGACAATAGATATAGTAAATCATTAAATCTGCCTGATAAAACTCTAAGCGTTAAGTATGAAGTAAAATTGGCCGATAGTACCTCAGAGACTAATTCAGTAATATTAGATGGATGTTTTATATCCACTAAGAATTACCCTTCTCCGTTGTCCTTGTTCCGTTAATAAGAGGACTCTATATAATAATAAGTAAGGATTTGTCGTCTTGTGACCAAGCCCATATTGTGGGTGATAAGAAGCAGTTAATTATCAAGACTGTCATTTTGAAGGTTTGCTTCGGATCAGAAGATCCATGCGACCCGCGTAAGCCCTGGGTGATACCTTACGCGGCCGCGTCAAAAAAAAAATGGTGGAACCGGCCGTCCCCGGAATCGAACCTGGGTCTAGGCCGCACCCTTTCGCGCGCCTAGCCAATCGAGCTAGGTGCCTAGTTTGTGAAAATTTCCATTCTTATTTAATATAAGCACATGTACAATAACTTCCTTACTTCTTACTACAATCACCTACTTATCCTTCTTAGGTTGACTGAGCACTTGGTGAATTCGGTATTTAATACCTAAACTTCGAGTATGGAAAAACTCAGAAAGAGATTTCAATAATAAAAAGGGGGCCATCGACTTCAAGAAAATTGATGGATGAAGTAGAAACCATTAGGTATATCAGCGGTTATGCGGGAAAGAACCTGGTAAAGCATACATCACAGTCATTTGATGACAATACCCTAAATTAGTGAGGATATTAAGGAAATCCTCAAGAAAGATCATATTATACATTGTGGAATGGTCCAAGTTTTAAGGACCTTATTAGAAAAACCTAGTATCCGTTTCGCGAAAAAGGAAAAGACAGAATAAGAATTTTCTGACTCTCGCCATAAAAGTTCTAGACAGTCGACAGTATGTCGCAAATTTTAATTCATTGGCTAAGAGAGTACCCTATTCAGTATACCCAAAAATCTAAGCTTAAGGCACATAATTATTAGTGATTAGCATTGGCAATAAGAGGGCACACTAAGGTTTCAAAAACCTACTCATTAAAAATCCATTATGGATCTACCTCAGCTACACACGTTATAATGATTAAGAAGTAATCAGTCAAAGCTGAGACTGCCTAAAATTATCTAAGATTTTACAGCTAAGTTTTAAAAAAAAAAAAAAAAAGGGATTAAGAATGGAGGCGCTTAACCCTCCTGATGAATGATTAGAGGCAATTCACGTTAGTAATGACAACAGATAAATCCCATATTGTGATTTGACTGCAAGGAGATACGTTAGGGTTCAGGTGCTGCTAAGTCTCTTATAAGATCTTAAGCTTAGCAAACTTTTAGAAATTTTCCCGTAAGAACTCCAGATATTAAGCGTAAGATAAAACTTACCTGCGAAATCATAAGAACCATTTCTTCTGTTCTTGTCAGAAACCTCTAATCATAGAAATTTTCCTCTCTCGAGAGGAAGTGCGTCAGCACATATAATTGATATCTCTTTAATCTCTATCGATTCCGAATACCAATTTGTATGATAAGAGCATCATGTGAGGATTGGTGTATCTTAATAAATTCCATAGATTGCTTCCATGCCTGATCAGTATGGAGGTTTAATGCATGGGACCACAAAGATATTCCGATGGTCATAGAGTACTAAAGTCAACTAATGGTATTCAAAGGAGATATCCTGTATGGAATTATCCAATTAAATGTTCCAGATCGAGGAATTCGTGGACTCGTATCGTAAATGTGTCACTTAATTGACACAAACAATGGTGGATGGATTGGAGTTAGAGATTTATAAAATCTCTGTAACCTCCTTATATCTTGATCATCTTCTTCTAAGATTACCCTGTTTACCCCAGAGAGGCAGGTAGAGTTAAAGGTTATATCCCATTTAGGGCTGCATTATTATAAGACCTCCAAGACAGCTAGTACCATTTTTGGCAGAATTGAAAACCCTGGTCAAATAAGTTTTAAGATATAGATTCATATAGCCTAACTCAATGTCCTGAGAGTTCGGTTTAGTTAGATATAAAAGACGGTTCATTTTGCTTATGCATTATCACCGCAACCCTAATTAGGCAACGATTAAGAATTTGCCATCAGCTGCCCCGGATCGTCGATCTGTTCGACTAACGGCAAGGATTAGCTATTCCCTAAACATTAGCTAAGCAGTGGTTGGAATAACCATCTCACCTTAAAAAATAAAGCTTTTCTATAATAATGGATATGTAAGTATTAAGGCTACTCCTTTGGAGACCTTGTATAGATGGAATGTTAAATGTCTATTGTTAGATAGAGAATTGGTAAGTCCAACTATCAAGATCTGGAAGTTGCCAGGGGGACAACAAATAAGATTATACAAATCCATAATCGATTGTAGGTTGCCAGTATACGGCAAGAAATCAAGGAGTTAAGAAAATGGCAAACTTCCTAAGTTCTTGTTAAGGAATATGGTTTAACAAAAGATATCACCCAGGAAGGGTGTACCAAATTTGTTAAATTATCAGGCTAGTTAAGCTCTGAATATATGGAAATCATTCGAAGGAAATCGAATGTATCAAGATCAAGTAGCTTGTAAGCTAAAACCTACTTAAGGAGTGTGATGGAGCTAGCAATACATTGCACACTAGTGACGGGAGGATGTGTTCCGCCAATAAGTCAAGAAGCACTAGCACATAATGATATGCAGATTTATGATATGATGAGCAACCTGTGTCGATTGAGGATCGACAGGATTAGAAGCTCCAAAAAGATACATGTACTTGTTATAAAGGCAAAATGGAGTGCCTTAGAGGCTCAAGAGTACCGGGGAAGATTAAGCCCAATATAAAGGCAGAAAAAAAAAATACTTCCTTTATTTTAACAAATCTTGAGGTCGAGATTTCTTTTAAGGGGGTGAGGATGTAACACCCCGAAAATTTACGTCCTATAATGTCTTGACACGTGTCATAACATTTGAACGTGTGAAAGAATGTTCTTGAAGGACTAAAGTTGACAAACAATGAAACTGTGTAAATATAAGGGTTCAAAGTCTCAACAATGAATAAATATACTTTACAATAACCCTACATGATGTTTATAACCTTAAACGAATGGATCATGGATCATACGAAGCGAATTGTGAAAGAAAGTGAGAGATTACAAACTACAGGGGTTAAATGTGTCAACATGTTAAGATGTACCTCTGAGTGACCTTTTAAGCAAACCCAAAGCCTTGTAACGATTAAATATGCTCACTAGAATGTACCATAAAAATTTCACCAAGTTTCGTTACCGTATGAGAAAGTTATGATAAAATCCGTGTGTGAGGGTTAGAATCGTCAACATTGAAAATTAGGGCTTTTCGGGTGGTCACAAAGTTACCCGAGGACTTCACAAAGTGGGTATAAGTATTAAAGCCCTCATATGTCAATATTAAAGGATAAGAATGCAAGAAACAACTTGAAAACGACCTTTCGGGGGACCAGGGACCGAAAATGCAATAACTGAAAATGTGAAACCTGAAGTCATGTCCCAGGCGGCCCGCGTAAGGATTGATTATATCTCAGGCGGGCCGCGACAGACCTGCAGATGCGGGAAAAACAGGCAGGTGCCTGTTAAGCTGTATAACCGACTTTAATTGATGGTTTTCGACTCTATGGGCTTGTCTAAGGTGGTTTACAGCTTATAGAGGCCATATACATGCATCTTGGATCATATTACACTCATTTGGAATCAATCTTTGATGATCAAAAGTTCTTATAAAAAGTCTTATGCTCAACATTCGACACATATCAACTTCTGGACATTTGGGGGAGCTCTGGATCTGATACAAGGCTCACAAAACATCTAGTAGACTTACGTAAGTATCCTTGACCCTTCTAAATTGAGTCTTGATTCGTTTATAACCTAGAAGTCAAACCGTCGTAACTACGGTTTGACTTGGAGTTAAATCATAAACGGTCCAGAGATTTGTCGAAACGAAAGTTGTTACAAGTTGGTAATATTGTGAGAAATTAACCCTTAAAAGGGCACCCTTTGATTCCCGGTCTAACTATGTCGTTCGTCGAGTCAAACTTCTTCCGAAAAAGTCAACAGAACCATAAATTGCAAATTTAACGATACAGAAGACGTGTAACCTGTTTTATCAGTTATATAATCTGAAAATAAGTATGAAAACTTGTCTAGGCTTGTTTGATTCGACAACTCTCAGTTTTGAACCGATTCGGAGCCGAAAGTCGCATAGTTTGACTTTCTGCTTTGACCTCGATTCTGACCCGATTTATATAGGTTTAGACATGCCTTAAAGTTCCATTAGGACCTAGTTACATGTTGGTATAACCCTCTGCGTTTATACCACTTGAAACCTCGATTGTCCGACGGTTCCGTTAATTGCCTAAATAATGACCATATTGCCCTTATAGCCATAAAACGAGATTTTTAGAAATATGAAAGTAAAATAATCTTAGTTACTGATTATTGATCATGTCTGCAAAATTTCACGTCAATCGGAAGTCTAGATTAGGAGTTATGCTTAATGACGTGATTATAACGATTCTTAGTAATTAAATGACGTCATTAGCGTAACGCCTATCTAAAACCCATTTTTGACACCAAAACTTTTACCCACTGATGTAATATAATATTTTGGGATTTTTGAAGATTTTTAATTATTTTTAAACTGATCATAAGCTAGGATTATCGCCTTAATTCGGTAAATACCGAATATGCCCTTTTCGGCCATAAAATGAGTTTTACAAATCCTTTTGATGCAAATCCAATTGCTACTGATTTTAAATATTAAATGGAGTGTTTTGAACCTGTTTAACTGATCAGGAAACTCAGAATCCTATTTTAACCCGTACGTCGCTTAAAACGACTTTATACGCGTATTATACGCATAGTTAGGGTTTAAAACTATTTTGGCATATAAGACTTATAACCAAATGTTATAACCTGTTAAAATAAACCATTTTACTGATTTAATCAGACCCGGATCACAGAAGATAAATTCATTCCTTTTATAACCTTTAAAATGACCAAAATACCCCTACGGGGCTTAATTATAGATTAAACTTGTTTTGGGCATAATGGAAGGTATCCTACTGATATCCCAACATATTTAAGGCATGTTAACTTAGGAAACCTGTTTAGGACTCTTATGGTTACCCGTTACGCTTCATACGCGTTCGGTTAGGTTTATGTAACTAGTTTACATAAATTAGCCGAAACGGGTCAAACCTTATCGGTTTTATCTCAAAATCCAGAATGTGTATAATATACCCATATTATACAAGTCTCCGAACTTGTCGGGTCTAAATCACATTCTATTCCAGCCTTCGCCTTATTATGCGTTTGAACCGTATCTTCCTTTTGAAAACTAACCGGTCTAAGTCATGACTTAATTAAAGACCCGTTAGGATTCTAATAGGTTATTAAAAACCTTCGTTCCAGATTTAGGAGCCCAGTAAAAGCTATCTGTACTTGCTGATTTGATACGGCTGGGATTGAATTTATTTTTAGCTCAGGTAAATACTTTTAACTTATTTTCCCTATACGGGCTTGGGGTACGGTATATAAAATACCGCTTGGTCGGGGCGTTGAATCTTTGATTGAATGAATGATAATTAAAGTATTGAGACGTCTCGTTTAATATTGTTTTGTTTGCTTAAAGCCTTTGGGGGGTTAATGACCGTGTCCCGGATATCCCTGGCATCATTTTACGAAATGGCCACGACCTTAGCACACAGGTGTAGGCGTACACCTGTCAGTGTCTCATAATTAAAGTGGTGTGTCCATTGATCTTTAACCCGGCTCGATCCGGGCTACTGAACGCATAAGGAACATGTAAATCCCTACAAGTATTATATTTACATAATTATCCCAAGTTATAAAATATTATTTGTGCCATGTGCATTCAAATCAATCATTTTTAAACCCTTTTCAAAATGAGTCGGTTGATTGTATTTACCAGTGTAAACTGACGTATTTTCCCAAAAAGGCTAAGTGCAGGTACTAATTGGAATTGGCTGGCTACTCCTAGCATCAATAAAGAGTCTCGCAAGCTTAGATGCCTAAAGTCTGTTGAACCATGTTATTTTATTTGCGATTCGCCTGTGGATCTTTTACTTCCGTCATAATACTTGGATGTACATTATTTCGGATTGTAATATATTTATCCTTTTGCTTCCGCTGTGCATTTATATATTGTGTTGTTTGACTATGATGTTGCCAACCACGTCACGTTATTCCCCTACCGGGCCCACTGGTAACACGTGGAAATTTGGGGTGTGACAGTTTGGTAATGGGTAATTTTAACACTTGAAAAAAAAATTGAAAATAATTTATAGTATAGCCTAATATGGGACCGCTAAAATGAAAACCATCTCCAGTTGTAAGAACCATGAGAACTACACCGTACGGGGCGAGTTGGACCAATTTTTTTTTCATAAACGTAGATGCGTGTATTATAAACACATTTGTAAAAAAAAATTCAAAAAAAAAAAATGTCGTGTGTGTAGTTTTGAGCACATCAAGTTTGTGTTTACGGGTACCGTAAATTTTATTTTAAAATTTACGGTACCCGTAAACACAAACTTGTGGTGCTCAAAACTTGTAACACCCCGTGTTTTCACAAGTCAAAGTCAAGGTCAAAGTCAACGACCGTTTTCACGCAACTTGACTCGTATTTCTTTATTTTATTTGTATTATGTGGAGTAAGTGTTGTTAATGACAATAATCGACGTATGTTAATCGTTAATCAATTGATCTACGACTGTGAATTATAGGAAGTAACAATGCGATAAAGTTAACTAATCAATAATCAAGCTATGCTAATCGAATCGACTTCTAATCGCAACTCGAGCTACGTATTTTTACTTGTTATTATACGTGTGTGTGTGCCTTACGTGTTACCTATGCATGTTTATTTATGTTGTGTTGTGATAATCAAGCAATCGCAATCGAAACTCGAAATCTAACTCGAAATGCAATCGAACTCGAATCGTGAACGAACTATGATAAATGGTGGAAAATAGATTATGCGAGATATGAGTGTTTGGGACTGAAAGTAATTTGATTAGGAAACCCTATCGTATCGTACCGCTCGCAATCGAAATCGAAATATCAAAAATCGGCGCGCAAAACACTCGAAAAGTGCGACTGGTCGATCAGGCTCCCAGCCGATCGTACTGCCAGCCGAACGGACTGCTGTCCGATCGGACAGGCTGTCAGATCGAGCTGCCTGGCCGATCGGCCAACACTTACCACTTTTGGCATTCTATAAATACCCCTGTCATTGTCATTCTTTCCACTTTTGGAAACCTTTGACCGACCAGCACGCTCAGCTCATCTTTTCGCAGATTCCTTTCGATTCTGGTAAGTTTTCGTCCTAATTCTTGTACTTTCTTGATCTATACACACTCCTACACCTTTCTATCTTTCAAATCTTAACTTTTAACCGTGAAATCATCAAGAGTCAAGTGTTCTAGGATGATGTCATCATGGGTTCTTGAAGAACTCCATGATTTGGCCTCAATCCACCAAGAATAGCTTGGATCTAACCGATTTCCACATAAACAAACAAAGATTTGTAGTAGATCTAAACATATACCCGGTGAAAAAGGATTGAAAGAGGGATATTCCAACTTTCTTTCAACTCTTTTACACTCAATGCCGTCAACCGATAGAAACGGGGTCTGCGACGTTTTGCAAATCACTTCGGTGGTTGCATGGCTCAAGATCCGTATTCTACCCACGAGGTTAACCAGTTACGTGTTAAATGTTAAACTTTGTTCCGAACAGTTCACCGGCCGGGTTTGGGTGATTCCTGCCCGTGCAGGGGAAACAAGTAAGAACAAGGGTTCTATGGTTTGACTCGTTGAGAAATTACCTCGATATAACGACAAACAAACCAGAACAGCCAAGTGTTAGACGAATAGGCCGACCAGGTCAGAAGGCTGACCGATCGGACTGCTGTCCGAACGGACAGCCAGCCGATCGGAAAGTCAGCCGATTGACCGGCCAGCCGATCGGTTAACACATGGTCTCACACAATCAACTAACCTAATTTGAAGACTGGTATTGAACGAACTGTTGTTCGATCGAACTACTGTCCGATCGGATTACTCTTCGGATCATGAGATACTATGCCTCAATACTTAATCGAATTTTTTCAACGTGTTCAATGCACTAGAAGTGCCACCCGATCGAACAGCCGTTCGATCAGGTGACACCCTGTTGTCCGATCGAACAGCAGTTGTGTTATTCGATCGATCAACTATCTGATCCACTGCACCATACCTTACATTTCATTTAAGGTCTTTGACTAGTTGACCTGTCCGATCGAACACCTGTCCGACCCAAAGACTAAACATTGCAATTCATTTGAATGCCTAACCGATCGGGTTGCCGGCCGATCGAACAGCCGTCCGATCGACCGACCTGAAAGGTAAAGGTACTTCAATATTTTCAAATGCTACAACGAAAACTTCAAAAGTCAAACCATCATACACAAACACATTCATCTCATAGGAAGAAACAATCCACTCGAATCGTCATCCGACCGGGTCACTGTCCGAACGGATGACCACCCGAACGGATTGCTGTCCGATCGGATTACCATCCGATCGAACCCCTATCCGACCCTTTCATACTTTGTAACGTTTTACATTTCACTTATCGTTATGCTACCGAATCTATTCAGGCTAACCGTACTCGCTAAGCGCTCCCTTCAATCCATTAATCGCTGTGAGTATACTCGAACCCTTTTTGTTTTACGCACTTTTAGGTGTTACATACGTTACGAATATTCAAACTACAACAATCACACTACTCAAATGCTATTTGAACGCTAACCGTTAATGCATGTTATACGTGGCTTATGGATGCTTGTTTGTTATGTTTACACATGGAATGCTGTCTACCTGCCTTAGCAACGATAGTACTATAGTTTGGACTCAGCACCCGTTCACACGGGGGTTGTTAAGGATCATTTACTTGCATGGATTACGGTGGTAATCATGTATTGCGAACTGCCTCGGGCAGTCAACCCGCAGTCATTGGTATCGATGGATCTATGTCGATAACTAACGTGCTTCATTTCACTATGTGTACGTGCTGGTTATGCGTAAACGAATTCGAACTCTATATGCTATATCAAACTTGTATGCTCACCTTTACATTATATGCATTGACTTTTATTTTAACATATGTGACAGGTGCTTAGGACGCACACTTGGTAGGAATTTGAAGCTAGAATAAAGCTTTAGAGCCCAACAAATAGTTGTCTGTAGTGGTCAAACTAAGGGTCTCTAGAAGCAGATAAACAATTGCTCTATATTGAAATCTGAGTTGTCGAAACAGAATATTTGCCTAGTTTTTGTCTGTAATAATTGTTGTACTGTTTAAGATACGGTATGGGACGTATTATTTTAAATTGAATGCTATTGATAATTGTTATGGAAACTTCTGGACAATCTGTTTCGCTCAGTGCCATGCCCCGATGATTCCGCCATCGGTTGGGGTGTGACAAAACTACACACACGACATTTTTTTTTTGAATTTTTTTTACAAATGTGTTTATAATACACGCATCTACGTTTATGAAAAAAAATTTTGGTCCAACTCGCCCCGGATCAAAAAGTTCTCATGGTTCTTACAACTGGAGGTGGTTTTCATTTTAGCGGTCCCCAAACCTAATAAAAGTTATATATGTATTATATATAAATATATAAATAAAAATGTATAATTTTTATTCGAATTTCGAATCGAATTTGAAATTATAAATTCGTATTCGATTTATTTGACTCGAATTGAATCGAATTCGAATTCTTATAATCGAAACGAATTCTTGATAATCGAATCGAATTTAAACGAATTTCGAATTTTTCGAATTCGAAACGAATTCTGCACACCCCTAATCATGGGTTGAATAATTCTCTTCATGATTCTTAAGTTGTCTAGATGCATAAGCTATAACCTTTTGTCGTTGCATCAATACACATCTATAACCTAATTTAGAAGCGTCACAATATACTACAAAGTCTTCAGTTCCTTCTGGTAATGCTAATATGGGTGTATGGGTTAATCTTTGCTTAAGAATTCTAAAAGCTTCTTCTTGTTTTAATCCCCATTCAAACTTAACAGATTTACAGGTTAGCTTAGTTAAGGGAATGGCTATTCTAGAAAAATCTTGAATAAATCTTCTATAATAACCGGCCAATCCTAAGAAACTTCTAACCTCAGTTGGTGATTCAGGGGTTTTCCATTTAGTAACCGCCTCAATCTTTGTTGGATCTACATGAATTCCTTCATGGTTTACTAAATGTCCAAGGAATTGTACTTGTTCTAACCAAAATTCGCACTTAGAAAATTTAGCATAAAGCTTTTCCTTTCTTAATAAACTTAAAAGTGCGTGCAAATGCTTTGCATGATCTTCTTTATTCTTAGAGTAAATGAGAATATCATCTATGAAGACAATTGTGAATTTGTCCAAATATGGCTTACATATTCGGTTCATCATGTCCATAAATGCGGCTGGGGCATTGGTTAAACCAAATGGCGCGACGGTAAATTCATAATGACCATACCTTGTTCTGAATGCGGTTTTAGGAATGTCCTCTTCCTGTACCTTTAATTGATGATATCCCGACCTTAAATCTATTTTAGAGAAAAATCGAGCTCCTTGCAGTTGATCAAACAGATCATCGATTCTCGGTAATGGGTACCGGTTCTTAATCGTGACCTTGTTTAATTCACGGTAATCAATGCACATACGCATTGATCCGTCCTTCTTTTTAACAAATAGAATCGGCGCTCCCCATGGCGATGAACTTGGATGTACAAATCCTTTTTCTAACAATTCATCTAATTGTTTCTTTAATTCTTGCATTTCTGCAGGTGCCAAACGATAGGGTGCTTTGGCAATCGGTGATGTTCCTGGTATTAAATGGATTCTGAATTCGACTTCTCTATTTGGTGGCAGTCCTGGTAATTCTTCTGGAAATACATCTGAAAACTGAGATACTATTGGAATATCTTTTAAATCCTTTCCTTTAGTGTTAGTGATTATGGAAATCAAATACACTAATGATCATTTTCTTATGTATCTTGCAGTTTTCATCACAGAGATAAATTTTGTAGATTTAGATGGTTTATCTCCTTTTATTGTGATCGTTTTGCCTTTTGGTGAATTTATTTGGATTGACTTTTGATCACATAAAATACTGGCTTTGTTGGCTATTAACCAATCCATTCCTAAAACAACATCAAATCCTGCCAGATTCACAGGATAAAGATTTGCAATAAATTTCTGATTTAAAATTTCTATACTTGCTCCCTGCAAGATTTCAGAAATTCTAATGGTTTCTCCATTGGCTGTCTCCACTAAGCATTCTTGTGGTAGTTTAGTTAATGATTGATTTAGAAATTTGCAAAATGATGTATTAATAAAACTTTGGTTTGCACCAGAGTCAAATAATACTTTAGCAAAAATATCATTAACTAAAAACGTACCAGCTATGACATCTGGAATCATCTTGGCTTCATTTGCAGTTAGGACAAATGCTCTAGCATTTTGAGTATTCTTGTTGTTTGCAGCTGGAGCTAATTTTGGACAACTAAGCTTGATATGACATTGTTCTCCGCAGTTGTAACATATCTTGTTATTAGCTTTCTTCCTGCAGTTTTCTTCCTTGTGTCCCGATATTTTGCAAAAGTTACAGTATATAGAGCATCTTCCTGAATGCTTTCTTTTGCAATTCTTACAGTAAGGTGCAGAGGTAGAACCTATATTTCTCCCACGGTTAGAACGAAATTCTTGTGTGAGTTTCTGGGTTAGGTTCCTCCTTTGATCCTCCTCTTGGGTACGAACTAATTCATCTGTCAAGGTATTTGCTAGTTCTACAGCTTCTTCTATGGTTTGAGGTCTAGCTGCCTTGACTACGTGTCTAATCTCTCCAATTAATCCCCAGATATAACGGGAGATTAATACTGGCTCTGGTGATGCAAGGGTTGGCACTATTCTAGCATATTCGAAAAATATTTTAGTGTATCCCTTACTATCCACACCAGTCATTCTAAGGTTTAGGAATTTGTTTGCTATCTGTTCCTTTTCATTTGGTGGGCAGAATTTCCTTTCTACCTTGTTCTTAAATTCTTCCCATTCCATATTATAAGTTCTATCACTTCCTCTTGATTGGAGGATAGTGTTCCACCATTCTAGTGCTGAATTCTTAAACAGATTAGAAGCAAACAGTATCTTATCTTCTTCAGCACACTTGCTTATTCTTAAGACTGCCTCAGTTTTCTCTATCCAGCGTAGGGTTGCAATGGCCCCTTCATTGCCCGAGAATTCCATTGGTTTACAAGACCAGAATTCTTTATTAGAACAACCGTAAGACATGGTTCTTCTCCTTTTGGGAATAGGCATTTGAAGTACAGGTCCATTGTTTACGCTGTTTTCGGGTTCGATGGGTCGCTTACTGCTATGCTTACTTTTATTATTCGCTTCTTGAATAGTTTGAATAATAAATGGCATGGCATCTATGATTCCTTGTGCCACTATGTGTTGAACAACACTATTATCCATTTGGTTTCCATTGTTATTGATACTTGGATTCTCATTAACCACGTTAATGTTACTCTGGTTATCATTATTCAGATTTCCTTGATTTCCTTCGTCGGCCATCTGAATTTTAAACATTTATCCCATATTAATATCACAAGATAATATTTAATATATTTAATCACATGATACGTAATCTAACCAAAAACGTCGATCATTGCGACTTTTACTCTATTTTCATATACTATTATGCATCTATTACATTCTAGTACTGAAATAAAATTACAATACCAACAGAAATAGAATCACACTAATAGTAATATGCATCCGTACACACATATTTTATTTTATTTTTATTTTATTATATTATATTATTCTTACTATTACCGTCTCCTCCATCACATCACGGATATGGATTTATCCAAAAATCCATATTGCGTTCATCGTATTTCCATACGAGACGCTCTCCCACCTGTCTCATTCTCTCACTGCTTTCTAAAATTTCCTCCCCAAAAGTCCTAAGTTCTTGCACGTTTTCTGCACTCATTGGGGGTGCAGGTTCTAGGACTGGGTTTGGAATCTGGGGTGCTGGTTTCTGATATGGGGGTGAAAGTGCCTGAAATCGGTAAGGATCTTCTAAGATCTCCCTAATATAATCATCTTGGTAATAGGGATCTAAAGGGTCCATACCTGGGTAGGCTTCTATGTTCTGTATAGGTGCGTCTTCATGGATTGGGTAACGTTGCACAAAGTCCCTATTATCGTCCCACCAGGGGTCGTAATTTGGGTCTAGGGGGTTAGGTGCTGGTACCCTTGGGATTTCTTCTGGGTTGAAGTCATGCATCTCCACTTGGTTTTCAGGGTTTTATATCTCCATGGGTTGGTCAGGGATTTGCAATTGTGGTTGTGGTGCTATTATTTGCTCCAGACTTGGGTCAGCAGCAGTTGTAGCTAGGATATGGAAATTTGCTAGGCTTCTATTAAGCATATCCTGTGTATGGGTATCTGTCTCTCGCTTAATAGCTGCTAAGGCTCTTTGCTGTTGCAACTTTCGCATTCTTTTCCTACGAGCAAATGCTTCCTTACTGAACCATCCTCGTTTCTTAGGAGGGAATGGCTCTTCTGACTGAGCTTTAAAAGCAAATATCCTGTCTTCCTGATCAGCAGAATACCCAGAAAGGGCAAGCTGTGATGAGGTACCTTCACTCTTAGGTGAATCAGACAACTGACGACTCATTTCTGAGGGTCCTTGATCACTCATATTGTAAACTAAAAAATAGTCAAATAACACATAACAAATAAATACAGTTATGCACATATTTCTGTAATTTATTTCCTAACACAAAATTTAAATTTTAAGTGTCAGCAGAACACTTCTTTGGCTCAGACCAGTGGCTAGGCTCTGATACCACCTCCTGTCGCAACCCGGTAAACTAAAATGGCAACGATGAACCTTTTTGGACCCACATGCGAAAAATAAAACCTTCGTACTAAACTGGCAAAATTGTCCAAACCACAGGGACTAAAATGGCATTAAACTCTTTTATTTATTTAATAAAGTTTACATTTTTCTTTTTTATTTACAAAATAGCAATATATAGATTTCATTAAAAAGATTATTAAAACTTAATTGAAATAAATAATAGCTATGTTCTTAATGAAAAATGTCTCAAAATTAAGGGCGGACCTAAGCCCAGCCAAAGGTGGGCGGGCGCACCCCCGGGAAAAAAAAATTTAGTGCTAAGTTCCGTCGAAAATCCCGTCCATACCCCTTGGAATTTTTCGTCCGCACCCCATGGAATTTTCCGTCCGCACCTCTTGGAATTTTTCGTCCGCACCCCTTAGGTAAAAAGTGTTATCAATTTATATTTTAAAAATATTCTTTAGTAAACTCCTATTTTATAAAAAATACTACCTAAATTATATTACTTTTAATACCTAAATAACTAAACCCAAATACCCAATACATTTAACTAGCCCACTACTAAGTCTTAGCCCAATAAACAAACCCAACAAATCAACAATATTTCAAACTAAAATAAAATAAACAAGCCCAAAACCCTTACATATTCTATCCTGCTCTCTTTATCGTCCTTGCACACCAGCGATCAGAACATCAACAACGACAACAGTGAACAGTCAGCAGCCGCATACCACCGTAATCAGCCACGGGTAAGTTTCTTTGTTATTTTTGATGATTTTTGGTTGGTTTTTGGTTGATATTATCCACCTCCAGCAGCCTATTATAGCCGCATACTAACCATAGTAGACATGTGCTTCGTTTTGTTTTCATTATGTTATGGTGGGTTATATTTTGTTAGTGATGATATTTTGCCTTTTTTTTATAGCCGCATGTCGCAACCCCCGATCCCTGATCCCCGGGAACGGGCGGACACGAACTCAGTGACGGTGGTATCAGTTTGTTTTAATTTGGCAGCGGAATTTACATCAGGACCGTAGTTAGGAAATGTTTACCAGAGTAAAACTGTCACACCCCAACCGATGGCGGAATCATCGGGGCGCGGCACTAGGCGAATCAGATTGCTCAAGAGAATCCATAACAACTATATTGCGATAATATTTAATACATTCGTTATCCCATACTAACAAATAATACAATCACATAAGTTATCACAGATTTCTTGTCCTCTCGAACAATACAAATCCGACAACCTAGATTTTAGTTGAGTTTCTAGACTCCCTAGCTTGATTTGATATAGTCTGCGATCTAACCTGCAACATACGTTAAAATATTTGTCAATACAAAAGTATTGGCGAGTATACAGGTTTGAATAGTATAGCATAATAGATTAAAAGTGCTGCGAATTTCCACATGCATAAACGTAATACACGACATATATACTCACAAAACTGATACTACCAACTAAGTCCTCGATGCTCGAATGTACGATGGCATAACTAGACCCCGTCGGGCGCAATAGTACTATACTAGTCGTGGTGGGACGTCGCGAGTATAAGCCCTGGCACATATGCAACTAGCATCACGTATATCTATGCATAACAGTTATTCGCAAGTGATAATTCGATTGATTGAATAATTCGATTGATACGTTTGTTTTGTTAGAAACGTATGTTACACCCAAAATTCGATTAAAAAGGGGTCAAGTATACTCACAGTGCGTATTTAGCGGGATTACAACTTGATTGAGTCGGTTACGAGTTGTCTGTAATGATCCTTGAAGAAATAGAGTAAACGAAGTATGGTTAAGCAAGATTATCTTGAAAAGTTGCAGATTGGTTGAATTGGGCCTCATCCGTGCGGATGGCAAGTCATCCGTGCGGATGGGCCTTGCTTGTGCGCGCGGTTGACATGTCATCCGTGCGGATGACATGTGCGTGCGGGTGAGCAGGTCGTCCGTGCGGATGGGTGGTCCGTGCGGATGGGTGGTCCGTGCGGATGGTGTCATCCGTGCGGACAGCATGGTTGTGCGTGCGGATGGGCAGGTCGTCCGTGCGGACTGAGGTCAGCCGTGCGGGCTGACTTGTCATCCGTGCGGGCTGACTTGTCATCCGTGCGGGCTGACTTGTCATCCGTGCGGGCTGACTTGTCATCCGTGCGGGCTGACTTGTCTGTTTCGCACTCTGAACACTGCTTCCGGGTGTTTAACGGGAGGAAAAGCGTTCGTTTTACTAGGGTTGTGTAAGTTCGCATTAACACTTGAAGTTCCGTCAATTCCGACTTATTCTAACGGCCGGGAATCACCCCGTTCCATCAGATCTGGCCGCTCATGGTGGTTCTTCATGGTTAACTCGAAATCGCACAGATTTAGGTGTGATTTGTCATGGAAACATGTGGAAATCACCCGGATCTGAGTCGTTTATAGTGAAATGAGACCCCAACTTGAAGTTCATAAGAACTCTTGGTGACATCACCTCAAAACGCCTCAAATCCGTAGATTTCACGGTTAGAATTAGAGTTTTGAAAGATAGAATGATGTAGAATCGAGTGTAGATTGTAGAAGTACAAGTTTTAGGTTGAAATCTTACCGGAATCGCGAGGAAATCGAGAGAAAAGGGTCTTGGTGCGCGTGTGGTTGAACAGGAGCTGTCACATCACTGTTCAAGTGATGTGACATGGTATTTATAGGCAACAGAGGTGAGGGAAAGAGACCAGGCCCGGACAGCCCATCCGTGCGGATGGCCCATGCGTGCGGATGACCATCCGTGCGCATGCCCATCCGTCCGGATGGTCCATCCGTCCGGATAGCTATCCTGACGCTTGGACATTCTCCGTTTTTGATCGTTTTGATAGTTTTCGAAGCGTGTACGTTCGTAATTAGTTTATATTAACAATATATTGTTATTATTATATTATTATGTATATATATATCACTAGGGGTCGTATTTACGTATCCAAAATCCAAAGTTTCGATAATTAACAGTCGGTTCCGATTCGAGTATGCGATTATTATCGACATTGCACGGCCATCAATGAGGGTGGTATAGGTCCTTTCTTGATGTCATCGTGAACGTTATTTCGTGTAGTGCCACAAAGACTGACGGGGTACCGTTTACTCGTATTGTCATCATTGTCATGACGACTGGAGCTACAGCACTCACCCAAGGGTCCTTGTTAGCGTTAATTGTTTACGTTCGACACATCACGGCCACTGAGGAGGGTAGAATAGGTCCTCACTCCATGCCTCCGTGAGTGTTAGTGTGATAATAGTGTAGTATAGTGATATTGTATATCGAAAATATGCGATTATCCTTCGAATAGTGATGTATACGATATAGTTACATTATGATCCGAATCTCTGGTGCTAGGCGTGACGAGTATAACGAGTAGTAACAACGCACAAAAGTGCGGGTTGTTACAGTCTCCCCTACTTTAGGAAATTTCGTCCCGAAATTAATCCAATAGGTAGACTTCTAGGAGTTGATCTTATGTAAGTAGCGATACAGCGAGTGATTTGACCGTAAGTTGACAGCGCGAATGTTTCGAATAAGAGAGATCGATTGCGATAGCGAGGAGGCGATGTAAAGACGAAAGTAGAAATCCCACGAGTTGGCATTCCAAAGTACCTTGTCTTGTGTAGAATTCGTTAGTTCGATGCGATTGTGATTTGAAAGGTTTCTCATGACGTAGAGTTGACTGGGTTGTTCGTTAATCAAATGTTACAAGAAGCGTTCGTTTCAGATATTGATAAGGGATTTAGGACGAAAATCTTTTTTTGAAAATTTTCCTTTTAACATGCGGTCAACAGAATCGATGTCAACCGATGTTGCAAGGAAGCTCAAGTTTCTAACATTTTAAGGAATTCGAAAATGAAAACAAGGGTTACGAAGACTCTCTTATGATGTGGGTTCCCTTTGAAAGTCTTGTTTTTGATCTTGAAAAGTTTTAAGGAAAATTTGAACTCATGAAGCTCCCTTTTGAGTATGGAGTTGGGCTGATTCGATGTTACCTCCACATTGTGAGGAATTTCATTTGTTCCATGGTTTTAATAAAAGTTTTATAAAAATCAGTTTTAACCTTTTGAAAAGAATGATTTAGCATCAAGCCCACTTGGCACCTTCCCACGGAAGTTCGTTAATATGTTTAAAACACTTATATATAGGAATTACCAGCGGCGTATCCACCATGCTTTGCCCATATCACTTCTGTTTCGTGAGGCAGTGTCAGGTGTGCCGATATGACACGGATAGATTTGCGTTTACTTGGCCCAATCGATAGTAAGTCAGACCACATAAGATAGAATCGAATAGATTAATCCAGCGAGTTGATAAGCGAGAAGCGAATAGCGCGTTTTCGATTAGATTACACATTACACCCACATGGCACGTTTCCACGGGGGTTTGCTAACATGGTGAAACACCATGCTTAACCAGGTTAGCCTTGCCTCGTGAAGCGGTGTCATGTGTACTTAATACCATACAGACTGCAATGAACACCAAGCGAGCGATAAGCGGTAGATTATACACGATAGGCGATCAGCGATTTAGGTGATTACACGAATAAACACGAAACACTTGTGATGACGGTGATGATGAACGATTTACAATAATCGGTAGTTGTTGCGTTGCAAGCGATGGAGGTATGCGGTTCGATTTACGCGGTTCGGTTCGATTGACTAACACCACAGTGTTGGACTGGCTTTAGACCCCACATGGCCTTTTTCCACGAAAGGTTGCTGATATGGCTAAAGCATCCTGCCTTAACCATATGAGCTTCATCTCGTGAAGCGAGGTCATGTGCTAACTTAACACGAATATCACGGGTAACGGTATAGCGATAGATTGATACACAGCAGACGATAGCGATTCACATAATAAGCGGTAGAGTTTTCGAGATACACATAATAAACGATTGCGATTAGTCGAGTTTCGTTTCGAGTAAGCTTAACGTCACGTTGCGACGCATCACGGCTATCGAGGAGGGTAGAATAGGTCCTCACCCGGTAATATCGTGAGCGTTCGTGTGTTTGATGAGATTGCTCGCCATAGACCTTCGACCAGTCTTGCGTTGATGCAATTGTCCTGCGAGGTAGACTCACCAGAGTCTATCGATGAGGCGATTGCATTGCGTTCGCAGACTTACGACAAGTCTCGCGATGATACGGTTTGTTACGCCTTGCGATTGAGTGTAGTGTGTTGAAAATAATTACAATAGTATATAGGTCTAATAACGTTCAACTCCACGTGGCACTTTCTTCACGGAACTTCGATAGTATGGTAAGGCATTCCTCGCCCGACCCCTACTACTTTCATCCCGTGTTTTGGTGTCACATTTTGTCAAAACGCTATGGCACCTTTAGAATTTACTACGATCACCGTACACTGACCCAAATAATCCCGTGTGCACCCGTGATTATTGGTTCCTTGCACGTTTATCGTACCTCGTTCTAAGAGTGTAGTGAGGGTAAAACACATTATTTCGTGATATAGTATATAGTATGTGTGTGAATCTAGTATAAGTGCGACGATTAGAGAGTGAAAGAGAATACGGGGGCAACATTGAGTAATTGAGTAGGTTCAAAGCTTAGAAACAAACGTCGAAAATCGTATCATTACAACCTTATCCTACGCTTGCTAGATGTCTGATGCTTGAAGACTTTTGCTGGAGCTGCTGTTGTTGTACCCAAGTTCACGGTTCGATGCGGCAGTTGTGGGTGAAGTGACCGTAACGGTTGCAGTGATTGCAATAGCGACAGTCAGCCCCAACTGGATGATGATAGGTACACGAGTAACACTGAGGATGAAATCCAGTGTAGGCTCGTTTTGGAAATATCGGAAACGTTTGAAGAGGTTCCGGTTGCAGCAGTTCGGTTGTTGATAAGTTCGGGTTTGAAGTCTTTCGCTTGCGGCTGGGTTTGTCGGTGTCTTGCGAAGAAGTGTCGTCGTTGGAGGATTCGTCTGAAGACTCGCTTGCAGAGTCTTTGGCTGATTTGTCGGAAGATCCGTCGGCAGATTTGTCAGAAGAATCGGCAGCAGATTCGTCCGAGGAATCGTTAGCAGATCCGTCAGAAGAATCGTTAGCTGATTCGTTAGAAGAATCGCCAGTAGATTTGTTAGAAGATTCGTCAGTAGATTCATCAGAAAATTCGTCAACATGTTCGCCCGAAGGATTACTGGCGATTGCTTGATGGGCTTGTTTGACAGGATTCTTTGAGAATAATCCTTCCATGAGTCGTTTGTTGTTGATTTCTGCGGCTAAGCGGTAGGTTTCTTCGATGGTAGCAGGCCTTGCAGCTTCGACAAAATCACCCACACACTCAGGCAAGCCACGAATGTACTTCGCGATGGCCTTCCCCGGAGTGTTGACTTGACTTGGGCAGATTATGCTAAGCTGTTTGAACCTTGTGGTGTAGCCAGCATTGTCACCTTCGGTTTGCTTGATTTCCCAAAATTCGTTTTCCAGCTTTTGAATCTCGTGAGGAGGACAGTACTCTTTCTCCATGAGCTCCTTCAGCTCATTCCAAGAGAGAGCGTAAGCTGCGGAGATCCCGCGTTTGTTACGTTCGGCGGTCCACCAGTCGAGTGCTCGCGATTGAAATACTCCGGTGGCGCAAGTAGTACGGAGACTATCGGGACACCCACTTTGACGAAGGGTAACTTCGATAGAATCGAACCACTGGAGTAGTTGAGTCGCACCTCCTTCACCCGTGAATTCCATCGGGTCACAGGCTTTGAAGTGCTTGTAGAGAAAAGTAGATTGAGGCTCTCCTGTCTTGACGTCTTCCGAGGCTCGAGAGTGGCTGCGAGAGTGCGTTCGAGCGGCAAATTGAGAACTAAGCTTACTCACTTCCTTAATCACAAGTGAAGCAATTCTCTGCTCGGCGCTTCGTTTGGCTTTCCTCCTAGCTACTCGTCTCGAGGTAGAGTTGTTGGAAGGCATCTAGACAGGAAGAGACTTGGAGTGAGATTCGATCATAACGATTTTTGAGTTTTGCGTTGCGATTGAGCGCGTCCAAAACTTGGTGCGATAGTATAATAGTAATACGAATCACATAGGAGCCACATAGGAGACACGAATTTCCTAAGTTCTCACACAATAACTTGTTTGTTTATACGTATTTATATATTTATATATTTATATAGATGTAATTTGTAATCATGCACATACAGGTCGATTTAGAATAATCAAGGTCGCGTTGAAGTGAGAAAACGAGAGCGAATGCGATAGATTATGCATTAGTTTTGTTGCGAATATTCGGATTTCGTTTTAGATTGCGATGGCTGTGCGAATCGTGTGTTTATAAAGTAGGGAGTGAAAATCGTTACATCGAGGGATCGATAAAGCGTAAAGTTTCAAAACGTAAATAAGTTCCAATCATTATAAAATTTGGCGGGTCGTATGATAGAGTGCCTTGGGTGTTTAGGCGTTGACTACCCAAGGTAACCCAACTATATCTAACAAGTTCGAACACGCGCGTTGACCTGGAGGACTTCATGCTTCCACTGGGATGCAGCTTATGGCATTCGTCGTCCTAGTCATCGCGTGGCTCGAGTTATCGTGATAGTCGAGTCCTTGGTGAGAGCTTTTGAAAAACCCGTTTATAGAGAATGGGACGACTTATTAAGGTACGGGTTTCACCCCTGGCTTAACAGTTTCGTTCCTATTTGTGGTTATGCTCCTCGAATAAATTCGTGGGTTCCACTAGATTTAGAAATGGAGACTTTTGTCGAGATGTGGATGTCACTCCTAACTCGATGAAGAGTTCTCGTGCTAGAAAAATGCGCTGAGTGAGCAATCCTATCGAGAGTTCTTGGTTTTTACACCTGGTCTCGACTGGATCGCTCGGTTTCGTTATGCGAATGTTTTCGAAGACGTGTGTACTGTGTCGGCCTTAGGAAAGGCTAAGTAGTATTTCAGCCTTAGGAAAAGCTTCTTCGTGTGAAGTTGTAGTATGCGGGGTTCACACAAAGTTGTATCTTTTAGCAATTTCGATCGAGAGTATCAAGTAAGCCCAATACAAATCCAACCGGGTTTGTATGAGTCGGCCTGTTGGTACTTAGACTATAGACTAGGTCAATTTCTAAGACGTCGACCCGGACTAGGTCGAGTCTGACCTAATTCCCTATAGTTATGGCTCTGATACCAATCTGTCACACCCCAACCGATGGCGGAATCATCGGGGCGCGGCACTAGGCGAATCAGATTGCTCAAGAGAATCCATAACAACTATATTGCGATAATATTTAATACATTCGTTATCCCATACTAACAAATAATACAATCACATAAGTTATCACAGATTTCTTGTCCTCTCGAACAATACAAATCCGACAACCTAGATTTTAGTTGAGTTTCTAGACTCCCTAGCTTGATTTGATATAGTCTGCGATCTAACCTGCAACATACGTTAAAATATTTGTCAATACAAAAGTATTGGCGAGTATACAGGTTTGAATAGTATAGCATAATAGATTAAAAGTGCTGCGAATTTCCACATGCATAAACGTAATACACGACATATATACTCACAAAACTGATACTACCAACTAAGTCCTCGATGCTCGAATGTACGATGGCATAACTAGACCCCGTCGGGCGCAATAGTACTATACTAGTCGTGGTGGGACGTCGCGAGTATAAGCCCTAGCACATATGCAACTAGCATCACGTATATCTATGCATAACAGTTATTCGCAAGTGATAATTCGATTGATTGAATAATTCGATTGATACGTTTGTTTTGTTAGAAACGTATGTTACACCCAAAATTCGATTAAAAAGGGGTCAAGTATACTCACAGTGCGTATTTAGCGGGATTACAACTTGATTGAGTCGGTTACGAGTTGTCTGTAATGATCCTTGAAGAAATAGAGTAAACGAAGTATGGTTAAGCAAGATTATCTTGAAAAGTTGCAGATTGGTTGAATTGGGCCTCATCCGTGCGGATGGCAAGTCATCCGTGCGGATGGGCCTTGCTTGTGCGCGCGGTTGACATGTCATCCGTGCGGATGACATGTGCGTGCGGGTGAGCAGGTCGTCCGTGCGGATGGGTGGTCCGTGCGGATGGGTGGTCCGTGCGGATGGTGTCATCCGTGCGGACAGCATGGTTGTGCGTGCGGATGGGCAGGTCGTCCGTGCGGACTGAGGTCAGCCGTGCGGGCTGACTTGTCATCCGTGCGGGCTGACTTGTCATCCGTGCGGGCTGACTTGTCATCCGTGCGGGCTGACTTGTCATCCGTGCGGGCTGACTTGTCTGTTTCGCACTCTGAACACTGCTTCCGGGTGTTTAACGGGAGGAAAAGCGTTCGTTTTACTAGGGTTGTGTAAGTTCGCATTAACACTTGAAGTTCCGTCAATTCCGACTTATTCTAACGGCCGGGAATCACCCCGTTCCATCAGATCTGGCCGCTCATGGTGGTTCTTCATGGTTAACTCGAAATCGCACAGATTTAGGTGTGATTTGTCATGGAAACATGTGGAAATCACCCGGATCTGAGTCGTTTATAGTGAAATGAGACCCCAACTTGAAGTTCATAAGAACTCTTGGTGACATCACCTCAAAACGCCTCAAATCCGTAGATTTCACGGTTAGAATTAGAGTTTTGAAAGATAGAATGATGTAGAATCGAGTGTAGATTGTAGAAGTACAAGTTTTAGGTTGAAATCTTACCGGAATCGCGAGGAAATCGAGAGAAAAGGGTCTTGGTGCGCGTGTGGTTGAACAGGAGCTGTCACATCACTGTTCAAGTGATGTGACATGGTATTTATAGGCAACAGAGGTGAGGGAAAGAGACCAGGCCCGGACAGCCCATCCGTGCGGATGGCCCATCCGTGCGGATGGCCCATCCGTGCGGATGGCCCATGCGTGCGGATGACCATCCGTGCGCATGCCCATCCGTCCGGATAGCTATCTTGACGCTTGGACATTCTCCGTTTTTGATCGTTTTGATAGTTTTCGAAGCGTGTACGTTCGTAATTAGTTTATATTAACAATATATTGTTATTATTATATTATTATGTATATATATATCACTAGGGGTCGTATTTACGTATCCAAAATCCAAAGTTTCGATAATTAACAGTCGGTTCCGATTCGAGTATGCGATTATTATCGACGTTGCACGGCCATCAATGAGGGTGGTATAGGTCCTTTCTTGATGTCATCGTGAACGTTATTTCGTGTAGTGCCACAAAGACTGACGGGGTACCGTTTACTCGTATTGTCATCATTGTCATGACGACTGGAGCTACAGCACTCACCCGAGGGTCCTTGTTAGCGTTAATTGTTTACGTTCGACACATCACGGCCACTGAGGAGGGTAGAATAGGTCCTCACTCCATGCCTCCGTGAGTGTTAGTGTGATAATAGTGTAGTATAGTGATATTGTATATCGAAAATATGCGATTATCCTTCGAATAGTGATGTATACGATATAGTTACATTATGATCCGAATCTCTGGTGCTAGGCGTGACGAGTATAACGAGTAGTAACAACGCACAAAAGTGCGGGTTGTTACAAAAACCACCCTATTTGATATTAAGAATCACATGGGTAAAACCCAAGTTTCTTATTAAAATATATTTATAGGGATAAACCCTATTTTATTGAATTTAAAACATCGTCTTTTAGGTAACTTTTATAGCCACATTTTTCTCAAGCCTTCAGTGCTCTCCAGCTGGCTTTTTACTAATTGGCTGTCACATTGTGTTACCTGAAACGCGTTTTAAAAACATTTGTCAGTGGGAAATACTGGTGAGTGAATCCCAGTTTAATCAAGAAACATTTTATCAATTAAAACAGTATTGAGAGCGATCACATTGTTTATTTCTACACAATTACTTATTCAGTACTGTCAATCCTGACTTGTGGGTCATATTACACATTGGCTAACTCGTTGTCCAATGGTAACGTACTGTCATCCCCGACTTACTACTCACAAGGTAGTAAATTTTGTATACAAAACCCCAACATACCGGCAGTAATTGAAGAACTACAAAGACTCAATCACCGCTTAATCACATTGTAAAACAATTAAGGTTTTGTAAAACATTACTAAAAGGTTAACAAAAAGAGGATAAACTCACTTTGCTATCTTAGACTTCGCGTAAGGGTTTCCTGGATATAATCTATAATTTATACAAATGTACATTGATTAGTATCATAACCCTTTGAAAATATTAATGATACCCTCCCCGAGACGGCATTCCAACAACTACGTCGGGCAGAACCACGACAGTTATTACGGAACTCTAAATCAATCGGGCATCGTATCTACTATGAAACCGGGGTTATAACACTTACAACGGAGCAGAACCTTGCTAATTAGGGGGATATAATACCCGTGTATTACTTCTACTACTTCAGAATTCGTTTAGAAAGAAAAGATGTGAGCGACGGAAAGTGAAATCCCGAGGCCTTCTTATATAGGGCCTGATTCTGATCTCCACGCGGCCCGCGTAAAGGTAGCCTGAGGGCTACGCGGCCCGCGTAAACCCTGGTCAACAGGGTAGCTTGTCCCGGTCATGATCTAGACCCGCCACGATGTCGACACGTGTCGGCTCAGGGTGTTGCCGTGTTGTTCATCTCTCGTGGCCCACGTTAACTAAACGGGAACTCTTACGCGGCCCGCTTGAACTAAAGAAATCAACGATATCAGGTTTCAACCCTGATACCGCCCGCGTAAAAGCTTGGGGTGGGTCTACGCGGCCCGCCTTAGCTTAATTTTTATTGTTTTTAATTTATTTTATATGTTATAATATATTTCGGGCTCGGTTTTAACATACGGGGTGTATTTAAAGACATTTTAAGGGTAATTTAAAATATACTAGAGTGTCGGAAATAACATGAAGGTGTTGGTTTTACCGAGGGTTGTTACACCGCATGCCACAGTATGTTTGGCTTTTTTTTAGTGAAGAACGTTTGGTTTTTTTAATGGTGTATATGTTGTTTAGATGATTTTTAGGGTGATTTACATTATGATATTTAGGGCTTGAATAGTTGATACATTATGTAATATGTTATGGAGCCATGAACTTATAAATCAATTTGTTTGTGATAGCCGATAGGAACAATGAGTAGGGACGTTATGGCGCGATTTCTCAAGAGGAAAGTTGATACGTCTTCCGGATTCGTTGATGTGGATACTTGCGTAATCGGATTGGCGATGAGAATTTAAGTGAAGGTTGTATATGTTACATAGAGAAAGAGTTGCTTAGGAAAGTAGGTTTAGATGATGTTTTGGATAGATTTCAAAAAATGAAAACCCGTAGGACGACGTTTTAATTATGTTTGTAACAAGGTTTGACGTGTTTTTGATGATTATATAAATTAAGTTCTTTTGTTTTACATGACCCGACTCGACCCGAACCGACCCGATACGAACCGATTTTTTATTTATATACCTTGGGGCCTAAAATTTTTAAAAATGTTCCGTACCCCCATGGAAAAATTCTTGGGTCCGCCACTAATGTTGGTTTAGTTAAAAGGAAAAAAAAAGTACAACAAAAAGGCCCAAAACACTGATGGCCCATTGAAAAACAGAAAACCGACCTCCAATTAGAGCCCAACCCAAAAACTAACCAGCCCTTAGTCCATGTAAAACCCAAAGCCCAAAGTGAAAGGCTCACTCGAAAAGCTAAGCCAAACACCCCCATAATCGACAAACAGTTACAGTGACCCCAAACATTAGACTATCAGTCTCTCAAGACCATCGCCAATGCTAATTCTTCACAAACGCGCTGCCTAGCTCTACGTCAGCTGCCTGACCATCTTCACAGGCATGATGCCCTCTACGTCGGTTGTAACTTGTGGCCGCCGAAGAGAGGGTGGCGACAAGTTGACAACCTCACTTCTCCACGTAAGAAGGGCATCATGGGAATCGCATTGGCATTGGCATTGTCGATGGTGTTTAATTGTGTATAGGTTGATACACTAATGTAACCAATGAATGGACAGAACCAAAGTGATAATCTAACATAGCAAATCAAATAAATCATTTTATCATTGAACCCGAATCAGAACCGATCAAATACATACTAACAACTCGTTATCTATAATCTTATGGACCCTACTAACCAATGGAAACACACACAAAAACAATGAAAATGTATTATGCAATAACAAAACAAGTTTAACCAGAAAAACGAAAACCAAGTAACCAACCAACAAAAACTTTCCAACTTTCATATACAAATATTCATTTACCAACCATTGAAGAACCCTCCACAATCAACTTCAAACGCTTCGCCAACACATCAAACTCCGCAACACGTTGATCCCTCCACCGTTTCTCAAAACTCATCTCCTTCTCCAAATCCGCAACCCTTCTCACATCAATCATCACCCTCATCTCCTTCAACGATCGATCAATCACTTCAACAAGCGTCGTAGAAGCAAACCGCACAATCCCACTTCTCAAATCATCCCCCAAACCCTTCTTCACATTCTCCACCCTCACTTCCTTTCCCACCACTTTAACATCACCCTCCAATTCCCCCTTTCCAACACCATCTTTCGAACCACCAACACCATCACCCTTGTTATATTTCTCACTACAATTATCCGGTTTATCCGTCTTCCTAACCACAGACGGCAAAGCCAACACAGCCATCGTCTCCGGAACCTCAACCCCAACCCCTGACACACCCGCCTTAAACTCATTATCATCTTCAGCATTACAATCCAACTTTATACCACTAAACCGCAAAGACGGATGATCTAGCTCCTGCTCTGGCTCTTGCTCTTGCTCCGGCTCCCATAACTGCTTCGAAAGATCGTACAACGCACGATCCTGAACCGAAAGCAAATCTCTATCCAACCCATTAGCCAACCGGGAAGAAATCACCCGAAACTTTTTCCGCAGACGTCTGAGTTTCTCGGAGAGTTGGGATTTGGAATAGGGCTGGGGCATGCCGTGGGTGAATTGGGCGTAAAAGGTGCCGAGATCTTTAGGGAAGGAGAAGCCTTGATGGGAAGAATCAAGGAGGCCCTGGAGTAAGCGGATCTCGTCGGGTTCGGACCAAATCCGGTGGAATTTGAAAGGTGGGTTGGAGGGGGTGGCGTCATGGTGTTCGGGGATGGTGAGGATGAGAGTGGAATTGGAATTGTTGGGGTTTTTGCGTTTGATTGGGAGTTTACGAGAAGATGGGATTGAGGAGATGGGGCTGGCTTGTATTGGAGGGTTTGAGTTTGATGGTGGGGTGAAGTCCATGGTTCTGTGTTCTGTGTTTTGTGTTTTGTGTTTGTGGTGTCTGGTTTTGAGTGGGGGTGAGGGTGAGGGTGAGGGGGGTGGGTTTGACCCAGCCAGATGTGAAGAGATTAGGTCAAGGTTGGGGATTAGTCATGATCTAAACTTGTGAGTTGTGATCCTATTATTACTCGGGTTAGTATTGTGAATCGACCATAAGAATATTGGTTCATGAAAAGTTTTTTCTTAATTAATATTGTGAATCGACCATAAGAATATTTGTTGATGAAAAGTTTTTTTTTCTTAAAATACCTTTTTGATATTAATAAGGGCTTTTTAAACACAAACAAGACAAAATCAATGTAAAAACAAAACACTCTAGTATATGAATCCTTATCATGTTTTAATAAGGAAAAATTACAAGTTTTGTTCTTTATCTTTATACCACTTTTCAGGCGGTGTCCTTTTTAATGAATGTTTACAGGCGGTGTCCTTTACTAGGTATTTTGTTGCAAGTTTAGTCTTTTACACCTAACCCAGTTAAAAAACCTTGTTAATTGTTGAGTGTAAAGGACTAAACTTGCAACAAAATACCTAGGTAAAGGACTAAACTTGCAACAAAATACCTAGGTAAAGGACTAAACTTGCAACAAAATACCTAGTAAAGGACACCGGCTGTCAACAATTAATAGGGTTTTTTTAACTGGGTTGGGTGTAAAGGACTAAACTTGCAACAAAATACATAGTAAAGGACACCGCCTGTCAACATTCGTTAAAAAGGACACCGCCTGAAAAGTGGTATAAAGATAAAGGACAAAACTTGTAATTTTTCCCATGTTTTATTGCTTTAGATTAGTCATAGTAAAAACCAACGTCATAAGGAATTTGAAAATTAAAAATATATACAAAAAATTTGATGTGGATTCGTAATGTTAAGAAAGTAAAAAACATTACCAATAGGGTGGTGGTCCATTGTTAAAAGTAAAGCCTTTAAAACACCTAGGTTGTGAAGGGGAAGGTCTTAGGTTCAAGTCCCACAGACGACAGGGATTAAAGAAATTAACCTAGGGGTGCAAATGAGCCGAGCGGCTCGCGAGCTACTCGAGATCGGCTCGAGAAAAAGCTTGAAACGAGCCGAGACTTATCGAGCCCAAGCCGAGCTTGGCCTAAAATAAAGCTCGTTTGTTTATCGAGCCCGAGCTAGAGCCTCGCATGTGAAGTTGGTTAGGCTCGTCGAGCCTTATTGTAAACGAGCCGAGTCGAGCCGAGCTTATGCAAACTTGTTTACAAGCCAACCTTGAACCTAAAAATAAGCTTATTTAGCAAACGAGCCCGAGCTTCACTTATCGAGCTCGCGAGCCTAAAAAGTAT
This sequence comes from Helianthus tuberosus, assembly GCA_030545235.1. Taxonomy (NCBI): domain Eukaryota; kingdom Viridiplantae; phylum Streptophyta; class Magnoliopsida; order Asterales; family Asteraceae; genus Helianthus; species Helianthus tuberosus. Next base: position 119,953,514 of record CM060429.1, read on the forward strand.
ATTATTTATATTATTTTTATTTAATATATTAATTAATAGATAATAAACGAGCCGAGTCCGAGCCGAGCTCGAGCTTGAGAAAATACAAATGAGCCGAGCTCGAGCCTGGTCAAGCTCGGACTCGACTCGGCTCGTTTGCACTCCTAAATTAACCGTTCAAAAAAAGAAAGTTAAAAACATTAAAATAAACAATATAAGTTTGAAATAGTAAGTGAACTTTAAAAGATAAAATGTAAAAATTTGAAATCTAGTTCAAATACTCGATCTTGTTTGCAGGTTCAGATAAAGACGGTTGAAATAAACTTATTTGGATATGTTATATAGTCGGTTCCCAATCGAGCTATGTTAATAATGGTGTTTATTTTCTTGACTTTAAAACTTGCTTCAAGGCGAAAATAGGTGGCATTGGAAGGGTGAGCCATTGGGTCAATTCATAGAGATGTCCCTAAGACATGTATTAACGTTTGGAAATTTGACTAATGGAGAGTTAACGAACGTCAAGTGGACCAAATGGATTCCGATCAAGAATTGATGTTTCGTGTGGAGATCAATTCAGAATAGGATTTCGTTATCTCCTTATTTATCTGCTAGATGAGTCAAAATTCAGTGGACAGTGTGTTGGTTCTGCTATACAGATGAAGAAAAGACTGATCATGTATTCCAACCTTGTACAATTGCGAGGGATGTATGGACATGGATTTCAGATTAGAGTGGATATGATTTTCTTGGTTGTTTCTCTATCTCACAACCGGCGTTTTATTTTAGTGGCGGGGTTGTATTGATATGAAGAGCAAGACTAGCTCTATCATTGTTGAATATGTTTAAAATATCACTTAAAATTGGTGCATCGTGTACAACACCAAACAACTCTCGAAGACCAAACAGAAATTGAAGAACAAATACATGATGAAGAGGTGCAAGAGGGACTAAGTGATCCCTTATCCGACGAAGAACTAACCTACGATGCATCGATGCGCGCAAACAATAGTCCAGACGACGAATAAACACCAAAATTAATTGTAATTTTTCGAGTTATGTTTTTGTATTTCATTTTCTATTTTCTTGTTTTGAAAACTATATAAAAAAGTCGTTTTTTATGTGTTTTTTCTGTGTCAGTAAAAAAATAAATTGTACGCTCAAGAACCGGTTTCAAACCGAAACCGATTGAATTCAAACTATTCAAAGTAAAAACCGGTTCTAAACCAGTTTGGGTTTGAAAAAAAAACGGAGATGTGCATCTTCTCTACTCTCTGATGACGTTCAAAACCGGTTCTAAACCAGTAAAATATTCCCTGAGAGGCGCGACAAGAACAATAATCTAGGGACTATTTATGCACTCCAGTCAACCGTTACTTGATCTGCAAAACCCTCAAATGTGTGGCTGTTAACTGATTGACCTGAGTGTGTAGGTAAGGTGTTTGTTGAAATGACTCAATAGGACCACTGTTGTTTTAATTGTTGGTAGTAGAGTTTTATGGCTGTTAATTGATTGACCTGGGTGTGTAGGTAAGGTGTTTGTTATAATGCCTCAATAGGACTAGTGTTGTTTTCCTTGTTTGTAGTAGAGTTTCGCTGTTAATTGATTGCTCTGACAGTGTAGGCAAGGTGTTTGTTGAAATGCTTCAGCCTCTTTTACGCCGAATCATCAATCCCAACATCAAACTCACTCACTCACTCGATAACATTCCTCGGTTTCTGAATTGCATTAGTAAGGCTGCAGAGGAGGAAGAGAAGACAGCAGCCGCAATCACCGTCGTCTGCAAATCATTCCCGAATAATCTGAACTGGCAAACCCTGAACCGAAACCTCAAGGAAACCGATATCCGAAACTCATCCATCATCAACAGAGTACTCATTCAACTCAAAGACCCGCCAAATGCTAAAAAGGCCTTATCTTTCTTCCACTGGTCTTCCCATTTCACCAACATCACACACCAAACACACACGTACGCTCTTGTTATACACATTTTGGTTAAAGCCAAGCTGATCAAAGACGCCAGCGCGCTAATTGAATCGGTTCTCACCCGCTCTGTAACCGATAATGGTGTGCTCCCGTTGGTACATTCGTTTATGAATAGTCATGAGGTTACTGGTTCTAGTCCATTTGTGTTTGATGTGTTGGTACAAATTTGTTCAAAGTTGCGGATGATTGATGAAGCCATAGACGTGTGTGTTTGTGTGGGTGAACATGGGTTTAGATTGAACGTGATCAGTTATAATACTTTGTTGCACGTGATTCAAAAATCGGATAAAACCGAGTTGGTTTGGAGGGTTTATGAGCATATGATTGAGAACAGAACGTACCCGAATGAGAAGAGTGTTGAAATTATGGTCAATGTGTTGTGTAAAGAGGGAAAGTTGAAGAAGTTTGTTGATATGATTGACAGGATTGATCGGAAGAGATGCTCGCCGAAAGTGATTGTTAACACATGTTTGGTTTTCAGGATGATTGACGAGGGCAGGATCAAAGACGGGTTGGTTTTGTTGAAGCGGATGTTGATAAAGAATATGATTCTTGATACCGTTTCGTGTTCTTTGATTGTGTATGGTAAGATAAAGCTTGGGGAACTGGAAACCGCATGGAAGGTGTATGATGAAATGGTTATGAGAGGATTTAAGGCGAATTCGTTTGTGCATACATCCTTTATCGGCGCGTATTGTGAGGCTGGAAAGGTTGAGAACGCAGGTGAAGTGTTTAACGATATGGAACGTGATGGTTTGCAAGTGTATGACGAGACTTACACACATATGATCCTTGGTTGTTCGGAAGCTGGAAAAATTGAAGAAAGCTTGAATTTTTGTGAGAGAATGTTGCAGAACGGATTCATTCCCAGTTGCTTGGCTTTTAATGAAGTGGTTGAGAGGCTAAATGGACATGAGAGTGTTCGTCGAGCAGATGACGTGTTGACCCTTTTGTTAGATAAAGGGTTCATGCCGGATGCAAATACATATTCTTATATTATTGAAGGTTATGGAAGAGAAGGTGATGTTGAGGGAGTTCTCAAGCTTTACTATGAAATGGAATATAGGAAACTCTCTCCCGGTGCATCGGTGTTTACATGGTTAATCGTTAGTCTTTACCGAGCAGGGAGATTGGAAGAATCGAAGAAATATATGAGGATAATGAAAGCTCGGTCTTTAGTCCCGTTGGATTACACATATGATGAGTTTATTTTCAGCCATCGAATGGACAAGAACACCAAGCCAAACCAATGTCAATCATGTAGTTGATTTTGGACTTGAACCCGAATGTGATGTGTTATAACATTATTTGTAATTCATGATGACAATATATTAACATGAGTTTTGATCATGAAAATATACAGAAACTGACATAACACAATTACAGTAGTTTTCAACTAAAATGTATATATGGTAGGCAATAAGTTGCATTCGGCCATCTAAAGAAACGTAGGAGAGAACAACAAACTCTATGTGAGGAACCAGAAACCAAAAGAGAACAAATTCGACAACGTTATCATAGATGCATCAATGGGTGACTCCTTGATATAAATTGGCGTTAACCCATGACCTTTGGCCGCCATCCCTCAATCACGTCTTCTGTTAGCGGCATTGTTTTGATGAACGAGTCCAATGAGAACACAGTCTGAAAACATAATAAATCCATATTAGTGAAACGTTTTGCAATTCTCCTCTACTTGCTTCTGATATACAAGGGGTAGTCACCATGTAATAATATCATGTTAGTTATAACATATTATGAAAAAGATAATCAAAGAACAGAACAATTAAGGCTGCTCTCATAAAAAGATACCTTTATGCAATTCAACAAAGATAAGTGTACCTTCATGTATGTTTTCAGATGGGGAAGTGAATCCGGGACTGACCACTTCTTATAATGACCCAAAGCGATCTCCATATGGTACAGCTTCGGACCTAGCGACAAGTCTGCAGCAGAGATATCCTTTCCGTTGATAAACGGACCCTTCAACAAACACGTGAAAATAAAATTTAAAATCAGCAAGCTAATTCAACAAACAGTTTGATATATATGTGTGTGTGTGGAGAGATAGAACAGAACCCACATTTTCTTTGATGTAATCATTGAAAGCAGAGAGTTCATTCAGTAAAGCTTGCTCCGTTCCATCATTCGCATCTTTGCTTTTTAAGAAGCCAATATATGTCGAAAAGATCTTCGACCCGCTAGATATACGAATCAGAAATACCATTATTCAACATCAATTTGCAAAAATGAATGTAAACTGAACAAAGGGGAGACAAAGAGCATGAGTGTACACAGAAGCTTTCTCAGGTGGGGTCACCAGTGACGGGTCAGGGAACTTTTCCTCTACTGTCTGAGTAATAACATCGGAATCTGCTATCCATTTGTCATCAACCTTCGCCACTGGGACTTTACCTTCTGGGCTAATACTTAAAAACCTACGTAAAACCAAGAGTGTCACGCCTAGATCAAATTATGAAAGGTTGAAAGAAAACACGACATGTTATAAACGGAATACTGTATGATTACCAGTCTGGCTTGTTACCGAGATCAACTAACTTTAGGTCATAAGGAAGATGCTTCTCTTCCAGTGTCAGCAAAACTCTCTGTGTAAACGGACCTGAAACAACAAATATATAAAAATAACTGTTCACCCAAATTTTTTTACCAATTGTAGCCTTTGGTAATACGCTTGTGAGTATCAGGGGCAGAGCTACATATATTGGAATGGGTCAAGCGACACCAATGATTTTTGAAATTTATATGAAGCGTATAATACCCGATCTTTTTCATAGAATGACAACAAAAGGATAATTTGCCTGATCTATTAACAATTGTTGTATGTCATGGTAGTATAACCCTATTTGGCTACTTTGCGTCCTTTATCGTTCTCTAGTGGCGGTTCGATCCCTACTTCCAGCGGATTTTTGTTTTAACTTTCTGTTCCTTTTTTTGCTAGCCGTTTTAATCTTAACTAAATCCTAAATTTTCAACTGAACTCAAGGAGATTTTTGATTGCCTTTTTCTACCTAATTGCCTTATTCAAATTACAACCACATTTTAATTGTTTTTTCTACCCTAAAATGATGGTTTATTCAGAACTTCATAGAACGCAAAAGCGAGCAGCAATACAAAACTCACTTGTTTGAGAACGATGCATGTTGATGCAGTAATCTTCTTTACATGTACTTAGTTTACTGATGATATTATGATCATATCTTTAAATTTTAATATCTATCTTAAAATCAAATAACTTTTACTTAAACAACTCAAAGCTTATAAGTTATTACATCAAGAACCACTGGTTGATTATGATCAAATTACAGAAACACAAGGGCACACATGTCCAAATATCTAGGTTATTATTAAGGCAAAATATGTATCTAATTACAAAAATAATCGATCAGGCAATCATCTAATTACAAAATGTAATAGTGTTATCTTGATTACCACTTTGTTTCATAACATAATATAATATGAGCCAAATTAAAGTAATCAACAAATAATTTTGTTATAAAAACGTTAAATACTTACAATCGCCGAGCTTGTTAGGGACAGTGAGAGAAGATTTGGCGCAGACTTCGAGAGGAGCGGAAGACATGGCGACGGTATTTCGCTTGAAACGGCGACAATTGGTGGGGAAAGAAGGGTTGCAGGTAAGGTGTTTGATGGAAAGCGTCAACGCCGTAGTGGGCGAATTTATTCTAATAGCAGACATTTGTGAATGCAGAATAATAGTTTAATTGCGTCAACGATTATTATTGTTTTAGTGCGAGTGTGGTTGCTGGAGATGAGGTTGGTGATTACGTGTGCAAGCTGTAACCAGAGCCAGATGCTTCTGGAATAGAATACTCTCCGGCTTAAAAGATTGTTCGCTAACAACCAATGATATCCTCATTGCTTATTGTATTGTGCTCAATGTTTTAAAAACCGGTTCAAACCGGCCGGTTGTACCGGTTGAACCATCCGGTAAAACCGGTTAAACCGCCCGGTACACCCGTTTGAACCGTCCGATACACCCGGTTAAACCGTTTTTGAGCCAAATCCGGTACGGTATAAAAACCGGATTTTAAAACATTGTCTGTTATTTTTATCTAATAGTAAATTGTCTGTTCTCGTAAGTTTCTCTCCTTACGTCTCAATTTCAACTCACACTAGCATCCCTTTGAAGAATATTGGACATTAGACATTGGTGGTGGCAATGAAGTTTCGCTAGTTCAAAACCGAACCGAACCGGGTTTTACTACAGTGTGCCTTCTGGCGGCGGGTTTTCCCCGGAATTGGTGGCTTGGTGACTCGGGTATTCATTCAACTCTGACTGTTATGGAGGAGGGGATTCATTTGCTCGATTGAGAGCATCCCAGGATGCTTATCCGGTCATTTAGTCGGCCGTTCAAAAAAAAAGTAAAATTGTGATTTTAGTCCATGATTTTTGTTCTTAATTGTCATTTTAGTCTAAGGGGCTGTTTGGTAGCATCTGAATGACATTAAGAGGCTACCTCTTAATGAAATCATTTAAGAGTTTAACAAAGATAATGTAGAAGAATGTGACATGTGATGGTTTACCATTCAGATGTTACCTCTTATCCAGTCAGACATAAGGTTACCTCTTATTCATTCAGACATAAGGGCCACAAATGATTTCATTAAGAGGCAACCTCTGAATGGATTAAGAGGCTACCAAACAGGGCCTAAGTTTTTTTGGTAATTGTCATTTTCATCCAAAACCTAATTTTTTTCTTTTATTCAGTTATATATATACAAAAATTTAATTAAAAAACCCCTAAACTAAAAAAATAAAAATACATATTAATATATATATAAAACCTTTAATTTTCTAAAAATAGAACATTTATAAATATATTAAAAAAACCTTTATTCTTTAAAAAAATATTTTTATATACAATAAAAATCCACCAATTCCTATACAAAGATTCATTATTCATTTTTCATATAACTATAAATGCTTTAAGTGATTATGGTTGTAAGAAAGAAGAAAAGAAACTAATATAAAAATATTGATTAATGTTATAAAACAAAGAGATTGAGATTAAATCTTTCTCAATATATCTTTCTCTGTATCGTTCCTCTCTTCTTTTCACAAATACACTTTCTATCGAATCTATTACATTCGTTATATAGAAAAGAAAAAGAAATAAAACAAAACTGGTGGGGTCTATGTCTGCCACTTTCTCTAATAATTCATAATACTCCCCCTCAGACATATACCCATTTATTTATTTGATGAATAAATCATTAGCTCTTTGTTTTATGTTGATCTTCCGTTTTGGTGCTTAGCTTTGAAATACTGCCTCGTTAAAAACCTTGCTAGGAAAACCCAGTGGGACAAAACCATAGCTAAGGGAAAAATAGTGCAACTTGCATTATACACAGTGGATCAGATATGTTGCCTCATTAAAAACATTGCTAAGAAAAACCCGGTGGGATAAAACCATAGCTAAGGAAAAAAAATGTGCAACGTGTATAATGCTCCCCCTCAAAATGTCATGTGTAGATTATCACATTTTCCGTACATGTCGCATCCCAATATCATGAACGTGTTTCCTGAAAGTTGCTGTAGGTAATGCTTTTGTGAAAAGATCGGCTGAATTGTTGCTGGATTGGACATATCTCATCTCAACTTGATTGTCTTTAATAAGGTCTTGAGTATATTCAAAGAATCTTGGTGGTATATGCTTTGTTCTATCACTTTTGATATACCCTTCCTTCATTTGCGCGACACAAGCTGCATTATCTTCATAGATTGGAGTTGGATTTATGTTTTTCTCTAGTCCACAAGATGTTAGTATGTGTTGTGTCATAGATCTTAACCATACATATTCTCTTGAAGCTTCATGTAGTGCAATGACTTCGGCATGATTTGAAGATGTTGCAACGAGTGTTTGTTTCTGAGAATGCCATGAAATTGCAGTTCCTCCAGTCTTGAATATGTATCCAGTTTGAGATTTTGCTTTATGGGGATCAGATAAATAACCTGCATCTGCATAACCAACTAACCCTTCTTTTGAATCGTTAGGATAAAACAAGCCTAAATCAACAGTACCTCGAAGATATCGAAAAATATGTTTAATCCCATTCCAGTGTCTTTTAGTGGGAGCTGAACTAAATCTTGCTAACAAATTAACTGCAAAAGAAATGTCAGGTCTCGTACAGTTAGTAAGATACATAAGTGCTCCAATTGCACTAAGGTATGGTGTCTCTGGACCAAGAACTTCTTCGTTGTCCTCACAAGGACGAAAAAGATCATTTTCAACATTAAGTGATCTAACGACCATTGGGGTGCTCAAAGGATTTGCCTTGTCCATATTGAAACGTTTCAATAGCTTTTCAGTATAATTCATCTGATGAACAAGTATTCCATTGTTCATATGTTCAATTTGTAAACCAAGACAATATTTGGTTTTTCCAAGGTCTTTCATTTCAAATTCTTTCTTTAAAAGAATAATTGCTTCATGAATTTCCTTTTGAGTCCCAATTATATTTAGATCATCAACATATACAGCTATGATCACATATCCTGACGTTGTCTTCTTAATAAAGACACATGGACAGATAAGATTATTTGTATAACCTTTACTTATCAAGTAATCGCTCAAACGATTGTACCACATCCTCCCAGATTGTTTCAACCCATATAAAGACCTTTGTAATTTTATCGAATACATTTCTTTGGGTTTTGAACTTAACGCTTCAGGGAGTTTAAATCCTTCAGGAATTTTCATATATATGTCACTATCAAGTGATCCATATAAGTAAGCTGTAACAACATCCATAAGATGCATTTCTAACTTTTTAGATATTGCTAAGCTGATTAAGTATCGAAAGGTTATCGCGTCCATCACGGGAGAATATGTTTCTTCATAGTCAATCCCTGGCCTTTGCGAAAAACCTTGAGCTACAAGTCTCGCTTTATACCTTGTAATCTCATTTTTCTCATTTCGTTTTCGTATGAAAACTCATTTATACCCTACAGGCTTTATTGCCTTAGGTGTGATAACAATAGGCCCAAAAACCTTTCGTTTGTTTAATGAATTTAATTCAACTTGCATAGCATCTTTCCATTTTCCCCAGTCATGTCTATTTTTACAATCATTGACAGATTTTGGTTCAGGAGCATCATCTCCGCTCATAATCTCTCTGGTAACCGAATATGAAAATATTTCTTCCATATTTTCCATTTCATCTCGGTTCCATATTATATGTGTATGACCATAGTTGATTGATATCTCTTTGTTAGTATCATCAACATCTTCCTCATGAGAGGTTTCGGTATTTACCGCTTGATCAAGATTTTTATCTTTTTGGTCAATTTCATTTATAAGCGCTTTTCTTTTTCGAGGATTTTTATCCTTCGAACCAATTGGCCTTCCACGTTTTAAACGTTTCTGAGACTTATGAGTCATATTATTATCTATTGCCTTATTAGGGATCTCAACTCGAGCTGGAGCATTAGCAGCTGGTATATGAGATTTAGTAACCCTATTTATATCAGTAAATGCATCAGGCAATTGATTTGCAATTTCTTGCAAGTGTATTATCTTTTGAACCTCTGTCTCACATTGGTTAGTTCTTGGATCCAGATATAATAATGAAGGTTCACACCATGTGACATCCTTTTCCTTATTTTTATCTTTATTCTCCCCCCCTAATACAGGGAAAGTTGTTTCATTAAATTTACAATCAGCAAACCGTGCTGTAAAGACATAACCTGTTAAAGGTTCAAGATATCTTATTATAGAAGGTGAATCATATCCAACATATATTCCCAATCTTCTTTGAGGTCCCATTTTTGTGCGTTGTGGTGGTGCAATTGGGACATAAACTGCACATCCAAAAATTCTAATATGGGAAATATTTGGCTGTTGGCCAGATGCAATTTGTTGGGGATAGTATTCATGATTTGCACTTGGTCTTATGCGAATTAATGATTCAGCATGTAAGATTGCATGACCCCAAACGGATACAGGAAGTTTTGTCCTCATTATTAATGGTCGAGCTATTAGTTGTAGACGTTTAATTAATGATTCAGCTAAACCATTTTGTGTGTTGTAACACCCCAAAAAACGGGTTTGGTAATCAAACCACGCTAATATTTATGAACGGGTAAAAATACCGTTAGTGGTGAAATTAACCCGGTAAATATTAGGATTTAAACAAATAAACCTAATATTAAATAAAAGTTGAACGAAAACTTTTGAGGAAATAAAAGTTTATAAACAGCCCGAGATAACGGGACTTAAAATAAACTGAGTCGTACCCTATAATATAAACTTTATATTATAAATTCGATATCGGTAATAAATAAAACGAGCTAACTAGGAATAAAAACAACCTAGTTGGAAGAAAGTCTTGTAGTAACATGTTAGTGGGTTAAAAACACCAAAAATAAGGACCTAATAATAGATGAGGGGCCAAAGGTGTTAAAAAAATCAAACTAGTTTTTAATTAAAACAAAATTTAATTCCCAAACACACACTTATGTGTGTGTGGATCGTACAGAACACAGGGGGGCGACCAAGCTTGCTCTCAAACCCTAGTTCATGCAATTTGATCAAATTGAAGGCCTAAATCAGTTCCAAAACGAAATCCAAGAAAATATTAGTGATCACCTTCGTGAAAAGGATCATAAGGTATGCCTAATTTTGCTATTTGGTTTCACCTTGAGTTCTAGGTGAAAGCATGAAATCGAAATTTTAGCTTGCATGATCAAAGTTTGGATGAAATTAGGAATGATTTTATGTCTAGGAGTAAACCCTAGTCATTTACTTGTTGAATTGATGTTCATAATTGTGAATTCATGATCACCCGATTATGTGCTAAATGGGTTTTGTAGAAACATGATGAACCCTAGAATCATAATGGTTAAATTGTGTTAATAGAACTCCCTGAAGTTAGATTTGAAGTTTGATGTTAGTAATTGTTAATTATGCTAGAATTTAAGGATTTAGAACACTTAAATGGGGTGGAGAAATTTGATGTTCCGTGTTGCACACAAGGTGCTTGATGAAATGCTTGAACAAGAAAATATAACAAAGCTGATTGGGATTAAAAATTATTGGGCTGCAGTTTTTAAAAAATCATATAAAATCACTGGAACGACCTGTGAGGTTGAGCCTTATATGCTTAGAAAGCTATTGAAACATACTACGTTTTATGTTTGAACATGTTTGTTAAATTCTGATGTTAAACGGGTCAAAACAGTGTCCGAAGTCGGCTGAACTGTTTTGACAGCAAGCTGATTGGAAGCATTTTGACATCGGAGCTGATTTTGCAAAAATCATAATTAATTCTAGGATGCTCGGATTGAGTTGATTCGTTTTGGGATGGAAAGATATTTTAGTATTCTTCATTTCATCTTTGATCACGAAGGGCTAAATAAGACCGCAAAGTGGTCAAAAGAGTCGATTCAGCAGCTACATTGTAAAGTTGCTGCACATTTTACTGATAAACTTAATCCAAGGAAAGTTGTATTTTGTTCATACTTTGCCTTGTTTATAAAACAATGGTTTCATGAATATTAAGCATGTTATTTTGCTTATTGCAAGTATTTAAAATACCTACAAATAAGTTTGTCAACGAAGTTGTGAAAATGAGAAAAAGAATGATTAAAGCATATAATACATATGGGTAGTTTGACTATTAAGAAAGTAAAACTGACATATGATTTAGTTAAGTAAATTATATGCAAGAAACCTCACAGGAAATGGTAGCCATAATATGAAATGACTAAACTAACCATTTTATGGGTAATATGATAGTTTGACTCTTGACGAGCTAGGTGAAGCTTGGAGGAGATGATCAAACGGGATAAAGGCACGAGTAAGACTTGCTTGGATGAAAGGTAAGTAAAGCTTACACCTATTTTTTTTAGCATACGTATTTATTCTATAGGTGATAAATACAACAATAGATCATGTTCGAATTATGGGTTCCGACACGAAACGAAATGGGTCGGAACGAATAAAAACGTTTAAAATCATGATTAATGGTGAAAGAGGTAAAATGGTAATTTAGTCATAAATCGACTAAGAATTTATGAGTTTTCTTAAAGTTAACTCATAGCTTAACTAATAATGGAAAAATGGGCAAAATGGTAATTTAGTCACGTGATGACTAATTGTAATCGAGATTAAAAGGATACCCACGGCGTAAGCCGAACTAGGTCAAATATGTAAAAAAAAGGAAATTTTTTTGTGGTAAAATCCGTAATGGGTCAGATGCGTGATTGAGTAATTAGAAACCATGTTTTGTAACAAATATAATTGTTTGGTTGTATAGACCAAATGGGTCAAATGATGGTGATAACATCATATGACCATATCGACTAATGTTGGTTGTTAAGTCATATGTTTACAGGAACGAATAGCAATTTGGATAATTGCGTCATCATAGAATATTGAATTAATAATAGCAAGGTATAAACGGGTCTATACATTGACTCGAGCCAGGTACGCTTATATATAAATTTATAGTTAAAAGTGTTTAACTTCCCTTAACGGGTCAAAAGGAGTAGATAGGTAAAACAGGTTAAGAGTTCATAAGAAACCCGTAATTTGAACCTTGCACATTAGTAAATTGATATAACGTGATATGCATGATATTTTGAAAAGGTAATAAACAAGTTTGTTTGATAAATCACGAACGGGTCAAAAAGTGTCATAATTGAATTTCAAGCCGAGAGCTTGAAAGTTAAAATTTTGTGAATTTAGATGTCGGGTTTTCACTCCGTAAAATGGAGAATTAAATTACGAACGCGTAGGAAAAAGAATCACGAAAAACGGACTTGTAGAATGAAAGTTATGCACCTTAGAAGTTGAAAAATTGAAAGAAAATGGTGCTGGGCAAAAATGCAGGATTTTAACCTGCACCCGCTGGAAAACGGTCTCCCCCGCGGCACGCGAAGGGAGTCACTTGTTCTGGCGCGACACGCGGGCGCGCTCGCGGCCCGCGAAGGATTGAAAGAAATCTGTCGCGTGGCGCGACAGATCAAAAATTTGAAATTTTATTTTTTTGTTATTTGTATGATACCAGAACTTGTTTTTACATGTTATAAAGTTGTCAAAACTAACAATTGATGTGGTTTTGACCTTAGGTGATGTTCGTCTCATTTCGGATGCCGATCAAGCAAGAATTCAAGAACCGAACACAAAGTTTTGAAGCTTCCGCGCTAACCTAATCTTGTTTGAGACAATGTTTATTTGTAAACACTAAACTCAATGTTGTATGTTTAAACTAGTTAGTTTGTAAACTAGAATACCATAACCATGTAAACTTAGTTTTTATAACTAAGTTTTGAAATGATGCGTTTTGAAATTAAAAGAAAAAAAAATGCGTGTTTTTAGTTTAAAATCTTAAAACAATGAGACGGGTGTTAGATGTGTGCGCATGAGCAACAGGGTTCTCAACAATAATTCTACAGACATGCAATAATCATTAAAAGCATGTGATGTAAATTCACCAGCATTGTCGAGTCTCACCCTTTTAATAGTATGATCTGGGAAATGTGTTTGCAATTTAATAATTTGTGCAAGAAATTTTGCAAAAGCCATATTGCGAGTTGATAACAAAGACACATGAGACCATCTACTTGATGCATCTATTAGAACCATGAAGTATCTAAATGGTCCACATGGTGGATGGATTGGTCCACATATATCTCCTTGAATTCTTTCAAGGAACATTGGAATTTCCTTTTCAACTTTTACAAGCGAAGGTCTTGTAATTAATTTTCCCAGAGAACAAGATACACATAAAGGAATTTTATCAGATTTTGGGATCTTTTTATACTTCAATGGATGTCCATGAGTATTTTCAATCACTCTTTTCATCATTGTAGATCCTGGATGGCCTAATCTGTCATGCCATAAGTTAAATGTTTCAGGATCACAAAAATTTTCTTTTACTGCTGTTTTGGTCAAAAAATCTGATGAGGATAATGCAACCAAACTCTCTGTCACAGGGTATGATGCTTAAAATGTAAAACAATGACAAGGATCACTTCAATGCAAATTGCACAAATGACACAAGGATTTATACGGGGAAAAAGCCCTTGATCAAGAGTTGATCTCCGGCACAAAAAACCCCGGGTGATGGAAACTGCCGATCACCAAGTTCAAATAAATCAATAAATGTTTACAACTTCGGATAGTAACGAGCTAGGTACAAGGATCACTATGGTGAAATGTGTAAAAATGAGTGAAAACTAATAAGTGTTCGTCGAGAGCTTCAAGAGTGCGTTTGTATGAGAGTGTGTGTAGCTGAAAGTGACTAAGTGTTCTAATTCTAGCTCGTCACCCCTTTAAAAATAGAAGTTAGCTACAATAACAAACTATCCGACTTTCGTGCCAAGCTTCCACGTTCTCCACAACGTCCATTTCCAGTCAAACGTGTGCGAAATACTCGTGGAATATTCCTTAGTACCGTTGCCAAGACCAAGTCATGCTTGTTACTCCTGCGAAGTAATACAAAACATAAATAAACAATCGTTAGTATGAGGATCCTTAAGGTGATCCATGATCCTGATCCTGAAGCTCTTCTGAGGATCACTATCTGTCACAGAAGTAAGGATCATTAATTAGGATAACAAGTAAGGATCACTAATTGTTAGAAAATCCTCCCCTAACAATTGCCCCCAAAATATAAGGAGTGATATGTAAAATGAGCGAGTTATGTTTTCCTGATCTTATCCGCAACTAACTATCGTAAATATAGCCGTTATTGTTGAACTATCCGTTGCAATCGTGACGTCACAGAAGTGATAACCCTGCATAATCATGATTATAAATAGGAGATAGAGATAGGATCGATTGCATTTAAATTCAAAGAAACTCCCTTTAAATTCTTGGTCGAAGATCTATCAGGTATCTCTTCTCTTTTCTCCCCTTCTCTTACTCTGTTTTTCTTTCTTTCTATCATCTCTTCAAGAATGATGCTCCGGTCTTCCCCCGCCAAGGATCACCAGAAGGATAGTCCCTTGAAGAGTCAAGGGATCATCAAAGACTCGATACATGAGAGGTGTTGTTTTAACGATGCTCAAATAGACAAGATTCGTCACTGCTTTCCGGCGAGTGCCTTTTTCAAACCCTTCGATCCTACTATTCTGAGCGACTATGTTTCAGAAACATGGGTTGCCTTTCCAGTTACTCCATTTGCCATAGGGTACACCTATCCTTTCCCAGAATTTACACAATCCTTCTTTTCCCTTACCGGCATTTCTTATATCCAAGCCATGCCGATGATTGGGAGGGTTTTGTATACCCTAGAGAGGATCATCGAGCAGGAGGGCATTGATTTAGGAATGTCAGAGCTGACACAAATGTATGATCTTACTACCTTTGGTTCTCATCGTTATTTGTTCAAACGAAAACCCGACGGAGAACACCCCCTTCTTAAAGTCACCAAGAACGACACAAATTGGAAACGTCGCTTCTTCTTTGTCCGGAGGGATACTATTCTAAACGGAAAGGATCTACCAAGGACATGGTCCACCCATGGTAGGCCAGAGGATCCTGAGAAGGATCACCAGGTAGTCTTGTTTTTGTATAAGGATCACTAACCCCTTTTTGTCTTGTGTTATGCAGCCATTTCTGTTTCACACATCATCACAACACCCGCAACCAAGGATAGGCTTGCTGCTTTTTGGAAGCTTGATCCTGAAATAAGGACATTTAAGATAGACACCCAAGACTCACAAGAAGTATCCTCAGGTTCCATCACCATGTCAAGTAAGTATTCTGCTTGATTTATAGTTTGAATGTTAAAATAAATAATTAAATTGAAATAAAATTAGGACACTTATCTTGCTTTGATTGTGTAGGTGCCGGAAAATCTGCCAAGCCTGTATCCCAGTTCAACACGGCTGACCTTGATGTTGTTCGATCCAGGAAGAAGAAGGCCACTACCAGTCCTAGCATCTCCATTCCCAAGGCACCCACTAAAGGAAAGGGTAGCAAGAAGAGGAAAACTTCTGACACTGAGGACCTCCAAGGCCTACCACTGATCCGCCACCAGTTCCTTGAATACTTCAATGATGTAAGGATCACCAATTTTGCCTAGGTATCCTACTCGTATGAGGATCACCTGATCTTGAACTGCTTTATCCTTTTTCTTGCAGAAATTTGCTGAGATTGAGGACTATGTGGGGAACGTTGAGGAGCAGGACAAGAAGATTGCTGACCTCCAACAGGTTGCAGTGCTTAAGGACCTTGCAATCGCTGACCTTCAGAAGGAACTCCAAGATGCCAAGACTAAGACGGCTAAACTTCTGATTGACCTTGACTATGAGAAGCATGATCTCATAGAAAATGCTAAGGTCTCTGCTTCCATCACAATGTATCAGACAAAATTAAAGATGGCCCAGGAAGCTCAAGATCCTAACTTCGATAGAAGCAGTTGGGACGTTGAGGGCTGGAAAGCAAGGTTGGCTGATCTTGAGGATGATGAGGAGGCTGAGGAGGTTTTGGCGATCGAGGCTGGAGGTAGTGGGAAGGATCTGGTGAAGGATACCGCAGCTGGAGGGGAAGAGGATGCAGCAAAGGTGTAGGCTGCAGAGTTGGGCGATGATGGACATTCCTAGACGCAGCCGGAGCCCAATTCTTAAATTTGGTAGTAGTTTTTTGTGGTTGTGATGTTGAACAATTTAATGGTTTGTACTGAACAATAGTTTTTAGGATTAAGGATCATGTATGATCCTTTGGACAATAGGCAGGATTGCATATGGTGGAGGGATCCTCTGTTTGGGGGATGAAGCCATTGTGATCCTGCCGCCTTTATATTCCTGCACTACTTTTGAACTTATTATCATGGACACCCTTTACCTACCCCAGCGGACGGGCCACGTTTTGCTGGTAGATGCTCGGGGTAGGTAATTTTGACAACCTTTTAAGGGTTAATCCTTTGTTAATAAATAAAATCTTAACCTTTTGTCGCTTATCTTGTGTTGTTATCCTTTAATTTTCCTTTGTTTTGATGCATATTTATTGAATAAACAATTTTGAATAAGTCAGATTGAAAATATTTAGGACATGATCCATGATCAAATATCCTATAGTTAAAGAATCCCAAAAAGCAATATGTTTTAAGGATCACAAGTCTAGTTGTCAAATTTTTTAAGGGTTATTCAAATAAATAATGAATAGGATTAAAAATAGTTAAGGATCATACCTGAGGGTCCAAGTTAGGATCCTAACCATAATAAGGATAACTATAAGATAAACCTTAGAGAGAAGTAAGGATCAAGGATCCCTAGTTGCTTGTCTTCAAGGACCTGAAATAGATCATAACTTGGGACTAAGCCAATATAAGATAAGAATTGTCTTCAAGGACCTGAAATAGATCATAACTTGGAATCCAGATGAAGCATCCATAAAAGTTAACAGTTCATGACCCGCAGTTGCATCCACCATGGAGTCAATGTGGGGTAATGGGAAAGGATCCTTGGGACATGCCTTATTTAAATCGGTAAAATCGACACATAGCCTCCACTTTCCGTTTTTCTTTTGAACAACAACCACATTGGCCAACCATCTTGGATACTTGACCTCTCTAATCATACCTGCGCGGAGCAATTTCTCTACCTCTTCCTGGATAATGGCATTCCTTTCCGGTGCAAACTTCCTTCTCCTTTGATGGATTGGTTTGAAGGATCTGTCAATGCCGAGTTTGTGAGTGATAACATCTTTGGATATACCAGTCATATCTTCGTGTTTCCATGCAAAGGTAGTCTTTCTCCTTTTGAGGAAGGATACGAGGTCTTCTTTCATTTCGCCAAGGATCCCTGATCCGATATAGATTTTGGATTCAGGATCATCGGGGATCATGAGGACTTCTACCACATCCTGCTCTCCTGCCTCCAAGACATCCCTTGGAGGATACTTTGATTGCTATTGCTCCCTTGACTTCGAGGCTGGTTTCATCGATGAAGTGTAGCAATTCTTAGCCTCCTGCTGATCACTATCAATCTTCACTACTCCCCAAGGACTAGGGAGCTTCACACATTGATGGTATGTAGATGGGACTGCTTTCATATCGTGTATCCAAGGCCTGCCAAGGATAATATTACAACAAGACAAACAGTCAATAACACAAAATTTTTGATAAGAGTGTAGGCCTTCAATGTATATTGGGAGTTTAATGTCCCCCAGGGTATTCTTGGTTTCGCCACTAAATCCCACGAGCACGGAGGATCTTGGTATGATGTCTGATTCAGGAATACCCATCTTCTTCAGAACATCAAGCTGGATAATGTTCACTGAACTCCCTCCGTCTATAAGGATCCTGCGAACAAAATGGTTAGAAATGAAAAGAGTAATAACTAAACCATCGTGATGAGGATCCTGGATATCAACACGATCATCCTCATCAAAGGTTATGACTTTTCCTTCGGAGACACTTGATGTTCGAACTGGTCTTTCTCCATTATCCATTTTAGTTTCCTTTGCATGCCTTTTAGCTGCTGAGAAGGATGTGCCACAGATGTCTGATCCTCCGGAAATAAAGTTTATCACTTGTGCATCTGCTGGAGGGGCTGGAGCCTTCTCAGGGATCCTTTCAGGATCCTGAGTCCTTGACTTTTTTCTTCCCAACAATTCCTTTAAATGCCCTTTGCTCAATAAGTATCCAATTTCCTTTCTTAGTGCAATGCATTCTTCTGTGAGATGCCCAAAATCTTCATGATATACACACCACTTAGATTTATCCTTAGTTGCAGCTGGCCTATCATTTTTTCTCGGCCATCTAGCTTTATCACCTAGGTTCTGCATAGCAAGGATTAATTCATTGTTATCAACACAAAAACAATATTCAGAAATTGGAGGATAATCTTCATCATCCTCTTCTTGATCAACGGAATGCACGTTCTGGTTATCAGATCTGTTATAGGATTTGAACTTGTTGTTCCTGAATGTGGATCCTTGCTTATCCTGCTTTGAGGATCCTGCTAACCTCTCCTGGATCCTCTTATCATCCTCTAGCCGGATGAACCTAAGTGCTCGTGTTCTTACCTCATCTAAGTTCCTGCATGGTGTCATAACAAGATCATCATAGAACAATGAATCCCTAAGCAATCCCATTTTGAAGGCCTCAACAGCCGTGGCTATATCTAAGTTGGGAATGTCTAAGGATTCTTTACTGAATTTGGTAATGTAATCCCTTAATGATTCATTATGACCCTGTGTTATCCTATATAAATCACTAGTTAATCGTTCAAATTTTCTACTACAAGAAAATTGATTATTAAACAAGTTAGCTAGGTTAGCAAATGAGGTAATAGAATAGGGAGGAAGACTTAGCAGCCATTTGAGAGCTGATCCAGTAAGAGTGGATCCGAATCCCTTGCACAGGCATGCTTCCTTTAACCTTTCTGGAATTGGATTGATCTCCATCCTCTCCCTGTATTGTGCTATGTGTTCCTCAGGATCTGTCGAACCATCATACAGCTTCATTGTTGGCACATGGAATCTCTTGGGTATCTCAGCATCACAGATTGGTGGTGCAAAACGAGATATCTTGTGGCTCCCATCTGCAATCTCTGGGATAGGTTTGACCACTCCTGGAACACTTGATATCATATCCTTTAACTTTTGCAATTCTCTGGCCATGGCATGATTGATACCTGGATCCTGCATAAGACCATGGTTAGTAGTATAAGAATTATTAAAAGTGTTACCTCCCATCGGATTCAGATTAGGAAGATTGGATGTTAATCCATATTGTTGAGGCTCTGGAATGATCGAGGGACCGGTAGAAGCATTGGTCTGCATTGGAATAAAATCTCCCTGATGGACATCTGAACTTCCTGTTTGCAAACTCCTCAAGGATCCTGGCATCTGGAAGGATCCCTGAAACTGAGACGATCCTGGAGCGAAGGAGGATCCTTGAACCTGGGATGATCCTGGAACAAAGGAGGATCCTTGAACCTGGGATGATCCTGGAACAAAGGAGGATCCTTGAACCTGGGATGATCCTAGAACGAAGGAGGATCCTTGAACCTGGGATGATCCTGGAACAAAGGAGGATCCTTGAACCTGGGATGATCCTGGAACAAAGGAGGATCCTTGAACCTGGGATGATCCTGGAACGAAGGAGGATCCTTGAATCTGGGATGATCCTGGAACAAAGGAGGATCCTTGAACCTGGGATGATCCTGGAACGAAGGAGGATCCTTGAATCTGCTGCAATCCTGAATACCCTCCTGAATTCGTGAGGGATCCCATATGCTGAGGATAGGTTCCCGCTGGCTGGAAATATGAACCTGATGCCTGGGTCATTGTTGTTGTTCCATAGTGCACTCCTTTTGGTCCACCCACATATTGAATGTCTGGAACCACTGATGGCTGAGAAGTAATCACTGGAGTATCAAAATTCAAGGATTTTGGCACCAGTGGGGAATGATCCTCTGCTGTTGTCTTTTGTTTCTTGAGATCTCTGATTTCTTTGAGAATCCTCTCATTGGTCTTATCCTGTTGCCGTATCTGATCCTTCATCTGCAAAATCAAAGTAAACATGTCACTAGTAGTGGGAGTGTAAGAAGCAGAAGAAGTTGGAGGTTTTGAGAAAATGGGAGTTGGTTTCTTCGCAGCATTCTCAGCATTCTTCTGGGATCCAGAAGGTGGTGGAGGCAAAGGAGGGACTCCTTGTGAAGAAGTGGATGATGGCATCAAATTTGAAGCATTCTTCGCTGAGGAAGCCATTTGCTTGGTTGTAGTGAACCGAAATGAGCACAGAAATACGTATTTTTCTAAGGACAAAGCACCAATTGCCCCACGGTGGGCGCCAAACTGTTTTGGTCAAAAAATCTGATGAGGATATTGCAACCAAACTCTTTGTTTCGGGGAATGATGCTTAAAATGTGTAACAGCGATGAGGATCACTTCAATGTAAATTGCACAAACAACACAAGGATTTATACGGGGAAAAAGCCCTTGATCAAGAGTTGATCTCCGGCACAAAAAACCCCGGGTGATGGAAACTACCGATCACCAAGCTCAAATAAATCAACAAATGTTTACAACTTCGGATAGTAACGAGCTAGGTACAAGGATCACTAGAATGTAACGTGTAAATGTGAGTGTAAACGAATGAATGTTCGTCGAGAGCTTTGAGTGTGCGAGTATGTGAGTGTGTGTAGCTCAGAAATGACTAAGTGTTTTTTTTACTAGCTCGTTACCCCTTTAAAAAAGAAATTTCACTACCAAACTAACTATCCGACTTTTGTGCCAAGCCCCCACGTTCTCCACAACGTCCATTTTTGGCCAAGCACGTGCAGAATAGTTTGGGAATATTCTCCAGGAATGTCGCCAAGACTTGGTCAAGCTTGTTATACCTGCGAGGTAGTACAAAACATAAGCAAACAATCGTCAGTATGAGGATCCTTAAAGTGATCCATGATCCTGATCCTGATGTTCTTCTGAGGATCACCACCTGTCACAGAAGTAAGGATCACTAATTAGGATAACGAATAAGGATCACTAATTGTTAGAAAATCCTCCCCTAACACCACTGCCTTGAACTATACCAGGATCATCATGCGCTACAGGCGGAACTGGGGTCAAGCCCAAGGATAACTGGGGTTAAACCCAAGGAACGGATTGCTTCTGCAGATAACCAATGTTATGTAAAGGATACCTGAACTTTCAAAACTTAAAATCACGTGAGAGATGGATAAAGGACACATGATCCTTATCCTTATATGAGAAAATGAAGAAATGAAATAGTTCAAGATTAGGATATTACCCAAGTATGGATCACTGATACTTTAAGGATCCTTTAAGGATACCCCTATCGTGAGGATCATCTGTGCCATGAGGATCATGCTCACATGAAATATTTCTTCAAGTGGACAGCATTCCAAGCTCTTGGTAGCAAATCACCTTCCATGGTTAGCAATCTATATGCCCCCTTTCCTGCTTCAGCTTCAATCAAATAAGGGCCTTCCCATTTTGGAGCCAATTTTCCATCAGCAGGATTGGTGGTATTCTGAAATGCTTTCCTCAATACCATATCTCCAACTTGAAACTTCCTGATCCTGACATTTTTGTTGTAGGCACCAGCCATTCTTTGTTGATAACTGGCCATCCTTATCCTAGCCATATCCCTGATTTCTTCAATAGTATCCAGGTCTTGAGCCAAGTTCTCATCATTTTCTTCAGGATCACGAGTACTTGTTCTAGCAGTTGGAACCACCATTTCTGTTGGGATCACTGATTCTGCCCCAAATACCAAAGAGAATGACGTTTGACCAGTAGCATTCTTAGGGGTTGTCCTATCAGCCCAAGGCACATAGGGTAGTTCTTCTGCCCATTTCCCTTTCTTGGATCCAAGCTTCTTCTTCAAATTGTTGATGATGATCTTGTTGGATGATTCTGCTTGACCATTAGCTTGTGGGTGGACTGGTGTTGATGTTATCATCTTAATCCCCCAGCTGTCACAAAAGTTAGTGGTTCTGCCCCCAATAAATTGGGAACCATTATCACATATAATCTCAGAAGGAATTTCAAATCTAGTTATAATATTTCTTTTAATGAAGGATATAACTTCCTTTTCTCTGACTTGGGCAAAAGCTTCAGCCTCTATCCACTTGGAGAAGTAATCAGTCATAGCAAGCATGAATACTTTTCCACCAGGTGCCTTAGGGAGCTTACCAACTATATCCATACCCCATCTCATAAATGGCCAAGAGGAGGATATAGGATGCAATAATTCAGCTGGTTGATGAAGGATATTGCTGTGTCTCTGACAAGGATCACATCTCTTAGCATACTCCACAGCATCTCTCTTCATGGTTGGCCAGTAGTATCCTGTCCTCAGGATCCATGAGAATAATGCCCTGCCCCCAGTGTGGTTTCCACAATCTCCTTCATGGAAGTCTTTTAAAACTTCTTGGATTTCAGGATCCTCAATGCATCTCAAGTATAGTCCTGCAAGAGATCGTCTATACAACATATTATTTAAAATTGTGAATTGAGATACCTTAGATTTGAAAGCCCTAGGGTTTTCTCCTGTAGGAATCTCTCCATGTTGTAAGTATCTCATAATTGGTGAGATCCATGATCCTGATCCTGAATGGGATCGAGTATCCTCACTAGGGATAATTGCAGAATCATTTCCTATCTCCATAGCCACATGATCCTCGATAGCCGGGGTCAGGATATGGATAATAGGGATCTTGATATCCTCCGGGATCTTCAAGGATGATCCTAAGTTAGCCAATGCATCAGCCTCTGTATTTTCTTCCCTTGGTACCTGCGTCAAACTAAAGGAAACAAAGGAGAGTGCCAAACTTTTGACTATCTCTAAATATTTGGTTAGCTTTTCACCTTTAACAGCATAGGATCCATTAAAGTGGTTTGTAATTAACAATGAATCTACATGTACCTCAAGATACCTGATCCCCAAATGCTTTGCAATTTGCAAACCAGCAATTAAGGCTTCATATTCAGCCTCATTGTTAGTGGTTTGGAACTCACAAGCTATAGAGTGGGGTATTATGTCCCCCTGTGGCGATTTTAGTAGTATTCCAAGCCCTGTGCCTTTGACATTTGAGGATCCATCAGTATAGAGTATCCAAGGATCCTGGGTCTCCCCTAGCTGCTGGACTTCTAACTCAGCTTCTTTTTGTAAATCACTACTGAAATCAGCCACAAAGTCAGCTAATGCTTGGGATTTGATGGCTGTCCTAGGCTCATATCTTATATCATATGCACTTAGCTTCACTGCCCACTTAGCCATCCTTCTTGACATCTCTGGTTTCCTGAGGACATTCTTAATTGGAAAATTAGTTTTAACAACAATAACATGAGTTTCAAAATAATGTCTCAACTTAGTAGATGCCATAATTAATGCAAGAATAAGCTTTTCAAGGTGTGAATACCTGGATTCGGCATCAAGTAAACTTTTACTTACATAATAGACAGGATGTTGTGTACCTTCATGATCCTTAACGAGGACCGCACTTACTGCTTTTGAGGATACTGCAAGATACAAGGATAGCACATCGCCTTTTTCTGGTTTCATCAAGGCCGGGGCTGAGGATAGGTAATCTTTGAGGGCTCTTAAAGCATTTTCATGCTTCTCAGTCCACTTAAATTTCTTGTTCTTCCTTAGGATATCATAGAATTCTTTGCACTTCTCTGAGGATTTGGATATAAATCTGTTCAAAGCTGCTATCCTGCCTGTTAGCCTTTGAACATCCTTAGCATTGGCCGGAGATTTGATGTTCACTATTGCTTTGATTTGTTCCGGGCTAGCTTCAATGCCTCTCTTTGTCACCATATATCCTAAGAATTTACCTGCTTTAACACCAAAGTGACATTTTGAAGGATTAAGTTTCATGTTATATTTGTCAAGGATATCGAATGCTTCCTCCAAGTCCCTTAGGTGATCCTCAGCTTTTATGGATTTTACCACCATATCATCTATGTAAACCTCCATAGTTTGTCCAATCTGATCCTTGAACATCATATTCACCAGCCTTTGATATGTTGCACCTGCATTTCTTAGTCCGAACGGCATAGCAATATAGCAGTATATACCAGTTGGAGTCATGAATGCTGTGTCCTCTTGATCGGATGGTTCCATTTGGATTTGTTGAAATCCAGATGAAGCATCCATAAAAGTTAACAGTTCATGACCCGCAGTTGCATCCACCATGGAGTCAATGTGGGGTAATGGGAAAGGATCCTTGGGACATGCCTTATTTAAATCGGTAAAATCGACACATACCCTCCACTTTCCGTTTTTCTTTTGAACAACAACCACATTGGCCAACCATTTTGGATACTTGACCTCTCTAATCATACCTGCCCGGAGCAATTTCTCTACCTCTTCCTGGATAATGGCATTTCTTTCCGGTGCAAACTTTCTTCTCCTTTGATGGATTGGTTTGAAGGACCTATCAATGCCAAGTTTGTGAGTGATTACATCTTTAGATATGCCTGTCATGTCTTCATGTTTCCATGCAAAGGTAGTCTTTCTCCTTTTGAGGAAGGATACGAGGTCTTCTTTCATATCGCCAAGGATCCCTGATCCGATATAGATCTTGGATTCAGGATCATGAGGATCCATGAGGATTTCTACCACATCCTGCTCTCTTAGCCTCCTGCTGATCACTATCAATCTTCACTATTCCCCAAGGACTAGGGAGTTTCACACATTGATGGTAGGTAGATGGGACTGCCTTCATATCGTGTATCCAGGGCCTGCCAAGGATAACATTACAACAAGATAAACAGTCAATAACACAAAATTTTTTATAAGAGTGTAGGCCTTCGATGTATATTGGGAGCTTAATGTCCCCCAGGGTATTCTTAGTTTCGCCACTAAATCCCACGAGCACGGAGGATCTTGGTATGATATCGGATTCGGGAATACCCATCTTCTTTAGAACATCAAGCTGGATAATGTTCACTGAGCTTCCTCCGTCTATAAGGATCCTGCGGACAAAATGGTTAGAAATGAAAAGAGTAATAACCAAACCATCGTGATGAGGATCCTGGATATCAACACGATCATCCTCATCAAAGGTTATGACTTTTCCTTCGGAGACACTTGATGTTCGAACGGGTCTTTCTCCATTATCCATTTTAGTTTCCTTTGCATGCCTTTTAGCTGCTGAGAAGGATGTGCCGCAAATGTCTGATCCTCCAGAAATAAAGTTTATTACTTGTGCATCTGCTGGAGGGGCTGGAGCCTTCTCAGGGATCCTTTCAGGATCCTGAGTCCTTGACTTTTTTCTTCCCAACAATTCTTTTAGATGCCCCTTGCTCAACAAGTATCCAATTTCCTTTCTTAGTGCAATGCATTCTTCTGTGAGATGCCCAAAATCTTCATGGTATGCACACCACTTTGATTTATCCTTAGTTGCAGCTGGCCTATCATTTTTTCTGGGCCATCTAGCTTTATCACCTAGATTCTGCATCGCAAGGATTAGTTCATTGTTATCAACAGAAAAACAATATTCAGAAATTGGAGGATAATCCTTATCATCCTCCTCTTGTTCAACAGCATGCACATTCTGGTTATCAGATCTGTTGTAGGATCTGAACTTGTTCTTGAACGAGGATCCTTGCTTATCTTGCTTTGAGGATCCTGCTAACCTCTCCTGGATCCTTTTGTCATCCTCTAGCCGGATGAATCTAAGTGCCCGGGTTCTTACCTCATCTAGGTTCCTGCATGGTGTCATAACATGATCATCATAGAACAATGAATCCCTAAGTAATCCCATTTTGAAGGCCTCAATAGCCGTGGCTATATCCAAGTTGGGAATGTCTAAGGATTCTTTACTAAATTTGGTAATGTAATCCCTTAATGATTCATTATGACCCTGGGTTATCCTATATAGATCACTAGTTAATCGTTCAAATTTTCTACTACAAGAAAACTGATTATTAAACAGGTTAACTAGATTAGCAAATGAGGTAATAGAGTAGGGGGAAGACTTAGCAGCCATTTGAGAGCTGATCCAGTAAGAGTGGACCCGAATCCCTTGCACAGGCATGCTTCCTTTAACCTTTCTGGGATTGGATTGATCTCCATCCTCTCCCTGTATTGTGCTATGTGTTCTTCAGGATACGTCGAACCATCATACAGCTTCATTGTTGGCACATGGAACCTCTTGGGTATCTCAGCATCACAGATTGGTGGTGCAAAACGAGATATCTTGTGGCTCCCAACTGCAATCTCTGGGATAGGTTTGACCACTACTGGAACACTTGATATCATATCCTTTAGCTTTTGCAATTCTCTGGCCATGGCATGATTGATACCTGGATCCTGCATAAGACCATGGTTAGTAGTATGAGAATTATTAAAAGTGTTACCTCCCATTGGATTCAAATTAGGAAGAATGGATGTTAATCCATATTGTTGGGGCTCTGGAATGATCGAGGGACCAGTAGAAGCATTGGTTTGCATTGGAATAAAATCTCCCTGATGGACATCTGAACTTCCTGTTTGCAAACTCCTCAAGGATCCTGGCATCTGGAAGGATCCCTGAAACTGGACGATCCTGGAACGAAGGAGGATCCTTGAACCTGGGATGATCCGGGAACAAAGGAGGATCCTTGAACCTGGGATGATCCTGGAACAAAGGAGGATCCTTGAACCTGGGATGATCCTGGAACAAAGGAGGATCCTTGAACCTGGGATGATCCTGGAACAAAGGAGGATCCTTGAACCTGGGATGATCCGGGAACAAAGGAGGATCCTTGAACCTGGGATGATCCGGGAACAAAGGAGGATCCTTGAACCTGGGATGATCCTGGAACAAAGGAGGATCCTTGAACCTGGGATGATCCTGGAACAAAGGAGGATCCTTGAACCTAGGATGATCCTGGAACAAAGGAAGATCCTTGAATCTGCTGCACTCCTGAGTATCCTCCTGAATTCGTGAGGGATCCCATATGCTGAGGATAGGATCCTGCTGGTTGGAAGTGTAACCCTGAAGCCTGAGTCATTGCTGATGATCCGTAATGCACTCCTTTTGGTCCTCCCACATATTGAACGTCTGGAACCACTGAAGGCTGAGAAGTTATAACCGGAGTATCGAAATTCAAAGATCTGGGCATCAGTGGAGAATGATCCTCTGCCGATCTCTTCTGTTTCTTGATGTCTCCAATTTCTCTAAGAATCATCTCATTGGTCTTATCCTGCTGCTGTATATGCTCCTTCATCTGCAAAATCAGAGTAAACAAGTCACTAGTAGTGGGAGTGTAAGAAGCAGAAGAAGTTGGGGGTTTTGAGAAAATGGGAGTTGGTTTCTTCGCAGCATTCTCAGCATTCTTCTGGGATCCAGAAGGTGGTGGAGGTAAAGGGGGAACGCCTTGTGAAGAAGTGAATGAGGGCATCAAATTTGAAGCATTCTTCGCTGAGGAAGCCATTTGCTTGGTTGTAGTGAGCTAAAATGAGCACAGAAATACGAATTTTTCTAAGGATGAAGCACCAATTGCCTCACAGTGGGCGCCAAACTGTTTTGGTCAAAAAATCTGATGAGGATAATGCAACCAAACTCTCTGTCACAGGGTATGATGCTTAAAATGTAAAACAATGACAAGGATCACTTCAATGCAAATTGCACAAATGACACAAGGATTTATACGGGGAAAAAGCCCTTGATCAATAGTTGATCTCCGGCACAAAAAACCCCGGGTGATGGAAACTACCGATCACCAAGTTCAAATAAATCAATAAATGTTTACAACTTCGGATAGTAACGAGCTAGGTACAAGGATCACTATGGTGAAATGTGTAAAAATGAGTGAAAACTAATAAGTGTTCGTCGAGAGCTTCAAGAGTGCGTTTGTATGAGAGTGTGTGTAGCTGAAAGTGACTAAGTGTTCTAATTCTCGCTCGTCACCCCTTTAAAAATAGAAGTTAGCTACAATAACAAACTATCCGACTTTCGTGCCAAGCTTCCACGTTTTCCACAACGTCCATTTCCAGTCAAACGTGTGCGAAATACTCGTGGAATATTCCTTAGTACCGTTGCCAAGACCAAGTCATGCTTGTTACTCCTGCGAAGTAATACAAAACATAAATAAACAATCGTTAGTATGAGGATCCTTAAGGTGATCCATGATCCTGATCCTGAAGCTCTTCTGAGGATCACTATCTGTCACAGAAGTAAGGATCATTAATTAGGATAACAAGTAAGGATCACTAATTGTTAGAAAATCCTCCCCTAACAACTGCCATATGTGCTTGAGGCACATCAATATATGTATATTGCAAACCAGATTGAAACATTGGCAGTTTTTCCAATATCTGATCTTTGCTCATGATATACAAATATTTTTCATTATCAACAGTCTTTGACTGAGTATCATATCCATTATGATATATGTTTTTGAAACTTAACAAATTTCTTGTTGATTTGGGGGAAAATAAAGCATTTTCTATTTCAAGTGTTGTTCCATTTGGTAGTGCTATATTAGCTTTTCCCACTCCTTCTATCAAGTTCTTAGGACCTGATATTGTATTGACAGTTCCCCTTGTTGGTTTCAATTCATAAAAATATTTTTTAGATTTAAATATAGTGTGTGTGGCTTCACTATCCGCTATACAATTCGCTTCATTCATTCGATCTTGAGCTTCAATGATATCCATTTTAATCTTACAATTATAAAAAGAAAAATAATAAGAGTATGATTAACATATTATAATTATTAATAATAACTTTATTAAAAAAACATTATATGAAAGAAAGACATAATAAAAATACACATTTAATTGTTACATAAAATCATTGAGATCAAGCAACATTTTGTTTAAATGTCTTCATCAAAATCCGCGGTGTTTAGCTCAACATTTTTATCGGATTTATCCATATAGTTTACTTCCTTCTCTTTTCCTTTAAGAGAGGCTTTGTAAAGCTCACATAGATGTGGATTTGTTCTACAAGTTTTTGACCATTGATTTATACTTCCACATCTATAACAAGAATTATTATTTTTTTCGGACACACCGGCTTCATTCCTTTGATTATGAAAATTGGAAGTATTATCTTGTGGAGCATGATAATTTGTAGTTCTTTGATTTCGGCCACGGCCACGACCGCGTCCACGACTTCGGTAATTTTTATTACCTTTGAAAGTATGGTTGTGACCATTATAATGACCTTTACCAAAATACCCATGACCGCGGCCACGGCCTCGTCCTTGGCCTCGCCCACGGCCTTGTTCCCTTTTATTTTGATAATTATTAATAACATTTGCTTCAGGTATAGTTAATGATCCTGTGGGACGGGCTTCATGATTTTTCATCAGAAGTATGTTATGCTGTTCTGCTACGAGGAGATGTGCATTCAAATCAGAGTATCTGTAAAATCTCAACAATCGATATTGTTGTGCTAAACTTATATGTGATGCATGAAATGTGGAGTAAGTTTTCTCCAATTTTTCTTCCTCAGTAACAAGATGCCCACAAAACTCTAATTTTGAGCATATTTTAAATAAAGCAGATGTGTAATCATTTACTTTTGTAAAATCTTGGAACCTCAGATTGTGCCATTCATTTTTAGCTGTAGGAAGTAAAATTTCCTTTTGATTATCAAATATGTTCTTCAAATCCGTCCATAATTCATATGGATCATCAGAATTGAAATATTCATGTTGTAGTAAATTATCAATGTGTTTATGAATAAACACATCAGCTTTGGCCTTTTCCTGATCCGAACAATTATTCTCTTCATTTATGACTTCTATTACACCCATTGCTTTTAGGTGTCTTTTGACATTTGCTGTCCAAGTCATATAATTTTCTCCGGAGATATTCAATGCTGGAAATGAAAGTTTCGCGATGTTTGCCATTTTGTTACTAAATACAAATATATAAATATTAGGATTACATACTTATTAAAATGAGATAAAATATAACAATACACATAATTAAAATGTTAGTTGCATAAATAAATGTTAGCTTGCATAAATGAATGTTAGATACGTAAATAAACGTTAGATGTATAAATGTTAAATTCATAAATAAATGTTAGATGGTTAGTAGTCCCATTATTATTATATTCCCATAGCAATAGATACCCTGTACTCATTTTTATTTGTCAAAGAACTATATTATAAATATACATATATATAAAGGAGAAACGAGATCTAAAAGATCATCCTAAAGGTGTATGGTTTTACAATCCACTGATGCACCCTTAGGCTTTCAACATATATATATATATATATATATATATATATAGGGAGGGGCTCATGCGAGAACCACCCTTATTGTGAGAACCGCGAGAACCAATGTGAACACAACCTAAAATAGCTAAAAAAACCTAACCCCCACCCCCCCCCCCAAAACCTAAACCCCCCACCCCCCCCCCCCCCAAGCTAAAAAAACCTAAAAAAAACCTAACCCCACCCCCCCCCCCCCCAAAAAAAAAAAAAAAAACCTAAACCCCCCTCCCCAAAAACCTAAACCCCCCCAACCCCCCCCCCCCCCCAAGCTAAAATGCTAAAAACTAAACCCCCAAAAAAAATTTTAAAATTTTTTTTTTGATTCGAAAAGTAGCGATTTTAACATAAAAAATATTTAAAAAATCAAAAAAAAAATTTTTATGTGATTTTTAGCTATTTTTAGGCATTTTTGGTGTGTTCACATTGGTTCTCACGGTTCTCGCAATAAGAGGTGGTTCTCGCATGATCTTCTCCCTATATATATATATATATATATATATATATATATATATATATATGTACACATATGTATGTATTTAAATGTATGAAATTCTTACATTGAGTATGGTAATATTTCCTTTGCTTTTGTTGATTTGCTTGGTAGAGAACCCTCGTGCTGATAACGTGTTATAAAACAAAGAGATTGAGATTAAATATTTCTATGTATTGTTCGTCTCTTCTTTTCACAAATACACTTTCTATCGAATCTATTACATTCGTTATATAGAAAATAAAAAAGAAATAAAACAAAACTGGTGGGGTCTATGTCTGACACTTTCTCTAATAATTCATAATAATTAAGTATTATTTATACTATCTTTTATAATACATATAAGTACAAAAAAAATAAATTTACATAATTTTAAGACTTTAAATAATTACAATTTTTAAAACATTTGATACAATCCTTTGAAACATATCAACTTTTAAACCAACTTCTCTAAAAAAAATTAAATGGTCGTAACTTTTTCATACATTAATATTTGAGTTAAATGCCCGGATAGTCCCTATGGTTTGACCATTTTTCACCTTTAGTTCATAACTTTCTAAAATTACCTCTATAGTCCTCAACTTTTCAATTTTCGTTCCCGGATAGTCCCTGGCGTGGATGGGGGTTAGTTTTCTCAGTTAAGTTGGTGTAAAATGACTATAATGCCCTTGCCCTTAAGTTTCTAAAACCATTTTGTTTTCTCTCTCTACAAAACCAGTTTATCTCCGACCACACCACCACCATTACCGACTCCACACCAACATAGCCACCACAACACTTACTCTTCTCTTTCTGTACTCTGTCTATCTTTTCTCTCTAAAACCCAAACTTACCTATATTTCACCCTCTATCGGATCAGATCTCAGCAATCGACACCACCGCAAACCGCCATCGCCACCGAAGAGCACCACAGCCACAGCCACCGCCATCGCCGAAGACAACCATTATCATCGCCGCTGGTTTGCATCGTTACTCGAGATCCCCACTGGTTCACTAACATAACTCCATTTCTAAGCCTTTGAATCGCTTAAACCATCTCTAACATTTGTAGCTACAAACCTTCTTATGGTAGCCAGAGAGTTTATCTGCCAAAGCTCAATTTTGTCAACATGTTTGACTTTTAGATAGACCAAATTCAACTTCAACATTTATAACAATAATTCATATTATGTATGGAAATTTGATAGTTACATCTATAACAAATACCAAAAATAAGTATCTTCTTGGTGTTTATTGAAAAAAAAAACAATGTGATCAGTGAATTCTGTAAGGGCTAGGTTTGACATTAAAAGTCAAACTAACCTTGGTAGTGTTGAACACTACATTCTTGCAGTCAGGCTCAGGCAAGATACTAACAGACCAAGCAGGCAAGTGATAAGAATTGCCATTGAAGTTTACATTTGCATCGTCTTTTGTATCAACATTCGCGAGAAAAGCAATACACCCCAGACCCACTTCTGCAATCACCTCCGTCATCGCTGCCACCACCGCCGCGGTGTTGATTTGGTTATTCCGATTTGGTTACAGGTGAAGGATTGAAGGCTTGTTTCAATTTGTTTGACATCTGTTGAACATGATTAATGGTGGTGGTTGTGAAGACGATTTGCTGGTGATGATGGCGGCGGTGTTGGTTTTTGCAATGACGGTGGCGGTGGCTGAGAGGTGATGGCGGCTGACCGTCTGTGGAGGTGGAGGTGATGGTGGTTGCGGTGATGGTTTTTCGAAGGAGTTAGAGAGTAGAGAGAGATATATGGCTGGTATTATACATAATACTTAATTTATTCATTTTGTTTTACTTAAGGGTATTATAGTCATTTTACACCAACTTAACTGAGAAAACTAACCCCCATCCACGCCAGGGACTATCCGGGAACGAAAATTGAAAAGTTGGGGACTATAGAGGTAATTTTAGAAAGTTAGGGACTAAAGATGAAAAATGACCAAATCACAGGGACTATCCGGGCATTTAACTCTTAATATATTTTTTTTAAAGTTTACATCATAAAAACGAACATTTTATTTTCTTTAATCTAAGTATGATATTGTTATAGTTTTTTTTTCTTATTTTAAAGAATTAACATGTTACGTGATAGGAGTGTTTGTGATTCCCGTTGCATCACGCATACACCCCTATAGTTTAATTAAATAGAGATAGATATGATGCAGGGTGATTCCCGCTGCATCTCACAAACACCCCCTATAGTTTAATACCAATGGGGGTGGTGGTTCATTGGTAAAGACAAAGCCCTTAAAACACCTAGAGTTAGGAAAGGGGAGGTCTTAGGTTCAAGTCTCAAAGACGACACGACGGAGGATTAAAAGTACTTAGCCATTAAAAAAATGATGAATGTGATGTCATTAGTTTTTAAAATGTGAACCAATCTTAGATATAGATACGTTTTTGGCTGAATTATAGGGATGAAGATAAAGAAGTTATTGTTAATGCATTTACCCGAGGACTGGACTTAGCATAACAGTTGTTATTCCCAATTGTAGATGGACCCCATGTTTTAGGTTTTACTACGTTCGATTCACATATGATTCTTCCTTTTCAATCACAATTCTCTTAGTTTTCAATCTCTCAAATTGTCTGCTAGAATTGTATGATTTTGTGTTTTTTTAGAAATCGTATACAATAAACGTGTGTCACGTATTCCCATGTGTCAATATTCTTAGCAATTTTTTTACAAAAAAAGACCTTGCTTTTAGAATCTGCCTTATGCTATCATAATAATGGTTGAGCACACCCTGGCAAACACAGGCATTAGACTTTCTTCTCCTACCACATTATTTGAAGTTTCATTTTTAGCATTTGGTTCAACCTATAACCTGGTTTGACGGTTCAACACGAGTTTGCATTAGTATTGCTAAATTCTCATTAATTTTAGAATGATATATTTTCATGTGAAAACAGTTTTTGAATTAACGTAAATTCGTAGTACTGTAAATTCACAACTAAGTTCACTTGGTAAATCGTTTAGGCTTTTAGTTGGGTTATGTTCAAGGCCAACACATTCCTGTATTAGGGTATAACTTTTTAAACCAATTATGGTTCAAAAAGAGGATATGGGCCGGACATAAAATCCGATATGTATAGAGCCCATTTTGGTGACCATGGGCTTGGCATCAAAAGCCCACTTCTTAACTCTTTAATCAGTTGTTGTAGGTTGTATTTATGGGCTAGTTGTATGTCCGGACTTGTGCCTATCTTTTGTATTTCATTCTTTTTGAATAATGTTTATCGGGGTACAACGCTTTTTCTCTAGAAAAAAGTTAAAATGGTAGAACAATCAACAATATGTTCACATATGAAACTTGACTAATTCTTTAAAAAGCACTACGTAACAAGTCTTTACTAACAAATAGGTGTTTACTTAAAACGGAATACTATGTTTATTTTTAAATATGTTTAAAGTATTTAATTTAAAACAAAGTCCTAACGAAAATACAAGAATAAAATGTAATTTAAGCCAGGTGGGGGTTGGGTCCAATTGGCAGAACCATTGGAGTTAAGGTGTTCTCTGCCCCTGAGGTCAAGGGTTTGAGTCCTGTCGAAGACGGATTTGGTGTAATTTTAGCCGTTAGAAAAAGTAATTTAAGCAAATTATAAGCTAAGTTTAGAGATCTTTAAATTGGTTTTCCTCTCTTTCTCCAATTCTCGACCTCCTGAGTCCTGTACACTGACGTGTGGAACCCCTCTTCGAATCTCCCCTACAATTGCAAGTTCCACTGACTTTCTTGGCTTGCTTCGTTTTGTTTAGTGGGCTTTTCCACAACTAAGTAATTTCCAAGCGTGAGCCCAGCCCAAGAGGTATGAATCCCAATTTTCAACAAGACTTTTGCACGTTTAATTCACATCCCACTTGCCAATCTATTATAGCTCAATTGGCATTAGAAGGGAAGTGGAGATTTGAGTTTAATGTTATAGGTCTCAAGTTCAAATATGTCATAGGTCTCAAGTTCAAATCAGACTCCAAGCGGGTTTTACTGCATAGGGCCTTCGAGCGGTGTGTTTACCCCAGAACTGGAGATGATGGGTTTGGGCTACCCAACACTGTTTGTGATCACGAGTGTATGAGGTCGCCTTTTGTCATTGGGTTACCCCACGCAGTCGGGCTTTTATTTGTTGGTCGTTCAAAAAAAGAAATCACAACCCACTTGACAACCCAAAACAAATATAAGCGCCGAGACAACTTGATTTTCTCTGTAAGCCACTTAGCTAATCATTTACTTGGCTAGTATTGTAATCTTCTTAGGTTAACTTCAATTAATCGTCGATTGTTTGATTTCATCAAGTCTTGAGTATCTTTAGTTAATCTAAAGTTTTTCTCCTCCTAAGCATCAGGTTCGTTACTATTATAAGCTTTAAAATAGGTTATGATTATATTTTTTTGTTCATTTCAAGCTACGTGTTCGTTTTCAATGTGTATTTGTGAATCAACTTGTTGTTTATTAGTTTTAAGATTTAGTTATAAACTTTAGTATGCATACACATCTTAATATTACCTATTTAGAAGTCGAGTGTTGTTATGGTTTATCACCTATCGAGTCCGTTTAGTTAAATTTCATCACTATGTTGTATGGATTTCGTCTTGTAGCTTATATTGATCATACGTTCATACAATCCTTTGAATAGACCCTCTATTTTTAGTTCATTATATAACCACAAAAATAGTTAGTATATATAAATGGTTTAATTATAAATGGGAATCAACTCTATGATCAACCTAATATTTTATTTACAATTCTATTGATAAATGTTGTGATTATATAGTTTAAAAACTTTAGTTAGCTAATGATATCATAAAAAATCAGTTTTGATATTTTGAAAATAATTCCTATGTGTTTGATTGATAGCAAGTAAGTAGATTATTTAATATAATATTTGTTTAACTGTTCTGTAATGTATATTACTTTAATTTAATTTAATTT
This sequence comes from Helianthus tuberosus, assembly GCA_030545235.1. Classification (NCBI taxonomy): domain Eukaryota; kingdom Viridiplantae; phylum Streptophyta; class Magnoliopsida; order Asterales; family Asteraceae; genus Helianthus; species Helianthus tuberosus. Next base: position 119,989,596 of record CM060429.1, read on the forward strand.
AATTTAATTTAAAATGCATTTGGGTTTTTAAGAGTAATAGAAGAATTTGAAAACTTTTAAAATAATATGAAATTTGTAACTTCTCAAAATTGAAAAAATAGAGTAGATACACTACAAAAAAAAGTCATTTATTGGCACACACTTTTAGTGACATTTAGCCTTTATGCCATTAATTTAGGTTTATAGTGGTATGCCATATTTGATTAACACACAATTTTGGTGGCATATAGTTTTTATGCCGCTAATATAGATTTTTAATGGCACTTTGTGCATGCCACATTTATTTAACACATACTTTTACTGGCATTTACCTTTTATACCACTAATTTATGTTTATAATGACACTTTGCGTATATCATTGATAATTTCAAGCAACTTTAATTTCCTTTATTGAAACCCATATCTGATCTGTAATTCCAAAATGTAAAACAATACTAACAAAAAGAATATATAAAAAAACAAACGAAATTTCATCATAGTTAGTTAAGAACCACTGTGACTAATGAATCCATCAATATCAAAAAAAAAAAAAAATAGATATGATAAGCCATAATTCATGACAATTTGTGACAACCTGATCCATGCAAATAAGCTATACTATTTTTTTCATTTTTTAAACTCATAATTTAAACACATAAACATTAAAAATGATATATTAAAAAAAATAAAAAGGAGTGATTATATTAGTTTAAAATAGGGGTGCAAACGAGCAAAGGCGAGCCCGAGCTCGACCAGGCTCGAGCTCGAGCTAGATTAACTTATGAGAGCTAAGCTCAGCTTTTTGGTATTTTCTTAAGCTCGAGCTCGGCTTGGGCTCGGCTCGTTTATTATCTATAAATTAATATATTAAATAAAAATAATATAAATAGACTTTTTAGGCTCGCGAGCTCGATAAATGAAGCTCGGGCTCGTTTACTAAATAAGCTTATTTTTAGGTTCGAGGTCGGCTTGTAAACAAGTTTAAATAAGCTCGGCTCGACTCGGCTCGTTTACACTATGGCTCGTAAGGTTCGACAAGCCTAACGAACTTCACATGTGAGGCTCGAGCTCGAGCTCGAGCTCGATAAACAAACGAGCTTTATTTTAGGCTCAAGCTCGGCTCGGGCTTGATAAGGCTCGGCTCGTTTTAAGCTTTTTTCTCGAGCCGATCTCGAGTAGCTCGCGAGCCGCTCGGCTCGTTTGCACCCCTACGTGAAACCGAAACCGGTTATTAAAATTACCTAGTTTGTGCTCCTCTATGTGTCACTGGCCACAACGTATTTCTATATGAACACAAAACAATGGTTTTAGACCATTAGTCTATGTTAAATTCGGTATCTACACACCTAATCTCCATTTTGTTTCAACTTTTCATTTTCTAAACTTTGTTTCTTTCAACATTCGGTTTAGTTATAATTTGCAAGTCATGGTAACAAACTAATGGCACCGCGTGAAGTTTTCTCTGCTCTCCTTTCTCTCTCTCTACAACCTTTTACCTTCACCATCATCCAATATACATATTACAAGAAAGCTACTCTAAAACTATAACCGTGGATTGACAATCAGACGACCCAAAATAAGAAGGGTATTGTTTCCAGCCATGCTTTTTCAAATATAAAGTAACTAGGGGTATTCCTTTTCAGTCGTTGTGCAACATCACAATTTAGATTCAATTAGGTACGGTTACAAGCATTCCTCATGTTAATAACAGTTTGTCATTAATCTATCATGGTGTTGTTTATAGTGCACCGAACAAAAATTGAGACGCTTATGCGTACAACTTCCTGTCATTAGCATACGGTTTACCATTAGTTACAAGTTTTTCAAAGGTAATCCGTTGCGCTGCTTATGTAAGCAGGAAATAGTGTAGTCAGTACACAGACGAAGATGTGTTGTTTCCCTGGCAAAATAACCTCTGCACCTACATATATTAAAAACATATATTATTTCAGTATAAATCGCAAAACTAACTCGGAGAAAAAAAAATAGTGAAAGCATGACTTTGCAACCTAATGTGTCCACAATGTAAATGCTTGATTCAGATGTAAGTGAGCCACCAAAGGGTGACTCTGTGCCGCATTATTCACCTTTTTTTCTGCAAGTCCTGCATGCATCATCAACAAACTATATTGACATCTTGAAATTATTAAGCATGTCTAAAGATTTTTAGTTGGTCTTGAATTTGTATATAATTTAGAGGTGGAAATTTTGACCTAGGGTTTATCTATAATCAATATGGGTCAAATGGGTAACTGGTTAAATAGAAGATGTTGTGCAAGAACCTGAGAAATACATCCACAAAGTTTAGAGGGAAATTAGAAGAAGATATAGCTATAGGATTCTCTAAAGTCTAAACCAAACCTGTCTATTTCAGTTTCAAATTTAAAGGTTTCCTACGCAGATTGTCCTTTTCGTTAGCAAAAGAAGGCGTAGAAAGGATTTCAATTGTGTAACTAGCACTTTTAAAGAAATTGTAACCTGCCATCAGGGCTAAAAATACCTGACCACTTCCCTGAATTTGCCCTCTATACACTGATCCAAACCCACCCTCCCCTAAAAAACAACCAGGGCTAAAAATACGAGTTATAGCAGCATGCTCACCGAATGTGAAAGTCTGAGATCCAATTTGACCAAATGGCAAAATGATGCCTTTTTTAAATTGACCCATTCTGACTTAAACCCGTTTACATTCAAACATTAACAGAGCATGATCATGATCTGACACCTAATCCAACCCGATTCACATATTTTGACGGCCATTTAATGAATGATGAGAGAGAGATTTACCATCTCACCAGTAACGTATATCAACCTGCTTCTCATTTTTTTTGGACGCCTCATATAGTGCTGAAACAGGTTGCGGTTGAGCCCAAATGACATTAAGCACCACTACTGGTTCAGGCAGTCATGCATGCATCTGTATACCTGAATAGATCATATCAAACCCATTAATCATAACCTTGACTCACCCACTAAGTTTCATATTAAACCCGTTAATCATAACCTTGACTCACCCTAAGTTTCATATCAAACCCATTAATCAAAACCTTGACTCACCCTCTAAGTTTCCTATTAAACACATAAATCAAATTCAAAGAAACTCATAGGGGCAGAGGAACTCACCATCCACAAACACAACTCCAGCCACTGACTCCGATATATCCACAAGAATTTTTGTGGGTTTCATCATCCCACCATGCACAAGTACCTCCTTTTCTCCCTTAACTGCAACTATAAGCTCACTAACCTAAAAAAACCAATAGCACTAAGAATTAAAAAACAGTTCAGTGTATAATTATGGTCAGTATATGATAGGTTAGAAAGTCAACTGATCTAACTATGGTCAACTGTACCATATCTAGTAGTATCATATTCAAACAGAAAGTCAGCATTCTAAGTGAACTAAATCAGAAAGTCGACCTCATAGGTTAACATCCTAAAGTCAACATACTCACCACATAATACTAAATTCCGAAAACAAAGTTACATCAAAGGTTTACAACATAATATTTGTAACTAATTAAAAAAAAGACTCATCGTCGTTTTCTTCAACATCTACTTCATGTTCCATATCAGGTGTAATGTCAATGCCATCTTCACCATCATCCCCAATCCTATGCAAATTAGGCACATTAAATGTGCAATCATCAAGAACTCCCATGTCAAATACATCTCTTACTTTTACAAATCTGACAACCTCCCAGTCTTTATGCTTGGGATCTGTGACATAGAACACCTTATCAACTTGTGCTGCCAATACAAATGGATCATCAGTTAAACTAGCCCCTGTATGTGCCTTGTATGAGAAATTTACCAATGTTACACCATTATCTATCTTGTAGCCCCTATTGATATCAACCCATTCACATTTGAATAAAACTACTCGTATTTGACCTGAGTAGTTTAACTCAATAATGTCATTCAATTTACCATATTAGTTAACCACGCCTTGAACAGGCCTTCTATCTCGACTACTAGCGTAATTTTCACCTTCTACAGTAACAACAACACCACTGTTTTGGGTTTTTAGGGACTTCTCTCGACTTTTTGTATGAAAACGATAACCCTTAACAAGGTATCCAGAGTATCGATTCACACTTCTAAGCGGACCATGAGCAAGCCATTTTAGATCTTCAGTTACTTCATCACCTTGCTCTTCCAAATGTGCAACCTACAACAGAGTTGTTAATAGTCATTTTACTAAGATCCCAAACAATAAATTATAACGTATTCATAGTATTTATTTTGAATTACCCTTTTCTTGAACCAGTCAGCAAACTGTTGGCCATGAATCTTGTTCATTTCATAATCTGGTATCCGACGAGAACCATATTGTCCCTTGACTATCCGTTTGTGTTCCCTTAAAAGAAAATTGATATTAGTATATATTTTTGTGATAGATGAATGAAGAGCAAGAGTAACTAATAGCAAGCACAAATTATCTTACTCTCGAAAAGGTGTAACTGACTCAACATTGAATAATACATAGCGATGTGCTTGAGTGAGAGACTTCTCATCAATGTCTGAATTTGAAGATCTCCTTCTTTTGCGAATAGGTACTCCCAAATCCAATTTACGACCTAAGGCACGACCAGGGCAAAGATTGTTGGATTCTTCAATGTGATTTTGGTGACCCTCATCATCGTTCCTAACTGCTCTAGTAAAAACAGTTTCTACTTTGGATAGATATCTAGAGCAAAATGTTATACTTTCCTCAGCTAAATAGCCTTCAGCAATTGATCCTTCGGGATGAGCTCGATTATGAACGTATGACTTAAGTTTTAGAAGGTCCCTGTACATGTCATACTTCTAAGTCATTGATCATTTAGAAATAAAATAAACTAATTTTAGGACATGTTATAGTTTAACTGTTGTTTTTACTTGACTTAATGTCATACAATAGGCCTAGCTTGTATGGTTACAAAAGACACTTGGTTTAGATCTGTAAGTAGTTAGAAAATGCATGAACAACTGTTTTGCGTTTGTTATGCCATACATAGTGTATTGAGTACCAAAATATACCATACGCAAGGAAGAGGAACTGGGCCAGGTTCATAACTAGTTTTTGGATAAGAAAATCCTACCCAATAAGAACCGGGTAGGATAGGGTATGGAACCGGTTTGGTTCGAACAATCTGAATTGAATCGACTCGACTCTGCCTAAGTTGGAAGAGATCATTAAAAAACAGCAAAAATTCATTTTGGCATATGATCCACCAACTTATGTGCACTTCAATGCAATCATTTTCAACATATAAATCAGAATATCAATATACTCAAATGTAACCATCCACAAATCATTCAATATACACAAACCCAACTCCAATTATCATACAAAATCAAACGAGTTGTACTGAATTTCTACCATAATTGTTTGATGAAACTTGAAATTTATATGGAGCTTAGCTTGTAAAATCAGGTTATAAATTTTGTAGCCAATAGCCAGTTGCGACTATTCCACCCAATAGCCAGTTGGGCCTACCCCCCCCCCCCCCAGATACACTTTAAATATATAGGAATGTAGCAGATAATGGATAACATTAATAAAAACATTATTTACCTTTCAACAGGGTACATCCACCGAAATGCGACAGGACCTCCAAGCCTAACCTCTCTCGTTAGATGGATCACCAAGTGAACCATTACAGTAAATAATGATGGAGGAAATATCTTCTCTAGTTTGCATAAAGTGAGATGAACTTTAGACTCGAGAAAATGTAGATCAACTTCAGATAAGTCCTTGTAGCAAATGGTCTTTAAAATTCGCATAACTCAATTATAACCGAGCTTACATGGTCTGGCAAACTTCCACGTAATGCAATCGAAAAATACTCTTGCATCAACATGTGACAGTCATAACTTTTCATCCCAATTAGCTTGCCCTCATTTAAGTGTACACATCGAGAGATATTGGATGAAAATTCACTTAAGGGTTGTTAAAAATTGAGCCTTTTCACCTCGAGTCATTTGATAGCAAGCTTTTGGCATGAAAGTGATACTACTTCTAGGCCGCTTCTTTGGATGCAATTCTTTTCTTATACCCATTTCTTGTAAGTCAAGTCTTGTTTTATAGTTATCTTTCAATTTTCCTTCTTGTCCTAATAAAGTTGCAGCTTGCTTCTGTGATTAGAAAACATAAAGAATTCACTGCTGAATCTGAAATAAACGGGTGAAAAGATTAGTGATTAGGATTGATACAAGTGTTTGCAGCCGGTTATCATTTAGAGTGAAAGGGAGTTATGCGGGACTGTATCTCACATAAAAATTTTCGAAGGTTACCAACCCGGACCCGTTTTAACCCGACCAAATTGCCCCTTGATGTACAATCACTTTAAAAAAAACATTTTTTTAACCAACCCGAAACTCGTTCTGACCCGAACCCGTTCCGACCCGAACCCGTTCCAACCCGAACCCGTTTAACCCGAACCCGTTTCGACCCGAACCAAAACAACCCTTTTTTTAATTGACCCGTTTGGACACGAACCCGTTTCGACCCGAACCTGTTTTGACCCATGACCCGACCCGACCGATCCGTTTGCCAGTTCTACTTTGATGTATTGTTTTTTTTCTTCTTCTCATTGGTTAGTTTTTGACTTTGACTAGGTAATGTGTACATGGAAGCTAGACCAGCGAGGATTCAAGAGAACAAAAAAAGACTACGAGAATTAGGAGTTAAAAACGTTGTGGACTCTATGACAAGTTTGGTAGACAGTAACAAAATGAAGAAAAAAACAGTGAAATGGAACACTCGTGCGGGGGATGTAGATTATATTCCAAATCCAGATCCAGGTGATGATTGTGAGGAAGATAACCAACAAGTTGGTAGAAGTATTATAGTATCCAAAAAGGTAATATGATTATTCAAACTTTGTTTATTTTATTTTATATAGAAATGTGATCTAATGAAAATAAATTTGTTTTAGCGACACCATTCACAATATATTCCACCAATGACCATGAGTAGAGCTGCTAATCTAACGAAACTAGGTCGGGTGCTTGCTCCAAATGTCTCCCAAAAGGTTCCGTCTACTTCAAATGCAACAAAACCGAATAAAGAAGGAGCAAAGAGAAGGATGATTCTTGTTGATGAGGATGATGACGAGGAAATATTTCAAGGTATTATTTTGTTAATCTTAAAGTTTATTCAGTTAAAAGTACCTTTATATTGATTTACTCTTCTATGCTTTAAGAAGGTAATAAAGTGGATAAGGAAGTAGACGGTGTTGATGAAGATGATGAGCATGGAGACATGGCAGATCACAACTTTTCTGAAGATGAAAACAATGATCAAGAACAATTGCATGGCCCTGAAAAAGATAAAGCAACAGGTTCTGATTAAACTTACTATACATGTGTATGTATTATATTTAGGATACTTGTATTTCTTATTTTTAACAGCCAAACACAACTTTTGTTCCACACCACGTCAAAAGAATTACAACAGTACACATTAGCAAGATGCTAACAAGGCACCAACACCCAGCATGACCCATAAAACCACCCTTGACTCACCAGTACATTGATATTATACTACCCCCATCCCATCTCCTTAGAGTAATGAGAAACGTAAGCTGCTTTGTCTTTGACCGGTTGAAATAGGCACAAGAACCGGACCTTTAGCGCATCTCCCTAGCTCCAATTGTCATGCCAAAACAAGGCTGAATCGCCCTTTCCAATCACACTTGATGTATCTATTGAGATCCAAATTAACTTTCCCAACTGTTGTGGTATAGTCTAAACCCCGTCATTGCTGCTCGGAATTAGGGGTGCAAACGAGTCGAGCCGATCCCGAGCTCAACCAGGCTCGAGCTCGAGCTCATTTAACATATGAAAGCTCGAGCTCGGCTCGATTCGAGCTTTATTTCTAATTAAACTCGAGCTCGACTCGATAATTTTTCAAGCTCGAACTCGGCTCGTGCTAGACTCGTTTAGTATTTATTAATTAATTTATATTAATTATAATTATTATTATACATATAATTTAGTTATTTTTTTCTATTTATATAAATGGTAATTATTATTATATAAATATATGTTTAATATAAAATATATAAACAGAAAGCTCATTTAGGCTCACGAGCCGGCTCGAGCTCGATAAGCAAAGCTCGGGCTCGTTTACTAAACGAGCTTCTTTTTAGACTCAGGCTCGAGCTCGAGTTCGTTTAAGCTTGGCTCGTTCAAGCTTGGCTCGTTCAAGCTCGGCTTGTTCGAGCTTTTTTTCAAGCCGAGCTCGAGTAGCTCGGCTCGTTTGCACCCCTACTCGGAATCATTTTAATGCAGCCAATGTTACCGTCGCCTTAACTACTAGGGCCCAAAGTTGGGAGCCGAAGGCCTTGATACACCACCACCGGTTGGAGATCAGACCCATATTAAGTTCCTTGATGTTGATACCTGATATGCGCAGCCCTCGTTTCTTCTTCGAACCCACTTTGTTTCTTACATGTTATTATAATATTATATACTAAATATTGTTATTGTATTGTATGTTTTTGCATAGACAATATGGGTAGGCGCAAATAACTACATATCACTTCTACCGACATCAGTAAAATACAAGATTATCCATCAAATTCTGATGCACAAGGAACTAATGCAAATTATCCGAATTCTCTGATGTATTTTTTTTCTTCTTCTCATTGGTTAGTTTTTGACTTTGACTAGGTAATGTGTACATGGAAGCTAGACCAGCGAGGATTCAGGAGAACCAAAAAAGACTACGAGAATTAGGAGTTAAAAACGTTGTGGACTCTATGACAAGTTTGGTAGACAGTAACAAAATGAAGAAAAAAACAGTGAAACGGAACACTCGTGCGGGGGATGTAGATTATATTCCAGATCCAGGTGAAGATTCAGGTGATGATTGTGAGGAAGATAACCAACAAGTTGGTAGAAGTATTGTAGTACCCAAAAAGGTAATATGATTATTCAAACTTTGTTTATTTTATTTTATATAGAAATGTGATCTAATGAAAATAAATCTGTTTTAGCGACACCATTCACAATATATTCCACCAATGTCCATGAGTAGAACTGCTAATCTAACGAAACTACGTCGGGTGCTTGCTCCAAATGTCTCCCAAAAGGTTTCCGTACACTTCAATTATTGCTTAATGACTGCAATTATGTGCTTAATTGTCAGCAATGTCTGATTATATACTAAACAAGTGAATTCATGCATGTTGTATACTACAAAATATTGCTTTATGCATAAACGAAAGCGTTGCGTCAGAAATATTAGTAAACTCACCGGTAAGACACACTGTGTCAACGGAACCGCATAAAGCAGTCAGACATTAGAATTGAGGCCTAGGTGTAGGTCCTACGACAAAGGTACATTAAAACCCAAGAGTACATATAAGGGTTTAATTTATGGTCGTTGCGAAAGCTAAAGCACGCACTAAAAGGCACCTGAAACACACTTTAAGTGCAGAACTAATTACGACAAAACTGCGAAACGAACGTTGGCGGCCGCCCGGATAATATTTAATCCCACAAATATTCTGTTATGATTAAAATTTTATTTTAATCAGGTTCATAATAAATTAAAACGCTTAAAAACGTTATTTTTCAAGTTTAAGCGCGTACCGTGTGTTCCTACGCGACACAATGCTTACACTGCAAAACGCAGACAACGCAGCAAACCCAGGAATATGCCAGGAATATGCCAGGAATATGCCAGGAATATGCCAGGAATATACTAGGAATATGCCAGGAATATGCCAGGAATATACCAGGAATATACCAGGAATATGCCAGGAATATACCAGGAATATGCTAGGAATATGCTATATGGAAGGTCTATAAATACCACCATTTCATCACTCCATCTTCACCTCCCTCTCTCCCTCCCTTGTTCTCGGCCCAACCAAGCACCACCGCCACCCTCATTTTCCAACTCATCCATCCATTCCAAGGTGATATTGAGGAGTAAGAAGGCCACTAACGAAGCTCGGTGCAAGCGGATCTTGAAGGACCTTCTTCATTTGCTTTTATCCACCTCTTTTGTCCTCTTGAACTCCCCTAGCCTTGTGCTAGTAGTAAGTGCTTCTAAACATCTTCTTGTTCTCGTTTACGATGGTTAATAGATGATTTAATGGCTAAAAATCATAAACACTAAAGATCACCAACTAAAAGTCTTGTAAAATGATGAACTTAATGGATAAAAGGAAAGTAATGGTGTAAAACTTGTTAAACTTGTTTTGTGATGATTATTTTGTGTTATGCTAGTAGTAGTTGGGATCGTCATCTAACCCGGCTAGGTTATGTTCATAGAGCATGGACTAGTGTATGTTAAAGTATAAAAAGGGCAAGATGATGAACACTACTACATAATAACATGAACTTGCGTAAGAGGAATTTTTCTTGTAAAATGAAGTTCTAAACTAGTAGATCTAAAGATCTACAAGTGGTATTTTCGAAAAACCAACTGTAAGACGAAACCATGTTTTAAAACCGGATCTTTCATTAAATAGAGGTGTTTTTGTGAACAAACAAGTGTGTGGACACTAGTGTAACAAAAGTTTTAACAAAGAAATAATTTTCGCAAAAACCGACTAGAAGTTGTAAAACTTCATATTCTTTAAAAATAAGATTTCCAAGAAACCGACTTTATTTTTAGAGATGGAAAAACCTACTAAATGTGTTGAAGAGTTACTACATAATTTTACACAACTTGCAAGTTCATGTGTATGCGATTTGTGTTTATTTTGACTAGTTTGATATTTGAAGATGGTATTTTGATGATGGAAAAATTGATTGGTTGAATTTTAAAAGAAAATGATACGCTAGTAAGCGTGGCCACCTCCAGTTACAGAGGAAACTCTGGCGAAATTTTTCCAGAAAATAACACTTACAATATTCTTGGTGACAAGTGTTATGAATATATTTTTGACTTGTTTTCCAACCAAACTTCGCCATGATTTTATTACGAAATTACCAAATACCGGAGGTGGATTTTCATAAATGGAACTTGTTAACTATATATTTAGAATATATATTTATCGCTTGTGTGATTACGTGGTTATTTTGTGAACTAGGTATATATTATTTTTAGAGTAAAAATAATATGACTTGGAGGTACTCGTAACGAATAAAGAAAATATACAAAATACACATACAACCTATTTAGACAAGATACATGATTCAGGAGCAAAGTGCAAAACACGAGATACTTATATTAATTTTTGAGAAAATAATATAAGTAAGGCACTTAGTTAAAAATGTAAAATATTTTTAACACAAGAATATATACACAAAAGAGAGTGACTGTACTTGTGCGACACAAGTCTAGTGACTAACGTTAAGAAAACGCGTATAGGTTACGACGTTAATTAAGCAAATCCGGTGAAGTTTACGACGCACAGGAACGCAAAGTTGTGAGTTCATGCTCCCCCTTTTCTTTTAACTGTTTTTAGTTTTATAACTCGGGGGTGAGATACATGTTACAAATACTTTAATATTTACAAATTGGTATGTTGTGTACTGAAACGAGAAGTACTCTTGGCGAAAACTAGTGCCAAGAATTGATACGAGAAATCGTGTCACGAATAGGGTACCATAAGCACCATTAATCGTGTACATACTAAGACCGCAGAACAAAAGGTTAGATCTAATGGGTTTCAGGGCAGCCCCACTCTTGGTGACAACTAGAACCAAGTAGTGTTTTTGTGTCTCAGTCGTGAATCGACTATAGAAAAATGCCTATGGTTTGGTGACTTCCTATGTCGTGTCACATGTTAATGGCTTTGCAACCCATTAACACTTGATACATATAGAGATACTTGACTCATTCATGAATACGCGTTTTGAAACAAAATACATACCATGTTTTTCATACAAGTATACAAACGTTCAATACAAAAACTGCATGAATTCACACCAACATTATGTTGACGTTTTTCCAAAAACTCACATGTATTTCAGGTAACTAGGACGGATGTGCGCGCGGTCTTGCTTATGCTCGTGGATGTCGCTTGTGTTTAACTTTAAATAAAGTTGTAAACTTTTAAGACAATGTTTTAAGCTGTCTAGCGATGTAAACGCTAAACTTATGTTTTCAAATCATGGTATTTGATGTTATTTTACGAGCATGTAGCATGTTTACTCTTCGTATGCAATGAGAACCTTTCATGATCACACCTCGTGCTTCCGCCGCAGAAAGGGGTGTGACAGATTGGTATCAGAGCTGCGATTGTAGTGAACCAGGATTTCTTCTCGAGTCTAGTCTACAATCTCTAGGATCCTATCACGAAAACACTTTTTCAAAAAGTTTTCATTGCATAAAACGTCCCGCGACATCCACTGCCTGGAACTGTTTACATGAGTCTAGAAAAGACACTACGAGACTTAGGGTGCACAGGAGTAGCACTTGTCTTTAATTAAGAGTTAATTGCAATTATGTGTGATAATTAGCATATACTAGAAGTAGAATGTCACAAGTATACGTGACTTTATCTGAAAGCGATGGCCCATCTGAAGGAAGAAATACGAGGATGAAACGAACTGTGCGGACCGTGCAAGGAGTTACGTAATTATGGATGCATACATAATTATGGAATTCAGTGCATAGAAATCACAGCAAGTCTTGTCATGTATAGATTCCCTCAGTGCAAGCCTACTAAGTACTCTGTTGGAGTAATAATTGTTTGATGACACTTACGTGGTATATATACCTGTGAATATATATGCTACTATGACGATATCAAACAAATGCCTAAACCTAATGGGTTGTGTTCGTTAGAACACGGCACCCAGAAGAGCTGTGAACGCTCGTGACCAACCTCCTCCTCCCCCACTGCCAAGAATTGCCGAAGAGCTGGAAGCTCTACTGGAAGAAAGGATCTCCGCTGCTATCGCCCAGTACGAGGTGAACCGAACTCAAGACAGTGGAGGACCAAGCAATGCTAGACGTAACGGGCATGGAGATTCGTCTGGAGGAAATGTAGCTCAAGGCTGCACTTTCAAGCAGTTCCTCGACTGCAAGCCGATGAACTATGATGGCACAGGAGGTGCAGTAGCATTTGTGCGCTGGACAGAGAAGACTGAAGCTACTATCCGCATGAGCAAGTGTACCGCGGATCAACAAGTCACCTTTGCTACTGGGTTGTTTGTCGATGAGGCTCTGACTTGGTGGAACCTGCAAGTCCAAACCTTGGGCGATGATGCCGCTTATGGCCTAACTTGGGATGAACTAAAGGAAAGAATGAGAGAGAAGTACTGCTCTCGTGCTGAACTCCAAAGGCTGGAGACGGAGTTCTGGCACTTGACCATGGAAGGTGCCGACATTAATGGTTACACTCGAAGGTTCCACGATCTGTCTAGAGTACTTCCCTACATGGTGACTCCCGAATTCAAGCGCGTTGAACGCTACATTTGGGAACTGGCCTCAGAGTTTCGTGGCATGGTGACGTCGGCCAAACCACAAACAATCACCGAGGCTGTAACTCTGGCTGTCAACCTTACTGAAGACTGTGTTCGAATGAAGAAACTATCACTGAACCCAACAGAAAATGCCGAGACACATGCTGAGTCGTCTGGCGACAAGAAGAGGAAGCATGCAAACCTGAATCAGGCAACTCGCAACAACAAGAGTTCCAACAAGAGGCGTGACCCCAACCCGCCTCAGGAGGCGAAATCTCTTGCAGCCATAAACGACGCTCCAGCAAAGGGATACCTGGGCACCTTGCCCAAATGCCATCGGTGTAAACGCCATCACGAGGGAGCTTGTCGCATCTCAAAGTGTGACAAGTGTGGAAAGTTGGGTCACCGCACTGAAGACTGTTGGAGTAAGAGGAACGGGAATGGAAATCGTAATGGGGCTGATAATAGGAACAATGGTGGAAATGGAAATGGTGCTGGTAACGGGAATGGGCGAAACCAAGGATGCTTCAGATGTGGAAGCAAAGATCATTTCATGAAGGATTGCCCAGAATGAAACAATGCTCAGGCCCGAGCATTTGTAATTGGAGCAAGGGACGCACGCGAGGACCCTAATGTGGTCAACGGTATGTTCCTCATTAACAATCACTTTGCATCCATATTATTCGACACTGGCGCCGATTATAGCTTCATGTCTGTGGAATTTAAACGCATACTTGGAATAGAATCTAGTAGATTAGAAATTCCTTATTCCATAGAACTAGCCAATGGTAAACTTGTTGAATCGGGCGAAGTTGTTAGAGGCTGCACGCTAGAACTTGGTGAACGAAGATTTAGCATCGACCTCTTACCTATTCAATTAGGTAGCTTCGATGTAGTGGTCGGAATGGACTGGTTGTCCAAGAACAAAGCTGAAGTCATTTGTCATGAGAAAATCATTCGCATCCCTCTGGCGAATGATGAAACTCTCATAGTACATGGAGAAAGACGAAACGCACCTCTACGAATCATTAGTTGTATAAAGGCACAGAAGTGCTTAAGGAAATGATGTGTTGCTTTCCTAGCACACGTTGTAGATAAGAAGGCTGTGGAGCCAAAACTCGAAGACATTCCTGTGGTGAAGGAATTACCTGATGTGTTCCCTGAAGATCTGCCAGGACTACCTCCGCAACGACAAGTCGAATTCCACATAGACTTGGTTCCAGGAGCTGCTCCTGTAGCCAAGGCACCCTATCGACTTGCGCCATCCGAAATGCAAGAATTATCTACACAGCTTCAGGAGTTGTTGGATAAAGGATTCATAAGGCCAAGCTTCTCACCCTGGGGAGCTCCAGTATTATTCGTGAAGAAGAAGGATGGATCACTGCGGATGTGTATCGATTACAGGGAACTGAACAAGCTCACTATCAAGAATCGGTACCCGCTACCGAGGATTGATGACTTATTTGACCAACTGCAAGGATCAAGCTACTATTCCAAGATCGACCTTCGATCTGGATACCATCAGCTGAGAATCCAAGAGGAAAGCGTACCCAAGACTGCATTCAGAACACGATATGGGCACTACGAATTTCTTGTGATGCCGTTTGGGCTGACGAATGCACCAGCGGTGTTTATGGATCTGATGAACCGCGTATGCAAACCATATCTCGATAAATTCGTGATTGTATTTATCGACGATATCCTAATTTACTCGCGAACGAAAGAAGAGCACGAGCAACATCTCAGAACCATCTTGGAACTTCTGAAGACAGAGAAACTGTATGCAAAGTTCTCGAAATGCGAATTCTGGATTCGCGAAGTACAATTTCTTGGTCACGTGGTGAATGCGAAGGGCATTCATGTAGACCCGTCCAAGATAGAAGCAATAAAGAATTGGGAAGCTCCCAAGACCCCAACTGAAGTTCGACAGTTTTTGGGTTTAGCGGGCTATTATCGACGATTCATCGAGAATTTCTCAAAGATAGCTCAACCGCTAACGACCCTTACACGGAAAGACAAGAAGTACGACTGGGGTCACAAACAAGAAGAAGCCTTCCAGTTACTTAAAAACAAGCTCTGCGATGCACCAATACTATCATTACCCGAAGGCACTGAAGACTTCGTGGTATACTGCGACGCCTCACGACAAGGCTTGGGTTGCGTGCTCATGCAACGCCAAAAAGTCATCGCTTACGCTTCAAGACAACTGAAGGTTCACGAGAGAAATTACACCACGCACGACTTGGAACTAGGTGCAGTGGTATTCGCCTTGAAGATCTGGCGACACTATTTATATGGTACTCGATGTACAATCTTCACAGATCACAAAAGTTTACAACACATATTTGATCAGAAGGAACTGAATATGCGCCAACGACGATGGGTCGAGTTGCTGAATGACTATGACTGTGAGATTAAGTACCATCCTGGAAAGGCAAACGTTGTAGCAGACGCACTAAGCCGAAAAGAAAGGGGTAAGACCCTAAGGGTTCGAGCGTTAGAAATGACCATTCGAACGAACCTCACTGCACGCATTCGTGATGCACAACAAGAAGCTCTTAAAGGGGAGAACCGTAAAGCTGAATACCTATGGGGTATGCTGAAATACATGGTGCCAAACGAAGAGGGAGCCTTATACTTCAAGAAGCGTATTTGGGTTCCACTCTATGGTGGCATACGAGAAGTCATCCTTGATGAAGCGCACAAATCAAGATATTCGATCCATCCAGGATCGGATAAAGTGTATCAAGACTTGAAAGAATATTATTGGTGGCCGAGACTCAAGAGCGACGTTGCTGTCTATGTTGGAAAATGCCTAACCTGTGCTAAGGTTAAGGCCGAATATCAGAAACCGTCCGGTCTACTACAACAACCAGAGATTCCCGTGTGGAAGTGGGAACAAATCTCGATGGACTTCATAACAAAATTACCCAGGACCCCGAGAGGGCACGGTATGATATGGGTAATAGTTGATCGATTGACGAAGTCTGCGCATTTCCTACCAATCCGAGAGAAGGATAGCACTGGAAAGCTTGCTGAAATATACTTAAGGGAAATTGTGGCACGTCATGGAGTGTCAATCTCAATCATTTCAGACAGAGATGGACGCTTTGTCTCAAGAATCTGGCAATCATTTCAGGAAGCCTTTGGATCTCAGTTAGATCTGAGCACGGCATTCCATCCGCAAACAGACGGCCAGAGCGAACGGACTATACAAACGTTAGAAGATATGCTTCGCGCATGTGTCATGGATCTAGGCGGCAGCTGGGATACTCATCTACCTTTAGTTGAGTTTTCCTACAATAACAGTTATCATACAAGCATAAAAGCCGCGCCGTTCGAAGCTCCGTATGGCCGCAAATGCCGATCGCCCTTATGTTGGGCAGATGCCGGAGATAAACGTATGGTTGGTCCTGAACTTGTACAAGAGACAACCGACAAGATTGCGCAGATCTGAGAGCGCATTAAGGCGGCTCGAGATCGACAAAAGACCTACGCTGACCCGAAAAGAAAATCAGTAGAATTCAAAGTGGGAGAAAAAGTGTTGTTAAAAGTCTCACCATGGAAGGGCGTAGTCAGATTTGGAAAGCGTGGAAAGCTGAATCCACGATACATCGGACCATTCAGAATATTGAAAAGAATTGGTACTGTGGCATACAAGTTGGAGTTACCGGAAGAACTTAATGGAGTACATGATACGTTTCATGTATCCAACCGGAAGAAGAGTCCAACACAAGAAAGCGTGATCATCCCGATGGATGAAGTGCATATTGATGAAGCCTTCCGATTTACAGAACAACCCGTTGAGGTTACCGACTGGAAAGTCAACAAGACCAGGAGGAGCAGCGTAAAACTTGTCAAAGTACGTTGGAGCTCTAAGCACGGACCCGAGTACACATGGGAACGTGAAGACCAGTTCAAGAAAAAGTATCCCCACCTATTCAAGAAGACTCCAGCGAGAGTTAGTTCAGCCTGAATTTCGGGACGAAATTCTTTTAACGGGGGGAGACTGTGAAAACTGGCACCAAACCGGTAATTTCCGTACACTTCAATTATTGCTTAATGACTGCAATTATGTGCTTAATTGTCAGCAATGTCTGATTATATACTAAACAAGTGAATTCATGCATGTTGTATACTACAAAATATTGCTTTATGCATAAACGAAAGCGTTGCGTCAGAAATATTAGTAAACTCACCGGTAAGACACACTGTGTCAACGGAACTGCAGAAAGCAGTCAGACATTAGAATTGAGGCCTAGGTGTAGGTCCTACGACAAAGGTACATTAAAACCCAAGAGTACATATAAGGGTTTAATTTATGGTCGTTGCGAAAGCTAAAGCACGCACTAAAAGGCACCTGAAACACACTTTAAGTGCAGAACTAATTACGACAAAACTGCGAAACGAACGTTGGCGGCCGCCCGGATAATATTTAATCCCACAAATATTCTGTTATGATTAAAATTTTATTTTAATCAGGTTCATAATAAATTAAAACGCTTAAAAACGTTATTTTTCAAGTTTAAGCGCGTACCGTGTGTTCCTACGCGACACAATGCTTACACTGCAAAACGCAGACAACGCAGCAAACCCAGGAATATGCCAGGAATATACCAGGAATATGCCAGGAATATGCCAGGAATATGCCAGGAATATGCCAGGAATATGCCAGGAATATGCCAGGAATATGCCAGGAATATACCAGGAATATACCAGGAATATGCCAGGAATATATACCAGGAATATGCTAGGAATATGCTATATGGAAGGTCTATAAATACCACCATTTCATCACTCCATCTTCACCTCCCTCTCTCCCTCCCTTGTTCTCGGCCCAACCAAGCACCACCGCCACCCTCATTTTCCAACTCATCCATCCATTCCAAGGTGATATTGAGGAGTAAGAAGGCCACTAACGAAGCTCGGTGCAAGCGGATCTTGAAGGACCTTCTTCATTTGCTTTTATCCACCTCTTTTGTCCTCTTGAACTCCCCTAGCCTTGTGCTAGTAGTAAGTGCTTCTAAACATCTTCTTGTTCTCGTTTACGATGGTTAATAGATGATTTAATGGCTAAAAATCATAAACACTAAAGATCACCAACTAAAAGTCTTGTAAAATGATGAACTTAATGGATAAAAGGAAAGTAATGGTGTAAAACTTGTTAAACTTGTTTTGTGATGATTATTTTGTGTTATGCTAGTAGTAGTTGGGATCGTCATCTAACCCGGCTAGGTTATGTTCATAGAGCATGGACTAGTGTATGTTAAAGTATAAAAAGGGCAAGATGATGAACACTACTACATAATAACATGAACTTGCGTAAGAGGAATTTTTCTTGTAAAATGAAGTTCTAAACTAGTAGATCTAAAGATCTACAAGTGGTATTTTCGAAAAACCAACTGTAAGACGAAACCATGTTTTAAAACCGGATCTTTCATGAAATAGAGGTGTTTTTGTGAACAAACAAGTGTGTGGACACTAGTGTAACAAAAGTTTTAACAAAGAAATAATTTTCGCAAAAACCGACTAGAAGTTGTAAAACTTCATATTCTTTAAAAATAAGATTTTCAAGAAACCGACTTTATTTTTAGAGATGGAAAAACCTACTAAATGTGTTGAAGAGTTACTACATAATTTTACACAACTTGCAAGTTCATGTGTATGCGATTTGTGTTTATTTTGACTAGTTTGATATTTGAAGATGGTATTTTGATGATGGAAAAATTGATTGGTTGAATTTTAAAAGAAAATGATACGCTAGTAAGCGTGGCCACCTCCAGTTACAGAGGAAACTCTGGCGAAATTTTTCCAGAAAATAACACTTACAATATTCTTGGTGACAAGTGTTATGAATATATTTTTGACTTGTTTTCCAACCAAACTTCGCCATGATTTTATTACGAAATTACCAAATACCGGAGGTGGATTTTCATAAATGGAACTTGTTAACTATATATTTAGAATATATATTTATCGCTTGTGTGATTACGTGGTTATTTTGTGAACTAGGTATATATTATTTTTAGAGTAAAAATAATATGACTTGGAGGTACTCGTAACGAATAAAGAAAATATACAAAATACACATACAACCTATTTAGACAAGATACATGATTCGGGAGCAAAGTGCAAAACGCGAGATACTTATATTAATTTTTGAGAAAATAATAAAGTAAGGCACTTAGTTAAAAATGTAAAATATTTTTAACACAAGAATATATACACAAAAGAGAGTGACTGTACTTGTGCGACACAAGTCTAGTGACTAACGTTAAGAAAACGCGTATAGGTTACGACGTTAATTAAGCAAATCCGGTGAAGTTTACGACGCACAGGAACGCAAAGTTGTGAGTTCATGCTCCCCCTTTTCTTTTAACTGTTTTTAGTTTTATAACTCGGGGGTGAGATACATGTTACAAATACTTTAATATTTACAAATTGGTATGTTGTGTACTGAAACGAGAAGTACTCTTGGCGAAAACTAGTGCCAAGAATTGATACGAGAAATCGTGTCACGAATAGGGTACCATAAGCACCATTAATCGTGTACATACTAAGACCGCAGAACAAAAGGTTAGATCTAATGGGTTTCAGGGCAGCCCCACTCTTGGTGACAACTAGAACCAAGTAGTGTTTTTGTGTCTCAGTCGTGAATCGACTATAGAAAAATGCCTATGGTTTGGTGACTTCCTATGTCGTGTCACATGTTAATGGCTTTGCAACCCATTAACACTTGATACATATAGAGATACTTGACTCATTCATGAATACGCGTTTTGAAACAAAATACATACCATGTTTTTCATACAAGTATACAAACGTTCAATACAAAAACTGCATGAATTCACACCAACATTATGTTGACGTTTTTCCAAAAACTCACATGTATTTCAGGTAACTAGGACGGATGTGCGCGCGGTCTTGCTTATGCTCGTGGATGTCGCTTGTGTTTAACTTTAAATAAAGTTGTAAACTTTTAAGACAATGTTTTAAGCTGTCTAGCGATGTAAACGCTAAACTTATGTTTTCAAATCATGGTATTTGATGTTATTTTACGAGCATGTAGCATGTTTACTCTTCGTATGCAATGAGAACCTTTCATGATCACACCTCGTGCTTCCGCCGCAGAAAGGGGTGTGACACTTCGACTAATTCACATACTATTCATCAGCTTCAGAGTGTTGTGAACGTTATGATGAACATTATCCAAGAACGTATCCCCGATGCAAACTTGCCTACAATTCCTAGCAATATGAACATACAGGTACTTAAATACATGTACTACTATGTGGTCTTTTACACATATATATCTTTGTATTAGCATTTATTCTCATTAAAAATTTTTAGGTCCCCCGCGTCGGTTCTTCGGCTCCTAGCAACTCTTTACCTAGTAACGAATTATCATCTTCAAGAAGTGACGATATTGATGACAGAGCTGAAAATATGTGAAGCCTTGGAGGAATAGAGATAACAAGATTAATGGATTGCTTGGCACTAAGTTTTTTTAGAGTATGATTCGTATCGAAGGAACGTTTTGACTTCTTTTGTAGACATTAATTTGTTTTCTAACACTTATAGTATGTTTTGGATCGAACTTTTAGTTGAAGTTATGACATTATTATTTTACTATATGTTTTCATTTTTATTTCTATATTATATCGTAAATAAATAACAGCTAAATTAATGAAATTAATATGATAAATGTTTATAGTGGCATTTTATTTTCGTGGCAAAAATTATGTGTCACTAAAAGTAGTATAGATATATTACTAGGATTAGTTTTTACTGGCATACAAAAATTGTGCCACAAAAAGTTTGTTTTTTTATATTGTGGCTAAAAGAAAAGTGCCACTAATAACTAAAAGAATTATAGAGGCACACTAAAAAGTGCCACTAAATCCTTTTAGTGGCACTGCTTCTAGTGACACTTTTTTTGTGTGCCACTCATTCCTTAAGGGGTCTTTGGTGGCACTTTTATGGATTTTGGTGGCACTTTTTGTGTGTCACTAAATGACAGTTTTTTTGTAGTGATAAGACTGTGGGGTATGGGGCGGGGGTTTGGGCGTGGGTTGGCTGAAAACGCCCAAGCCACCACCCCGAGTGGGCTTGGGTTTGGGCGTGGCCCCTTTGGTGTGGGATTCAGCCCGGGCGTGGGGCGGGCTAGTAAGTGACATGGCAGGCTCTCAATGGCCAAACCAAATTCATGCCCCCAACCCAAGCCCCACCATACCCCATGGGCGTGGGTTTTGGTGGTGGGGGGGCTCCCATTCCACGTGTCAACAAATGCCCCAACCCAAGCCCCCCATACCCCACGGTCTAAGCACCCAGTCTTTTTCCAGGTCGTACTTTTAGATCATCATACTTAGTAAATCTCACCAATAGCAAAGCAAATGTAGGGTTTGAGAAGGGTAAGATGTAGACAACCTTACCTCTGCCCCGTAGGAATAGAGAGACTGCTTCCAGTGAGACCCCCGACTCGATAGTAGTTTTGCATTAAGCTTTGGACATACGGCACATAACATTCAACAATCGGGACAAAGACCGATTAGTGCATGTACCCTTTTGTCTTTCAACTATCAATGTCACCACATGATGCATAATTAACCGTCCTCAGTTTTTAACGTTATTTTCACGAAATTAGTAAAATAACGTTAAAATTAGTGCACTTTCACTTTTGCCCCCCAGGTCCTACTTTTAGATGCAGTTGTTAAACTTCGTATAATTTTTTTTATCAAAAATATTTTTTTTTTGTATAAACTTTAATTTAATTGAACATTAAGTTTTAAGAAAAAAATTATACATATAGCGTTCCAAGCGGAAAGACCAGTTTCTCTAGGTCTAAGTGATATAGTTTTTCAATCATATTACATACCTATTATTTCCAAACTGAAAAATTTTGGTATAATAATCCTACGTGCTCATTGTTAATTAGACATCATTGTCATTCAAAACCTGACTCGAGTTTACTCGAAAACCAATTAAACCGAATCCTATAAATTCAAATGTTATTCGGTTTGGTTATCATATAAATTTTCTATTGAAAAATTCGATTCACCCTATCTAGACTACCCAAAACTCGCTAAAATAACCCGAACAACACCCCTACTTTACTTGTTTTTGCTTAGGTTTTAGGTTATTTTTTGGGACTTGGTTCAAAAAATAAACCAAAAGTAAGTGAGGTTGTATTGAAAAAGTCAATGAAGTTCCACAAAGATAAATTATTCAGCTAAAAGTTTTTAATTCGTGAATTGAATGTATGGGTTGCGCCAAACTAACATATTTTTGTTTTCCAGAGCTAAAAGATGACCCAAGTGGTAAGAAAAAGGCGAATGATACACATGTTTAGTTTAGCATTCTCTTTTATATATCATTCCCACATGGACCTTTTTTTTAGAACTGGGGCTCGAATTTTTGTCTTCTAGATATGGATAATAGTAGGCATGTGTAAGAATGTATGTATGGAAACTTATATGTATTTGGGTAGGTACACATATTGTATCCATGTATGTATGTAGGTATTGTATCCTTTGACTTTTCTTACACAATCCTCTATCTAAAGTTTCAAATTAAATGTTCTATTTTGCAAGTTTTCATGGTATCACCCGATCCAAGTTGGTAGCATCGACGACAACGACATGCACACATAAAATCCCGCTATAACACGCCGGAAGCCTACTAGTATGAAGTGATCAAATTGTTTCATCATCTTCAAATTTGTTTTCCGTCACTAAACGTCTTTTTATTGTTTATACAAATTCCTTGTTTTAACTCATGATTTCTTGAAATCTATAAAAGACAAAAATAAGTCAATGTAATAGATTTAATAATAATAATCATGCATTTAAAATAATAAATAATAGGCAATTAAATGCATATAAATTCGACCAATCGAAAAGGTTGATTAAATTCAAGGAAAATGGACATAATGAAAATTGTGTCACGACTTTCGTAATCTCCTAATTATTTTTATCCACACATTATTAATTTGTTAAGGGTGTTAATATTAACATATGATAAAATCTTGTTTTAAAATGGTGTATACGGCCCGTATAAAATAATATAAACTGACAAAGGCTAATATTAACATATGATAAAATCTTGTTTTAAAATGGTGTATACGAGCCGTGTAAAATAATATAAACTGACAAAGGTCGCAGCCTTTGTCAGTTTATATTATTTTATATGGGCCGTATAACCTTATACGGTTCGTATACACCATGTTAAAACAAACATGATCGTATATAGCTTTATACGGGTCGAATAATGGTATACGACCGTATAGATAAGATTTCCTTTTTTTTGGGTTAATATTCACACATTAGGGTTTCGGTCTGGCAGTCTATATAGTGTTCAGAACCATCAAATCGAACGGCTTCTACTATCAAGGAAAACAGGTTTCAGTTTTCTTTTTACTTTGAAACAAATCCCATTTCACTAAAGAGAAAGAAAACTCAGATAAACAACCATTCGATCTGGCAGTCTATGTAGTTTTCTTTTTTACTTTTAAATAAATCTTATTTCACTCGTTCGTGTTCGTCAATTGGACATCAGTTGATGTTAATGTCCTAGTTTGGTGGTTTGTTTGAGTTTTCTTCTGATAGTGCAAGTCATCTATCATCAGTCGTGCTTGCTAAAAAAACGCAATGATTATCAAGAGTCTGAGTGTTGAGCTTCCTGTTCTCAAGTTCACAATGATTATCAAGAGTCTGAGTGTTCTTTCTCTTTGAATAAATGAGATTTGTTAAATGAAATATGTGAAATGCCAGCAACAGTCTCTAAAACTTTCAATAATAGCATCATCCCATCATAAAAAGAAAAGGTAAGAAAAGAGCCCTTTCTATACACACACCCCTATAATTTTGTTTTAATGACCATTCGATCTGGCAGTCTATGTAGTGTTCAGAACCATCAAATCGAACGGCTTCTGCTATCAAGGAAAACTAGTTTCAGTTCAGTTTTCCTTTTTACTTTTAAATAAATCCCATTTCACACATTTGTGTTCGTCAATTGGACATCAATTGATGTCCTAGTTTGGTGGTTTGTTTGAGTTTTCTTCTGATAGTGCAAGTCATCTATCATCAGTCTTGCTTTTGCTGCGGAGTTGTGGTCCACCATCTTTTCGTGTGGACAAATGAAATTTGGTGTTGAATCATTATTATTGTACAGTTTCAACCTTCCTTTTCCTTCAATTTCCAGAACATTTTCCCCAAACGAACATTCTCGATATCAAAACATTGTTTAAGCAAGAATCTAGACTCAATGAGACCATACGCGACAAGGTGGTGGTTTTGGATGGAAGAGATTCACAGTTACAAGATTTTAGTTGGGTCACAAATGGGTTGTATCGGTTATTCAGATCTCTATTCGCTCATCTTTCCAAACTGCAACACACGAATATGTGGTTCCCAATTTGTAGCGTATCATCACAAAGCCCCTGTGTTTACATGCAGTGTACAGTGTAAACTGGGATAATGGATAGATATAGTTCTCGAAGAATCTCGTTCCGTATTCTTTCCTTTTGCTAGTTCACGAAGATGAAATAAGATCAAGCTTAACGTAATGAAATAATGGTAACAACTACCAAGGGGATAACGGATATGGTAACAACTACCAAGGCGGCAATGGATATAGTAACAACTACCAAGGGGATAATGGATATGGTAACAACTACCAATGGGATATGGATATGTTGCTTAATTCATTTAGTTTTTGTTTACCACCTTCAATCTCCGTTGTTTAATTAAAATTAACAAAGCGGTCTCGGCTACATGAAGCTTTGCATTCTCTTTGATGTATGTTGCAAGTTAAATCCACAATCAACTTATGTTGGTTAATTGTAAGTATTGCATTTGCGTTAATGAGATGTTAAATGTTTTACTTGCAAATATAAATGTTTTACTTCAAATTTTCAACCTCAGTTTCCAACATAACACGCCTCATTTCATCTTTTTTACTCTTTTCTTCAATTTCAACAAATCTTTTCAACAATCAGTAAGCAAATACACAACGGTTCTCTAATTCCAGATCAGCGATATTGTTGAATCTGTTGCTGCAGCTCTATACATTGATTGTGGATTTAACTTGAAACATACATGGATGGTTTGTTCACGTATAAGGCGTGTCAGAAAGACGGAAAGCAACTTGTTGTTTAGACATTTACTTGAACCGTTAGTCATGCTTGATGTCATTTTAGCTGAACCACAACCTATTACAACATTGTATGGGGCGTGTCAGAAGGACGAAAAGCAACTTGATATACAATACGATATAAACTCGCAGGTGACAGAACCATTGCAAGTGTCTATATGGATGGTACACTTATCGCATCCCGCTCTTCTGACACCAAAGAGAATGCAAAGCTTCATGCAGCCGAGGCCGCTTTGTTAAAAATAACAAAACTAAAAAATAATGATATGGGTCCACAAGCTATTGTTGATTTTAATGAAGCAACAGAGATTGAAGGTGCTAAACAGAAACTAAATGAATTATGCAACATTTCTGCATTTTATCTATCATGTCATCGACCAACTGCTCATCATGGCGTCTAAATCCTTGAATCTCGACGCTTCTCCTTACATTACTCATCATTTCGTGAATTTAAGTTCATTAAGAAGTAATGACTGCTGACTAATTAGTGGAAAAATCTCGTTCCATATTTTCTCCTTTTGCTAGTTCTCGAAGAATCTCGTTCCATATTTTCTCCTTTTGCTAGTTCTCGAAGAATCTCGTTCCGTATTTTCTCCTTTTCTAGTTCTCGAAGAATCTCGTTCCGTATTTTCTCGTTTTCTAGTTCTCGAAGAATCTCATTCCGTATATAGATTTCAATGATAGATGTCAATCATAGTTACACAAGGCAATTAAACCTTAGAAACACCATCTAAAAACTTATATAATATGCTTCATATATTAAACATAAATAAATAAAAAATATTCCTCCATTCATTGCTTCACTTGACCCAAAAGATGATAACTTTCACCAAGGTGTTTATAATAAAACTTCAAGCATTCTGAACCCTAGCTACAAACAACCCGACAAACCCTAGCTAAAAAACAGTTCCCATAAACCAACTTGTACGCGATGAATCCTCTGTTAATCAACTTATTCCCACCGACGTAAAGTTCACCGTTATCTGCTCCATGTAGTGAATAGTTGATAGGATTAGACCACGAAAGTACTCCATCCGGTAGTTAACAGATGATCATCGGCAGGGTTCTGGCGACAACCCACATGGACAGTTGTTATGGTTCAGAAGACGATAAGTCGTTATATGTATTTTTATGTATCAGCCTGCGATTTCTTCTGGAGGGTTCACTTATGGTAGTGTTTTCCTTTTCTAATATCACCATATTCAAGCATTCTGAACCCTAGCTACAAACAACCCAACAAACTCCGGATACTAAAAGCGCTATCTAAAGAATTATTAAAATTTATTAAACAACAACAGGGCCGCAAAGCCCATTAACGATTGCGTGTTGTGGGCATTGAGACATCAACAGATAATGAGCGAATTTTTGGACTTCTTGTTCCAAATGCAGTTGTAGGATCCGTACTTAAAGGTCTTTCTCTCTCTCTCTTACATAGTTGATATGACTGGACTACAAAAGGACTCCATCCGGTAGTTAACAGACGAATAACAGTATCATTTAATAAAATTTAACGTACATACCGCATTCAAAGATCCTTGCATCACAAAGCTACTGTGTTTATATGCAATGTACAGTGTTCTAATATCACCATATTCAAGCATTCTGAACCCTAGCTACAAATAAATCAATAAACTCCGGATACTGAAAACGTCATCTAAAGAATTACTAAAATTTATTAAACGGCTGTTCTGTTTTACACAAAAAAAAAACAAAATTATATACGGGTAGTATAGCTTTATACGACCCGTATACAGATCTTAAAATCCAAAAAACCAATCAAACCTAAAAAAATAAACACATTTGACCGCATAACATTATATTGGTCGTATACACATGTATACAGGCCGTATAATGTTATACGGCCCAGATACATGTAAAAAAAAAAGATTCCAGTACATTTATTTCTGTGCAAAATCATTATATACGGCCCGTATACACTAGGGGATGTGAAAGTAAGATTACAGGAGTGTGTGTATAGAAAGTGCCTTTCTTAATTGTATGATTATATTAATCTATATAATTCGATTTGACTCCCTTGTTCCATTGTTAAGACACACATCTCCATCGCACTACAACACACAAACACAAAAATCAATTTGAAACTCAACTCAAACTCAACACCAAGTCAAATCAATAGTAACTCTTAACTTTAAATAAAGTCAAGATCAAGAATTCAAAACATATTTAACTCAACGTTTTCAT
The DNA here is from genome assembly GCA_030545235.1 of Helianthus tuberosus. Taxonomy (NCBI): domain Eukaryota; kingdom Viridiplantae; phylum Streptophyta; class Magnoliopsida; order Asterales; family Asteraceae; genus Helianthus; species Helianthus tuberosus. The sequence continues at coordinate 120,017,286 of CM060429.1, forward strand.
TTACAGTCTTTGACATCCTAAAAATATGTTTAATTTCATTTGCAAAGGTTGGTTTCATGTTTTACTCATTTTTGTTAGGGGTAGGTTCAAGGTGGTTCGGGTGGGGTGGAGTAAGTTGAAGGGCTATCTATCTTGGGGGTGGTCCCAGATGGTTTCATTGGTGATGCAAGTCCTTACCGGTGGTGGATGCAAGGATGACTGACGAAGGGCATTATCTAGAAAAAGCATATGACAATGTACCACGTGGACTGATGTGGGATAGTTTGGAGGGTAGAGGGTTACCTGGGAAATATATAGACATAATTAAGGATATGTATCATGGGACCGAAACTAGAGTCTGTGCGCCAGTAGGGGATACTGATTTTTTCCTGGTGGAGATATGACTCCACTAAGGGTCGGCGTTGAGTCCGTTTCTCTTTGCAGTTGTGCTGGATGAGTTGTCAAAGTTGATACAGGAGCCGATTCCGTGGTGCATGCTTTTTGCAGATGATATTGTGTTAGTTGCGGAGACTAAACAGTGACTGAACGAGAGGTTAGAAGAGTGGCGAGTGGCTTTAGAAGGCAAAGGTTTGAGAATTAATCGGTCAAAGACCGAGTACCTTCACTGTGACTTTAGTGGAACAGTCGACCACGAAGACTCTCAAATCACCATTGACGGTTAACCGGTGCCACAGGTTACCAGGTTTAAATATTTAGGATCGTTTATACAAAAGGATAGGGAGATAGATAGTGACGTTGTCCATCGTATCCAAGATGGCTGGTGCAGGTGGAGAGCAGCCACTGGGGTATTGTGTGATAGGAGGTTCCCAACTAAATTAAAGGGAAAATTTTGTAAAGTTGCAGTTATACCGGCTATGTTATATGAAACAGATTGTTGGGCTATCAAAAAGACGTAGACACACAAGATGGAGGTGGCAGAAAAGAGGATGTTACGGTGGATGTGTGTGCACACAAGGCTAGAGCGTATGAAAAATAAGGTTTTAGGGAAAGGCTATGGGTGGCTAGTATATCGAGTAAGATTAAGGAGGAGAGACTGAGATGGTTTGGGCACGTGAAGAGGAAGCCGGTGACGGCACCGGTTAGAGTAGTGGACGCCCTTTGTGTGGAGGGTAGGAGGAGTATAGGAAGGCCCAAACTGACTTGGGAGGAGCAGATTAGGCAAGATTTGCTAGAGTTGCATCTCTCTGAGGACATGGTCCAGGACAGGAGTTCGTGGAGACGTAGGATTAAGGTTAAGGATTGTTAGAAGAGAGTAATGAGGTGTGGGAGATTTTTGTTTAAGAGGTTAATATTTCCTACTTTTCAGGTGGACTTTACATGTGTTTATCATTTTATGTGTGTGTGTGTGTGTGTGTGTATATATATATGTGTGTGTATTTATATATATATATATACTAGGTTATCACCCGTGGTACCCACGGGTTGATTTATTTTTAGGATATTATTAATTATTTATTATTATTTGTCGGAATGGTTAAATAAAATTGCATTATAGTTGCTTGTTAGATTGTAGCCAACGTGCAGCCAATATTGCATTACATTTGCTTGTTATATTGCAGCCAAAGTGCAGCCAATATTGCATCCAATAGTGCATTACATTTGCTTATTATATTGCAGCTAAAGTGCAGCCAATTTACAACCTAAGTGGAGCCAATATTGCATCTGATAGTGCATTACATTTGCTTGTTATATTGCAGCCAATTTGCAGCCAAAGTGGAGCCAATATTGTATCCGATAGTGTGTTATAATCGCATGTAATATTGCAACCAATTATCAGGCAAAGTGTAACCAATATTGCATTACAAACGTCTGTAATATTGCAGCCAAAGTCCAGTTTAAGGTTTAGAAAAAAAGGTCGCGGGTTTAATTCTCTGGTATATATGAACTATGTGAAGAGTTTTTGTGTAAAATGGCCATTTTACCCCTCACATGAGTGGCACCATGAGAGAGATTAACGGAGTTGATAAACGGTGTTAAGGTAAAGGACATGGAGTGTGCTTAATTTAGTCGTAAAGGACATGGAATGTGCATTTTAAAAACAAAGGACATAGGATGAAATTTGATAGATAACTAAAGGACAAACTGTGTAATTTAGTCTTGATTCAATTACATCACATGTTACCAAATATCTACTATATTAAAAAAAACTGTAATTAAAATTACATCACAAGTTACCAAATATCTCCTTGTATACCACATTTGATGTCTGCTTCGAAGGTTTACCATCAGCATCATACGCTAAAATTTTGACACCTTCTCTCGTCTTCACTCTCGATAAAGCAACGTACAACTGGCCATGACTAAAAACTGGATCCTTTAAATATAGCCCAACTCTTGATAAAGACTGCCCTTTACTTTTGTTAATTGTCATAGCAAAACATACTGATAACGGAAATTGCCTTCTTTGAAACTGAAACGGTATCTTCTTGTCAGAAGGAATCATTGAAATCCTTGGAATATAAACTCTAGTACCAATATTCCCACCTGATATTACTTCAGCTTCAATAACTCGTTTACCGAGAAAGGTTATTTGAAGTCTAGTTCCATTACATAGACCACTTTGTTGATCAATGTTTCGAAGAAGCATTACAGGAACACCAACTTTAAGAACCAACTTATGATTAGGTAAACCGGCTATTTTGAGAGCATTCAAATTATCAGCAGAATACAAATCTTGTTGGAAAGAATCAAGTACTTGCTCAGTTTGACAGATACTGTCAGAGCTCAAATACTCTTTTTCTTCACCCGGAAATAACGAAAGTAAACGATCATTAATTTCATGAACAACTTCATTTTTTGGTGCTAAAATAGCTCTCTCAGAAAAGATATTGCATTGTTTGCTTGATGTTTGGTTTCGAGCCGGGGGTCTTTTTGGAAGCAGCCTCTTTATCCATATGGATAGAGGTAAGGTCTGTCTACATCCCACCCTCCCCAGACCCTACCAATAGCTTTGCTATTTATGGGACTTACTGGGTACTGTTGTTGTTGTTGTTATTAATATAAATCAAAATGGCAATAACAGGTAAGGATCCGAATTGCACACCCTTTTAATTCCATTTGTTTTGTTTGAAAGAGGTAAAACCCATGAAGATATTGAACTGTTGGAGTTTTATGAAGAAAAAAAACATAATAGTTAGAAGAATATAGTTGAAGAGCTCAGTAAGCATATGTCTCTGCCACATATGATGCATCAATTGAGATCATGTTGTCACGCATGCCACAACAACAAATTTGTTATAATAGATTGGTCTTTTTGAAAGTTTTCATGATTTTTTTTACTTCTTATTAGTTTTATGTAAGTCTCACACTGGTAGTAAGTAGCGGAATTGTCTATCATTTCAACTAAAAAATAAGCAAATTGTCGCTCCCGCAGCAACGTGCGGGTTCCCCACCAGTAGTTATTAATATAGATCAAAATGGCAATAACAAATCGTAACATTATTGGTAATTTAAAAATGGAATTAAGACGAATGAGATATCGATATTCGAAGTTGGGTTATTAGAAAAACCAAAGCTGTGAAATTTGGAAGAAAATGGATGGAATTTGTCCCACATAATAGGTGAGACAAAACTTGTGAGCCGCCTTTGTATTTTTTAAGGTCCGTTCGATGGTCACTGATTAGGTCACCACTAGCTAGTGATGAGTTGCGAGTGGAACGCGTGCCACTACTCAGTCAGTGGCTTGGTTACCAATAATGCGTTTCCATTTGTTGCTCGGTTCTGAGTTGCTTCACTTGCGATTTAGCACACATATTGCAGCCATTCGTGGGTTACCACTTCTCGTCGGCTTCTACCATTACTATAACAACCCTCCTAAAATAATTCCGACACTCCTAAATACTTAGAATGTCCCTATACGTCTAAAAATACATCCCGTATACGAGAAATGGCTCAAAATACCTTTATATCATTAAAAATAAAATAAAAACAATAAAAACAAGTCTGTCGCGGGCAGCGACAGACTACCCTTGGTTCTACGCGGGCCGCGAGCGAGGAGACAAACGGCGTGACCCGGTGCCACCACGTGTCAGACTCGTGTCGAGTCTAGCATCCGAGTCAGCCAAGCTAGGGCCTACCCTAGCTGGCGTTGCGGGCCGCAAAGCCCTCCTTGGTTTCCATCGCGGGGCGCGACAAAGTGCTGTATCAACACTATAAATAGCCTCGATCGGATTCAATTGAATTCGTTCAAAATTTTCGTATTCTCTCTTTATTTTCGGCATAGCAAATATAATATCGGGCATAATACCCCCCTAAAATAACGAAGTTCTGCCTCGTTGTAAGTATTTTAACCACCGGTTACGTATTAGATACGCTGTCCGATCAATCTAGTGCTCCGTAACGGCTGTCGAGGCTCTGCCCGACGTAGTCGTTGGAGTTCTGTCTCGGGGAGAGTATAACTAATGTAAATATTGGGTTATTATACTAATGCGTGTGCATTGTTTAAATTATTAGGTTATAACCAGGAAATCACAGGAAAAAGTCTAAACTAGCAATGTGAATAATCTCCTTTTTGTAAACTTTTTTACCAACTGTTTTTACAAAACCTCAATTGTTTTTACATTATAATTAACAGTGATTGAGTATTTGTAATTCTACAATTATCGTCGATATGTTGGGGTTTTGTATACAAAATTTGTTACTACACTGTGAGTAGTAACATGACCACAAGTTGGGTCGACAGTATCGTGGGTGGTAATTAAGGTAGAATAATAAACAAATGTAATTGCTGATTGCCCTCAATACTGTACAAGGATAAAATCTGTTTTGATTAAATTAGGATTCACTCACCAGTATTTCCCACTAACAAATGTTTTTAAAACGCGTTTCAGGTAACAAAATGTGAAAGCCAAAATAGAAGCCAGTTGGAGAGCACTGAAGGCTTGGAAAATGTGGCTATAAAAGTTACCTAAATAAAGAAAGATGTTTTATTCAATACAATAGGGTTTATCCCTATAAACATGTTTGTAATAAAAACTTGGGTTTATCCCATTATGTTTATTATAAAAAGGTGGTATTTTACTATGATAAAATATTTCCTAACTACGGTCCTGATGTAAATTCCGCTGCCAAATAATGATAAACACCGATACCACCATCTCTGAGTAGGCCGCGGCCGCCCGCCTCCCGAGGCAGGGGTCGGGGGTTGCGACAGAAGGTGGTATCAGAGCTACAGCCTCTAATCTCTGCCAAAGAAGTGTTATGCTGACATTGAAATTGTTAATTTTGTTAGGAAATAATCAATAAGACTATGTGCATACGTGTAGATTATTATTTTGTGTTATTTGACAATTTGTTAGTTCACAATATGAGTGACCAAGGACCTTCGGACGCTTACCGCCAACTGTCCAGTTCACCTAGGGACGAAGGAACCTCTTCCCAGCCGACCCCCTCAGGGTATTCGGCTGATACCAAAGAATGAATTTTCGTGTTCAAAGCACAATCTGAGGAGCCATTCCCTCCTAAGAAGAGAGGATGGTTCAGCAGAGGAGCTCATGAGAGTAGAAAAAGGATGAGAAAATTGCAACAACAGCGGGTCTTAGCAGCGGCCAATAGAGAAATGAATGTTCAAACCCAGGATATACTCAATAGGAGATTAGCAAATTTTCATATCTTAGCTACTACAGCTGCAGATCCGAATTTGAAACAATTCATAGCACCCCAGCCGTTACCACTATTTCCCACACAACCTATGGAAATTGTTAATTTTGTTAGGAAATAATCAATAAGAGTATGTGCAAACGTGTAGATTATTATTTTGTTTTATTTGATAATTTGTTAGTTTACAATATGAGTGACCAAGGACCTTCGGAAGCTTACCGCCAACTGTCCAGTTCACCTAGGGACGAAGGAACCTCTTCCCAGCCGACCCCCTCAGGGTATTCGGCTGATACCGAAGAATGAATTTTCGTGTTCAAAGCACAATCTGAGGAGCCATTCCCTCCTAAGAAGTGTAGGATCATGTAAGGACCCGAACGAGTCGTTCAGAGGAGTTTTACTTTGTTTCAGAGGCGGAAACTAAGAAACAAAGGTAAAAACAGCTTGTTCTTCACTTTAAAACTCTTTCTGATTTATTTTACAGCTATTACAATCAGTCTTCACACCGGCAGCACCTCGGTATGGAATACAAGACCTCGATCCAACTAACTCTCTGATTTCGCTCTCAACGACTATATATAGTCGTCTTGATTCCGCTCGAAAGATACCAGAACCAGTTGGACTGGAATTAGCAACAATGTGATTCCGCTCGAAACCGTTTCGGGCGGAATTATCATTTAGAGCTTGGAGCGAAATCAGCTTCTTACACATACAAATTTTCCTATTTTCTCGATCTACTAGCCCTGATCTATACAATCTAATTTATGACTCGATACAAGACGAAGTCGACAAATGCATGCACTAACAGACTCCCCCTCAGATGTTGACGAGTCTTACGTATTGAGTCTTCGCATCTTCAGTCTTGATCAGTCTCTGGGCTTCACTCTTTCACTCAGCATTAACAGACTCCCCTTAACAATGTGCTGGCATTCCTTCAGTTCATCAGCATCATCTGCTTCAGGATCATAATCTGGCTTTCACAGGTTCAAGATCATCACCTGACTCAATACTTTGTTCACAGAATCGAAACCTGGCTCATGCTCTATCCACAGCATCCTCAGGTATCGGAACCTGACTCTTTAAGCATCCTCAGGATCGATCAACCTGGTTCTCTATCATTTAGCTTTGACGTTGTTCCAAGATCGTCACCTGGCTCACGTTCAGCTCAGGTTATCTGCACAATCTCTACCTCAAAGTAAATTTTCACACATAAAACACTTCAATGTATGCACTAACACTGACTCTCCCTAAAAAATAACTCAATATTTTTAATGAACCACTTTAAAATTTGATCAAAACACATTTGATTTTCAAACAAATACTTCTTTTCACAAACATGTCATCATGTTTAGCACTTGGGATTTTGAAAATCAGCTCTCCAACATCAGTTATCGAAAATCTTTTTGGATTTTTCAAAAGTTATGCTAAAACACACCGAAAATCTTTTTGAATTTTTGAATGTAAAGAAATACAGTAAAGAAATATTTACAGACAATATTTTTGTGAGTTTTGTGTAAGAGGATCATATCAGTTCTTGACAAGTCACAAGTACCGTTGAGCTTAGTTACACATTAAGAATTAAACAATTCACTTAGATTGCCGATATACTGATCCACTTAAATTCTCACACAAATTTCAACTAATTCAAGATATGAGTTAAATGTTTTAAGAACTTAAACTCATTCATGTGTCCCACCTCTTGAATATACTCCCGTATCTAGATCCCAATATTCAGTCTTACAGGTGAATATACCACAGATGATATCTGTAAAGGAATAAATTATAGTACGAAACCGTGAGAGCTCAGGTCAGAACTTCCGTTCAGCAGAGAGATGACGGCTCAACTTTTGGTGTTTCCCCTTTAGAGGATCTTTTGTATTACAACAGCAATGACTATCAATTTTATTGTTTCATCAATTTGCTGAGGGCGACGCTATTTTTCAAGCAAGCAGAAAGTATTCTCCGGGGACAAGGCCATTGCTTCCGCAAAATCAGAAGTCCCGGGATAATACCCCAGATATCACTGAGCATAAAGACCTAGTATCTCAGAAAGAGGGACCTTTCAAACGAGATTTCAGGGGTTACCTATATATCCAAGTAGTGTTCCCCACGAAATAAGCAAGATTGAATTTAAGTTTATATCCCGAAAAAGCTTACTAAATGTGTAAAAACCTATCGGCATATCATCAGTGAGACTGTTTAACGCTATTTAAACATTACATTTCTTTAGCATACTGTAACTGTCTACTAATGTACTATCATTTCCTCTTCTTTGACACTAAAACTCATTTTTAAATTTTATCATGTTTTTGTCTTTTTTCAAATTTTCTAATGTTTTTGAATTTTCAGAAATAAATTTCTACTCCCCCTAAAATGCAAACACATTAAAAGAAATTTGAAAACAAACTATACATGAAAATTGACAACCGATATCGAATCACTTCAATTCGCCATCCACTAGGCATAAACAATCCGAACTCCCCCTTACACAAAACTATTTTCTCATTATGATTTCAAAACACTTAAGTTTGTTTTAACCAAAATGATTTTTCCGGAAAATAAGTTTTGTTAATTTTATCACTTGTAAGTTCTGGGTGTGATTCATCACTTTGTCTTTCAAATACCACTTGTAAGTATGGTCCAATCAAGTTCAACCTAATGACCTTGATTAACCATTTGTCAAAACAAACCTTTGTACCAATTAAAAGAAAATCAAGTACAACTTAATGTCCCTGATTTATCTCTTGAAGGAATATCACATCTACACAAAATCATTTTACCAATAAAGATGCCGATTCCTGCTTCACACTTACCAACCTGGAAACTCCGGTAATTCACATTTATCCTGTAAAAATTTAACTATTTTTAAGATTCAATCACACAATCAATTACTAAGAAAGATGCCGATTCCTGATCCACGATTACTAACTTGGGATCTCCGGCAAAGTCAGATGTTCAAGGGAAAAGAATTTCCACCCAAGTCTGACCAACCTTGGGTGTTTTTAGCTCCTTTAGCTCTTGTTCAGTTGGGTTAAAAGTTGCTTTCTTTGTTGCGTAAAAATCTTTAACCCCTTTTACTTTCCCATCAAGCATTTCCCCAAAATTTTCTTAACATTTCCATTGAAAACTTTCTCGACATCAAACTCTTTCTTCTCAGAATAAAACTGACCTGAGATTTCAACCTTACCAACTTTCTGTTTAATCTTTTCAAAATTCAGTGATGGAAACACATCATCATTCACTGAAGATACAGAAATTACCTCTTTTACCTCACCTTGTGGCTCTTCTGGCTTTGTGGAACCAGAATCATTGCCGACTTTTACATCACCCTTCTTGACAACCCACATTTGGTTATCTTTTGCTTTCTTTTTGTAAAAATTCTTTTTAGAACATTCACAAACCTCATAAATTGAATTTTCAAACATTTTGAATTTTTCGGTTGGTGGTTCAACAGCAACAACTATTTCTTTCAGTTTTTCAGAAACTCCCTGTTTAGTCTTAGCATTTTTCGGACAGTTCCATGCAATGTGACCAGTTTCATTGCATTTGAAACAGGTTCGAGTCTCTTTTGGATGAAAAACTCCAGTTCCATTCCTTTTCTTTTCAGCAAGAAACTCCTGGTTTGATTGTTTCCAGAATGGTTTCTTCTGTTCTTCTTCTGCACTTCCTCCTGAAACAAATTCTGTTTTTGTTTTAGAATTTTTCTCATTTTTATAATTTTCTGATGGAATAAAACCTAATCCTTTCTTTTTGTAGCTACCATTATGGTTTGGTTTCTTTTGAAAACCAGAACCAGAATTGTAACCCTTTTTCTTGTTTAATCGTTGTTGTACTCTTGAAGTGTATTTTTTAGGTTTTCCAGTAAGATTTAAATCTTTTATTTCAGAAATCTTAATTTCTGTCATTTTGAAAACCTTTTTGATCATTTCAAATTTAACACTTCTTATTGGAAACTCTTTGTCAGAATATAATTTGTCAGAATCATTTAAAGTATATGCTACTTCAAATGTTTCATCATCCAAATTCGATTTTGATAACAAAAACTCTTTACTATAAGCCCGTTTAACCGACGACTGTGGACTGTTGACCGACGAACTTGAACCTCCAGACTCAGACTTTGACTCAGACTCCTCATCTGTATCCAACACCTGATCGACCACCTTTTTAATTAAGTCAGACTCATGATCAGTGTCAGACGATGTGAAAGTAACGTCAATGTTTTCTGGTAAATCATCAGTTGTATCGGTTTTTAACTTTATATTGACTGCTTTTTCGACTTGCTCCTCATTTGGTTTTCTGGGAGAATAACCTTCCCAGATCGGAGGCAGACACTTGTTATAGCTAGCAGTCAGTTTCTTACCAGTATCCTTCTTCTTTGGCTTCTCATCTTGAAAAGCTTCCATACCTGCAACAGTCGGATAAATTCTATCAATAAGATAATCAGAACTAGAATAACTCTGCAATAATCGTCTGATTCTCTCATTTTCAATCTTTTCAGTTTCCAACTCTTGCTTCCACTTTGCACTTTCTTCGATGTAAAAGTTAATAGCTTTCTGATTCGTCATCAATGTTGCATTCATCATCGTCAAAGCATTTTCTCTTTCAGAGTTTGTCTTTTGAAGACCAGTTACTATTTTGTTCAAAACATCATAAGATTCTTTCACGTAATTTAGATTGAACAGTAATTGCTCTTCAAAATTCTCAAACTCAGCCAGCTTTTCATCTTTTGCTGCACATTCCTTGCAAGGTTCCAAACACTTTGTGCAAGGCTTGATGCCTTCCACAATCTTTTCAACTTCTATTATCTTCTCAGCTTCAGTCACCCTATCTGCTTCACCTACCTGCTCAGTCTCAACATTCTTCTCAGCAACACTTTCAGACTTCATTTCCTTTTGTTCTTTTGTAGCTCGTTTCTCCTTCAGTTTCTCCAAGCGATCTGCAAAATAAAAATGAAAACTTTCAGGAGAAAGATGAATTTTAGCAACATTAGTATGTCTTTCTTCTTCGTCATCACTGCTGTCATCAGTTGGTGTTTGATCAAACTCTGCTGATTTGTCAGAATTATCATCTGAAGAACCAGAATCAGCTGGTGTTTGATCAAAAACAACTTCCTTTTCTGAACTTTTATCACTTTGTGAACTTTCATCTGAGCTTTGTGAACTTTCTTTAGATGCAACAGACTCTTCCTCCACATTCTTCACAGTCTCACCAATAGACTTCATCCATGTGGTAAACATATCTGGTTCTTTCAAAATTTTAGCAATGAATGCTTTAAACTCTCCTTTTTCATCTGCAAACATATCCCAGTTAAAGCCTTCAGGTAATCTTTCATCATCTTGATTGATTAGGCATGCTTTGCTTTCGGATGATATGTATTTGTTCCAGTTAAAATCCACCAGACATGCTCTCTTTGAATCCTCGATCACTTTTCTACCATGAGCCACCTGTGGTTCTTGCTGTTGTTGCTGACTAACTTGCTGATATATGGCTTTCCGGTAATAGTCATCTTTTCCGAACGGATTCTTTACATCACTAGCTTCTCTGTTCTTGCATTCCCTCTTGAAATGACCTTTCTCCCTGCATCGAAAACAAGTAACTTTAGATTTATCAAAACCTAAAGTAGACACATGTGCATCAAGAAAGTCATTTCTTCCAGCATTCAGCTTGAATTTTTCAGCTCTTCTCAGAACGCTAGCTAGACACCATTTGATGTCCATTAGTTCCATTTATTCTGCGTCTATCTGATCGTAATCCTCCTTTGTGAGCATAGGATTCCTGATTCGCCCAGCGACCAAACCTTCATAAGAAAGTAGCACAGAACCAAGTAAAGCCATGTGATCTTTTGCAATCTCTTCAGAAAAACTTTGACCATCTGGAAGATTCAAGGCAATATTGCATTGTTTCACATAACCACTACCACTTTTAGTACTTTGAGAACTGAAACTTGAAGTTGAACTCTTTGGATTAACGCTCGGGTATGAAGAGAAACCACTACTGCTTTTAGGACTTTGATCAACATTTTCAGTAGAATCTCCAGCACTAAATGCAGTTTGTATCTTTGGCCTTCTTTCAACTTCTGGAACACTGCCTTTGTAGTACATTTTTACATCCTGTTGACCACTTGGACTGTTCATCCTTGCAATCTTCTGCTGTTCCAAATCTTGACCCTCAATCTTCTCGATAAACTGAGAAATTGTTAACCCATCATAAACCCCAGTGTTCTTCAGAATCATCAAATATGTGCCCCATTCCTTTTGTGGTAAAGCGTCAGCTAACTTGTCTACCCATTCTTCACGATCTTTTGTTATATTCAGCATCGACATGGATCGCACTAAGTGGCAATAACGTTCAATTAGCTTCTTTGTATCTTCACCCGGTAGACTGCTGAATAAATCAAACTCTTTCTTGAGCAACGCCTTCTTGCTCTTAATCATGTTCTCACTGCCTTTAAACTTGACTTTCAGAGCATCCCAGATTTACTTTGAAGTCTTGTCATGTTGTAGCAACACAAAGATATCTTCTTTGATAGCCTGCTGAAGTAAACTGATCATCATCTTTTCAGCACGGTACATGTCACGTTCTTTGTCACTAAATTCTGAGAGTTCTTTGATAACTTGTAGATCTGTTCGTGGTAGAACATACTTCTTTAGAATACATTCCCATGATCTTAGATGGTTAGCTTGTACCCAGTTTTCGAACCTATCTTTCCACCCGTAATACTCCTCAATGCTCATTAGTTTCGGGGGTTTTTGAGTAGTTCCTGTTTCGTTTTCCAAATTCATGGCTTGAGCAATGACAGTCGGGGTAGTCGGAGTGGCAAACGCGTTGTAGAATTCGTTCTCCATTTTTTCAATAGCACGTATTTCAAAAACAATTGTTTCAAGCGAAATAACCCTGAATCAATACAAGTGGAATAGTAGACAACTCTTTCAAGCGAAATCTCCAAACATAACACTCTTGAGCGGAATCACCCAAATAACTATCAAGCGGAATCTGATTTTGTAATTAGGAACGAAATCACAACAAATATTGGAGCGGAATTAACAGTTTTGTTAACTTGGAGCGTAATCAACAGTTTTGTTAACTTGGAGTGAAATCAGAAACTTTGTTAATCTTGGAGCAGAATCAACAAGAACTTTGAAGCGGAATTAACATTTTGAAGCAGAAACAGACAACTTGGAGCGAAATCAGTCAATATTATGGAGCGGAATCAGACAAGTGGAACACTTTGGAGCGGAATCAGTCAAGTTCGAGCGAAATAAGTCGAGCGGAATCAAGATCTTGAGCTGAATCAGAAAAAGTTCTTTCGAGCGGAATCACTTCTCGAGTTGATTTTGGTCATTTTTACTGCGAATTCAGCTCTGTAACTTTCAAGGATTTGTTAATATGTATTTTTACACAGTCTATGAAAAATTGATCCGATTTGGACCGTGAAGTCTTCCTGAACTGATGAAAGAAGGTGTAGAAGATAGAAAATGTAATCAAAATCAGCTGTATTCTGCAGAACTCCTCAACCTGAGCTCTGATACCAATTGTAGGATCATGTAAGGACCCGAACGAGTCGTTCAGAGGAGTTTTACTTTGTTTCAGAGGCGGAAACTAAGAAACAAAGGTAGAAACAGTTTGTTCTTCACTTTAAAACTCTTTCTGATTTATTTTACAGCTATTACAATCAGTCTTCACACCGGCAGCACCTCGGTATGGAATACAAGACCTCGACCCAACTAACTCTCTGATTTCGCTCTCAACGACTATATATAGTCGTCTTGATTCCACTCGAAAGATACCAGAACCAGTTGGAGCGGAATTAGCAACATTGTGATTCCGCTCGAAACCGTTTCGGGCGGAATTATCATTTAGAGCTTGGAGCGAAATCAGCTTCTTACACATACAAATTTTCCTATTTTCTCGATCTACTAGCCTTGATCTATACAATCTAATTTATGACTCGATACAAGACGAAGTCGACAAATGCATGCACTAACAAGAAGAGAGGATGGTTCAGCAGGGGAGCTCATGAGAGTAGAAAAAGGATGAGAAAATTGCAACAACAGCGGGTCTTAGCAGCGGCCAATAGAGAAATGAATGTTCAAACCCAGGATATACTCAATAGGAGATTAGCAAATTTTCATATCTTAGCTACTACAGCTGCAGATCCGAATTTGAAACAATTCATAGCACCCCAGCTTTTACCACTATTTCCCACACAACCTATGGAAATTGAGCCAAACCCAGTAGACCAAAATCCAGCACCTGCTTTTGACCCAGCCGAGATTCCTAGAGTACCAACACCCCATCCCCCAGACTATGACCCATGGTTTGACGACCACATGGATTACCAACAACTTTACCCTATATAGGAACCCATGCAAAACCCAGTAGCACCTTATCCAAACTTGGATCCTCTAGACCCATACTTTGATAATGACCAATATATCAGGGAGATTCTAGAGAACCCGTATCCACGAGAGGAACCGATGCCCCAATACCCTGGACCAATACCAGCACCCGCACCACCCATGAGCACTGAGAATGTGCAAGAACTCCAAACCTTTGGTGAGGAGATATTAGAAGGAAGTGAGAGAATGAGACAGATAGGTGGGAGGCTCGTCTGGAAGTATGACGAGCGTAACATGCAGTTTTGGATGGACCCCCATTAAGTAATAATAATAATAATAATAATAATAATAATATATATATATATATATATATATACACATATAATATGTTTGTATGAAAAAAAGATAGATAATCATATAGCTACTGATGCCTACTAGTATTGTATTTTAATTTCCAGTTATGGTTTGTACTAGACACACATATATATAAAATAGAGTAAAGGTCGCAATGTACGAAGATTTTGGATCAATATGCTTGTTGTGTGATTGTTTGCATTGGATATTGTTTTGCGATATTAATACCTGGTAAATGTTTATAATCTAGATGGCCGATGCAGCAAATCAGGAAAACCAGAATAATGATAACCGAATAAATAACAGTGAAATTCGACACATTGTAACCCAAGGAATTAGAGATGTTATGCCATATATCATCCAACATGTTAAAGAAGCGGAAAATAATAACAGTAATAGTGGAAGTAAGCGAACCCATACTGAACCTAGTCATAGCGTGAACAATGGACCCTTTCTTCAACTGCCAATTCCAAAAAGAAGAGGAACCATGTCTTATGGTTGTTCTTACAAAGAATTCTGGTCCTGCAAACCAATAGAATTCTCTGGCAATGAAGGGGCCATTGCAGCTCTACGCTGGATAGAAAAGACTGAGGCAGTCTTAAAAATAAGCAAGTGCGCAGAAGAAGATAAAATCATGTTTGCTTCCAATTTATTTAAGAATGCAGCTCTAGAATGGTGGAACACTATCCTCCAATCTAGGGGAAGTGACAGGGTCTATAATATGGAATGGAATGAGTTTGAAAACATGGTAGAAAGGAAATTATGTCCTCCCAAGGAAAAGGAACAGATAGCTAATAAATTCTTGCACCTTAGAATAACTGGAGTAGATAGCAAGGGTTACACTACTACATTATTTGAATATGCTAGACAGTGGCTGATACGTGGTCGAAAACCGGTGTTCGTTAATGTTTAAGTTCATGTATTTGCTTAACTTTTAATCTCGAATAGCCTACTTTTAATGGGATTTGTGTTTTGCAGGTCTTACAGAGTTTAAGGAGCTATTTGGGAGCTTTACGGAGCACTGGGAGCGAACGGGATCAACCGGGGATGTGAAATGAACAAAACTGGGTTAATCACGAAGATTGGATGTGTTTTAGGGGATGTTAATGGATTTAAAATGAATATATTGGAATATGGCATGATAGAGGACTGAATTACGAGTACGTGGGCGAAAACGGTGAGTAAAACGGAGCTATAACGAAGAAGTTATGAAGAAAACAGTTTTGGCAGAAACTGGCAATTGTAGAGGGCGTCGCCGACGGGTAAACAGGCCGTCGCCGACGGCTTTCCGTTTCTTGTATCGTGAATTTCAAGTTTTGTTGAGTTTGGATGAGTTGTAACGGTTGGAGGAGCCATTTTTCGGGGGTTACGAACCTTGGGAGGTAAAAACACCTCCTTGGAACCATTCTTGATCATCCAATTCATCCCTAATCAATCCTAACACAACCACTAACACCATATTCATCCTAACCCTAATCAAATCACCATCTCCATCATTCCATCATCACCATCATCCTCTTCCACCTTCATATTCAAACCCTAACTTCCACCTCTCCTCAAGACTTGAAGATTATGGTTCGGGGTTCGTGTTCATCCTCGGTGATCGTGCTTCTTCGACTATGAACGGCTAGTCTCCTCGGTTTCACCCCGGTATAGGTAGTTGTTCAATTTAGGGTTTCGAATTGTTTCTTGCTTCAACTTTGTGACAAATTGTGTTTGATTTTTGAAACGATTGACAATAGTTTACATTTGTTTCGTATTCGTAAATTGTCGAACGATGTTAAAAGTTATGACTTTACGAAATGGTTATGTGTAGTTATGCATTGTCGTGGTTAGGTTTTACTTGTGTTGATTACAAAGTGCATTCTTGTCCGTTTTTCGAAACGTTGATAGTTATTGGCACCTAAGTCACGGTACACTAAATCCGCTAATCGTATGCAATTGAGTTGAATCTAAAATTTGTAGAAACCCTAGGTTGGCAATTACCGAAACCGGGTGTGGAACTTGTTTCTAGTTTCTTGTTTCAATCATTTAGTAATTTAGTTTGCTATCTTAGTTAATCAACAGTAGTTTTAAATAATATCAATTTGTCGGCTTAGTCCGACTCCTTTTCAAAACCTAACAAACAAATAAAAATAAGCAAGCTTCATAATCAATTTGTACATTTTTGTAAATAGTCTAACTAGTCGAACAGGTCGTGCGATACTGACCACATGCTCTTCGTGGATTCGATACCCGACTTACCCTAGCTACCTAGGTTTAATTGGGTTTTTGACTGATCGGGACGACACGGTCACGTCAAAATGGCGCCGTTGCCGGGGAGCTAGTGCGCTTAGTATTTCATTGCTTGTTCGATTTTAGTTTAGTTTATTTTCTTTCCTTTTTCTTGTATATTTGTGATTTTACTTCGGGTGGTCGAGCTTGTTTGTGCAGGTACATGTTTTGCAGGTACCATCTTTCAATATGAATTGGGTAGATGATGATCCGTGTGAGTGTTGCGGAAGCGGAGAGCACTATTTAGAGGATTGCTCTGTTTTCTACGAAAAAGTTCAAGCCAACAAGGAACGGGAAAACTACCTCAGCGGATTGTTTGAATATAGGAGGGCAGATTATGAAGATTTCAATGGTCCATCCTCATACTATCCATACAATAATCCACCACCAGAGCAAGAAAGCGAAACTTACCGGTCATGCCCTTGTTGTGGCAAAGTTCACATACATGAAGATTGCCCAGTGTTTTGGAAAGATCCAGTGTTTTGGAAAGAAAAAATAAAGTCCGGTTACAAGCCACCTTCATATCAGGGATACTATCAGTCAAATGTCAACAACAATTATGAGCCAAAGTGGGATTATGATAGTTATGAACCCGAGATGCCATGTTTCCCAAGTTACCATGAGGAGTATGACGATTATTATTATGAATACCCTCAACCGGCATACGAGGAACCTCAAGATTCAACAAGTTCTAAGCTCGATACAATCATGAATTTTATCATTATTTCAAATCAAGAGATTAAGATGGAAGTGAAGAAGGAACTTGAGGCGAAGGATAAAGCTAATGAAGCCTTGGCAACGAAAGTGAGTCAACTCGCCGAAGAATTGGCTCAACTTAGACGAGATCAAGAGGTGTTGGCTAGTGATACAATAGTAGATGGTGATGTGGTGGAAGAGGTTATCGATCTTCCCGAGCAAGAAAATGAATGTTTGAACCGAGCGGAAGACATCACACCGCGAGACGAGTCGAATCCGAAAGATGCCCACGTTCATATCCATCCTTCTCCCATACTTATCACTCCAACCAACAAAGTTGGGGATGCGGGTTCGGGTATAAGGATTCGAAGGGTGGCGTTGCAAGACATAGGCCAGTTTAGTAAGAAGTGACCCCAAAGTTGTACAATATGCATGCCGAGCAAAATAAAAAGAGAATGGATCCAGCATGCCAAATACCGAGCGTATGTAGGCAACTCGGTAGGAAAATGTGCACTTCGACCACCATGAGAGGCAAATCAGGTATAATTGTTGTAGAGTTTGTACTATTATTCGTTTTATTTTTATTTTTTTTCTTTTCTTAGTTAAATGAACTTTGTGGGTGTGTTCCCTATATAACCCTCACGAGACCTCTCGTCCTCCCGAGCTATCGGGAGGTTTAAAAGGGCTTGTTGCATAAGCTAAATGCAACCGTGATTCCTACGAAAGTGAGTTAGGTTTGTTGTTATTGTAAATTAATTTTCCACATACATCAAGGTAAACTAACGTATGATTTGGTAATATCTTCATAAAAGTGGTAGAACTAGGTAGCTAATAAATTTTAATGGTTGTGAGAAGCATGCTTCTACACAAGGGTTAAGATTTGTAGGTACATTATGTTCGTGGGACGACCGCTTTCTTGAAGAGAAGAAGAGCACACGAGGAATGAGCTCAAAAATCAGGTGCATACATTTCTTTTTACCTTGATTCTTAGTTTAGTAATAAGTGGATTGTATTTTGTATTTTATTTTTCCGGGGTGAAATTTTGGGGGGTTAGTCGTGTCACATCCCTTGTGCGTTTTAAAACTCTAGTTCTTACACATTGAGGACAATGTTTACCTCAAGTGTGGGGATGGGGGAGTAGTAAAAGTTTTCGATTTTGACCCGTTCATTTAAACACTACACATTGAGGACAATGTTTACCTCAAGTGTGAGGATGGGGGAAAATTTCAAAAAATTTTCAAAAATTTCTTGTTTCAAAAGCGATCTTAAAAGCATAAGTAACTAAGTCAACGAGGGATAGCACAACCCATTTGGTCTTTTGTCATGGTCAAGTGCAAATTAATAGCATGACTGATATTTAGCGGGTGGTTATTTGGGAATAATCCGCCTAAGAAACTAGTATTTTATGCATGTCACATACCATACCTTTTTAGATATGTGAGGTTTTGAGCCACTTTTATATCATAGATTACATACCTATGTTTCTTTGTTTGAGTGGACCATTAGTCATGTATTGTAGAACTTGCAACTTTTGATATGTTTGAGACCATAGACCGAATACAAGCACGAGAATGATTAAGGCATTAGGTGAACATTTTCCTTTAAAACCATTTATCTATCTTTACCCAAATAAATCCCCTAGTTGCCCACTTTGAGCCTAAACCTTTCGTTTGACCAACCCAATGAGCCCATAACCGTAAACCTTTTTATTTTTAAGACCGTGTGATGAAAATTCGATTGTAGGAGTATATGTTCGTATAGTTGTGATTTATTTATTTATTGTGAAAAAAATCAGAAAATGTTACGAAAAAAAAGAAAAAAAGAAAAGTTGTTGAGAAAAATACAAAAAATATGTGTCTTAGCTTGTTGAATAAAAGGAAAAAAAAATCGTTGCCTCGTAGTTGATGTCTATAGTTAGTTTTGTTTATAGTAGTAGCTTTGTAATAAAAATCGAGTTTTCATCACCTTAGCCACTTTAAAATATCCTATTTCCTACCCTTCGCCTAGCTCCATTACAACCCTTCAAAGACCTTTTGACTTGTGCTTAGTATTCGTGTTCGGTGGTGGAAAATGATTGAGTTGCAAGCCTATGCGGGTACGTGTTCTAATTGGTTTGAGTGATTATTTCAAAAGCGCTAATGCATCAACTATTAGCCAACTTGTAAACCGAGTGGAGTGAACATTGTGAGGGATATGCATGATTTACTAGTTTCAATGGCGGGTTAATCTTGGATAACCATTTTATATGTGATTATTCACTTTATCGTTAGATATTTCGTAAATTGTAAAAAGTTTGAACCGGGTATGACTTTAGACCTTAACTTACGTCTCAAGAATGGGAAGTGTGTTTCTTGTTCGACCCACATCAAAGTGAAAAATAGATTTGATTGAGGGCAAGCAAACGACAAGTGTGGGGATGTGATACGTGGTCGAAAACCGGTGTTCGTTAATGTTTAAGTTCATGTATTTGCTTGACTTTTAATCTCGAATAGCCTACTTTTAATGGGATTTGTGTTTTGCAGGTCTTACGGAGTTTAAGGAGCTATTTGGGAACTTTACGGAGCACTGGGAGCGAACGGGATCAACCGGGGATGTGAAATGAACAAAACCGGGTTAATCATGAAGATTGGATGTGTTTTAGGGGATGTTAATGGATTTAAAATGAATATATTGGAATATGGCATGATAGAGGGCTGAATTACGAGTACGTGGACGAAAACAGTGAGTAAAACGGAGCTATAACGAAGAAGTTATGAAGAAAACAGTTTTGGCAGAAACTGGCAATTGTAGAGGGCGTCGCTGACGGGTTAACAGGCCGTCGCCGACGGCTTTCCGTTTCTTGTATCGCGAATTTCAAGTTTTGTTGAGTTTGGACGAGTTGTAACGGTTGGAGGAACCATTTTTCGGGGGTTACGAACCTTGGGAGGTAAAAACACCTCCTTGGAACCATTCTTGATCATCCAATTCATCCCTAATCAATCCTAACACAACCACTAACACCATCTTCATCCTAACCCTAATCAAATCACCATCTCCATCATTCCATCATCACCATCATCCTCTTCCACCTTCATATTCAAACCCTAACTTCCACCTCTCCTTAAGACTTGAAGATTATGGTTCGGGGTTCTTGTTCATCCTCCGGTGATCGTGCTTCTTCGACTATGAACGGCTAGTCTCCTCGGTTTCACCCCGGTATAGGTAGTTGTTTAATTTAGGGTTTCGAATTGTTTCTTGCTTCAACTTTGTGACAAATTGTGTTTGATTTTTGAAACCATTGACAATAGTTTACATTTGTTTCGTATTCGTAAATTGTCGAACGATGTTAAAAGTTATGACTTTACGAAATGGTTATGTGTAGTTATGCATTGTCGTGGTTAGGTTTTACTTGTGTTGATTACAAAGTGCATTCTTGTCCGTTTTTCGAAACGTTGATAGTTATTGGCACCTAAGTCACGGTACACTAAATCCGCTAATCGTATGCAATTGAGTTGAATCTAAAATTTGTAGAAACCCTAGGTTGGCAATTACCGAAACCGGGTGTGGACCTTGTTTCTAGTTTCTTGTTTCAATCATTTAGTAATTTAGTTTGCTATCTTAGTTAATCAACAGTAGTTTTAAATAATATCAATTTGTCGGCTTAGTCCGACTCCTTTTCAAAACCTAACAAACAAATAAAAATAAGCAAGCTTCATAATCAATTTGTACATTTTTGTAAATAGTCTAACTAGTCGAACAGGTCGTGCGATACTGACCACATGCTCTTCGTGGATTCGATACCCGACTTACCCTAGCTACCTAGGTTTAATTGGGTTTTTGACTGATCGGGACGACACAGTCACGTCAGTGGCGGATCTAGGATTCCGACCAAGCGGTAACGTTTTATAAATAAGCGGTAACGAAATCGAAAAAACGTCAAATTTTTCCAAAATTTACACTAAAAACGTCAAAAAATTTCCGACCAAGCGGTAGCGGAGGCTACCCCTTGTTACTACATACATCCGCCCCTGATGCTAGAATAGTGCCAACCCTAGCATCACCAGAACCAGTGTTAATCTCCCGTTACATCTGGGGATTAATCAGTGAAATTAGACATGTAGTCAAGGGAGCTAGACCACAAACTATAGAAAAAGCTGTAGAACTAGCAAATACATTGACTGATGAATTAGTGCGTACCCAAGAAGAAAACCAAAGGAAGAACCTAGCTCAAAAGCTTACCCAAGAATTTCGCTACGGTAATTCCAACCGTGGGAAAAATATAGGTGTAGAGGTAATTCCTACCTCTACACCTTACTGTAAAGCCTGTAAGAAGAAGCATTCAGGAATATACTCCACCTACTGCAATTACTGCAGATACCAGGACATAAGGAAGAAGATTGTAGGAAGAAACTCAGTAATGGAGTATGCTTCAACTGTAGAGAAAAAGGGCATATCAAGCCGAACTGTCCGAAACTAGCTCCAGCCACGCACAACAAGACTACTAAGAATGCTAGAGCATTTGTTCTGACTGCAGAAGAAGCAAAAATGATTCCGGACGTGATTGCCGCTACGTTTTTAGTTAATGATGTTTTTTAGCAAAGTATTATTTGACTCTGGTGCGAACCAAAGTTTTATTAATACTTCATTTTGCAAATTTCTCAATCAACCATTAACTAAACTCCAACAAGAATGTCTAGTAGAAACAGCAAATGGAGAATCCATTAAGATTACTGAAATCTTGCATGGAGCAAGAATAAAATTTTTAAATCAAAAGTTTATTGCAAATCTTTACCCAATGAATCTGGCAGGATTTGATATTGTATTAGGAATAGATTGGTTAATAGCCAATAAAGCCAGTATTCTGTGTAATCAAAAGTCAATCCAAGTAAATTCACCAAAAGGTGAAAAGATCACAATTAAAGGGGATAAGCCAACTAGACCCACGAAATTCATCTCTGTGATGAAAACTGCAAGTTATGCTAGGAAAGGATCACTAGTGTATATGATTTCTATAATCATTAACACTAAAGGAAAAAGAATTAAAAGATATTCCTGTAGTATACCAATTTTCAGATGTATTTCCAAAAGAAACTACCCGAATTACCGCCAGACCGGGAAGTCGAATTAAGAATTCATCTGCTACCCGGAACAGCACCAGCGGAGATGCAAGAGCTAAAGAAACAGTTAGATGAACTGTTGGAGAAATGATTCATACAGCCAAGTTCATCGCCTTGGGGAGCACCAATCTTGTTCGTTAAAAATAAAAACAGATCAATATGTGCATTGATTACCGTGAATTGAACAAAGTCACGATTAAAATTCGGTACCCATTACCGAGAATCGATGATTTGTTTGATCAGTTACAAGGAGCTCGATTCTTTTCTAAAATCGATTTACGCTCAGGATATCATCAATTAAAGGTACAGGAAGAGGACATTCCTAAGACCGCTTTCAGAACAAGGTATGGCCATTATGAATTTACTGTCATGCCATTTGGTTTAACCAATGCCCCAGCCGCATTTATGGACATGATGAACCGAATATGTAAGCCATATTTGGATAGATTCATAATTGTATTTATAGATGATATTCTCATTTACTCTAAAAGTAAAGAGGAACATGCAGCGCATCTGCATGCACTTCTAAATTTGCTAAGAAAAGAAAAGCTTTATGCTAAATTTTTGAAATGCGAATTTTGGTTAGAAGAAGTGCAATTTCTTGGATATTTGGTTAATCATGAAGGAATCCAAGTGGATCCCACAAATATTGAGGCGATTACTAAATGGAAAACCCCCGAATCACCAACAGAGGTTAGAAGTTTCCTAGGACTAGCCGGTTATTATAGAAGATTTATCCGAGATTTTTCTAGAATAGCCATTCCCTTAACAAAACTTACCTATAAGTCTGTTAAGTTTGAATGGGGACCAAAACAAGAAGAAGCCGTTAGAATTCTTAAGCAAAGATTAACCAACGCACCCATACTAGCATTGCCGGAAGGAACTGAAGATTGCGTAGTTTATTGTGACGCTTCTAAGATAGGTTATGGATGTGTGAAGATTGCGTAGTTTATTGTGACGCTTCTAAGATAGGTTATTGTGACGCTTCAAAGATTAACCAACGCACCCATACTAGCATTGCCGTTAGAATTCTTAAGCAAAGATTAACCAACGCACCCATACATGCACTTCTAAAATTCTTAGTGATTACGATTGTAATATCCAATATCATGCAGGAAAAGCTAACGTAGTAGCCGATGCTTTAAGTCGAAAATATCATGAAAAGCTAAAAAGAGTACATTCTAAACTAAATCTGCAGATAGATTTAAACGAACATATTAGAAAAGTACAAGAATCAGTAATCAAGGATGATACTGAAAAATTGAAAGGAATGATTAAGGAACTAGAACAAGGAACAGATGGAATTTGGAGATTCCATAAGAAAAGGATTTGGATACCTAAACTAGGAAACCTACGTCACAGAATATTAGAAGAAGCCCATAAGTCTAAATAGACGATACATCCTGGAAGTGATCAGGTGTATCAAGACTTAAGAAAGAATTTCTGGTGGATAGGAATGAAAAATGATATAGCAGCTTATGTTGCCAAGTGTTTCACAGGTTAAGGCTGAACATCAGAAACCCTCGGGTTTGTTACAACAATTGGAAATGCCTGTATGGAAATGGGAATTGATAACAATGGACTTTGTTACCAAATTACCCAAGACACGAAAAGGTAATGATACAATCTGGGTGATTGTAGATAGATTAACTAAATCTGCTCATTTCTTACCAATGAAGGAAACTTTCAGTATGGAACAACTAGCCAAGTAATATGTAAATGAAATAGTTTCATTACATGGAATTCCTTTATCTATTGTTTCTAACAGAGATAGCCGTTTTACTTCTCATTTTTGGACAAGTTTCCAAAAAGCAATGGGAACCAACCTAAATCTAAGCACCGCTTATCATCCTCAAACGGATGGACAAAGCGAAAAGACAATACTGTCGCAACCCCCGATCCCAAATCCTCGGGAACGGGCGGTCGCGAACCAGTTTTGGTGGTATCGCATATTGTCTAATTTGGCAGCGGAATTTTCATCAGGACCGTAGTTAGGAAAAATTGGATCAGAGTAAAATACCACATTTTC
This sequence comes from Helianthus tuberosus, assembly GCA_030545235.1. NCBI lineage: Eukaryota > Viridiplantae > Streptophyta > Magnoliopsida > Asterales > Asteraceae > Helianthus > Helianthus tuberosus. Next base: position 120,041,669 of record CM060429.1, read on the forward strand.
ATAATATTAAACACATGGGATAAAACCCAAGTTTGCAATACACACATTTTCATAGGAATAAATCCTATTTTATTTAATAAAAACATCTATTTTATTTTAGGTAACTTTATTGCCACTTTTCCAAGCCTTCAGTGCTGTCCAGCTGGCTTTTATTTGGCTTTCACATTTTGTTACCTGAAACGCGTTTTAAAAACATTTGTCAGTGGGAAATACTGGTGAGTGAATCCCAGTTTAATCAAGTTTAAATAAAATCCATTGTACAGTATTGAGGGCGATCTCGCAATTACATTTGTTTCCAAGTTATACCAATTAACATCCATGGTACTGTCAGACCCGACTTGTGGAAATGTTACTCCTTGACCAGGTGGTAACAAATTCTGTATACAAAACCCCAACATACTCATGATAATTGTATTCTTACAAATACTCAATAACTGCTTAATATATAATTAATTAAGTGAGGTTTTGTAAAAACAATTTGCAAAAAGGAGATTACTCACATTACTGTCTTAGATTACCCTTTAGGGTTTCCTGAGAATTATCTATAAATTACACAAAAGCACGTGTGTTAGTATAATAACCCATTTTAACATTAGTAATACCCTCCCCGAGACGGCATTCCAACGACTACGTCGGGCAGAACCACGACAGTCGTTACGGAACCCTACATCAATCGGGCAGAGTATCTAATACGTATCCAGGGGTTATGATACTTACAACGGAGCAGAACTTCGTTATTTAGGGGGGTATTATACCCGAGTATAATGTATACTACGTAGAAATTGAGAGAAAGAAAGAAAGTTTGAGCAAATTCGACTGAAGGCCCGAGCTCCAGCTTTATAGGAGCTGAGTTCGGGTTCTACGCGGCTCGCGTAAGAGAAGACAAGGGCCTACGCGGCCCGCGTCAACTCTGGTCAACGGGCTAGCTTGTCCGGATCATCGCCTAGCCTTGCCACGATGATGACACGTGTCATCATCGGGCTGCGCCACACCTTTGATCTCTAGCGGCCCGCGTAAGACCCTTAAGAGGTTTACGCGGCCCGCGACAAACTCAAAAATTCAATTTTTAATTAAATTTTATACTCCCTCCATCCCATTAAATGTGTCTTATTTTGAATTTTTAAAGTCTTTATTTATAAACTTTGACTTTAATTATATGTTTTTTGTGTTATATAAAACTTGATGAAAATTAACCCGATAAAAACACTTGTAAAACACACTCAAATCATATAACTTTCATTAAGTATTATCTAACACAAACAAAATTATTTAAGGTCAAAGTTTATAAATAAAGACTTTGAAAATTCAAAATATTGCACTTTTAATGGGACGGAGGAAGTAATATTTAATGTATTCGGGGCCCGTTTTCTCGTATGGGGTGTATTTTGGAACATATTGGGATATTTGGAACTCTAAATAATGATACATTAACTTTATTGTCTTTTAGTGTATCTTTGCAATTCACTCATTTCAACACTTTGATTTTCTTATATCATAAATATTTGACAAATCATTTTTCATGCTTTTTGAACCTGTTGATTCTAAGTCTTCCTCAATTGCTAAGCAAAGTAAGCTTTCTTTTGAAAAAAAAAATTATTAATTCTAAAAAGTCCTTCACATTCATTTTCTATTGATCATATATCTTTTGGCTTGAACCTAGTCACTTTGGAAATTTTATCATTAGTTTGTCCTTGATTTCTTGAACTAATTCAGTTGAACCATTGAATCCTACTTATTATACAACTCGTATTCACAAAATTTAATATTTTAATTCTGTGTCATTTACCTTAATATTGTTGTTAGTAATTAAAATATAACATAAAGTCTAAAAGAAATATCATAACCCAAATCTCGAGGACGAGATTTAAAACAAAGTGGGGAGAATGTAACATCCCTATTTTTATATAAGAATTATAGGTTTGGTTAAATTTATTAACCACTAGTAACTAGATATTTTTATTCAACCTAAATAGTTGTAAACACTATTTTATATAGTTGGTTGAAATATTATATTAATTGGCCTGTATATAGGTTGACATTTCTAATAAAATAAAAAGTATATAAAAATTTATATTATTAGACGAGTAGTCTACGGGTAAATTGACTATTAGAAATATGAAGTTCCTAGCCGGGCCTAGGAACCGTATAATAATTAAATTATAAAATACATTGTATTTTGAACCTACTCTATTTTTAATAAAACTTAGACCCAAATGTAGACAAAAATATACTCGTTCTAAAGACATATTTATTATTTTATAAAAAGCTATATTTTACAAGTTATACGCGCCAAATAAGTAGAGTAGTTGAATTAATTATAATTAATAAAATAATAACAATAATAATACTTAAGAATTACGTATGAAATATAATAATAAAATAATTAAAATCTTTGAATAGAATTCAAAGTGAATGTGTATGATATGAATGATGAGTACGTGCTCTAGTTTGAAAAGATAATCAAAACCATTAAATTGAAAAATATTAAATATGTGTGTATGTGTCATTTGTATGTTAAAGGTTAACATACGTGTATGCATTGCACTTATGTATGTGTCCTCAATTAAAAAGAATAATATATAATTAAAACTAATATTTAATTTCTATTTGTATACGTGGACTGTGGACAAAACGTGGGCATCAAGATTGAACTCAAAACTTTGAGTATAAATAGACCTTGTCGATCGACAATCCAAATTGTTCAATTTCTTCCATTCTTTCTCTCTCGCCATCCTGTTCTTTGTATACATATATTTTTTTTATATATTAAAACTATAATAATAATAATATCTTGTCTTGTTTTAAGTGTTTTAACTCCCGATCACCGCTACCCGGTCCGATTGATCTGAGCCCCATAACACATGTCAAGGCTCTGCCCGACTAAGTTGTTGAGGTTCTGTCTCGTGACATCGGGATAAGGTTGAATTAGGGGTACTATACTTAACACAATTACAAATATATATTTTTATTACTACCAAACACACACTAGCTCGAATTCTGCTACGATACAGGGTATTAACTCGATCGCTATTACGATTCATTTTCCGACCGATCAATATATCCAATGGATGTTTAAGTGCCACCCACATTAGGGTTATACTTTGTCGTTCGTCGTTAATTCGATGGATGTTTAAGTATCGTACTTTGTCGTTCGTCGTTAATTCGATGGATGTTTAAGTATCGCACTTTGTCGTTCGTTGTGAGAATTTGATCTCGTGAGTTATCGTAATTGCTGCATTAAGTTACTTACCTAGTTCGTGTGCACTAGGTTACAAGGCTAAATAAATAGGCTAAGCTCTGCCTGTCTCAATCTGCAATATATCAAGGATTATCTGTAGACTAAATTCTGTCCGTATGAATCTGCATGATTATAATGTGAGTCATTCTCTTTTTATCAAATCTATTTACAAAATCATGTTATTTTCAAAGTTATAATTACGGGGATTAAGTCTTTGTAATCACCAAGTTACAGCCGGTATGTGGGGTTTTGTATACATTACTTGATAATCGTCACCATTGGGGCAGCCAATGGGGGATATGACCATAGTCACAGATTCGGTCGAGTGACAAATACCGTGGGTAGTTGGTTTGATAATAGAAACATTGTAATCGCTCTTAATACTGTAAATTATAACAAACGTGTCGTTTTAGTAAAATGAATGAACTCACTCAGTATTTCCCGCTGACAAAACCTTTTTAAAACGCGTTTCAGGTAATTACAGTAGATTGGAGTAAAAGATGGATACGGCACCGAAAGGCATCAAGAAGTGGCTTATTTTATTAATTAAAATCAAATTAAGAAATATTGTTTTATGTAATAAAATTTATCTTTATTTAAGCTACCTTTGTAAAATATGGATTTATTCCATCTATTTAATAAATAAAAATCCGGTGTTTCTAAACTCTGATATTTTTCCTAACTCACGGGCCTGATGAAATTTCCGCTGCAACATTTTCAAATTTATCACCGGTACCACTGGCTGTTCGCGACTTCCGATTCCGTCCAGGGTGGGTCGGGGGTCGTGACACCACTCCTTTCCAAGGAGAGACCTTTAACAATACTTTATCTCCTACTTGAAATTCCAATGGTTTTCACCTGTTATCAGCATAACTTTTCTGTCGATCACGCGCTGCTTTCAGTCGTTCCTTGACTTGAATGATCTTGTCGGGTGTTTCTTGCACTATCTCAGGTCCAGATAGTTGCTTTTCCCCAATTTCTGCCCAACAGACTGGGGTTCGGCACTTTCATCCATACAGTGCTTCGAATGGTGCAACATTGATACTTGTGTGATAACTATTATTATAAGAAAATTCTATTAAAGGTAAGTGATCGTCCCAATTACCTCCTAAATCAATTACACAAGCTCTAAGCATATCTTCCATTGTCTGAATTGTCCTTTCGCTTTGTCCGTCCGTTTGAGGATGATAAGCTGTGCTTAGATTCAACTTGGTTCCCATTGCTTTTTGGAAACTTGACCAAAAATGAGAGGTAAAACGGCTATCCCTATCAGAAACAATTGATAAAGGAATTCCATGTAATGAAACGATTTCATTTACATATAATTTAGCTAACTGTTCCATACTGAAAGTTTCCTTCATTGGTAGGAAATGAGCTGACTTGGTTAGCCTATCTACAATCACCCAGATTGTATCATTACCTTTCTTTGTTTTGGGTAATTTGGTAACGAAATCCATTGTTATCAATTCCCATTTCCACACTGGCATTTCTAACTGTTGTAACAAACCTGAGGGTTTCTGATGTTCAGCTTTAACTTGTGAACAAGTTAAACATTTTGAAACATAAGCTGCTATATCCTTTTTCATTCCTATCCACCAGAAATTCTTTCTTAAATCTTGGTACATCTTATCATTTCCTGGATGCATCATATATTTGGACTTATGGGCTTCTTCTAATATACGATGGCGTAGGTTTCCTAATTTAGGTATCCACATTCTCTTCTTATGGAATCTCCAAATTCCATCTGTTCCTTGTTCTAATTCCTTAATCATACCTTTTAATTTTTCAGTATCTTCCTTGATTGCTGATTCTTGTGCTTTTCTAATTTGATCATTTAAATCTACTTGTAGATTTAATTTAAGAGAACGTACCCTTTTTGGCTTCTCATGATATTTTCGACTTAAAGCATCAGCAACTACATTTGCCTTTCCTGCATGATACTGGATATCACAATCATAATCACTAAGAAATTCCATCCAACGTCTTTGTCTCATATTTAACTCTTTTTGCCCGAAAACATACCTTAAACTCTTATGATCAGAGAATATGGTAAACTTACTACCATAAAGGTAATGTCTCCAAATCTTAAGGGCAAAAATAATAGCTCCTAGTTCTAGATCATGGGTTGAATAATTCTCTTCATGATTTCTTAAGTTGTCTAGACGCATATGCTATATCCTTTTGGCGTTGCATTAATACACATCCATAACCTAATTTTGAAGCGTCACAATAGATTACAAAATCTTCAGTTCCTTCTGGTAACGCTAGTATGGGTGCATGGGTTAATCTATGCTTAAGAATTCTAAATGCTTCTTCTTGCTTTGGTCCCCATTCAAACTTAATGGATTTACAGGTTAACTTAGTTAAAGGAATGGCTATTCTAGAAAAGTCTCGAATAAATCTTCTATAATAACCGGCCAATCCTAAGAAACTTCTAACCTCTGTTGGTGATTCAGGGGTCTTCCATTTAGTAATCGCCTCGATCTTTGTGGGATCCACATGAATTCCTTCATGGTTCACTAAGTGTCCAAGAAATTGTACCTGTTCTAACCAAAACTCACATTTTGAAAATTTAGCATAAAGCTTTTCCTTTCTTAATAGACTTAAAAGTGAGCGTAAATGCTTTGCATGTTCCTCTTTACTTTTAGAGTAAATTAGAATATCATCTATAAAGACAATTATGAATTTATCCAAATATGGTTTACATATTCGGTTCATCATGTCCATAAATGCAGTTGGGGCATTGGTTAAACCAATTGGCATGACTGTTAGTGCATTTATGTCTATCGCCTTCGTCAATCCGAGCCGTAGCGAGAAACAGAAGAAAACGAGTCGTTATGATGTAATATCTAGTCAAAAGGCAAGGTGGCAATATTGTAATTAATGAGAAATCTCATTAAAAGCCAAGGCCTATAAATAGGAGCTTTATGTTTAGATTAGAGACTTTTGGCTTATTTGTGTTTTAGGAGAACTCTAGATCTAGAGAGAGAATCTAGAGAGAGAAAGTGATTCAAGGTGCTTGTTCTTGTTAGATTTCTAATAGAATTACGTTTATATTACATTGTGTGTGTTAGGTCGCGTTCGTGTACGGATTCCGCACGTCATACGTTCATTTCGCAATCGTTTCGGAGTCAAAACCGGTCCTACAAGTGGTATCAGAGCAGGAGCTCGATTGAACTGATCTATCACACATTTCCGCACAGAAAATCATCATATTCAGATCCGAATTTCATCTATTTCTTCATCTTTTTCATTTTTTTCACGTTTTTCACTGATTTTCGTCAAATTGAACGGGTTTTTACGGTCCAAAATTCATGATTTTTTAATATGTTGTGCGAAAACACCTGATCTACAACCCTACCAAGTTTCAGATCCTAATTCCTAGCCGTTTAGGAGAAATCTGAGTTTTTAGGTCCGATTTCGTTTGAAACAGCCACAGCCCGTTTGAATCTGACATACCGTTTGAAATTGGCTGGTCATCTCCTTTGAACTGAACCATCCCGTTTGAAACATGACTTCCGTTTGAAAATGACTATTCCGTTTGAAGAGTACCGTTTGAAACATTGGGTTGATTCCATTTGAGGAATGTATTCCGTTTGAAAATCTCGTTTGAAAGCAGCCATCTCGTTTGAAATAGTTATCTCGTTTGAGGATTACGTTTGAAGCTAGCTGTCTCGTTTGAAATTGGTTCAGTAGTTCACATGATACTTGTCTTGATCTGATCAATTATCATAGCCCATTTACGTTTTGTCGGTTGTTTCATTCATCGGCCCAATAGATTTTAAGGAGTGTCAGCCATGTTAGTCAAAGTTGCATGTTAGTTGGTCAGTTTGCATGTAATCGGCATTGTGTCAGTCTATCACATGACTCTAAGGGTTATTTGGCTCAAGATAAATTGATTTGCACATGTGTGGTTGGTGAAATTAATCGGTCCAATCACTAATCAATTGCTAAAGTTGTTGTCGACTATATTCTGCATTCTTGTGATAAGTGTGCATGTGGATTAATTGCTTCAAGAATCTCGGTCCAATGCATGTGTAATAAAGCGGCCCAATCAGAATTGAATAGTGTGTTTTAAAAGTTGTCGGCTATTGTTTTCAAATTCCAATATAGTGCATACAAACAGGTTGCATGTGAAATTGAACCAGATTGGTCGCTTGATATTGGTAAAGGTCATTTGGAAGTAATTCAGTCCTTTGAAAAGTTCATCAGTCCATACGAAGTGAACCAGTCCGTTTAGAAGTGGTCCAAGTTGTGTTTTTGTGAACCAGGTCGTTTGGAATTGTACTCAGTTCGCACGTAGTGAGTCAGTACGTTTGAATTTGATCCGGGTCATAGCAGTTCGTACGGTTTGACTTCTTAAAACTCAGTTCGCATCAAATTCAGTCCGCCCAAAATATTCACCAGTCCGAGTATCAGTTTGATTCAGTTGTTTGATAGTGTTTAAACTGATAAGTGGTTGTTTGTTTGATTCAAGGTGATTCAAGGAGATAGTATCATGGCTGAAATCAAAGAGAAAACTCGAGAAGATATTTTGAGTGAGAAAACTTATCGAGAAAGAAACGTTGTTTTAAACAGAATGGATGAAATGCAAGAAGAGTATGAGAGTGCAGTGAGCAACAGAAGATGGGATAAAAAGAGAGAGTGTTACTTCAACAGAGAAGGAGAACCGGTTGTTCCAAAGAAAGACATAATTTTTGACGATGTTCTTCTCATAATTCCTTTGAGAGCCGAATACTATAGAAATGTGATGAAAGATGACAAATATGCTAAAAGACATGAAAAGGAGATCAGATATGCCATGACATCGTGTCTAAGAAAAAGGGATGAAGAGAGAATGAAGAAGAGTGTTGAAAAGATGGTGAACAATCTGAAGAAAACTGCTGAAGAGGTTAAAGCTGAAAAGATTGAAGAAAAAGTTGTTGTGAATGAAGAGGTTGAGAAAGCTGTTACTGAAGAATAGCAGATCGGAGAAGAGGTGAAGAAAGAAGAAGAAGAAGTAAAGAATGAGAATTTGGAAGCTGGTAATGCTGGTGATGAAGTCGATGTTGAAGAAAATCAGAATGTTGCTGAGTAGAAGCAGACAGAGGCAGCTGAAAACATTGAGGTGCCAATCACTGAGGTAAATTCTAATTCTAACATCTTGACTGAAACTGTTGAACAGTGCAAGAAATGCATGGAACCGTGCAGAGCTTGTACTGAAAAAGATGAGCAATTCAGAACAAGAGATCTTGAATTCACTAAAATTGAAAACATTTTTAAAGAAAAATGCAAAGAAATGCTAGAAAAAGAAAAAGTTTTGAAAGAAAATGATGAAAAACTTTCAGAAAAAAGTAAAAAGTTAGAAACAGAAAATGAAGTTTTGAAAGAAAATGTTTCTAAAATGACAGAAGAATGTTCGCAAAAAGAAATTGCTTGTAAATGAAGAAAGAATATGACTCAATGAAATTAGCATATCATATTACGAAAGAGTCATATGAAAAGTGAAAGATGAAATGAAATATGCTCAATCAAGAATGAATTATCTTTCTGAAACAACTAAAGAACTTAAACGAATGTATTCCATAAAACAAGATGTTGTTAATTCCTATATTGAGGATGTTGCTAAGCTAAAGCGACAGATTGCTGATCTAGAACAGGATAACAACAAGTTAAAGAGTTATCACGTGTCGTCATATGTGCTTGAACGAATTTTCAATATAAAACCGGGAGATGGTGAGTCTGAGCAAAACAAGAAAGGCATTGGCTCAGAGTTTCATCAAGTTCCACCACCGGGAAAATTTGCATTTTATGATGAGGAAAAGGTCGAAAAAGCTTTCAACCTAGTTGATCAATTGCCAGACAACATTGATGTAACCTATTCCAAATCTGATGATACTCATGATTCAGAGGTGGTAGGTAAAGTTGTTGAAAGTGTGTTGAAAGAAGAGTCAGTTGATACAGGTAAATCTGAATCACAAGATGAAAATGAAGGTAATTTTCATGATGAATATCTGAAAAACAAAAAATCTGAGAAAAATTTGAATGATGATTCAAAAGGATTGGTTTATACCATGATTGGATCGGACAAATTGTTCTTAGATGTTGTATTCCCGATTCAGAATGTCATTTCAGAAAAGGTTGATAAAGTTTTCAAAATGGTTGAGATTGAGAAATCTGAAATTTCGAAGTTTGCTGGAAAAGGTCACAAAACTTTTTATAACAAACCTGGTTTTAAAAAGAAAAACATGAAGGCTGGGTTGGGTTATAAGAAGAAACAAAGTTGGAAAAGAAATGAAACTTCGAATTTTCAGACAAAAAATGAGTTTTGTTCAAGGAAAAAGTTTTGAAGAAGAGAAAAAACTCAAATTTAGACAACAGTCTAATGAAGAGTTTTGTGCTCAAAAGAAAAAAGCAACAACCACAGGTCAAAGATGTGTCCAAGAGAACATGTTTCGAGTGTGATCAGATAGGACATCTTGCACGAAAGTGTCCAAATCTGAAACCTGTGGATGTTGACAAAAAGAAGATTGATGCTGAGAAACAAAAATCTGAGAATGTGAGACAAAGGTCAACCAGTTTTGACTCAAAACAAACTTGGAGGTACAACACAAACAAGTTTGTTTCGAATCAAAATTGGAAGTCAAACCCGTATAGGTTCGATTCTAGACAGACCTGGAATTCTCATACACCCAGATTCAGAACAACCCAAAGTTGGAAAACAACTGTTGATATGACAAAAAATCAAGAGTTTTGGAAACCAAAAGTTGTTGTTCAAAATCAAAAGATTCAAAAAGAGTCACATTTTTACAAAAGAGGTACTCCAAAAGGACAAACATGGAGTGTTAAGAAACAAATGACTTCGGTAAAAGATGAAAAAGTTGAAGTCAAAATTGAAAAAGTCCTTGATGACAAAGATTTTCCGAAATTAAATGAAAATTATTGTGTTGAAATGCCTAAGGTCCAACAGACATGGGCTAAATTGTTCAAGTAATCAAGTAGTCTGATTGTGCAGGTGCTCAAGAAAAATCAAGATTGTGAGAATGAAAATTGGAGCAGCCTGGCACATGGAGAGGAGGAAGAGGCTGCTGGATCCTGTGTTGGTTGAAACAGGAAGTTTGTTTGTTTTTCTGTACATAAATAAACAATATTTTCAAAAACCCTAAAAATTAAAAAATTTAAAAACCAAAAATATGTTTTTATGTTTTGTCAAAAATTTGAAAAATCAAAAATATGTTTGTTTTTAATTTTTGTCAAAAATAGAAAATTACAAAAATATGTGTTGAGTGAATACGCCGAAACCCTCACGGCTGAACAAACATGATTACTTTCACAAGATTGAAAAACGGTTTTCAAACTGTCGAAAATCAATGGGTTATAAATCATGGGGGTACTTTATATTAGTTTTTCTGCAAAACAGAGCATAGTTAGCAGAAAATGGATGGCGAGACAAAGCTATCAGCATCGTGTTGTCAAATTTTTTTTAAATGGTTTTGCATTTTAGGGGGAGTATTGTTGTTTGAAAATCCAAAAACATTTGAAAATTTGAAAAAGTCAAAAACATGATAAAATTCAAAAATTGAGTTTTGCGTAAAAAGAGGAAATGATAGTACATCAGTAGACAGTTACAGTACGCTAAAGAATTGGAAAGTTAAAATGTGTTAAATGATCTCACTGTGGATGTGTCGGTAGATTTTTATACATTTAGTAAACTTTTTCGGGATATAAACCTAAATTCAAACTTGCTTATTTCGTGGGGAACACTACTTGGATATATAGGTAACCCCTGAAATCTCGTTTGAAGGACCCCTCTTTCTGAGATACTAGGTCTTTATGCTTAGTGATATCTGGGGTATTATCCCGGGACTTCTGATTTTGCGGAAGCAATGGCCTAGTCCCCGAATAATACTTTTCGCATTGCTTGAAACATAGCGCAGCCCTCAGCAAAAATGATGAAACAATAAAATTGATAATCATTGCTGTTGTAAAAAAGATCCTCTAAAGGGGACACACCAAAAAGACGAAGCCGGCATCTCTCTGCGTATACGGAAGTATCGACCTGAGCTCTCACGGCCCTCGCATCTAACCCCTTACAGATATCATCTAGGTATACTCACCTGTAAGACTGAATATTGGGATTTGGATACGGGAGTATATTCAAGAGGTGGGACACATGAATGAGTTTAAGTTCTTAATACACCTAATTCGTATCCTGAATTAGTTGAAATTTGTGTGAAAATTTAAGTAGATTAGTATATCGACAATCTAAGTGAATTGTTTAATTCTTAATGTGTAACTAAGCTCAACGGTACTTGTGACTTGTCAAAAACTGATATGATCCTCTGACGCATACTCAAACAAAAAATATTGTTTGTAAATATGTTTGTACATATTTCTTTACTGTTTATATTTCAGAAAATACAAAAAGATTTTTGATTCTGCTTTATTTTCGACAACTGATGTCTGAAATGCTGAGTTTCAAAATCTAAGTAAGCTAATTGTGTTTCTGAAAATAAAACAAGTTCATTAATTTGAAACTTGAATTAAAAATCAAAAATCAAAAACAGTTTGTGATATCTCCAAGGTCATTAGTTTGGACTTGGATGATTAACTGTGAGGGATTTGGATTCCTAGACTGTTAAAATTTGTTGAAAAGAGTCAGTTTTCGATGTTGGATTTTTAAATACTGCCAAATCTGTAAAGATTGTTGATAGGGGGAGTGATTTAGAAAGTTGAATAGAGCCAGATTACGATTTCTGGAAAATTGAATGTTCAAAACGTTGTTACTTATAAATGTTTGAGAATTGCAGATGTTGTACCAGACTACGATCCCGAAAGCCGAGTCTAAGGGGGAGTCTGAAGACGAGATTAACGTAAGAGGAAGCGTGGAAAGCAAGGTGTCGATCCCAAAGCACGGAAGCTTGACGAAAGGGGGAGCCTGATGAAGAAAAGAGTCTACCGAAAGGAGAAGAAGCTGAAGCTGAAGACAGATTCACCGGGATTCTGTTCAAGAAGACTAAAAGAGAAAGAGAAGACGCTACGAGTTTGACTCAATGATCGATATTGACTGCGGCAATATCCAAGGGGGAGTCTGTTAGTGCATTTATGTCTATCGCCTTCGTCAATCCGAGCCGTAGCGAGAAACAGAAGAAAACGAGTCGTTATGATGTAATATCTAGTCAAAAGGCAAGGTGGCAATATTGTAATTAATGAGAAATCTCATTAAAAGCCAAGGCCTATAAATAGGAGCTTTATGTTTAGATTAGAGACTTTTGGCTTATTTGTGTTTTAGGAGAACTCTAGATCTAGAGAGAGAAAGTGATTCAAGGTGCTTGTTCTTGTTAGATTTCTAATAAATTACATTTATATTACATCGTGTGTGTTAGGTCGCGTTCGTGTACGGATTCCGCACGTCATACGTTCGTTTCGCAATCGTTTCGGAGTCAAAACCGCTCCTACAATGACAGTAAATTCATAATGGTCATACCTTGTTCTGAAGGCGGTTTTAGGAATATCCTCTTCCTGTACCTTTAATTGATGATATCCTGACCTTAAATCGATTTTAGAGAAAAATCGAGCTCCTTGCAGTTGATCGAACAGATCATCGATTCTCGGTAATGGGTACCGATTCTTAATCGTGACTTTGTTCAATTCACGGTAGTCAATGCACATACGCATTGATCCGTCTTTCTTTTTAACGAATAAAATTGGCGCTCCCCATGGCGATGAGCTTGGCTGTATGAATCCCTTCTCTAATAATTCATCTAACTGTTTCTTCAGTTCCTGCATTTCGGCGGGTGCCAAACGGTAAGGTGCTTTAGCAATTGGTGCTGTTCCTGGTAGCAGATGAATTCTGAATTCAACTTCTCTGTCTGGCGGTAGTCCTGGTAATTCTTCTGGAAATATATCTAAAAACTGAGACACTACTGGAATGTCTTTTAATTCCTTTCCTTTAGTGTTAGTGATTATAGAAATCAAATACACTATAGATCCTTTTCTTATATAACTTGCAGTTTTCATCACAGAGATGAATTTTGTAGATCTAGATGGCTTATCACCCTTAATTGTGATCTTTTCACCCTTTGGTGAATTTACTTGAATTGACTTTTGATCACATAAAATACTGGCTTTATTGGCTATTAACCAATCCATTCCTAAAACAACGTCGAATCCTGCCAGATTCATTGGGTAAAGGTTTGCAATAAACTTTTGGTTTAAAAATTCTATTCTTGCTCCCTGCAAGATTTCAGAAATCCTAACAGTTTCTCCATTAGCTGTCTCTACTAGACATTCTTGTGGTAGTTTAGTTAATGATTGGTTTAGAAGTTTGCAAAATGAAGTATTAATAAAACTTTGGTTTGCACCAGAGTCAAATAATACTTTAGCAAAAACATCATTAACTAAAAACGTACCGGATATGACGTCTAGAATCATCTTGGCTTCATCTGCAGTCAGAACGAATGCTCTAGCATTTTTAGTGTTCCTGTTGTTCGTAGCTGGAGCCAATTTCGGACAGTTCGGCTTAATGTGACATTTTTCTCCACAGTTGAAGCACAGTCCATTACTGGATTTCCTCCTGCAATCTTCTTCCTTGTGTCCGGGTGCTTTGCAGAAATTGCAATGAGTGGAGCATTTTCCCGAATGCTTTTTCTTGCAGACCTTGCACTATGGTGCAGAGGTAGAACCCATATTTCTACGGTTGTAATTCCCAGAACGGAATTCTTGGGTAAATTTTTGAGCTAGGTTTCTCCTCTGGTCTTCTTCTCTAGTACTGATTAATTCATTTGTCAAGGTATTTGCTAGTTCTACAGCTTCTTCTATAGTTTGAGGTTTAGCTGCCTTGACTACATGTCTAATCTCTCCAATTAATCCCCAGATGTAACGGAAGATTAATACCGGTTCAGGTGATGCAAGGGTTGGTACTAATCTAGCATATTCAAAGAATGTGGTAGTATAACCCTTACTATCTACCCCGGTCATTCTTAGGTTCAGAAACTTATTTGCTATCTGTTCCTTTTCATTGGGAGGGCAGAATTTCCTTTCTACCATATTTTTAAATTCTTCCCATTCCATGTTATATACCCTATCACTTCCTCTTGACTAGAGGATAGTGTTCCACCATTCTAAGGCTGAGTTCTTAAATAAATTAGAAGCAAACATTATTTTGTCTTCTTCAGCACACTTGCTTATTTTTAAAACAGCCTCAGTCTTTTCTATCCAGCGTAGAGCTGCATTGGGTCCTTCATTGCCCGAGAATTCTATTGGTTTGCAGGACCAGAATTCTTTGTAAGAACAACCATAAGGCATGGTTCTTCTTCTTTTGGGAATGGGCGCTTGAAGTACGGGTCCCTTGTTTACGCTGTGTTCTGGTTCAATTGGTCGTTTACTGCTATGTTTACTTTTATTATTCGCTTCCTGAATCGTTTGAATAATAAATGGCATTGCATCTACGATTCCTTGTGCCACTATGTGTTGGACGGCACTATTGTCCATTTGGTTCCCATTGTTATTGATGTTTGGATTCTCATTAACCAAGTTAATGTTACTCTGGTTATAGTTATTCAGATTTTCTTGATTTCCTTCGTTGGCCATCTGAATTTTAAACATTTACCACATATTAATATCACAAAATAATATTTAATATAGTAAATCACATGACACGCATTTTGGTCAAAAGCGTCGATCATTGCGACTTTACTCTATTCATATAATATGCATCTATTACACACCAGTACTGAAATTAAAATTACAATACCGACTGAAATAAAATTACACTAATAGCAGTAGGCATCCGTACACACATATTTTATTATTATTATTACTATTACCGTTCCTACCATCACCTTCATGGATATGGATTCATCCAGAAATCCATATTGCGCTCGTCATACTTCCTGACGAGTCGCTCTCCCACCTGTCTCATTCGTTCACTACTCTCTAAAATTTCCTCACCAACTGTCCTAAGTTCTTGTACATTGTCTGCACTCATTGGTGGTGCAGGTTCTAGGACTGGGTTCAGAATCTGGGGTGCGGGTTCCTGGTATGGGGGTGTAGGTGCCTGGAATCGGTAAGGATCTTCTAAAATCTCTCTAATGTATTCATCATGGTAATAGGGATCTAAAGGATCCAAACCTGGGTAGGCTCCTATGTTTGGCATGGGCATGTCTTCATGTATCGGGTATCGTTGCACATAGTCCTTATTATCCTCCCAGCATGGGTCGTAATTTGGGTCTAATGGGTTTGGTGCTGGTACCCTAGGTATTTCTTCCGGATTGAATTCATGCATTTCTACTTGATTTTCAGGGTTTTCTATTTCCATTGGTTGGTCAGGGATTGGTAGTTGTGGTTGGGGTGCTATCATTTGTTCCAGGTTAGGGTCAGCTGCAGTGGTTGCTAGAATGTGGATGTTGGCTATTCCCCTATTGATCATATCCTGGGCATAGGCATCGGTTTCTCTTTTGGCTGCTGCTAGTGCTATCTGGTCTTGTAACTTTTTCATACGCTTTCTACGCTCGTGTGCCCCTCGACTGAATCATCCCCTCTTTTTCTGAGGAAATGGCTCTTCTGACTGAGCCTTAAATACAAATATTCCTTCTTCCGTATCAGCAGAGTACCCTGAGAGGGCAGGCTGAGAAGAGGCACCTTCGTTACTATGCGAACCAGACAATTGACGATACACGTCAGATAGTCTTTGGTCGCTCATACTGTAAACTAACAAATAGTCAAATAACACATAACAAGAAATACAATTATGCCTGTATTCCCGTAATTTATTTCCTAACAGATTGAATTTTGATGTCAGCAGAACACTTCTGTGGCTGAATCAGTGGCTTAGCTCTGATACCACCTTCTGTCTCAACCCTCGGGAACGGGCGACCGCGAGCCAGTTTTGGTGGTATCGCGTATTGTCTAATTTGGCAGCGAAATTTTCATCAGGACCGTAGTTATGAAAAATTGGATCAGAGTAAAATACCACATTTTCATAATATTAAACACATGGGATAAAACCCAAGTTTGCAATACACACATTTTCATAGGAATAAATCCGATTTTATTTAATAAAAACATCTATTTTATTTTAGGTAACTTTATTGCCACTTTTCTAAGCCTTCAGTGCTGTCCAGCTGGCTTTTATTTGGCTTTCACATTTTGTTACCTGAAACGCGTTTTAAAAACATTTGTCAGTGGGAAATACTGGTGAGTGAATCTCAGTTTAATCAAGTTTAAATAAAATCCATTGTACAGTATTGAGGGCGATCTCGCAATTACATTTGTTTCCAAGTTATACCAATTAACATCCATGGTACTGTCAGACCCGACTTGTGGAAATGTTACTCCTTGACCAGGTGGTAACAAATTTTGTATACAAAACCCCAACATACTCATGATAATTGTATTCTTACAAATACTCAATAACTGCTTAATATATAATTAATTAAGTGAGGTTTTGTAAAAACAATTTGCAAAAAGGAGATTACTCACATTGCTGTCTTAGATTATCCTTTAGGGTTTCCTGAGAATTATATATAAATTACACAAAAGCACGCGTGTTAGTATAATAACCCATTTTAACATTAGTAATACCCTCCCCGATACGGCATTCCAACGACTACGTCGGGCAGAACCACGACAGCCGTTACGGAACCCTAGATCAATCGGGCAGAGTATCTAATACGTATCCAAGGGTTATGATACTTACAACGGAGCAGAACTTCGTTATTTATGGGGTATTATACCCGAGTATAATGTATACTATGTAGAAATTGAGAGAAAGAAAGAAAGTTTGAGCGAATTCGACTGAAGGCCCAAGCTCCAGCTTTATAGGAGCTGAGTTCGGGTTCTACGCGGCCCGCGTAAGAGAGGACAAGGGCCTACGCGGCCCACGTCAACTCTGGTCAACGGGCTAGCTTGTCCGGATCATCGCCTAGCCTTGCCACGATGATGACACATGTCATCACCGGGCTGCGCCACACCTTTGATCTCTAGCGGCCCGCGTAAGACCCTTAAGAGGTTTACGCGGCCAACGACAAACTCAAAAATTCAATTTTTAATTAAATTTAATAATATTTAAGGTATTCGGGGCCCATTTTCTCGTATGGGGTGTATTTTGGGACATATTGGGATATTTTAAAAATATATTAAGGTGTCGGAAAAATTCGAGGGTGTCGGTTTTCTTTAAGGTTGTTATAAATACAGACAATTGAAGATATGCTTAGAGCTTGTGTAATTGATTTCGGAGGAAATTGGGACGATCATTTACCATTAATAGAATTTTCTTACAACAACAGCTATCATACCAGTATCAATGCTGCACCATTTGAAGCACTTTATGGACGAAAGTGCCGAACCCCAGTCTGTTGGGCAGAAATTGGAGAAAATCAACTATCTGGACCCGAGATAGTACAAGAAACAACAGACAAGATTATTCAAGTCAAGAAACGACTAAAAGCAGCACGCGACCGACAAAAGAGTTATGCTGATAACAGGCGAAAGCCATTGGAATTTCAGGTAGGAGACAAGGTGTTATTAAAAGTTTCTCCTTGGAAAGGAGTGGTGAGATTCATCAAAAGAGGAAAGCTAAGCCACAGGTATGTTGGACCCTTTGAGATTATTAAAAAAATAGGACCAGTAGCTTATCAGCTACAACTGCCAGAGGAAATGGCAGGAATACATGATGTATTTCATGTATGTAATCTCAAAAAGTGTTTAGCCGATGAATCATTAGTGGTACCTCTTAAGGACATAGAGGTAAATGAAAAGCTTAAGTTTGTAGAGAAGCCTCTGCAGATTGAAGACAGAAAAGTCAAGAATCTCAAACACAAGAGACTAGTTCTAGTCAAAGTAAAATGGGATTCTAAGAGAGGATCAGAGTATACATGGGAGCTTAAATCCGAGATGCAAAGGAAATATCCACACCTATTCCAGTAGACCTCGAGGACGAGTTCTAAAACAAGGTGGAGAGGATATAACAACCATCCTAAAATAATTCCGACACTCCTAAAATACTTAGAATGTCCCTATACGTCTTAAAATATATCCCGTATACGAGAAATGGCTCAAAATACCTTTATATAATTAAAAATAAAATAAAAACAAGTCTGTCGCGGGCCGCGACAGACTACCCTTGGTTCTACGCAGGCCGCGAGCGAGGAGACAAACGACGTGACCCGGTGCCGCCACGTGTCGGACTCGTGTCGAGTCTAGCATCCGAGTCAGCCAAGCTAGGGCCTACCCTATCTGGCGTCGTGGGCCGCAAAGCCCTCCTTGGTTTCCATCGCGGGGCGCAACAAAGTGTTGTATCAGCACTATAAATAGCCTCCATCGGATTCAATTGAATTCGTACAAAATTTTTGTATTCTCTCTCTATTTTCTGCATATAAAATATAATATCGAGTATAATACCCCCCTAAAATAACGAAGTTCTGCCTCGTTGTAAGTATTTTAACCCCCGGTTACGTATTAGATGCGCTTCCCGATCGATCTAGTGCTCCGTAACGGCTGTCGAGGCTCTACTTGACGTAGTTGTTGGAGTTCTGTCTCGGGGAGGGTATAACTAATCTAAATATTGGGTTATTATACTAACGCGTGTGCATTGTTTAATTTATTAGATTATAACCATGAAACCACAGGAAAAAGTCTAAACTAGCAATGTGAGTAATTTCCTTTTCGTAAACTTTTTTACAAACTGTTTTTACAAAACCTCAATTGTTTTTACATTATAATTAACAGTGATTGAGTATTTGTAATTCTACAATTATCATCGGTATGTTGGGGTTTTGTGTACAAAATTTGTTACTACACTGTGAGTACTAACATGACCACAAGTCGGATCGATAGTACCGTGGGTGGTAATTAAGGTAGAATAATAAACAAATGTAATTGCTGATTGCCCTCAATACTGTACAAGGATAAAATCTGTTTTGATTAAATTGGGATTCACTCACCAGTATTTCCCACTGACAAATGTTTTTAAAACGCGTTTCAGGTAACAAAATGTGAAAGCCAAAATAGAAGCCAGCTGGAGAGCACTGAAGGCTAGGAAAATGTGGCTTTAAAAGTTACCTAAATAAAGAAAGATGTTTTATTCAATAAAATAGGGTTTATCCCTATAAACATGTTTGTAATAAGAACTTGGGTGTATCCCAATATGTTTATTATAAAAAGATGGTATTTTACTCTTATAAAATATTTCCTAACTACGGTTCTGATATAAATTCCGCTGTCAAATAATGATAAACACCGATACCACCATCTCTGAGTAGGCCGCGGCCGCCCGCCTCTCGAGGCAGGGGTCGGGGGTTGCGACAATTACCTTGAAGAAATTGAGAGTTTCAGCTGACCGATTAAATGCATCGAAATGCATTACAAGATTTAGTGGCCAATTTTGGTTTCTAATTTGCGACATGGACTTGAAAGTTCATCAATATATCACAAAAAAAACATATATCGCACATACAATAACCTTCTCAACATATTAGAGATAAGCACCTCTGATTCTTTCTTTTTCCACAAATGCAAAAACACCAATAACATGGTGCAAGCTCGGGTGCATGAGCCACCTCCGACAATACATATTGCTTCGTCTATAGTATCTTGGGAGACATAAGAGTTCTCTTAGATGAGACTTGAAATCCGCTTTAAGGGACCCTAGTTGAACACAATCATCGGTCACAACCGTCAACAACTTGTTTTTTCAGTGATAGAGAAAGGACGAAGTAGAAGACTCAACCCGTGGATGACATTGGTTTGAATCTTTCCATTTATGTAATGTTTATATTTACATCTTATCATAATTCGTTTTGGTAGTACAAGTTTTTATACATATAACGAAAGTATCCTTGTTATATTTACTATTATTTAATATTATTTAAAAAAAAAACACTTTGAAACAAGTTATTGAACTATTGACCCACAACATGATAAAAATAAATGCTTCTCTCACACAAAAGGCTAGATTGTTATTATTGAGACGACATAAAAGATGATCATTAAACGGTTGTACTATTTGTTAGGTTTTGAATTGACCTCTATTTCTGATTATGGAACATGTTCAATGCATAGGAAATAAAGCTTAATTTGATGAGTATATTGCATTTTTACATAAGAACACTTGTGTCCCCTCCATTATCCTTTGTTTATGTGCACATTGTGCACTTTCATGGTCCATTCTATGTACATGATGTTGTGATACGTACATGTTTCTATTCGAACATAACAACTAGTTTCACACTCCAATCCACAAAAGCATAATGGAAACAAAGGTAAATACCCGAAACAACTCGAAAAATTAAATCATAATCGAAACTCATTAGATCGTTTGGCGAAACAAAATAAGCCATAAACTATGCGTACCATAACGTCATATTTTTAAACTAGATTATATGTAGAGTAAATTACAAGTTTTGTTCTTTATGTTAACAACCTTTTGCAGACGGTGTCTTTTGACGCAAAAGTTGACAAGTTCTGTACTTTATGTTTCAAAATTTTGCACGGTATGTCCTTTATGCCAAACCCAATTATATATATATATATTGTTAAATCATATCACATAAGGCTAATTTGGTCTTTTTACTTCTAATAAAAAGAATTTAAAATTTTACATAACTAATTATATTTATATATATTAATACAAAGTGTCCATGAATAGTAATCTAAATTTTAAATATTATTATAACTTTTTTTAATCTTTAATATTTTATTATTATAACCTAATTTTTAAATATTATTATAGCTTTCTTAATCTTTAATATTTTATTATTATAATATCATATTTGGATAATAGTAACATGTAGTTTTTTTTAATATTTTGTTATTATAATTAATCTATTTTGTTTTCTTTATATGATATTTTATATATTAACATCGTTTATCATTTTGTTTATTCTAATAATATAGTGCAATGTTTTATAAAACTTCGAATGTACTATCGCGACATGTTTATTACATTTGTGTTTCGTTAAACTGAGCCGATGTTGTTCGAACAATTACTTTTTTACTACTTTGGTAGCGGTATTGAGTACATTTTTATATCATATGCTATAGCGAGTGTTGTTGATGAACAAAACTGATATCGTCCAAACAAAATCAGTACCGTGTCGATTTTGGCTGAACATCGGTGTCGATATTTGTACTTTTAAAATCTTATCAATATTCATTTTATAGTTTTCTATCAATTAAACATCTGTCGATATCCTTTTGGGCATATCATGACTTTTTATGGGTTTATCTTTCGATCGCTATACAAAGTACTGAATACGGTACCGATACCTTATTGAATCGAACCGATACCGACCGACTTTACGCCGCAACGCGCGAGGGAAGTCCACTAGTATATATAAAAGACAAACCCTTTCTCTTACAAGTCTATAGTATCACCTTTCACCACAAACCATCACCTTCCACTGCACTACCCTTCACATCTATGGTCAGAGAACCAACCACCACCCTATCTCTCTCCAAACACAAACACAAACACACGCACTCTCTCCCCATTATTTCTCTCTCCCTCAACCTCAACCAAATATGCAGCCACAACCACCGGCCACTACTGTCGGCCACCACTACAGTCTACAGCCCACCTCCGACGACCAATACAAGTAATGATGTGATCTTCATACTCTTTGTTTTGTTTTTATAACTGAATCTGTAATAACTCTAAATAAATTAGGGTTTTTAGAGATAGAAAGTTTGGTTGGTGTGTTTATATGAACAAATTAGGGTTTTTAAAAATTCGACAGTGATAAGGCTATGGCGGTGATGTATCAAATATAGGGGTGGTTGGTGATTTGGGTTTTTAAAAATTTGGCTGCAAGACCAAACCTGGAAAGATCGCTTTAAAGGAGAAGGAGGTTACTAGTAACACTCTCGGATACTTATTTTCTCGTGGCTATTAATTGATTGGAAGAGAGAAAATGGTTGTTTCAGATTAGAGAGAGAAAGAGGGAGAGAGAGAGAGAGGAGTTTATATATGTTTTTTATTTATTTTTTTCATATTTTTACAAATGACAAGAATGTCATCATGTGCAAACATACTTAACCAAAAAATCTAATTGGGTTTGGCCTAAATGACATACAATGCAAGATTTTGAAACATAAAGTACAGAACTTGTCAACATTTACACCAAAGGACACCGCCTATAAAAGGATGTAAACATAAAGCACAAAACTTATAATTTACTCTTATATGTATTATGGTTGTTGTGGTTTAAGTTCGTTATCCATTATCCTACATATACAAAAAGGAGTTGAGGGAATAGTGCTAGGCAGCTTGCCTGGCACTTCCCTATTGGACCACCAATTTTTAATTTAATTTTATTTCTAACCTAAAATTACGGTTTCGTCCTTTGTTTAAAATTACGTTTTTGCCCCTAATTCAAAATAAAATTATATTTTTGACCAAGCTCAAAATTTACGCTTTTGCCCTCAGTTCAAAAACTCATTTCTAATTCTACTCCCAGTTTAAATTTACGGTTTCGCCCTCCGTCTAAAATTACGCTTTTGCCCACCCTTCAAAATAAAAATATGCTTTTGCCCCTCCTCGAAATTATGATTTTGCCCCCAACTCAAAATTACGTTTTCGCCCACAGTTCAAAATAAAATCATGTTTTCCCCCATAGCTCAAAATTATGATTATGCCCTCAGATTAAAATTATGATTTCGCCCCAGTTCAAAATATTTTTACGATTTTGCCCTCTGTTCAAAATTATGATTTTGCTCCTGTTTTTAAAATTTACGATTTCTCCACCAGTTAAAAACTATGATCTTGCCATCGTTTTACTTTTTTTTTTTTGCAAAACTATAGTACTGTTTTATTTTGCTTGGTTGACTCAATGTAACTTTTATTGTGTCAAACAGTTGTCTAACACTCCTCATTGGTCCTGACAAATTAGTATTTTACCCCAGCTCAAAATTACAGACCTGTTATTGTTTTAATTTTTTTAGCAAAATTATGGTAGTGTTTTTGTTTAATTGGTTGTCTAGATGTATTTTTTTAGATCGTGTTATAAGTAGTATGTACAAGTAACCTAAATACTTATGAAACTAAGAAATATTTGATTTAACGCCCTGCAATGCGGGCGGGCATAGTTGTAATTTTTATTCGTTCAGGCATGCCTGGTACATGCTCATTTGTCCTGAAAAATTTCAATTTTGCTCCCAATTTAAAATTATAGTCTTTCCATCGTTTTAGTTTTTTTTAGTAAAAATATGATAGTGTTTTTGTTTTAATTTATTGACTCGATGTAATTATTTTTTAGATCGTGTTATTAGTAGTATGTACAAGTAACTGAAACACAGACATACGTGTTATGAGAGAGAAATATTCGGATTATTGCCCCGCAGCGCGAGCGGGGAAAAAACTAGTTAGTAACAAACCTCAAAATCTATGTGGTGGTATTCATTTTACCCTCATAATATATAATTTTTAATATCTACAACTTCATATGAAGAAAAATCTCATAAGTCTACTTATGATCACCGATGGATCTATAAACCCATGTTATTTAAACTACTACAAATACAAGATGGTGACATCAGCAGGCAATAGTGCCTCCCTTCAATTGGGCGAAAAGGGCGGCAGGGGTAATAGTGCCAGGCAGCTGCCTGACACTCCCCTATTGGCCCAACAAAATTACAATTTTATCCTGATTTAAAATTTCGCTTTTGCCATCAGTTTAAATTTATGTTTTCGCCCCCGCTTAAAAATAAATTTACGCTTTTGCTCCCATCTAAATATTTCAATTTTACCCCCGGTTAAAAAATTACGATTTTGCCCCATTTCATTTACAGTTTTGCCATTAGTTTTTTTCCCTTAAAAATACGATTTTCCCATCAGTTCAAAATTATGTTTCTACCCCCACTTAAAATTAAATTTACGCTTTTGCTCCTGGCTAAAAATTCCAATTTTGCCCTCGGTTCAAAATTACGATTTTGCCCCGTATAAATTTATAGTTTTGCCATTAGTTTTTTTTTTCTCACAGCCAAGTTACGATTCTACCCTCAACTTAACTTTACATTTTTCCCATCGTTTTTGTTTGTTTTCCTGGTGACATTACAATTTTGCCCCCAGTGTAAAACTACAGTCTTGCCGGCAACTTCCTGGCACTCCCCCGTTGGTCCATTTAGCTTACAATTTATCCCCGAATTAAATTTATGATTTGGCCCTCAGTTAAAAATTACGTTTTTCCCATCGTTTTAGTTTTTTTTACTAAAACTATAAAGGTTTTTTGTTTTATTTGGTTTACTACGGTCTTATCATCGTTTTTGTTTTTTTTTTCCCTAGCAAAATTATAGTAGTGTTTTTTAATTGGTTGAGAATTATTCGGCTATCACCCCGCAACGCGGGCGGGGCATCTACTAGTTTTAGAACAAACTTTAGTAACTCTCCTTTCACTTTGAAGAGAATATGCAAGGAAGGGAGACAACTCAAAATAATAATAGAGAATTAATAATAAAGGGTTGAGTTATAATACAAAGTATTTAAAAATAAGAAGGGTAAGAAGCCACCAGAGAGTGACAAGCCACCAGAGAGTGACAAGTGTCCTGGGAGAAATATAATTGTTTTGCTTTACTTAGAATGCCTGTGTGTTTATAGTTCATAAAAGATAAAAGATGACGCATGAAATAAAGCAAAGGTTCCTTAAAATCAGCTTTGCCTTTGCTGCTCGATATCAATTATAGTATCTATAGTTTGGCAGGGTATTCCAAGTGGTTTTAGGCGATCGGCGGCACAGTGGGCCATAAAATGACATTGTCTTTGCATATGGTAAAACTGAACAGATGTTTGATAAGTCAACAAAGGTTTAAATCCCTCCGGTTTGTCAACAGAGGTTTAAGGCCAAACATCTGTTTAAGGCCAAACATCTGTTTTAGTCCAAATATCTGATAGAGAAGGTCAAACATTTGTTTAAGGCCAAACATCTGTTTAAGCCTGAACAGATGTTTGGTAAGTCAATAGAGGTTTAAATACTTAGAAACAATCCGATGAATACGCATAATTGATCAAGGAAACCAATGGTATGCATTAATTTGAGTAAAATGCAATTTGCATCCCTGTGGTATGTCCCAAACATCAACTTGAGCCCCTAAAAACAATTTTTTGCATTATGATCCCCTGTGGTATTAATTTATAACACTTTGAGTCCCTGCCGTCAGGTTGACTGTTAGAGGCAGGGGTAAGACCGTCTTTTTGCATATATTAATAACACTTTGCGTCCCTATGGTATGAGTGAAATATCAACCTGAGTCCCTAAATGTAAAATTGTATATTAAATGTATAACAAATTATCAAAGCCTAAATTGTATATTAAATGTAAACTTTTTATACATACAACACAGAGACAAAACATCATACCAACTTCGTAGAGTTGATGGAACTTACAGACTCGATAACAAAAGACCCGTCATACCAACTTCGTAGAGTTGAGGGTACTTACAGACTCGATAACAAAAGACCGTAACATACAATACATAGACAAAACGTCATACGACCACAAGCAATTGTGGATATTTACTGACGGGTGCACTTCGTGAAGTCTGATCCAGATATGAATGAATATAACTCCAGTCTATCTAATTACATATCTGCCACTTGGGTTATATTTATTCATATGAATGAATATAACCCCAGTGGTAGATATGTAATTAGCGAGCTCTGGAATTTCAAGGAAAATCGAAGAGCTCCACTAGGGTTATATTCATTCATATCAATCACTTCCTTATGTGCACCGCATCTTCTAGGAGGTTGTCAAGTGTTCTCGCCTTCGTAGTTGGTGTTTTGCGTATCTTTACATCCGCAGCCATTCTGTACAACAAAACACATTCAAATGAGCAACACATTCGAATCTGATCCGATCAGTTCTTAACACTCAGTTGATACCCTAAACCCTAAACACATTCAAACCAAAACACATTCTGTACAACAAAACAAGAATCAAACCAAATCAAACCAACAAAACAAGAATCAAACCTAATCAAACCAAACCAAACCAAAACACATTCGTGACAACTAAACACATTGCAAACATCTGTTTTGATGCATTTTTAACAATATACTCACTCAGTTGACACCCTAAACCCTAAACCCACAAGAATCAAACCAAAAATCCATTCAACCCTAAACCCTAACCCCAAATAACACATTCAAATCATCAAATCAAATCCAAAATACCCAAATAACTGTTATCATCGAATCAAAATGAGGAACACATTCAATCCGAAACTGATCCGATCAAACACATTCAAATGAGGAACCCAAAATCAACCCTCTGTTTTTCAAAATCAACCCAAAATCATCGAATGGAACCCAAAATCAAACCCAAAAACATCGAATGGAACCCAAAATCAACCCTCTGTTTTTTCAAAATCAACCCAAATCATCGAATGTAACCCAAAATCATCGAATGGAACCCAAAATCAAACTGAGAATCAACCCTCTGTTTTTTCACAATATAAACACATAAACATATCGAATGAAATCAACCCTCTGTTTTTTCAAAATCAACCCAAATCATCGAATGTAACCCAAAATCAACCCAAAATCATCGAATGGAACCCAAAATCAAACCCAGAATCATCGCTCTGTTTTTTTCACAATATAAACACATAAACACATCGAATGACCAATATGAGGATGAAGATGAACCTGATCTGTTCGATAAAGATGAAGATGATCTGTTCGATGTTCGATGAAGATGATCTGTTGATCTCTTCGATGTTGATGATGATGATAGCTGTTGATGATGATGATGATATTGGGAGCTGTTGATGATGATGATGAAACATTGAAACTGGTGAATGGACTTTAAGTATAGATATTAAAGGGTGGGGGGTATTATGGACTTTTCACATAGCAGGGACTCATGATCCCTTCCGTATATAATTCGAGTTTTCTTTATTAAATAACTAGGTGTACACCCGTGTGAGCACACGAGTTTGTTTTAATAACGATCGGAACCAAATACTAAAAAACATATTATAATATATTATTTAAATTCTTTATGTTTACTTACATATTATAAAACAATGTTAAAGACAATTTGTTTTAGTGTACATGTTTGATATAGAAATAAGGTAAATAATTGATAATATTTTGTCGAAAATAAAAGCATAACCTAATTTTATGTTGTCTAATAACTTCTTATATATGATGTTAATTTTTTTTGACACATTGTTAGTGTAAAACTCAGTAAAGGTCCATTGTTATTGTATAATTCAATAATACTAAAAACAGATTATAATATATGATTTAAATTCTTTGCATTTAGTTACATATCCTTATAAAACAATGTTAATGAAATTATGTGTTAGTGTACATGGTTGATATACAAATAAGCTAAGTACTTGGTAATATGTTGTCTAAAATGAAAACATGAACTAATATGTTGTTTATAAAACATGGTTGATATACAAATAAAACATATTATAATATGTTTTTTAGTATTTGATTCCGATTGTTATTAGAACAAACCCGTGTGTTCACACGGGTGTACACCTAGTTAATAATAAAGGGTTGAGTTATAATACAAAGTATTTAAAAATAAGAAGGGTAAGAAGCCACCAGAGAGTGACAAGTGTCCTGGGAGGAATTAAATGGAAAAGGGTAATTTTGTCTACAAGAGGAAAGAGAATATGCACATGCAAGTCACATGTTATTTCCCCCCAATTTTTAAACGTCCGTAACTTTTTTATACGTCCGTAACTTTTTTATACGTCATTTGTTTTAAAAAAAATTATACCATAAAATTGAGCGTTTTTTTATCTTTAATATGAGTACCATATTGTTATATTTAAAAAAAAAAATTCAAAAACCCAGTTGTATATTACACAATGGACATGATGTAAAACACAATGTAAAGTAGATCAAAAACACAATCAATGACAACAGATAAAAACACAATGGACAACATACTAAAACACAATGACCATAACGTATAACACAATGGCGATAACATATAACACAATAAGTATCAGACTAAATAAAAACACAATTGATGACAACAGATAAAAGACACAATTAATGACAACAGATAAAAGACACAATGGAGAGCAGATGAAGACACAATGGAAAACAAACTAAAAACACATTACACAACAAACTAAAACACAATGAACAAAGATAATAAAAAAAATTGAACAAATTATTAAAACCCAATGAACAACATATTAAAACACAATGAATAACATATTAAACACAATGACCTGAACTAATAACACAATTTATAGAAAACCCAGATATAACACTATCTTCATTGTGTCATTTATTGTTTAACACAATTTATAGAAAACCCAGATATAACACCATCTTCATTGTGTCATTTATTGTATAACACAATTTATAGAAAACCCAGATATAACACCATCTTCATTGTGTCATTTATTGTGTTATAGGTTCTTATAAAAACACAATGGATAGAACCCATATTAAAATTGTGTTATAGGTTTTGATAATAAACAATGTATAGAAACTCTACTGACCAAAACCCAGTTAAAAGACACAATGACCTGAACCTTTAACACAATGCAAAAAAACCCAGTAAAAATGAATTTTTTTATTTTATTTTTATATGATAATATGGTACTCATATTAAAGATAAAAAAACGCTCGTTATTATGGTGAATTTTTTTTTTAAATGTCGTATGAAAAAGTTATGAACGTTTTAAATCGATGTGGGAATTGGCATGTGCCTTGCATGTGGACAGAGAAAATCCATAAATATAGGATTCCCTTTATGCCCTTCTATTATCTTCTTTTCCCTACAACTAATCTCAACCCTTCAAATCTAAGATCAATGGACTAGAATCCTTCTTACCCTTCTTATTTATTTTATTCTTTGTATTTGATCCTAACCCTAATAATAAAACTACTCTTTAATTATTTTCAAATTTATCATGACAAGATGTCCTTAAAAAATTATTTTCTTTTTATTTTCACTTTGAATGAAAAACATAAAATCTGATTACTTTCATTAAGGGGCTGTTTGGTAGCCTCTGAATGGTCATTAAGAGGCTACCTCTTAATGGAACCATTAAAAATTTTACCAATGAGAAGGTAGAAGAATGTGACATGTGATGATTTACCATTCAGATGTTACCTCTTAACCATTCAGACTTGATGTTACCTCTTATTCATTCAGAGATTTTAAACCATTAAGAGGTAACATCTGAATGGTCATTAAGAGGCTACCAAACAGCCCCTAATTTTTTTTTTCAATTAAACTCAATAATAATCAATTTTATCTTTTCTTTTCTATTCTTTTTTCACATGAAATTCGAGAATACGATGTTATTACCCTATATTATGTAATTGTATAAATGCTCTCATTGTTGCAAACTATATTAGTTGTCTTGTGTCATTTCAAAGAACATAAGGTTTGTTTTAATTAAACATCATATGCGCCTATGACAACATATTACTTGATCATTTATCAATTAAGTGACCATGCATAAAATATCTATAAACAGTTATGGATTTTTTTACTGAGATATTTGAAGTGAACGTAACATACATTTTCAAATAGTTAAACAGTTAATGAAAGCACTACGATTTAAGTGATTCAGAACCGATTATCCTCCGGTTATCAAAACATTGCCTAAGTATTGTGTCTCCGGCGTAACATGTGTGAGTCCTACTAGTGTTGTGTGTGAGTATTTATATGTATTACATTTCTTTAACGACAAAATTCCTTTTAATCCCTGTTGTTTATGAGACTTAAACACAAGACCACCCCCTCTCAAATTCAGGTGTTTAAAGGTTTTGCATTTACCAATAGTTCACCACCAATTGGTAAATAATGTCACCAATGGGATTTGAACTTCAGACCTCTGGGATGTAAATCAGAGTCTTAACGTCTGCCTGCGTCATATAATACATGACTTATTATTGTATTTTCCAGTGTTACTTATTAACATATACTGGTTTTTGTAATAAATTCAAGTTAGCTGTGCGAATTGTCATCCGAAAAAAAAATACATCTTACATGAATTTTTTTTATGGATTATGTGTGTGTGTGTGGGGGGGGGGGGGGGGGTTGCGCGCTTTTGGATGGTCATTTCCGCAATTCCAATTTAATATGGATTTTTTGGGGTGTTCACGGTTCGGTTATTAGAATTAACCAAAATTGTAATCGAAGTCATCGGTTCGGTTAATTTCGGTTAACAACCAAATTAAACAAGGGCTAAAATTTTTGCTTAGAAATACATGTAATGTATGTATAAATATATGAGATAGATGTATAAACATATGAAATGGAGGTATAAATACATCAAAATAAAGTATAAACAGGAAATACATGAAATGGAGGTATAAAAACTAGAAATATATAAAATATAAATGGTTCGGTTTGGTTTGGTTAATTTCGGTGAACCGATGGTACAAACAAACTAATAACTGATTTTCGGTTAATTCAGCTTCAATTAATTTATGTTCGGTTTCATCGATTTGCGGTTTAGTTTCGGTTAACGGTTCGGTTATTGCTCACCCCTAGATTTTTTGCTACCTAGGGGTGGGCCTGTGTTCCCTTTGGTGCCAAAATGCCATATCATTATCCCATTACATCCTCGATACATGTTGTGTACCATGCTAACGATGGAGATGTTTATATCCATTTATAAAGATTAGGGTCGTTTATAAAAATTGGGGTCGTATAGGAGAATTCAGGGGCGGCTCTGTGCGACTAGAAAAAATGGGCCAATAAAATATAAACTTATATATAAAAAAATCCAATAATACGACGATATATGTGATAACAATAATCAAAACAAAAATACATGAAGTGGATGTATAAATGCATGAAATGAAAGAAGAAAACATGAAATATATGAAATGGAGGTACAAAAGCTAGAAATATATAAAATATAAATGGTTTGGTTTTGTTTGGTTAATTTCGGTTAATCGATGGTACAACAAAAAGTAATAACCGATTTTCGGTTAATTCAGTTTCAGTTAATTTCAGTTCGGCTTCATCGATTTTCGGTTTGGTTTGATTTTGGTTAACGGTTCGATTATTGCTCACCTCTAGATTTTTTGATACCTAGGGGTGGGGCTGTGTTCCCTTTGGTACCAAAATGCCATATCATTATCCCATTACATCCGCGATACATGTCATGTACCATGCTAACGATGGAGGTGATTATATCAATTTATAAAGATTAGGGTCGTCTATGAGAATTCAGAGGCGGCTCTGTGCGACTAGAAACAAATGAGCCCATAAAATATAAACTTATATATAAAAAAAATTCAATGATACGACAATATCTGTGATAACAATAATCAAAACAAAAGTATTGTAGTAAAATAATCTAATTTAATTAGTTAAACGAATCGAGAGACTGAATTCATAATTTACCCTCTTTTGATCGTCATTCGTCACGTTCAAGGCTAGCCACTTAACAAGAACACAAGGTTTTATTACATTGTTTAAAATCTATTATTTTTTAACTGTAGACCTAAATTTCGTATTATAATCAAGTTATGTTTGTTTGTTGAGTAATGAACAAGATAATAAAACTCGTTTTCTTTCAAAAACAATTATATTTAGAGTGGCGTATTTTTATATTAACATAATGAATGTTGATGGTAATCATGATTATGCCTGCAAGTCGACGAGGTGCCTGAGGTGAACGATTCGATTGTCGTGGCTTTACGGAAGGAGGAAGCGATGGGTTCTTGTTCAAGAGGGAGCAACGATTTGTGATAGATAGTAGGAAGGCGGTGAATAGTGTTGTAAATTTTAGTGGAAAAGTGACTTTTCATTAACTTTTTTACACAAATAATTATATATAATTGTTGTTTGTTTTTTTATATATATAACTTGGTTATAGACCCATGTATTAAACAGATTAAATAAAAATAAATGATATACCTCACGTAAGTAAAAGACGGTAAGTATCATACAAAATTTGTTTATAACCACCCATAATCAGGAAAATATTAAGAGTAAATTACAAGTTTTGTTATTTATGTTTGTACCAAATTACAGGCGCTGTCCTTTACCTTTAAAATTGATGAGTTTTGTATTTAATGTTTCATAATCCTGAATGTTATGTCCTTTAGCCCTAACCAAGTTAATTTTTTTTGTTAAATCTGATCATGTGCAAGGCACATGAGGCAATTTTTGTAATTTCGTTTTTTAGGGAAATTTATATAATTAACTTAAAATAAATACCCCACCATCTTCATAAGTTGCAGACAATCATCTCCCTTTCTACCCTCTCTCACAAAAAACCACAATCACCTCCACCTCCATCTCCACAGCCGCTGTCACCACTCCCCACCACCACCGCCGCCATCCCTTTCACCTCCACCTCCACATCCGTTGTCACCACTCCCCCCACCACCGCCACCATCCCCTTCCACCACCTCACCCTGTCGCCTTCTCCTCTCCATCCTTTCTTTCTCTTCGCCAGTTCCAATGGTCTTTGGGTGCGTTTTCCGGTGAGGTAGAAAGGCGGAAAAGTGCCCTAATTTGGTTCAGAGGGGAAAGAAGGAGGGTTTCAAAGGTTTTGTGTTTACGCCGGTGGTTGCTTAGTGTTTTGTATTACCATATTCGATCTGATTTATATCTGACAGATTAGGCTTAGAGAAAGTCATAAGAATCCAACTGAAGTTGTTACTATGCTTATGGATACAGTAAGTGTTCTTAAACTCTAACCCTGAATTAAACATGTGTATAGACTCATATTAAGCTAAAATTGGGATTATGATTATTCAGTTTAGTTTTACTGTAGTTTGAGATTTGGGGATTTTTTTGTTTGTTTAGATGATTTCGTAGGTGGTGGCGGTTGAGAGAAACAAAAGGGGGGGGGGGGTAGAGAGACATGTTGTTTATATATGAAAATGAGGGCATATGTTTTTGGTTTTTAGTAATTGATGAATGTTTTTTTTTTTTTTGGTGATGGTGGATCAAAGGGGTGGATGTTGATGGTGATGTTGGAGACGATGGAGTGAGTGGTGATGGTGGGTCAGGCGATGGTGGAGATAGTGGGTAGTCAGCGGCAGGTGAGGGTGGGAGGTGGTGGTGGTCGGCGACAGGTGAGGGTGGGAGGTGGTGGCGGCAGGTGATGGCAATTGGTGGTTGGAAAGAGAGAGTGTGTGTGGGTGTGGGTGTGTGTAGAGAGAGAAATTGCAGGATAGGCTATGTTTTATTTGTTTTCTAAAAATCATTTATAAATTTGGATGTGAAAAGACAATGCTACCCTCATGTGCGGTGCACATAACTTAACTGGAAATTATAACTGGGTTTGCCCTAAAGGACATAACGTGCAACATTTTCAAACATTAAGTGCAAAAGTCATCAAATTTAAGGGTAAAGGACAACGTCTGAAATTTGGGACAAACATAAAGGACAAAACTTGTAATTTACTCAAATATTAATTTCTTTCTTTGAATTTAAAGAAAATAGAATGATTTTGAAATAAATTTACACAATTTAAGAGGCTAATATATCACAGATAATTATTGCTAATTTTCATTAAATATATAAGTTAAACTTACCACAATTTATATAACTTGAATTATAAACAATTTGAAATGGAAAGATACACATGAAGAATATGCTAGTACTGCTAAATGTTGAGTATTAGCTTGAGCACATATTTTATTAATGGATTACACTTTGAATCATGTTTGCTTTTTTTTTTTTTGCAAGTAGTAATAAAGTTTAAACTTTTTTTAAATGACCATAAAAATTGGTATACTCTGAACTCTGAAGTTTAACAACTTTATTTCTTTAGTTTTTTCTTTTAGTTGCTATATCTATTGTCGATATTGTTATGAACCAAAACGATATCCATTGAAACAAATTCCTGCTGCAACATGCAGGGGATGCTAGTAGTTATTACTTTATATTATACATATGTTATTGTTAGTAATTAAAGCAAATCAAACCCTATCCGATTAGTTATCCCACCGGTCAAATGTAAACTCAAGTAGCTATGTAAATATCTTCTACAAAACAACTTAGTTATTATTGATCTTAAAGTGCAAGCATAAATTAATATATAATTTATTAATTATATAAATATTCATTTAAATTCAAAAGTATATATTTGTTAATTCTCCGACCTTCGTAACTATATTTAGCAATAATTTATGTTTATACTTACTAATATTACGCCCAAATACTTTTTGTAACATAATGATGTGTAAAATGTTGTTTATATTTTGAAAACACCGAATTAAAAAGATCTTGCTAACTCAATTACACACAATTAGCAAGTGTATCGGTCGTTATGCAATCAAGTCGGTAAGACCGTGATCAATCCAAGGATACAATGTAGCGACTCCCGATACTGAACCTCTATCTCTAGTGATTTTTTAGTGGATGTTCAAATTTTACTACTACTAAAACTAATTAAAATACAAATCACACAAAACAAGCAATCCACACTACAAATTTTAGTGAAATAAGACGATGAGAAAACAACTACCTAGGCAAAAATCATGTTAACTCATTCACAGTTCACGAAATTGGATACCTACGATTTGGCTACTGGGATCTTAAAATACACTATCGAGACCTAAACTGGATGTCGAATCACTCTCCAAACATGTCGCAATCTAGAATCTAGGTAAGGTATAAACTCACCGGTCTCGGGTTCAGATTAGATTTTGGTCTCTGTAAACAAATGCGTAGATACCCTAAATCTTGATATCTTCTCAGACCTTCCAGAAACAATACATTTGATATGTGTAAGGGATGCAAGGGGTAGTGATTCTAACACGAGATGCTAACTATATAGACACGCTAGGGGTGACTCACTTTTGTGCAGACCACGGTCCCGAATATCTATAAACCTAGACACACCGACATCTAATCTCCTCTCAGATACGGTAGAATGCTAAATTACTGAATAAGTTAGTTACTTGTTCCTAAGGTTTACTACGTCTAGCAACCACAAGATATATCGAAAACACAAAGTCTACGAAAATCACTAAACCCTAGATCAATCGATACACAACCAATCAACTAGAATTAAGTGGAACATGTAATAACATCCGATATCGAGCATACATATACATTAAAAACCTGATTAGAAACATCTCTTATCATTACATTAACCAAATCATTAATTATCCAAACAGAAAACTATTTTTTTGAATGGATAATATTTCTTTATACCAATAATACTAAATTATTCCCCTTGCCCATGTTTGAATATGGGACCTCCCCGTTAAGAGGCATGTGCCTCTACCAAGTGGGCTACCCCACATTGGCTGTGACAACCCGCACTAAACCAGGTATCCGTACGACTTAATTAATAATTAATTACTGCTTAATTACTGTGCTTGCTTGAACTTGTGAATAAACTGCTACTTGCATACTGATACATGCACTTACTTGCATCATACTTTACTTATCGTCACTACATTATTTACATGTTGAACCCTAGTGACAAACATGATGCACAAAAGCACAGTAGCACAATACACGGATAACCTATTGAACATGCTGATAAAGCCAGCATCAGGCAAACACTGCCTCTAAGGCCTGTACGAGCCAGAAACATTTTGCTACACTAGTAGTGAGTGTAGGGATATAAGGGTTGTGGAACTGCGTCTCTAGGAATAAGTCACTATGACTGGATGTGCCTAAAACGTACTCTAAGTACAAAACTCAGCACTTTACATAATAATTCAGCTTTTAGCTAACTAATAAAGTGCCAAGACATGAGAAAAAAATAACACTAGACACTTTCCAAAGTGTCAGAAATAAGTTGTGTCACTAAAAAGGGTATTAACGACACTTTAAGCTTTGTTAAGCACTTTAACGGATTACAATCCAACCAAACAACCGGACTATACCCGGAACGTGAAAATATTGTTATTTTCATTATTTATATTTTTCTGAGCCAGTTAGGGTCCCTGAATACCCTAACACCCGTTGTAACACGCTACACTTTAGTAACTAAGTTAAACACTTAACTTAACCTACTTAACCTAACTAATACTTACTATCTAGTTGGATTCGAACTAGGTACCCCCCCCTAACCAAAACCGTCCCCAAGGGGACATATCTTGTCCTTGCAAGATTTCCATAATCTAAGTTTGCCTAATATCTACATGACACAAGGACCATTGGATAATAACTCTATAACCTTGCCTATAAGATCATCTAATTACACACATAATCATCCAAACTCAACACAACATTTCACAACTCTCTCTCTCCCTTCAAGCTTTCGGCCGAACATCCCCTACCCATCCATCAATTTTTCGGTTCTTGTTCATCACATTCCAAGTCCATACAAGTATCGAGGGTCGTATGCTAGGAGCCTTGGAGCAAGCGGAACGCGAAGGACCTCTCTACTTAGCTTTTATCCACCTCTTTTGCGCATAGATTCTTCCCTAGCCTCGAGCTAGAGGTATAATGCTTAAAACTTGTTCTTGAACTAATCTAAGGTGGTTAATAAGATGTATGATGATTAAAACTCGAAATCTTGCATTTTGAAGCATTAAAGTTTACTAAGAACACTAAAAATGGTGGTTAATAGCACATACGTTGTGTAAATGATGTAGTATTCGAAATGTATGATTATTTAGGCCCGATCTATGATGTGGTAGATCGGATCATCGTTTAACCCGGTTTGGTAAGATCATGGATCTCAACATAAGCTTGTTTTAAATAATACAAGGGTTAAAAGGTGAAACTCTACCACACGCGAATCATGAACTTGTGTAAAAGAGTTTTACTTGTGACATTGTGTTTAAAAACTAGCAGATCTACGCATCTGCAAGTGGTATTTTCAAAGAACCACGCATCAAAGAAATCATGTATTTTAAAAGATAGATCTTACACTAACAAGCATGATTTTTATAAACCACAAGTGTGTAAACACTTGTGAAATAAAAAGATCCGACAAAATAACAGTTTATGGTAAAAGGAGACTAGAAGTTGTAAAGATGGGTTTTCTCTAAAAACAAGGTTTTTACAAGATCAAATTACCTTATATAAAGATCTACTAAATTTAAGGAGATTTACACCACAGTTTTGGGAAAACTACAAGTTCATGTAATTTTTGGCAAGTTACACATGTGTTGATTAATTGTTGTAATAAAAGTTGTTCTGATCAAATAAAGAAAATTGTTGATTTGTTAAAGAAAATGATACGCTTGAAAGCGTGGCCACCTCCAGTTACAGAGGAAACTCTGGCGAAATTTTTCTAAAAACCTAACACTTAGAACTATTTACACTACAAGTGTTAGAATTATTTTTGACATGTTTTCGAAATATAAATTTCGCCATGACTTTATTTACTAAATATTCGGAGGTGGGATTTTCACAAAATTTAACGTGATAAATATATATTTTCACACACTGTTTATGATTATTTTGTGAAAATACATAGATATTATTTTTAGAGTAAAAATAATATTTACGAACACTAACGATCCCAAAATAATACGAACGCTTTCACCATAAATATATAAGTTACACCGGTGATTATATTACCACTCGATTGTAAAACGTAACTTACGCACTTACGGAAATATTTATGAACGCACATGTATTGAATCCCCAATCCTTGGGAAGGAAAACAATTACCAAGTATTTACAAAATGTAAACACGAAATAGTTGTCTAACTATTTCCCAAAAACATAAACTATAAAGCTAAGGCACGGCCGTCCGTCTAATAGAAATTAGCACCTGTAGGTCGTCGCACAGCTGCGTGAGCAGGAGATACTTGGTATAGACGCTTCACTGTGAGTTCATGTCCCCCTTTTCTCTAACTGTTTTTCAGTTTTCTTAACTGCGGGGGTGAAATACATGTTACTTTGATTACAAGTACTTTATACACGGTATGGTTAGCGTAAGGAGGTTTACTACTTAGATCATGTGAGTGGGTAGGAGCAATATGAGGCCATTAGTCCTCATGGCGGGACCGAGGGACAGGAGCGGTAGATCTATCTAGGTGTAGCGAGCCCAGCCCCAGGCCAAACTAGAAACGGACCTTGGGGTGACTTTGTCCACATACTAATGCCGTGGCGAAATCTGCTAGGTTTGAGTCTCCCTATTTGCACTTCACATATATCAGTGGCCTTGCAAACCATTGGTGATCTCAATTCCCTTATTTGCTACATACCAAGACTATTTTTATACTCACAAAGGTTTACTTACTCACTTACACATGAACTCGCTCAACATTATTGTTGATTTTTCAACTTACATGTATTTCAGGAAATTAACGGATCTGGCACGGTATGGAACGTTTTCCGCTGCACTAGTCATGAGGTCATCTGGGTTTGGGGAATGTGACTCTTTCCTGGACAAGTCACAGTCCTTAAACTATGTTTATGTCATGTTGATGTTTGTATTAGTTGAACAATGTCGTTAAGATGTGTTTTCGTTAAAACAATGTTGTTGAATTTGGTTTTTAAAACTTAATCTATGGATGATCTTGCATGAGTTTATTTCATATAGCTTTGTTATGGTTAAGCTATGGTATTAAGAAGTCACACCAAATTAACCACGCTTCCGCAAAGCCAGGGTGTGACAGCTTGGTATCAGAACCCTGATCATAGCGAACTAGGATTCTTTCTCGAGTCTAGACTATGATCACTAGGGCTCTCACGAAAACATTTTTCTGCATACCACTTAAGTCCAGATCCAAAACTTTTTACAAACAAATGTTGAGCACATTTTATTATTTATAGGCTCAGCCTGGAGGGCTGAGGCTCGGTCTGGAGGATCGAGGCTCGGTCTAGGTGACCGAGGTAGTTGAGGACGTTGATTTATTATAGGCTCAGCCTGGAGGGCTGAGGCTCGGTCTGGAGGATCGAGGCTCGGTCTAGGTGACCGAGGTAGTTGGCTAGTGAGGCTAGGAAGAGTAGGCTCAGTCATGAAGGCTGAGGCTCAGTCAAGGGGACCGAGGCTCGATCTAAGAGGTCGAGGTGGAGGATAGAGCAGTCTTAAAGACTGGGAGAAATTGGCTAGTGAGACTAGGAGAATGATGTGATACCTTACTTGGTGACTTATGTGATTATCTGATTGTATGACTGATTATTTGAGCATATTTGTGTTTATGTT
Source organism: Helianthus tuberosus (assembly GCA_030545235.1). NCBI lineage: Eukaryota > Viridiplantae > Streptophyta > Magnoliopsida > Asterales > Asteraceae > Helianthus > Helianthus tuberosus. The sequence goes on from CM060429.1 coordinate 120,080,910, forward strand.
ACAGACTCATGGATTCAGCCGGTACTGGCGTTTCGGACACCACTGGACCCATACCTATCGTATCTGATGACCCCACATCCTCCGAGCACGAGGTGCACACGTCTGACTATACCAGTACTGACGAGGATGATTTCCAGCCTTTCGCACTACCCGATGGTCCTGATGAGCCTGCAGATGACCCTCCCGCTGAGTACCTACCTCTAGTAGAGATTCCGGCCCCTATACCCTTAGCCGTTTATCCAGCATATGATCTTCTTCTTGACGCCGAGGCTGATGGCGATATTGACCTGTTTGAGGAGGAGCCCTTTGAGGATGAGATCCAGGGCGAGGCCCTTCTTCCTGCGGACGATCTTCTGATGATCGCTGACGTTCCCGCTGAGGATTCGCCTGCACATTCTCCCGTCCCAGACTCCTTCGAGTCTGTGGCATCCGCACCTTCTCACACATTGAGCGCACAACACTTTGCGCATGATTCTGATCCTGACCAGGCATCCTCTGTTGCACCTATTCCCAGTTTTGCATTTGACCATGATGACATAGAGGATTCTGATCCTATCTTTCCCCCGGGATACGACCCGGATCGTGATATCGAGTTTATACCTATGGATCAGCCCATGGAGGATCCAGCTGACCCAGTAGACCCTATCGACCCCGAGTTTGACTTCGAGATGGCTTTTGATGATCCCGAGCCTGTCGTCGCTCCTGAGTAGGCAGCCGCTCTAGACCCCATACTTGAGCATGATCCCGTACATGCTGACATCCCTATTGAGCCTGATATAGCAGACCCACCTGTTGGTGATCTCCCCATGGATGTTCCTTTGTTAGAGGGCGATCATGTTGTTGTTGATCCTGTTGTTCCTCTACCTGTCGTTGATATACCTGTTGACCATCCTGTTGAGCACATTGCACCTGTTCATCCTTTTGTTGCTCCCCCACCTGATCCCGTTCCACTAGAGCCCGAGCATGCACTGTTCGCGGCACACATGGATCCACCAGATGAGCATGCACAGCACGGTTGGATACCTGCTGATGAGGATGTTCCACCTTTTCCCCCTCAGATCCCTGATACACGACATGTTGATTTTTCTTTTCAGGTTCCTCAGTTTACACCTCCAGCACGAGCTGGAGAGGGTTCTTCAGCCCATCCTTTTGGGCATGTACCGATGTCTATCCCTTTCATGCCCCAGATGTCATCTGTTCCACCCTCTGTTGCTCCATTTCATGTGGCACCTTTTGATCCCACCAGTGAGCCGTTCCTTTGGGCACCAGAATCTGCTGTACCACCTACTGACCCCTACCATCGTTTCCACATGGGGTATACTATCGAGGACGTTTTGATGTCTTTTGTCGCCCAGCACGAGTCACACACGCAGCGCATCCAGGAGCTTGAGAGAGCTCAGCTGCCACCATGCCAGTGTCATGGTCGGACACACACTCCTCTACAGCCATTTCGACCCTTACCTCCAGATTATGCTGCCCGTCTCCTTACACTAGAGCAGCAGGTTGCTTCTATCATTCGTACCCAGCGAGCCATGGAGGAGGACTGGCTCCAGTTACGTCGTTTGTTTTACACCCACTTTCCCCCTCCTCCACCACCATCTGTATAGAGCTCATCAGTGCTGTTTGGGTAGACGAGTGTGAGAAGACGGCGATTGTTGGACTGCACAGCATTTTTGGAGACTACTTTATGATCCTGACTTTTGTTGACATGTATCTGATGTTGTATTTGACACCGACACGATATAGTTTTTGGACAGGGGTGATGTAGCCCCTGGTTGATTGATGATTGTATGACACAGGGATATACTGATACACTTACTATGTGGTCTCGATATATGGCAATCGCAGTATTCTCACCATATTTGATCCGCTTGATTGCTTATTTATATTTTTATGATATGGGATGTTGTGTGATTGATATTTGTGATGTATTGATAACATGAGATGTTATGTGCTATTACTATTACTATATACGTACGTTTCACTATGGCCTGACCAACGTAAACCATCTTTTAGAAGATGCCGCCGAGACGTGAGACACACATGCCTACTAATGAGGCAGAACTCCAGCAGATTATCGCTGCTGCCATTGCACAATACGCCGCCTCTCAAGGAGGGACTAGTGGAAGCAACTCTGGCAACACTGGCAATAACAATAATCCACCTCATGGTAATACTAAGTCATTTAGACATACCATGACCTAATTGGATATCTTTAGCAATGATGCTAATGCCAAACGTATGTTATAACGTATGTGCAGGATGCACCTACAAGCAGTTCTTAGACTGCAAGCCCGTAAACTTTGATGGCACGGGAGGTGCTGTCGCCTTTGTTCGTTGGGCTGAGAAAACCGAATATGTTCTACGCATGAGCAAGTGCGCGCTGGATCAGCAAGTCACCTATATCTCAGGGCTATTTCTAGATGGAGCCCTATCCTGGTGGAATCTACAAGTACAGACACTAGGCGAAGCTGCTGCCTACGCGCTGACCTGGACCGAACTGAAGGAACTCATGCGCAAAAAGTACTGTTCCCGCGCAGAAATCCAGCGATTGGAGACCGAGTTCTGGCACTTAAAAATGGACGGTCCAAAGATAGCGGAATACGTTCAAAGGTTCCATGACTTATCGCATGTGGTACCTTACATGGTCACTCCTGAGTTCAAGAGAATTGAACGCTTCATTTGGGGACTAGCTCCTCAAATCATAAGCATGGTAACCTCATCCAAGCCTACGACCATTACCGAGGCGATCGATTTGAGCGTAGCTCTCACTGAGGAGGCTATCCGTTTGAACAAGTTTGATGAAGCAGAACCGAAGAAGAAAGAGACTCACGTCGAGTCGTCAGGAGGTAACAAGCGGAAGTTCTCAAACTTCAAGCAGGGCGCCAGTGTGGCGGTTAAGAAAGGAGGATCAGCTGGCAGTGGAAAGAAAGGAAAAGGATACCAGGGCACCCAGCCCAAGTGTAACACCTGTCAACGCCACCATACTGGCCATTGTAATGTGAAAATATGTGAAGCATGTGGAAAGCCGGGCCACTCAAAAGATTCTTGTTGGGCTAGTGCTGGCCGAGGAGGCCAGGGAGGATTTGGGAATAGGAATAATAATCGTGGTGGTAATCGGCCACAGGGGAACAATGGAGGAAACGGGAATCGGGTGAACCAAGCTGGCAATGCAAACCTAAACAACAACCAAGCTGGAAATGGAGGTGGAAACGGGCAAAGACTTGGATGTTATAACTGCGGCGATATCGGGCATTTTAAGAAGAACTGCCCAGAATTAAACCAAGCCCGTGGAAGAGTGTTCCAAATCGAAGCTAGGGAAGCGCGCCAGGACCCCAATGTCGTTACTGGTACGTTCCCTGTAAATCAACGCTGTGCATCCGTTTTATTTGATACTGGTGCCGATTATAGCTTCGTGTCGTTAGAATTTAAGAATATGCTTGGTTTAGCCGCTAATAAGTTAGATATTCCCTACTCGATCGAATTGGCTAATGGGAAGTTAGTTGAAGCCAATGAAGTTATCAGAGGTTGTGTGATCGAATTAGGAGAGCGTGAGTTTGCTTTAGATCTACTACCAGTCCAGTTGGGAAGCTTCGACGTGGTGGTAGGAATGGATTGGTTATCAGGCAACAAGGCTGAGATAGTTTGTCACGAAAAGGTTGTTCGTATCCCAACCGAAGATGGCGAGACAATTGTGGTTCACGGAGAGAAGCGTGATACGCCGTTAAGGATTATCAGCTGCTTAAAAGCAAGGAAGTGTTTGCAGAAAGGATGTGTTGCCTTCCTGGCACACATTGTGGATAAGAAGGCTGCTGAGCCAAGAATCGAAGACATCCCTGTCGTGAGGGAATATCCAGAAGTCTTCCCAGAAGACTTGCCTGGACTACCACCTCAGAGGCAAGTAGAGTTCCACATTGACTTAGTTCCAGGCGCCGCGCCTGTGGCTAAGGCACCTTATAGACTTGCTCCGTCTAAGATGCAGGAACTGTCGACACAACTTCAAGAGTTGTTAGACAAGGGTTTTATCTGACCAAGCTTCTCGCCTTGGGGAGCTCCGGTCCTGTTTGTCAAAAAGAAGGACGGTAGTTTTCGAATGTGCATCGACTACCGGGAGCTGAACAAGCTGACGATCAAGAATAGGTACCCTCTACCAAGAATCGATGATCTGTTCGATCAACTGCAAGGCTCAAGCTTTTATTCAAAGATCGATCTTCGATCTGGATACCATCAGTTAAGGATACAAGAGGAAAGTATCCCAAAGACAGCCTTCAGAACTCGTTATGGACACTACGAGTTCCTTGTTATGCCATTTGGTTTGACAAACGCACCTGCAGTCTTTATGGATCTGATGAATAGAGTTTGCAAGCCGTACTTGGACAAGTTCGTGATTATATTCATCAATGACATTTTAATTTATTCAAAGACGAAGGCTGAACACGAGCAGCATCTTAGAGCCATTCTAGAGCTGCTGAAGAAGGAACAGTTGTATGCCAAATTCTCCAAGTGTGAATTTTGGCTACGTGAAGTCCAATTCCTTGGGCACGTGGTAAATGGAAATGGAATCCACGTGGATCCAACCAAGATCGAGGCGATCAAGGATTGGGAATCGCCAAAGACGCCAACCGAGATTCGACAATTCTTGGGTTTGGCTGGCTACTATCGAAGGTTCATTGGGGATTTTTCGAAGATCGCTCAACCATTGACGCTCCTCACGCAGAAAGATAAGAAGTTTGATTGGGGAATCAAACAGGAAGAAGCCTTCCAGATACTGAAGGATAAGCTCTGCAATGCGCCAATCTTAGCACTACCGGAAGGTACTGATGATTTTGTGGTATACTGCGACGCATCGCGTCAAGGATTGGGTTGTGTGTTGATGCAACGCCAAAAGGTTATTGCTTACGCATCGCGTCAGTTGAAAGTGCATGAAAAGAACTATACCACACACGATTTGGAGCTCGGCGCAGTGGTTTTTGCTTTAAAGATCTGGAGACACTACCTTTATGGTACGAAATGTACAATCTTTACAGATCACAAGAGCCTACAGCATATATTCAACCAGAAGGAGTTGAATATGAGGCAAAGATGATGGGTTGAATTGTTGAACGACTACGACTGCGAGATAAAGTACCATCCAGGGAAGGCGAACGTGGTCGCCGATGCCCTAAGTCGTAAAGAGAGAATCAAACCCATAAGGGTTAGAGCCTTAGAAATGATTATCCAAACCAATCTTTCCTTGCGCATTCGTGCCGCGCAAAAGGAAGCTCTCAAGGAAGGAAACCTTGAAGAAGAATATCTCCGTGGGATGGAGAAGCTATTGGTACCAAACGAGGAAGGAACGTTATGCTTCGAGAAAAGGATTTGGGTTCCTCTGTTTGGTGGTTTAAGAAAGGTTATTTTTGATGAAGCTCACAAATCACGGTACTCTATCCATCCTGGAGCGGATAAGATGTACCAGGATCTCAAGGATTATTATTGGTGGCCTAGGATGAAAGGCGATGTTGCTGTGTACGTGAGCAAATGTTTAACGTGCGCTAAGGTTAAAGCCGAATACCAGAAGCCTTCAGGACTTCTGCAACAGCCTGAAATTCCCAAGTGGAAATGGGAACAAATCTCCATGGATTTTATTACGAAATTGCCAAGAACGCCAAGAGGCCATGATATGATTTGGGTGATAGTTGACCGCCTAACAAAGTCCGCACACTTTCTGCCAATTAAAGAGAAAGACAGTACTAGTAAACTTGCGGAAATTTATATGAGAGAGATCGTCGCGCGCCATGGAGTACCTCTTTCAATCATCTCTGATAGAGACGGAATGTTTGAGTCAAGAATATGGCAATCCTTCCAAGAAGCCTTTGGCTCACAATTGAATCTGAGCACTGCGTTTCATCCGCAAACTGACGGCCAGAGCGAGCGAACGATACAGACTTTGGAAGACATGCTGAGAGCGTGTGTTATGGATTTGGGCGGTAGCTGGGATAAACATTTACCTTTGGTCGAATTTTCATACAACAACAGCTACCACACCAGTATTGGTGTCGCGCCATTTGAAGCCCTTTACGGACGCAAGTGCCGATCACCTCTATGTTTGGCTGACGCAGGTGATAGGCAGCTCGCTGGTCCCGAAATCGTCCAGGAGACGACAGACAAGATCGCGCAGATCCTTAAACGCATCGAAGCAGCTCGCCACAGACAGAAGGCCTATGCGGATCCAAACCGAAGACATGTGGATTTCCAAGTTGGAGAAATGGTGTTATTGAAAGTCTCACCCTGGAAGGGTGTGGCACGCTTCGGAAAGCGTGGGAAGTTAAATCCGCGCTACATTGGTCCTTTCAGAATTCTGGAAAGAATAGGACTGGTAACATACAAGTTGGACCTACCTGCTGAACTGAATGGTGTTCACGATACATTTCATGTATCCAATCTAAAGAAAAGTCCAACTCAAGTCACCATTGCCATTCCCACCGACGAGATTCATGTTGACGACACGCTCCACTTCGTTGAAGAACCTGTTGAGGTCACAGATTGGAAAGTTAACAAGACCCGCCGGAGCAGTGTCAAGCTCGTCAAAGTTCGTTGGAATGCCAGACATGGTCCTGAATACACTTGGGAACGTGAGGACCGGATGAAAGAGAAATACCCCCACCTTTTTCCTAAGAACCCTGCATCTACAAGCAGAACTTAAATTTCGGGACGAAATTTATTTAACGGGGGGAGAATGTGACAACCCGCACTAAACCAGGTATCCGTACGACTTAATTAATAATTAATTACTGCTTAATTACTGTGCTTGCTTGAACTTGTGAATAAACTGCAACTTGCATACTGATACATGCACTTACTTGCATCATACTTTACTTATCGTCACTACATTATTTACATGTTGAACCCTAGTGACAAACATGATGCACAAAAGCACAGTAGCACAATACACGGATAACCTATTGAACATGCTGATAAAGCCAGCATCAGGCAAACACTGCCTCTAAGGCCTGTACGAGCCAGAAACGTTTTGCTACACTAGTAGTGAGTGTAGGGATATAAGGGTTGTGGAACTGCGTCTCTAGGAATAAGTCACTATGACTGGATGTGCCTAAAACGTACTCTAAGTACAAAACTCAGCACTTTACATAATAATTCAGCTTTTAGCTAACTAATAAAGTGCCAAGACATGAGAAAAAAATAACACTAGACACTTTCCAAAGTGTCAGAAATAAGTTGTGTCACTAAAAAGGGTATTAACGACACTTTAAGCTTTGTTAAGAACTTTAACGGATTACTATCCAACCAAACAACCGGACTATACCCGGAACGTGAAAATATTGTTATTTTCATTATTTATCTTTTTCTGAGCCAGTTAGGGTTCCTGAATACCCTAACACCCGTTGTAACACGCTACACTTTAGTAACTAAGTTAAACACTTAACTTAACCTACTTAACCTAACTAATACTTACTATCTAGTTGGATTCGAACTAGGTACCCCCCCCCCCCTAACCAAAACCGTCCCCAAGGGGACATATCTTGTCCTTGCAAGATTTCCATAATCTAAGTTTGCCTAATATCTACATGACACAAGGACCATTGGATAATAACTCTATAACCTTGCCTATAAGATCATCTAATTACACACATAATCATCCAAACTCAACACAACATTTCACAACTCTCTCTCTCTCCCTTCAAGCTTTCGGCCGAACATCCCCTACCCATCCATCAATTTTTCGGTTCTTGTTCATCACATTCCAAGTCCATACAAGTATCGAGGGTCGTATGCTAGGAGCCTTGGAGCAAGCGGAACGCGAAGGACCTCTCTACTTAGCTTTTATCCACCTCTTTTGCGCATAGATTCTTCCCTAGCCTCGAGCTAGAGGTATAATGCTTAAAACTTGTTCTTGAACTAATCTAAGGTGGTTAATAAGATGTATGATGATTAAAACTCGAAATCTTGCATTTTGAAGCATTAAAGTTTACTAAGAACACTAAAAATGGTGGTTAATAGCACATACGTTGTGTAAATGATGTAGTATTCGAAATGTATGATTATTTAGGCCCGATCTATGATGTGGTAGCTCGGATCATCGTTTAACCCGGTTTGGTAAGATCATGGATCTCAACATAAGCTTGTTTTAAATAATACAAGGGTTAAAAGGTGAAACTCTACCACACGCGAATCATGAACTTGTGTAAAAGAGTTTTACTTGTGACATTGTGTTTAAAAACTAGCAGATCTACGCATCTGCAAGTGGTATTTTCAAAGAACCACGCATCAAAGAAATCATGTATTTTAAAAGATAGATCTTACACTAACAAGCATGATTTTTATAAACCACAAGTGTGTAAACACTTGTGAAATAAAAAGATCCGACAAAATAACAGTTTATGGTAAAAGGAGACTAGAAGTTGTAAAGATGGGTTTTCTCTAAAAACAAGGTTTTTACAAGATCAAATTACCTTATATAAAGATCTACTAAATTTAAGGAGATTTACACCACAGTTTTGGGAAAACTACAAGTTCATGTAATTTTTGGCAAGTTACACATGTGTTGATTAATTGTTGTAATAAAAGTTGTTCTGATCAAATAAAGAAAATTGTTGAGTTGATTTGTTAAAGAAAATGATACGCTTGAAAGCGTGGCCACCTCCAGTTACAGAGGAAACTCTGGCGAAATTTTTCTAAAAACCTAACACTTAGAACTATTTACACTACAAGTGTTAGAATTATTTTTGACATGTTTTCGAAATATAAATTTCGCCATGACTTTATTTACTAAATATTCGGAGGTGGGATTTTCACAAAATTTAACGTGATAAATATATATTTTCACACACTGTTTATGATTATTTTGTGAAAATACATAGATATTATTTTTAGAGTAAAAATAATATTTACGAACACTAACGATCCCAAAATAATACGAACGCTTTCACCATAAATATATAAGTTACACCGGTGATTATATTACCACTCGATTGTAAAACGTAACTTACGCACTTACGGAAATATTTATGAACGCACATGTATTGAATCCCCAATCCTTGGGAAGGAAAACAATTACCAAGTATTTACAAAATGTAAACACGAAATAGTTGTCTAACTATTTCCCAAAAACATAAACTATAAAGCTAAGGCACGGCCGTCCGTCTAATAGAAATTAGCACCTGTAGGTCGTCGCACAGCTGCGTGAGCAGGAGATACTTGGTAGAGACGCTTCACTGTGAGTTCATGTCCCCCTTTTCTCTAACTGTTTTTCAGTTTTCTTAACTGCGGGGGTGAAATACATGTTACTTTTATTACACGTACTTTATACACGGTATGGTTAGCGTAAGGAGGTTTACTACTTAGATCATGTGAGTGGGTAGGAGCAATATGAGGCCATTAGTCCTCATGGCGGGACCGAGGGACAGGAGCGGTAGATCTATCTGGGTGTAGCGAGCCCAGCCCCAGGCCAAACTAGAAACGGACCTTGGGGTGACTTTGTCCACATACTAATGCCGTGGCGAAATCTGCTAGGTTTGAGTCTCCCTATTTGCACTTCACATATATCAGTGGCCTTGCAAACCATTGGTGATCTCAATTCCCTTATTTGCTACATACCAAGACTATTTTTATACTCACAAAGGTTTACTTACTCACTTACACATGAACTCGCTCAACATTATTGTTGATTTTTCAACTTACATGTATTTCAGGAAATTAACGGATCTGGCACGGTATGGAACGTTTTCCGCTGCACTAGTCATGAGGTCATCTGGGTTTGGGGAATGTGACTCTTTCCTGGACAAGTCACAGTCCTTAAACTGTGTTTATGTCATGTTGATGTTTGTATTAGTTGAACAATGTCGTTAAGATGTGTTTTCGTTAAAACAATGTTGTTGAATTTGGTTTTTAAAACTTAATCTATGGATGATCTTGCATGAGTTTATTTCATATAGCTTTGTTATGGTTAAGCTATGGTATTAAGAAGTCACACCAAATTAACCACGCTTTCGCAAAGCCAGGGTGTGACATTGGCCAAACTGAAAACTAATTGAAAGTCAACAATCATCATAAGCCTAGGTAGCTATAAGAAACCTAACTACTCATGTTCAAAACAAAAGCAAAAGCAAGTTCAAAACTCATATCAATTTAATTTAAAGATAAACCGAAAGTATGAAAACTCAAATCTAACCGAAAGCACTTGAATTTAGCTGACCTGCTTCATCTATAAGATTTCTTCTTGCCAAAATCAACTAAAATCGTCCTTGGGAAGCTCTGGAATTCGTGAATTGCGAAATAGTGCCAACTAGGGCTGGAGACAAGTTATATAGGAACTCAAACACAATTTTCCGACATAATTAACCTTGGCGCGTCACGGGGGAAAGCATGGTCATGGGTCGCGACATGCCAAGCTCACAAAACAACAAAATAGTCGCGCGGTGTCAGGTTGGTAGCTTCTTGGTCTTGCAGGGGCATGTTGGTCATTTTTCTGGTAGTCCATAGCTTGGCGCGTCGTGAGGGAATAGCCCTTCAATGTCGGAGATGAGCCAACATCATATTTTCCGCATTTTCTTCTTTTACTTCCCGAATCTCCTTTGTGCTCGTTTCTTTTTCTTTCTTACTCGCTTAAGCTCCATTTGCACACGTTCATTAGCAAGATACAACATTATCTAAGTACAAGTTAATAAAGACCGAAAACGACTAAAAAACTATCTAAAACTTATACAAGATAGATGAATAAACTATCTAAAACTTATACAAGATAGATGAATAAATGATGATACGTCTGAATATATAATATAGTTAAAGATACTTCATTATGTGTATATCATATTTAGCAATATACTATCCGACCTAGTAAATAAAGCAGTTGTATGAAACTATTAAATATTAATGAATAGTAGATATATTAATATATTATCTAGATTCTAACTAATATATTAATATTAATTATTAATGAATTAAAGGAGAGAACATGATATTAATTATTTATTAAAAGTTAGATTACAAAGTTAGGGAAATGATTAAATAGGAAGTTTAGTTTGGCTATGAAGAAGAGGAAGCAATATGATTATGAGATGTGGCAAAATTTAAAAATAAAGGTGAAGGGTATTTTAGTCAATTTTATTCAATCTTCTCACTTCTTCTCTCTCTGTAATTTCAAAACCCACTATTTTCAAAATTCACCATCTTTAACATTTTCTTCATTTTCTATCTTAATAATCACTACAATAAAGTGCGATTTTCGTCACCAATCAATGATTCAAACACCCAATCAACATGCTCTTCAATGTTTTTGAAGAAACCCAGTTTATTTCATACAATATCTCATTTTTTCCTTAATTTTGAAGTGAATCACTCGATTCAAATTTCGTTAATCGTTGAAGAAATATGAAGAAATTGGCTTCGATCTATGTAAGAAAATTTTGAATTGCATTTTTACGATTTGGGTTTTTGAATTGAGTCATTGCGTTTTACAAATGAATGATAAAACATATTTTTTTTTTTGTATTTTTAGTCCATTGGGTTTTAGGTAAAATACATTTTATGTGTTTTTAGTCCATTGTGTTTTAGGTAAAACACATTTTTATGTGTTTTTAGTCAATTGTGTTTTATAATAAATTTTTTTTTTTTTTTTGTGTTTTTAGTACATTGTGTTATAGAAAAAAACATATTTCTTTGTATTTCTAGTCAATTGAGTTTTAGAATAAACATTTCTTTTATGTTTTTATTACATTACGTTTTAGAAAAAAAAACACATATCTTTGTGTTTTTAGTCCATTACGTTTAAAAAAAGACTTTTTTTTAATCCATTGCGTTTTAGAAAAAATACATTCATTTGTGTTTTTAGTCAATTGCGTTTTAGAAAAAAAAACACATTTTCTTTTGTGTTTTCTAGCCATTGCGATTTAGAAAAAAAAAACATTTTTTGTGTTTTTTGGCCATTGCGTTTTATAAAAAAAGACATTACTTTGTGTTTTCCGGCCATTGCATTTTAAAAATAAGACATTTCTTTGTGTTTTTAGGCTATTGTGTTTTACAAAAAAAAAGACATTTCTTTGTGTTTTTTCAGCCATTGCGTTTTAGAAATAACACATTTTATTTGTGTTTTTTGTCTATTACATTTTAGAAACAAGACATTTCTTTGTATCTTTTGTCAATTACGTTTTAGAAAAAAAATCATTTTTATGCTTTTTGTCCATTGCGTTTTACGCATCTGGGTTTTCGATTTTTTTTCAAAAATATGGCAATAGTATACTTGTTTAAATATAAAAACGCTCGTTTTTTGGTGCAATTTTTATAAAAAAATAATGTAGGATGAAAGAGTTATTAACGTTTAAAAAACGAGGGGAATTGAATGAGAGATAAACTATTGCTTTGGATTGACTAGAATACCCATATACAAACTCACGCGCCTCCTTTGTTTTATCAATTATATCTATTTAATCAAAACCCTTGATTAATCAATTGATAGTTAAGTTTACTTTCTAGTAGGGGTGAGCAAATTTAGGTCCGCACCGAAAATAACCGAGAACCGAACCGAAAATATACCCAACCCAACCCGAACCCAAGTACCTAGGTATTTAGATCGGTTCCAATTTTTCATATAAAATAGGGTCGGGTCGGGTCGGTTCTCGGTTCTTTTTATGGTAAAACCCGACTTGGACCTATGGACCGGAACCGACCCTATATTTAGGGTAGTGAATCGGTTCTGTATTTTATGTTTGATCGGTTCTTGGGTCGGGTCGGGTTTTTCCTTTTGCTCACCCCTACTTTCTAGTCTTCCCAGCCAAAATCAACTTTCTAGTATACCTGACCATACAAAGTTATAATAAAAAATAGTAGCTACACTCTTAAACACGGTTCTTATACTGCTTGATTTGTGATGTCATATATTAATGCTTAATTTGTGTTAACTTTTTGTTACATTATGTTGTAGTATGTTTTTATAAACGATATCATTCACAGCGGTTTCCCATAGCCTAAAACGTACTTGAATCATTGATATTTAATAATTTTATAAATAAATTTGATTTGACAATGTGTATACGCAATCTTAAAATTAGGTTTTAAAAATATTGTCATACAATCCCAAAAATAGGGTTTCTACCCTCTAATACCTGTTTATAAAACTTTAGTGATTATTTTTGTTCAAACAAGTTTGGTCACAAACGTCTTTGCATTTGTGTTCCTCTAATATGATTTAATCATGAGAACCGGAGGTCGATCTACACTAGGGGTTCCCAGGAACCTGTTTGGTTCGTAATTTATAGTGTTAAGTCACATACAAAATTCTGAATGAACCCCTACGGTGTAGTATGTTTTTATAAACGATATCATTCACAACAGTTTCCCATAGCCTAAAACGTACTTGAATTATTGGTATTTAATAATTTTATAAATAAAATTGATTTGACAATGTGTATACACAATCTTAAAAATAGGTTTTAAAAATATTGTCATACAATCCCAAAAATAGGGTTTCTACCCTCTAATACCTGTTAAACTTTAGTGATTATTTTTGTTCAAACAAGTTTGGTCACAAACGTCTTTACATTTGTGTTCCTCTAATATGATTTAATCATGAGAACCAGGGGTCGATCTACCCTGAGTTAGGGGTTCCCAGGAACCTGTTTGGTTCGTAATTTATAGTATTAAGTCACATACAAAATTCTGAAGGAACCCCTTTATATTTTGTAGCAGAACCTTATACACAAATGAGTAAGCTGGTCCACTGGTAAGTCTGTGTGCTTGTTAACACTAAGGTCACGAGTTTGAATATGCTTAAACTTGTTTTTTGTGGTTTTTTGTTCTTTTTTTTTAATTCAAAAACGAATTAGATCTAGGGTTTAATAAGTTAGTTCGCCCTTTCCCCAGCCCCCTTTCTTCAGACAACACCCATGCAAAGCAAACACAACACCAGACGGGACGCCCTTCTCTCCACTTTCCGGCCACCGTCGGCCGTGGCACAACCGTCGCCAGACGTCGGAGTTTCTTCAGTCTCCACGTAGCCCCTCTAGCGTCCCCAGTCCTCACTCAATCACTCTCTATCTCTTCAGGCTTCAACCATTCAGGTTCTTTTAACTTTCAATTTTACATGTTTGTTGATTTACGAGTTTTTTTCCCAAACTAGTGTAGATGCAAAAAGTATTTACCTATTTGGGTACTTTGAAAATTATTTACCTATTTGGGTACTTTTCTATATCTATTTAATTTCTTACCTAATTTATACATTTCTTTTTATTTTTCTACCCAAAGTAAAATTAGATTATTCACAGAATTAGAATCAGCAAAAATATGAGTAATTATTTTTTGTAAAAAAATAAAAAATTCTGCAAATATTCAAAAAAAAAAAAATTGCAAAAATTCTACAAAAAAATCCCGAAAAATCCACAAAAAATCTGCAAAAATTATTAAAAAATTCTACAATAATTCTGCAAAGTTAAAAAAAATTTGCTAAAAATATTATAAAAAAAAACCATATAATCTATAGGGTAATAGTTGGTGGATTTGATGGTCCACATTGTGTAGTTCGTTTGGGGTTAATATCTATAAAAAAACCGAACTACTTATACGTACAGAATATTGGAGAAATAATCACTATTAATAAAATTGAAATAATTAAAATACTTAGGATCTTTTCTCAAAACTCAAATTTCAAGAAATTTGAAATTTGTAACTTTATTTTATAAATTGCTTAAGTTTAAATAAACTTGTTTGAAATATCAAACTTTCCACCGGATTACTATCACTTAATCGATATAACTTAAGGGAGTAAATTTGTGAATTTATTGTTTTATTTTTTTATGAGCTTAGTTTAAACGGGGCCTAGACAATTTCAGGTTATAAAAAGAAAATAAAACGGAAAAAGAAGTGGAGTTTTTTTTTCCAAACTAGTGTAGATTATATGGTTTTTTTAATAATATTTTTTGCAAATTTTTTTTTAACTTTGCAGAATTATTGTAGAATTTTTTAATATATTTTTGCATATTTTTTGTGGATTTTTCACAGATTTTTTATAGAATTTTTGCAGAATTTTTTTGAATATTTTCATAATTTTTTACTTTTTTACAAAAAATAATTACTCATATTTTTGCTGATTCTAATTCTGTGAGTAATCTAATTTAACTTTGGGTAGAAAAATAAAAAGAAATGTATAAATTAGGTAAAAAAATTAAAGGGGTATAGAAAAGTACCTAAATAGGTAAATATTTTTCAAAGTACCCAAATAGGTAAATACTTTTTGTATCTACACTAGTTTGGGAAAAAACTCGTTGATTTACATGTTTTTGTTGATGTTAACTTTCACTTGTTGATTGAAAGTCTCATTTTATATAATAGTTTCATTCTACTGAAGTATGCTAGTAAGACAATTGCAGATTTATATACCTTAACTAATATGTTGTACCGTATATAATTGTTGTGGATTAAGCAATGAATCTTCCAAATCAGATAAGAAGTTAATCTGTTGTACCATATATAATTGTTGTGATTGATTAATTAACCCATCAAGTAGGGAACAACTGTAAGTATATTTTTTTTAATTCATAAAGACCATCTTATTTGTGTTACGTGTTTTATAAATTTATCATGACGATGTTTTTTTTCATTATTGTATTGTATTTTTATTTTGTGATGAACCTCACCCGACCCGAACCGTCGAACCGACCGGTATATTTTTATGTTCGGACATGTGATTTTGGAACACTTAAAAAGGTGAACCCCTTGGCAAAAATTCCTAAATCCGCCACTGATGAGAATTTCATGGAGTTTATAATAATTGTTACTCAAAACATTATTTGATATAATTTTGTTTTCTAATCGAATTGAAATAGTAAATAAGTTTACTAATCCATTCATGCGAATCCAATATTATTATTTTACGAACTTTGCAGATTGCAGAACTATCGTGTTTTAGAATAAAATATTAGAAACCATTACTAGTGCTTTAGTGGTGGTCACGGGTATTTAAGTTCCACCTATGGTGGGTCCGGATGAGTTTTCCCCTTCAGGTCTCAGTTCGAGTCTGGGTGATAGGGGTTTCTCATTGAGGGGTTGAAGGGGTATGGTCCCAAATCCAGCGCCGACCAAGCAGGTCGCGCGCTAGACCAAACCCTTAACCGACTAATTTGGTAGCTATACCAACCTTGCGCTGACCAAACAAGTGTAACCTAGGTCGCGCACGGGGTCAAGGCAATCATAAGACCAGATTTCACACTTGCCTCCTTAGATGAAAACCTTCACTTACTGGACCTTGACTGGCTTAATGGGACATTCCTAGTAACCGCGCGGGTGACAGAAGCGTAGCTAATCTAAGGGCAAGTACCAAAGGTACAAGTGGTAGAACAATGGACCAATGAGCGTCCAACATGTTGTATCCGATCATGCTCCACGATTGACAATCGTACAGGAGACAAGAAGGTACACAAGGACGCTTACGTGGCACCAATCAGCATGCGCCGACAACTGCACCACGATCTCCACTAAACCGCTGATGACAGAACAGACAATAAGGACAACGGTCAAGCCACGTGGATCCAATTGGCGTGCGCCAGCTCTCCTCTCGCTCAGAAACACCAACGGTCGTGGCAGAGGGGACAAAATGAATATTCCTTGCTGTCGACTTCAGGCACAAGGCCTATCAGCCCATCTCCTTACACACCACTCCGGCTATAAATAGGAACCTTTATCTACATGTGTAAGTATCCACTTCCTTGCTCTCTCACTCTCTTAAGTACATACTTAATCCCCAAAACAGATACTTATTTTCACGCCGAAGAGTGGTTACGAGGAGAATCCTCATATTCCCCTTGTAGCGAGCTTAACATGGTGTTTAGTGTTTTGCAGGAGAATCATCATCACAACTTGGACGAGGCAAAAAAGATTAACCTTATTTGTCGAGGCACAACCCCAAACACCAGATTAGTTCCGTGTTTCTTCAAGGGTTTAAATTGGGGATCTATTGTGCGAGGGGGCTCTCTAGCGCGGACCCGATTAAGACAAAGTACGTTAGACCTCCCGACATTCGCGAATAATTCACACCTTAAAAAAACAAAATATTAGAATTTAAAGTTCCTTTTCTATTTCCAAGATAACTTATAACACAAATCCAAAATAGTTTACTATTGAGAAAGAAGTAGTGTATGCAAATTGTTAAATGAAAAATTGGAATCGATTGTTTGGCTTTGCTTAGATGATAACATATCTTTATGAATAACCTCAGGTTTTAAAACAGATTGTTAACTACTCTAGTTTGTATTTTCGGACCGAGCTAACGTGTGAATATATCCTTTTAAATGTCAAGAGTTCTCAAGAGAGAACGCGTCTAAACACCAACCACAATAAGAGATTATGAGAACGATTTCGGCATCACAAGAACGTTTTCAGGCCATACAACATTATTATCCTGTTCATATTTTGTCACCAAGGGAGATTGGTTGAACCAAGTCCAAATCAATACATTATTGACGTAAACGACTATTCATCATGTAGTTGACCTACACTTGCATGTTGCATCAATGTCAGCTAATTATTGACTCATGTAAGAAACGTGCATAAACCACACTCTCAAGCATACAAGGCCCATTTCAATATCTGCTAGATACGGCAATAAATTCTTCCAGATCTTCAGATTATGAGGTCATTATTACATTCACATTACAATTCGACGCGGTCTTGAGACATGATCTAGGGGTCTAGTGATATGATGTTTGTCCCTTAGACCGCCCGTAATGGGGCGTTGTTTGTAAAAAAAATTAAAAAAAAAACGCCGGAACACGCCCGGCAACCACTACACCCCGGCGTTACTTAGCGTGATTCGAGAAAAAAATGGCACCAGCGTTTTTTAAAACACGCCATTGCATGCTTTCTCAAATTCTTGTTTGACCAATAAGAATGTTCCAAATAATATTATTTAGTTTATTTTTATTTTTTTAAATAATTGGGTAATCAATTGATGGGGCATTATTGTGCATTATCCCACTACGCCCATTTGTGAAAAACGCCCATAATGCCCCTTTGCTGACTGGGATGACACGTGTCGCACAATGCCCATGGGTGGGGGCATTATTCATATATACCACTACACATGGTCTTAGACTGTGGGGTGTGGAGGAGCTTGGATTGGGGGCATCGCTCGACATGTGGCAGATGTGGGCTTCACCAGTCCACACCCAAAAAAGTGAGGTGTGGGAACGGCGTGGCCAGGGCGGCTTGGGGTGCCATGTGGTTTATTTTTTTTTTAAGTTGACGATTATATAAAAAACACAACTTATATTAATTTAAAAAAAAATACATAAAAGACAATCCTAAAATATAAAAAATCTACTTAATAAATCCTAAAAAATAAAAAAAATCAACTTATTAAATCCTACAAAAAATAAAAAAATTACAAAGAACGGTAAATATTAAAATGGGGAACCCACTTAAACTCCATATTCCTGTAGTGCCTGTACTCGATCTTCGCGATCTCCACTCGATCGTCGTAGGTCAAGTCGCCTGCAGGGACACGGTCGAAGCAAACTTTAAACCGATCCAACCTTGGTTTGAGCTCACGCCATTTGTGTGGACACGCGTTTAAGTTGTGACGCCTGTTCCCAACGTGTTGTTGGTATTGTTGGAACGCTCGGCCACAATACGCGGTTTGACTGTGTTGTAGGGTACGTTGTGCGTCCACAATCGATGTCACTAGTGCTATTTCCTCCTCTTCGGTCCAATGCACCATTTTCGACTTTTTGGTTTATGTTTGGTGGAAGAAGAATGGGAAAAAATGTAATTTTTGGTTTGGGTTTGGGTGAGTATTTATAGGTAAAAAACATGTAATTTATTTTTAAAAATTTAAGTTACCATATGTAACCGTCAACCCCAAACGGCTACATCGAACCAACCAATCAAAGCCAGCCATGTCACACTGCCCCCCACCAGGCTCAATCTCCATGCCAGCGGGGCAACACCATGGCCACCGTTACCACGGTGTGGTCTAGCCAGCGTTTTGGGCATTCTGCCGCGCCAACTCACGCCCCAAACCTCGCAGTCTTACAGAATTGGTATGATTTCAACTCCATGTAAGTGCAAATTTACGTGGTATTTAAGTGTAAGAAATTGATGTTAAATTAGAGCTAAGAAAGGACGTCCGGGTTGTATTAGAATTAGAGTAAGAAAGGATGTATAATTAAATAGTTAAATTGTTTTACTATAATTTGTTTGTAACTTAATTACAACTCATCAACCAGTTCAAAATGGGTTATATATGTTAACTTATATGCTAACATAAATGTTCATAAATAAGCTTATCCAATAAACATTCGTTTTCTCAGTCCCAGTGCTTTTGATTCAGGTTATTCAAGATTATTTTGATTTTAAAAATTCATGTTATTTAAGATCGAATGTGTTTATTCAAATTCGGATAATTATTTTTTAGTTTTGATATTATTACTTGGATCTAACTAGATTTCAACACGTATACATTCATGTGTTTTAGGACGAGAATTGTCACATATATTTAAAGTTTATTCATCATCTTGCGTGGTCTAAACATTAAGGTAATTGAGAATTACATATTATCAGTATTTGTATGATAAGGAATAATCTGACCTACTCATGATATTATAGATTTCATAGGTTTGATACTGATTATGATTTTTGGGCCACAATTGTCACTTTCATATATTCGTGTGTATGCCCCTAACTCTATTTGACGGAAAACTCATGTTTTTTGTTAAATGAAAACCTCAGATTTTATATTTAAAAATCTAACAAGTTCCCATCAGCAATCTCTTGACTCCTTGGTTCCGCCGTGCTCGTAAAAGCATAAATCATATGTAGGGCTGTAAACGAACTGAACATTCAGCGAACAGTTTGTGAACCGTTCGGTGGGAAGTTCGTTTACGTTCGTTCGTTTAATTAATGAACAAACATGAACAAGAAATTTCGTTCGGTTAGATAAATGAACGAACACGAACAAATGTCTCGTTCGTTCAATAGCGTTCGTGAACGTTCGGTAACGTGTCCGTGAACATTGGTTCATGTTCGTTTGTTTATGCTATTAAAGGTTTTTTAGCATTTATTTATTTTATGCAAACTTTTTAAATCCTTTAATTCTTATTTATCTCATTAGCCAAATAAATAAAATAGGAAACCCTATCTCCACCTTGTATTTCCACCATTCCACTTTCCTTCTCATTATTCATATCGAAAAATAGTATCGGCCTTCGTTTAACAATTAAGGCTTCAAGGTCTAGCGCCGCTCCCTCTTACCATCCACCTCTAACCACCATCGTGTTCGCCGATTTTATTTGTGTCAGTTTATGTTCGTGAACCGTTCATGAACATGTTCCCTTCCTTAATGAACGAACACGAACAAAAAATCTTGTTTGGTAAGTGTTCATGAACCGTTCGTGAACAAACTATATCCTTAAAGAACGAACACGAACAAGGACTTGTTCGTGTTCGTTCGGTTCGTTTACAACTCTAATCATATGAAAAGAAGGAAACGTCTTACATGTCTGATACATGTGCATATTAATTGCTCTATATTTTCTTCACTATACATTTCTTGGTTTTATAGAATTTGCATAGATTCGTGCAAACTGACTAGCACGCACACCTGCATGTTGAACAAATATCCGTCTTAGCCATGGAATGATTTTTACATGCCCATGTGCATGTGAATAACAAATGATTTTGGCAGAGCAAATTTGTTGTAAATTTACATTGGAAAATGGTTTGAAGGAAATGACTTCACATGCAAATGAAGATTATGTAAAAAAGCGTTTTGACAGGAATCAACACATGCGCATGTGTATTTAGTCATAAAAATAGTCTCACATACAGATGTTACATAAAATTTAAAGGAGAAATGATAGAGGAGAGATAAAACAATAAGGGTGTAGGAAGTGGTTAGACACTTTGAATAGGTAAACGCTCAAATCACCAAATCAAATAGTGTCACGTCATTTTATCTATTTTGTTTACCTATTGCTCAAAAACGTTGGCGGTGGTTAGACACTTTGGAGAAGGTAAACTATTTAAAAAAAAGGAAAAATGTGTGATCGGTTGAGAAGGCATGGACCCCACCACACACCCCATCTCTCTCCTCTTCCCTCCATCTCCCCGATTTGGTGAAGGTTCACCGAAAACACCCTCCATTTCATTAACTTGATCGGCAAAGTTGGTTGACATTGGTCACCAATTCGGTAAACTAGTGTTTACCGCTACCACTCCATATGCCCTAGTAATTCAGTTAATATCATATCCTTGAATCCTTCTGCTTTGAAAATTTATGGATTGCAAACTGCATGATTTTGATTATCTAGTGGGATTACCTCGCGTTATGCGTGTAGGTATTTGATCGGTGTTGGTTCGGTTCGTTACATTACCAGCATTAGCTATGACAACAAAAATAGGAACGGGAACCATAAGAAAAAAACACCGTTACCACTTACGATGACACCGATAATGGTACCAGCTAATGTCGAAACAGTTTTAAGTAAAACTTATACTGAGACGAAGATAACACGTCGAAACTTCATACTCAGAATTTTATAAAATATCTTGTTTTAACAGTTATGAGCAAAAAAAATATACTCAAAAGTAATTATAATAATAAGTAATATGTTTGTGCTTCAATCGTTTGTACATTACCATTCGCAACTTGGTTTTGAGTTTATATTGATATGTAAATAAAAAATAAGCATGTCGCAATGGAATACTCAAATTTTATAAACATCGTATTTAAAGAGTTATAAAGCAAAAAAAAACTAAATATAAAACAAAATAATGCGTTTATGTATTGGTTACATATACATTAGTATTCTCAGCCCGATTTTGAATAATATTTATATCGACATGTGTTCAACGATATATGTCATTGTATAAAACAACGCGCATTAAAAGTTGCAAGATAAATATACTAAATTAATTTAAACTAATTATGAATATTACGATATAATAAATAACTTAAAATATTCACAAACAAAGAAACATGTGTCAAATTGAGAAAAAAAAAACTTTAGTGTTGTGCCAAAAAAAGAGTTAATTACATAGTTTGTCCCTATGGTTTACACAAATTAACAATCTAAGATACTAATAGTTTAAAATCACTTCCTGATATACTAACTTTCTATTTTTTAACATGTGCGCCTTGTGGGGTATTAATTACATAGTTGGTCTCTGTGATTTACAAAAACTAACAATCTAAGGTACTAATAGTTAACCAGGGAATCAACGTTAATTCCCCCACATGTTAAAAAATGAAAAGTTACTACCCTAAGAAGTGATTTTAAACTATTAGTACCTTAGATTGTTAGTTTGTGTAAATCACATGGACTAACTACGTAATTAACTCAAAAAAAGAAACTTAAGCAATGTCTTGTAGCAATAATTTGTTCTTTAATATTAGTTATTATTATTATTATTATTACTATCTCGTCATAGGGGGCTGCTAAAATGAAAATCACCCCTAGTTAAGAGAACCACGAGAACCACTTTTCAACCATTGATCTTTGAACATAGATGGATGAGATTAAAAATTATAAAAATAAAATTAAATTCTTTTTGACTTATTATATTATTAATATTTTAATGTTAAAAGGATAGTTTCGTAAATTTGATTGTTTTGTCTTATTGTATATACGGTTTTTTATTATTTTTTTGTCTTATTAAATTAATTGTTTTAAATTAAATATAGATTTTTTAATTAAAAAACATTTTAAAATCTATTTTTTTTTTACAAAAAACAATCTTTGTCAGGATTTTTTTTTAAAAAACATTTTTATGAGCCGGATTTCTTATGAGCCGTTTTTTACGCGCCGTTTTTATGCCCTGTTTTTACGCGCCGTTTTTACACCCGGTTTTACACGTCGTTTTTACGCCCGGTTTTACGCGCCGTTTTTTACGCACCGTTTTACGCCCCCTTATTCACGCCCCGTATTTACGTGTCGTTTAACACCCGGTGTTTTTACGAGCCGTTTTTTACGTCCCGTTTTTACGCGCCGTTTTTTACACCTCGTTTTTTACGTGCTGTTTTTTTTACGCGTCGTTTCTTACGCCCTTTTTTTTACACACACGTTTTTAAACTTTTTTTACGGTTGTAAACTTTTTTTTACGAAAACGATTTTTACGGTTTTAAACTTTCTTTTTACAAAAAAACTTTTTTACAAAAAAAAAAAATTTACAATTTTTTTTTACAGAAACTTTTTAACAAAGAAAAAAATTTATACGAAGTTTTTTTTAAAAAACTTTTTTTACACACGTTTTTTAAACTTTTTTACGTTTTTTTACGAAAACGTTTTTTACAAAAAACAAATTTATACGAAGACTTTTTTTTTACGGTTTTAACCTTTTTTTATAAAACCTTTTTTTACACACGTTTTTAAACTTTTTTACATTTTTTACGAAAACTTTTTTTACGGTTTTAAACTTTTTTTTATAAAAACTTTTTTACAACTTTTTTTACAAAATAACAAAAAGATGAGAGAGAAATGTGAAGAGAGAGAAATTGAAAAGACTTTAAAAAGAGACTTTAATGAGGAGAGAGAGATGATTTGAAGGTTTTGATTAAATGACTATATTACCCTTTTGGTTGTCATTATCTGATTGGTGGATAGTGGTTCTCGCAACTCGGGGTGGTTTTCATTTTAGCGACCCCCTTTTATATAACACTATATAACACCATATATAGGTAGAGGATCTTGTACATTAATTCAGAAGTGTGAGAAGTGTATTATGACACAATATATAACACTATATAACACCATATAAACACAGTATAACACTATGTAACACCATATATGTAGGATCGTTTTACTGACCAAACGAGTCGTTCAGAAGAGTTCTTAGACAGGATCAGAGGCGGAATTCATTGATTCGGTCTTATTTCAGCTTGTATAACACTAGAATCACTATTAACTGTCTTGTTTATTGATCTGACAAAGATTTACAATACAGAGACACTTCGACAGCACTTCGGCGTCGGAATACAATTTCATACGAAATGAATCAAGCACACCCCTATATATAGACATCTAATTTCGCACGAAATAGCACATGCTATTTCGTACGAAATAGCAATGTTGATTTCGTACGAAATAGCCTACTGCTATTTCGTGCGAAATTACATGCAACTCTAATTTCGTACGAAATTGCTTAATGCTATTTCGTGCGAAATTACATTCACACATGTTTTCTCGAACTTCGTGCCCTGATCTTTCAGTACTAATCTAAGACTCGAACGAAGACGAAGTCGACAGACGTATGCACCAACAGACTCCCCCTCGGATGTTGACGAGTCTTCGGTACGAGTCTTCAGCATGTCAACTCTTCGGTCTTGATCGGTCTTCTTACTTTATCAGCATCTTCTAGGATCTATCTCTGGATCTAACCTCGTCAGACTCCCCCTTTCATTATGCTGGGATCTCTGTCTGGAATTAGCTATCACCTTGAGATCAAATCCTGGTTTTAACTCAGTTTAAGCTTTTCACAAGTTCTGAATCGTAGCCTGGCTTTCTGGAATCACTCAGATTCAGGAACCTGGCTTTAACCTGCATAACTCTCAACCACTTATAAGAAAAAACATATTTAACATTTATAAGCTATGAAGATCACTTGTAGTTTAACATTCAACTTTAATTTCAAGTTAATGAACCATTTAAACAATTCAAAATCTTCACATTTCCAACACACTTTCCCAAACCTCTAGTTCAACATGTTTAGCACTTGGAATTTTGAAAATCAGCTCTTCAACATCAGTTGTCAAAACTCTTTTTGAATTTTTCAAAAAATTTATGCTAAAACACACTAATTTTTTTTTGGAATTTTTGAATAAAGAAATGCATTAAAGAAATATTTACATACAATATTTTTGTGAGTTTGTGTAAGAGGATCATATCAGTTATTGAAACACATCACTAGCATCGTTAAGCTTTAAACATTTTAAGTTCTAAACGATTCACGTTGATTGACGATATTGTTGTCCACTTAAACTCAATCTAAAAACTTTCGAAATGCTTACCGATACGTTAAGATATATTAATTTTGCACTAAATTCTTATGGATCCCACGATCTCAGCATATCCCCTCATCATGCAATACACTGACTCAAGTAATGCCTTTAAACTTTCATCAACTGTGATTTATGCGAAAACAACGCATAATGTTTAAACATTAACAATCAGGTCGATACTTCCATATACACAGAGAAAGTCCAATGTTTAAACAAAATAAGAAATAAAAACAAATTGAAATTGTTTAGGCTTTAACCACCAGTTCGATACTCCCGTATACGCAGAGGTGATCCAAAGCTTAAACGAAACACCAAAGAAAATAAAGTAGAACGTTTAGGCAATAACATCCAGGTCGATACTCACGTATACGCAGAGGATGTCCAATGCTTAAACAAAATAAAAAAAGTTTACGTCTTTGCAAAATGAAATGCACAATCACAGTGATTTTTTCAGCAAGTTGTGAAAGCTCACAAACTTAACCGGTTTTATGTCTTTCGACAATCAGCGATTACTGAACAGGCACACAGTCAAGAAGGACAAAACTAAGTACTATGCTTTTGACCGTGTTTCCCACTAGAACTAGGCTTGTTCATTTAAGTTTGTATCGTTATCGCAAATCTACTAGTCTAGCTAAGCCTATCGTCACATCTTTTGTGAGACCGTTTATCACATTTGACTTTCCAATTCTTTAGCATGCTGTGATAGTCCACTGATTTACTATCATTTCCTCTTATTTATCACAAAACTCATTTTTTCTTTTTCAATGTTTTTGACATTTTTCAAATTTTCAAAATTTCTAAAAAATTTATTACTCCCCCTAAAATCAAAATATGTTTCAATTTTGATTTTTCAGGAAATTTTGAAAACAATAGACTGTATAAAGTAAAATTACAACATGATACCGAATTGCTTCAATTCGCCATCCACTTGGCATAAACAATCAGAACTCCCCCTGACAACAAACTATTTTCCCATTATTATTTCAAAACACTTAAGTTTGTTTTAATCAAAATGGTTTTTCTGGAAAATTAGTTTTGTGTATCGTTTTTACAATCCTGGGGATTCATCACCTTGTTTTCTTCAACCACATGTAGAAATTTAACATTTCCCGATTTTTACAACACAATCACTTGTAGAAAAGATAAATCAAGTACAACTTAATGTCCCTGATTAATCTTGTAGATCGAAATATCACGAATGTGAATTTCTCAAGAAAGATGCCGATACCTGCTCCACATTTACCAACCTGGGAGCTCCGGCAAGTCAGGTTTTTCATTTAAAGAGATCCACCCAAGCCTGACGAACCTTGGGTGTCTTTGAGTGATCGTCACTTGGTTTCTTTTCAACTTTTTGTTTCAATTTTCCGTTTGACAATGATGGAAATTTTTGCATCATCAATTGTCTTAACAGAATTATCACCTTTTACCTCAACAGATGGCTCCTCTGGCTTTGACGAACCAGATTCATCGCCGGAACTTGGCTCTTTTGACTTTGACAAGTCAAACTCATTGCCTGATCATGGCTTGTCTGACTTTGATGAGTCAGATTCATTGCCAAAACGTAGCTCATTTGTTTCAGAAGAAACAAATTCATCGCCATAAAGTGAAAATTTCACTTTCTTTGGTTTGTTAATCATTTGATTAACCACTTTTTCTTTCTTTAATATCCCTTTCGTCCTCAGATTTGTATCTGATGAATTCGTTTTAATTGACTGATCATTCTTTGAAGAGCAAAATGATTTATCAGAACTGTTAGCTGATTTTCCGGTTGTATCCGAGGACAAAATCTTTTCGAGATACTCCCTCGCTTTCTTCCTTTTCTTCCTCAGTCTGTCTTTCTGCCCTTGTGAAAGCTTTACTTTCTTTTCTAAAACTTTCTGTTCTTTGGGCTTTTCTTCGACTTTGACTGATTTCTTTGCCATTTTCTTAGATTCAGCCCTCAATCTTCACTCTGATCTCATTGGGCAATCTCTTGCAATGTGACCTTTGATTTGACAATTATAACATCTCCTCGTATCAAAGCTCCAACTCTGGCAGTTAACAGCAATGTGTCCTCTAACACCACATTGGTAGCACACCCTGTTATCATACCATTCACCACTTTCATACCAAACATTCAGATCATAACACTGTTTGGTTTTGTGGTAATCATCACTCCTCTTGTAAGCTGGATTTGGCATTTGAGCACTGTGGTCAAACCTGCACCACTTATTACCAACTGTTTTTGAGTTTTGATCTTCAAATTTTTGTGATTTTTTAACACAATTGGATGATTGAACTGATGACCTTTTATTTTCTTTTGAAAACTTTTTGAATTTTTAACACTTTGTTTTTGTTCTGCAATCTTCTTCAAAGGTTTCTGTGTTGAACATTCACCTTTTTCTGTAGAATGCAAAACAGTTTCTTGAAAATTTTCTTTTAATTTCAGAAACGTTTTCTTTCTTTCATTTTCATCATCAGATCTTTCATCACAATCTTCAATTATGACCTTGTCATAATTTGTGACATCGTCACTTATTGGAACTGCATTGATCGGTTTTGGACAAATATAATCTGGTACTGATGACGAAGTCACAAAACCTTTCAATTTATTCTCTAACTCTTTGATTTTATTCTGAGCAATTTCAGCTTCATTTTCAAATCGAATAATTTTCTGAAGATGAGAATTTATTGCAATTTGTTTTTCAATATTATTCTTACTGAAAACAGATTTTTCATCTTCTAAAATCTTTATTTGAATTTGAAAACCTTTTTCATTTTCTTTTAAAATTTTGTTTTCCAATGTCAAACTCTCAATATCTTTCAAGAGTTTGACATTGTCTGCTCCAGATTTATCACAATTTGAGCATTTTTCAGACATCTTATCAACATCAGCTTTCCTCTCGATCTTGAAAGCTGGAATTTCTTCAACCTGTTCATTTACCAGTTGAACTTTTTCTTCATGTTTGACGTCATCGTTCTGTGACAACACAGTTGTCTCATCTTGTTCAGATGTTTCTTGATGAACACTATCAACCTGTTTTGTCTCAGAATTTACACTATCTTCCACATTTGCTGCCTTTTGATTCTTCTTTTTTGCAGCAAGTTTATTCTTGAGCTTGTTAATTTGTTCTGCAAAGGTTTCATTAAACACTTCAGACGAAAATAGCCTTTTATAAAATTCAAGTTTTTCAAGTTCTCTGCTATCATCATCACACTCTTCATCAGATGAGTATGAATGATCAAAAACTGGAGCTCTTTCTGAAACAACTTCTGAATCTTTTTCATTCTTTTCTGAAACTTCATCTAAACCCTTTTCAACTTTTTCTAAAACAATTTCTGAATCCTTTTTTATTGAAACTGGTTCTCTTGAAATTGATTTTTTCGAAAACTGGTTCTTTTTCAATCTCAACATAACTATCTTGTTGAGATACATAGTAATACAATGCAATTGCTTCTTCAGTTTCCATGTTTCGGTAACAAGTTTCACAATATCAGTCACTTTGAAACGAAATTCTTCAAGCGAAATTCCTCCTCAAGCGAAATAACCTACAAGACAGCTTCACACGAAATTAGCTCAAACAAAATTAGGATTTTTATACGAAATAGGTAATTTCGTGTGAAATAACCAAACGAAATATGGTTTCAAGCGAAATCAACAAATTTCGTATGGAATAGCTGAATTTACAAGCGAAATTACAAGATTTCGAACGAAATAAGTAATTTCGCACAAAATTAAGTAATCTTTTCACACGGAATTACAATTTGAAACAAAATAGTGCAATTTCGTTTGAAATTATATCCTAATTTCGTGCGAAATTATGCTGATGTCATCATCTCGAGCTGAATTTTGTCAAATTGATCAAGTTTTTGTCCAATTTTAAGTCTGAAACTTTCAAGGATTTGTTAATTCAATGTTTCACACGTTATATGTGAAAATCAGTCCATTTTAACCGTGAAAACTTGATTAATTTTGAAAAGAAGGTGTAGAAATCAGAATTTTCCAGCGAAAACAAACTAAAAAGTAAGAACGCCTCCTCCTGAGCTCTGATACCACATGTAGGATCGTTTTACTGACCAAACGAGTCGTTCAGAAGAGTTCTTAGACAGAATCAGAGGCAGAATTCATTGATTCGGTCTTATTTCAGCTTGTATAACACTAGAATAACTATTAACTGTCTTGTTTATTGATCTGACAAAGATTTACACCACAGAGACACTTTGACAGCACTTCGGCGTCGGAATACAATTTCGTACGAAATGAATCAAGCACACCCCTATATATAGACATCTAATTTCGCACGAAATAGCACATGTTATTTCGTACGAAATAGCAATGTTGATTTCGTACGAAATAGCCTACTGCTATTTCGTGCGAAATTACATGCAACTCTAATTTCGTACGAAATAGCTTAATGCTATTTCGTGCGAAATTACATTCACACATGTTTTCTCGAACTTCGTGCCCTGATCTTTCAGTACTAATCTAAGACTCGAACGAAGACGAAGTCGACAGACGTATGCACCAACAATATAACACCATATAACACTATATAACAAATATAACACTATATTTTTTCTGATAGTATGTCTATGATAGATGTATAGTGTTATATATTGTTATATAGTGTTATATAGTGTTACATAGTGTTATATGGTGTTACATAGTGTTATACGGTGTTTATATGGTGTTATATAGTGTTATAATACACTTCTCACACTTCTAAATTAATGTACACTATCCCTACCCTATATATATATATATATATATATATATAGGGTAAGGTTCATGCGAGAACCACCCTTATTGCGAGAACCGCGAGAAACAATGTGAACACAAAATAAAATCTAAAAAAATAAAAAAAGCACTCAATTTTTTTTTTAATATTTTTCTGAGTTAATTACATAGTTAGTCCTTGTGGTTTACATAAAGTAACACTCTAAGGTATTAATAGTTTAAAATCACTTTCTAGGGTATTAACTTTCCATTTTATAACATTTGAGGGTATTAAAGTTAATTGTCTGTTAAAACTTAACCCTGCCACCCTCATGTTCAAAAAACATGAGGGCATTTTCGTCATTACAACCCCTTTGTTTAAATAATGATAATATACTGGATAATAACAAATAAGACTCTTCAGCATCTTTCAAACCTTTTTCAAAATCCCCAATTCAAACCCTAAACTTAACCATGGTGCCGCATCACTAATTTAAGTGGGGTGTTTGGTTTTGACATCGATCACAACAAAAGTGAAGTGCGGTGAGGTGCCCACCCACCATCAACGATTCCGACATTGATCACAACAAGGGGCTATGTTTGGTTCAGCTCAGATCTGGGTCTGATCGCAGTTGTGGTGCAACAGTGGTTTGGTTTAGTTCAAAACTGGTTTTGATCTTGTTCATATCGCAGTGGTGGTGCCTCAATCGAAGTGGTGATGCAACGATGGCTTGGTTCGGTTCAGATCTTAAGTGATGATGGTGCAACGATCACTCTCCTCTCTCACTCTCTCTAAAACTCACCAGCAATCGCTCCACTTTTCATGGTCGATTCGCCGCACTTTCATCCGACATCGGCTAGGGTTTCACTCACCAGCAATCGCTCCACTTTACGTGTGTTAATTGTTATGGTTTTAAAGAGCTTTTGAGGAGATACTAGTTTAGAAGTTCGTTGACAGATGTTCTGGTGGTTTCGATTGTCGGATTATTCATAATCACCTGTATGTATGCGATTCTTGTTAATTCGTTTTGGTTAAATTTGCTAACTACTGCAATTGTTTTGATTATTGGCTGAAGTTACAGTTATATTCATCATAATATCCATGTTTGTATGTGTATTTGGTATTGTTTTTTGTTGTTTATAATCAACTATGAACTTCTGGGTATTGTAAAATGAGGGGAAAACACTTTAGCATGTAATGACGAAAATACCCTCATGTTTTTTGAACATGAGGGTGTCAGGGTTAAGTTTTAACAGACAATTAACGTTAATACCCTTAAACGTAACAAAATAGAAAGTTAATACCCCAGAAAGTGATTTTAAACTATTAGTACTTTAAAGTGTTACTTTGTGCAAACCACAGGGACTAACTATGTAATTATCTCTATTTTTCTTGAAAAGATCGCTATATTTCATTACCATAAAAAAATATTTTTTTTCGAGTAACAGTTATCCATGCACATGTGCATATATATCATTACTTCGACAAATTCGGTAATACGTTATCAGGAATAGACAATTACACTTTAATTTACAATACCATTCGTAATACACTACTTTTTAGATTACCAATATTCAAAATGCACATGTGCATCATTAGGTATAACCATGATATAACGTGTTTTGGTACAAAAAGTTTGTGATTTTGAATGGAGAAGTAGTCCCATATACATGTTTTTTGGTTAATTATATCTAGTGGTTGATGGTTTGGTTATAGTTGTCAATTTATGATGTAATATGTTGATTGGATGGTATAAATGGTGTTTACATACATGTAATAAAGTGAAAATATTGGTAATGGTATTGTATTATGGATGGTAGGAGGTAATGGTATTGTATTATGGATGGTAGGAGGTAATGGTAGTGTATTATGGATGGTATGATAGATGAAAGGGAAAGTGTATTCAAAGTAGTGTACCAAAACACCTTATTTCATGTTGATACATATAGATGCACAGGTGCATTTCTAATATTGGTAATGTAAAAAGTATTGTATTACACATGGTAGTGTAAATGAAAGTGCAATTGTCTAATAGTTGTAATGAATTACGGAATTTGTCAAAGAAATGACAAAAATGCACATGTGCATGTTTGTGTATTATGGATGGAATGATAGATGAAAGAGAAAGTAGTGTACCAAAACACCTTATTTCATGTTGATACATATAGATGCACATGTGCATTTCTAATATTGTTAACGTAAAAAAGTAGTGTATTACATGTGAAAGTGTAAATGAAAGTGCAATTGTCCAATATTTGTAATGAATTACGGAATTTGTCAAAGCAATGATACAGATGCACATGTGCATGGATAACTGTGACTCGAAATTTTTTTTTTTTGAAATTTTTTTTATTTTTTTATTGTAAACAAAATATAGCGATTTTTACAAAAAAAAAATAGTAAAAAAAATTTGGGTGTTTTTAGATTTTTTTAGGTATTACTGTTTGTGTTCACACTAGTTCTCGCGGTTCTCGCAATAAAGGGTGGTTCCTAACGGATCTTTGTCCTATATATATATATATATAGGACGAGAGGGGGCCGCTAAAATGAAAACCATCCCCAGTTGCGAGAATCGTGAGAACCAAAATCAACGAATCAAAAATGGACATTTCATCAAACATGTGCGTATAAAGGAGGGGTATTTTTGTAATTTAAGCAATCTGACAATATTAATTACAAATATCTCTTTCTCTCTCTCATTTCACATTTATTAAAATTCAGACCCTCTCTCTCTATTTTCTCTTTTCTCCAGACCTTATCTCTCTTTCTAGATCTTGCAAGATCCGGCAGTGGTTCGACGGTTGGTGGTGTGATGGTGTTCGGGGAAGACGGTGGGGGAGTGTGATGGTGTTCTCATGGTGACGGTGGTCTGCGGCGGTTGGAATACAGTGGCAACAAACGAACGACAACGGTGGGCTTCATAGTAAACAACGACAACAACGAACGACAGCAGTGGGCTTCACGGTAAAACAACCGTTAATCCGGCAAGAAGTATTGACACCGGCAACAACGAACAGCGGTCGAGCCGATTTTTCCAGCAAGAAGTTTGACACCGGGGGTGGTGTTTCAGCTCCGGCAGCCGGCAGATCAAGCATCTTTTCACTCCGGTAAGCCTAACCCCTCATCATTCTCCATTTCCTTTCAGATCTGTTAAGATCAATTTGTTCCGGCTAGGTTCGTGGTTTCAGGTGGTGGTTATTTTAAGACAGTGGTGGTGGTGGTTGTCTCCGACGACTTTGGTTGGGGTGGTGGATCATCATTAATTTCAACTCTCAAGATTCTTATTACTATTATATTTCTTTATTTCATTTGTTGATGTTGATCTGCTTTCTTACTGTTGTTTGCTAATGGTTTCCATTTTTTCATTAATTGCAAGAAAAACAGAGTGTGGGTCTCCGATTAGGCCCCTTTAGGTCAAGATTGTGTATCTTTGTTGTATAATTTGTATGTATATTAGAAAATAGTAAAAGGGGTGTAATTATATATATATATATATATATATATATATATATATATATATATATATATATATATATATATATATATATATAATTGTGTAAAACCCATCTGATAATTCATGGGTTTGGTATGGGCGGGTGTTGAAATTAAAGATATGGGGGTTGAGATTCGCAGTGCTAGTTCGAAACAATTTTTCTGACAGATTGATAGCTCATAGGTTTGGTATGGGTGGGTGTTGATCTTAAAGATTTGGGTGAGTTCATTTTGTGTAAAAAAAAGTTTAAACCGTAATAAAGTTTTCGTAAAATTTTCTTTTTGAAAAAAAAAAGTATTTGTAGAAAAAAAGGTTAAAACTGTAAAACGTAAAACTTTTTTATGAAATTTGTAAAACGTAAAACTGTTTTATGAAATTTGTAAACCGTAAAACGTAAAAACTTCTTTATGAAATTTGTAAAACGTAAAACTTTTTTTATGTAAAACGTAAAACTTTTTTACGTAAAACGTAAAAAAATTATATGAAATTTGTAAAACGTAAACTTTTATGTAAAAAACGGCAAGTAAAAACGAGGCTTAAATCACGGCGCGTAAAAAAACGGCGAGTAAAAACGGGGCTTAAAAAACGGCGCGTAAAAAATACCGTGTTAAAAACAGGGCGTAAAACGTTGCGTAAAAAATGGCGCGTTAAAACGGGTCGTAAAAAAACGACGCGTCAAAAACCGGGCGTAAAAACGGCGCATTAAAAAACGAGCGTGAAAAAGCCGGGTGTAAAAACGGCGTGCAAAAACGGTGCGCAAAAAAATTGTTTTGTTAAAAAATCTAAATTTAAAATGGTTTTTAATAAAAAAATTCTATTTAAAAAAAACAACTAATATAATATTACAAAAAAGTAATAAAGATAATAAAGACAAAACGACAAAAAATAGTAAATTTACTAAACTACCCTTTTGCATTAAAATATTAAAAAACATAATAAGACAAAAAGTATTTAGTATTAATTTTAATTACTTTTAATCTCATCCATCTATCTTGAATATCTAATGGTTGGAAAGTGGTTCTCTCGGTTGTCATAACTGGGGGTAGTTTTCATTTTAGCGGCCCCCTATATATATATGGTCAGGATTTAGAGAAAACAGGGGGAAAGTATGAGAACAGTGAGAACGATTATGGATCGTCAGATCAAAACAATCTACGGACTAGATTGGCGCGATGGCGTTATCGTAAATAACACCAAGTGTATTAAGTGGGTGCGCTTCATTAAGGGTAAAGGGTCTTTTACCACTCAAATTCAAAACGCCAACAAAAATGATAACACGCCATTTAAAACAAATAAACGCCATTAAATATAAAACGCCAAAAAATGATAACACGCCATTCAAAACAAATAAACACCATTAAATACAAAACGCGTTGCAGATTACAGGAAGAGGAAACACACAGTAACTGAAATTCAATTATTAACATTTATTAGAAGAAATTCCTTCCTGAATTACGCGCTAAAAACATCATTATATAAACGACGTTAAACATTGCTTCCTTAATCACTTCAATCTATCATTCTGCAAAAAACATCTTTTACCAAAAACGCCAAGTTTAAGCAAAACGCCAAAAATGGCAACCATCGTTTGGTGGAAATACACTCTGGCAATCAGACGATTCGTTCTACGTTTTGACAACAAATGGAGGGTGTATGTTAGGACAATCAAGGCAATTTTGAAGATGGAAGAAGAGGTACAGAGGTGTATCCTATTGCCTGGCATCGCTCTGGATAACGAATGTCATGAAACACATAAGCTTATGAAAACATTAGCAAGGAAATTTGGCCCAATCAAAGCATATGGAAAATCGGACCCAGTCATGACATCATGGCGTATTGACGAGGAAACAGACATTGTGACAGTTATATATGATAGCGGATAGCAGGAAGACTACCTGCTTGAAAACATCATGACAGAGCAGGGGATTGGGTTCATGGAAGAATTGCACAACGTCACTTGTTTGAACACAGACATAGACTCAAGAATGGTGTTGATGCAGGACATGTTCAAATGGAGGTTTCAGAAACTTCAACAACAAGAAGCCGATGAAAGTGAAGGTGATGACATGGATGAAAGTCTAGATGAAGACTCCAAGGAAGAAGACGACGGAAGTTATGGATACTTCTCGGATAAAGTACCTTCTGACGAAGAGTTTTAATATTTTTTTTGTTGGTTTTCTTCTTTGTGATCTTTTTTTTTTGTAAGATAATTAAATGCTATATTTCTCCATTTAGTTTCAAAACGCCAAAAAAATACTACAAAAAGTTTTTGCTTACAAAACGCAAAAAATAAAAAATAAAAAAGTTTAATATTTTCTCTATTATTGTATTTTGTCATCTTGGTCTACATAACGCCATTAAAAAAACGCCAAACTTGGAAGATGGGTCGTCTATCACCCTAAAATTAATAAAGCTGAACAAAACAGTAAATACACACAGTAACTGAAAAGACGGTTACTTTATTATTATCATTTATGATAATAAAAATCCCGCTTAAACTACGCGCCAAAAAACTCCTATAAGAGAGAGGTCTCTACACAATGAATTGATCACACCCAGAAAACAAACGCCATGTTTCCTAGAAACCACTCACTTTAAACGCCAAAAAATAGTTAAAAAACCCACAGATGGCAAAGCTTTCACTGAATGGATTCTTCTCTGAGGTGGGTATCTCTATAAGCTTTTGCTGAATGAGATGGACAAATATTCAAGAAAAAGAGACTGGTGACAGTGATATGTCATCATGTGAGCTTTGTTTTTGATGACTATATGCATGGAATGAAGGGATTAATACCAGTGTAAAATGCTATTTTGGACTCCATTATTATAAATAGCATTCAAGCAGATTATTATAAATAGCATTCAAGGAGGAGTTGATCTTTAATGACATGTCACCAAACAAGAATATCACATCAAAAAACATGATGCCACTAACAAAAGCTTCGTCTAAAAAGGCGGGCGTTATGTAGGAAAGTTAGCATCTAGCTAAGGTATTCAAAGGTTCAAAACACCAAAACAAAATTCAAGGAGAAGAGGCTGATGACAGTGTAGATTTGGATGAGAAATTAGATTACCATTTTTTTTTTCATTTTCTATTGCTCTGTTATCTAATTAT
This sequence comes from Helianthus tuberosus, assembly GCA_030545235.1. Taxonomy (NCBI): domain Eukaryota; kingdom Viridiplantae; phylum Streptophyta; class Magnoliopsida; order Asterales; family Asteraceae; genus Helianthus; species Helianthus tuberosus. The sequence goes on from CM060429.1 coordinate 120,117,191, forward strand.
CTGTTTTTGTTTTCTAATTCTCTACTAATAAAATACATTATTATATAACGCCAAAAACTACAAACACCAAAACACGAATAGTGTGAAAACTATGAAAACTTGTTAATGTATTAAATGCAACAAAAATTTGACTAAACGCCATAAAAAACATTTGGTCTTATTGTAATCTTATGAAAATATTAATGAATCGTAATGAATTATTAACAACGTCACGAACGCCAAAAAATTGACCAGGGAAATGCTATAACGCCAAAAAAATATCTATGTGACACAAAAACAATTAATTCAACGTGACAGAACTAAAGAAAGAATAAAACGCCAAGTAGTTAATGAATATAATTAACGCCAAAATAATCTTAGATGCCAAAAAGGAAGCAGCATGTTATGCAAAGTGAGGGAATAAAAAAAGATTGAAAAGACAAAAAAAACCCTCACGCCCTGATCATATCCCGCGCCACGTGTTGGGCCGGGATCCGTTCTCACACTTTAGGGCGTTTTCTCCTGATCCCGTACATATATATATATATATATATATATATATATATATATATATATATATATATATTAAGGATCCTATAAAAAGGGCAAGTTTGTGAGAAGTGTAAGAAGTGTTTTACACCCTTAGATCTAATTTTTAATTGCTGAGATCAAAATGGCAAAAATGTAAATTGTATTTAATTTTTATGACTTATTTGACTTGATAGAGGTATAAGTGTCAAAAACATAATTTAAATTAAGAAACTATATCAGTTACATTCTATTTCCATGATTTTTATGCAAAAAATAGGAATTCTCTCCTTCCCCACCATACTCCATCGAAGATTTCGGCATCTAGACACCAAAAAAAACCCTAGACGTCCTTCTAACAACATCCACGACTTCTTTCTTCGATGATTTCCTCATCTCCTAATTGTTCCTTCCTTGATTGTGCTTGGGTACAAAACACCATGTGTTTACGCAAGTGTTTCTTGTTTGATATCTGGAAGAAATATTTTAAGATTTAAGGCATGGTGTTTAATATCTGGAAACACTGTATAGTGATTCAAGTCAGGGTGTTTTAACATCTGGAAACATTGTATTGTGATTCAAGCCATGGTGTTTTAACATTTAGAATAATTGTATTGCTATTCGAGTTATGGTGTTTTAACATCTGAAATAACAGTAATAAGATTCAAGCGTGGTGTTTTAAACAGCAGGAACCATTGTATTTGTGATTTAAGACATGATGTTTTAACATCTGGAACGCAGGTTGTAAAAACATCGTGGATTGAACTACGAATTAATTTAAAACACCATGTTATGAATATGTTCTGATGTTTGTGAATGATGGAAAACATCATATGCGATTAAAACACCATACCAAGAGCAGTTTCTGGAACGCATGTTGTAAAAACACCATGAATTGAACTATGATTTTATTTAAAACACCATGTTATGAACATCTTCTGATTTTGTGAATGACGCAAAAAAAACTTGAAATAAAGTAGGAATGATGTTATGAACGGTTATCAAGCTCTTAAATCAAGGATTTTCTCTCTCCAAATTCATAACTAGAGATTCATTACCATATTTGAATTGTTGATGCATTTATAATTATGCCCTTAAGTCTTAATTTTAATTAGTGCCACATGTCCTCACCATATTCCTTCTTACACTTCTCACAAAAACCACCCTTTTTACAATAACCTCACTATATATATATATATAAATATATATATAGAGGCCAGTTAACGTACAATACGGCTTAACGTACATCACGTACGACAGATAATTACGCACTTTCATTTGAAAATCACGCACGTTATAAACTAAACAACCCAAATCACGCATGTTGGAAAACATTAATCAAGCATGATGAAAACAATAATCACGCACGTTATACACATAATCACGCACGTTGTCGTACGTGATGTACGTTAAGATGTATTGTATTTTACACTTTTCCTATATATATATATGGTTAGGTTAAAATGAGAACCACCTTGAGTTGTGAGAATCATGAGAACTAGGTCATCTAAAAGGTTTTCCAAAAAAAAAATTCTCAAAAATCTTTAAAAAAAATCACTTGTTTCGGCAAATTGTTTTTTTAAATGCCGCTTACACAAGTTTTCATGAGGTGTAAAAAGAGATTTATCGTCGTACCAAAATTTACATTAGCACGTAAACAAAACTTACATCAGGCAAACCTACCGACTCGACATTTTTATTTTGCTTTTTTTACAGTTGTGTTTATAATATTTTCATCTACGTATGTGCAAAAAAATGTGGCCCAACTCACGCGAGAAGTAGGAGTTCTCGTGGTTCTCACAACCCGTGGTGGTTCTCATTTGAACCGATGCCTATATATATATATATATATATATATATATAAAGGGTGGGGTTCGGCTACAAAGTCCATTTTTCCTACAAAGTGTACAAAGTCATAAAACACCAAAATTTCAGCCATAAAACACACTTAAAACCCACAAATAACAGAGTGAAGATCACTAAAACACAATATCTAAACCCTAACAGACCATAAAAACTTCAAACACACCAATGTAGAACTATGAATATAAAACACAACATGATAATCAACATAAAACACACTAATGTTAGTCATTCGAAAATCAAAGCCTTATCATCCAAAACACAACACAAAACCCACGAATATGACGTTTTAGTAATCTTCACTTTGTTATTTGTGGGTCTTGAGTGTGTTTTATGGCTGAAATTGTGGTGTTTTGTGACTTTGTACACATTGTAGGAAAAATAGACTTTGTAGCCAACTCCCACCCTATATATAAATACCACAATGTTAGCCATAAAACACACCTAAACCCAAAGATAACAGAGTGAAAATTATTAAAACATCGCATCTATGAGTTTTTTTTTTTTGTCTTTTTTTTTAGTGATAAAGTTCTAATTATCGAGTGGTTGACATTATTGTGTTTTATGTTAACTATCATGTTGTGTTTTATATTCGTAGTTGTATAATGGTGTGTTTGAAGTTTGTATGAACTGTTATGGTTTTACTATAGTGTTTTAGTAATATTCACTCTTTATTTGTGGGTTTTTAGTATGTTTTATGATTGACATTATAGTATTTTATGACTTTTTTTACACTTTTTAGGACTTTTAAACCTATAGCCGAACTCCACATATATATATATATATATATATATATATATATATATATATATATATATATATATATGTATAGGGTTAGGTTCATGTATGAATAGCCCCCTTGATAATGAACTGTGTGAACTAATCCATGCCCTTGATTATCAATACAGAAGTGTAAATCGATGGCCAGGATTTGATGATGAAAATAAACTAGTGTATTTTACGATTTGATGATGTAAATCAATGGCCAGGATTTGTTCACTCACTTCATAAATACACGAGTGTTCAATCTAAAACCTCACCATATATATAGATTCAGGTTCCTGTAAAAAGGATGAAGTTTGTGAGAAATATCATGAGACGACACGTGACATTATTTAATTTTATGGATTAAGGGTAATAAGGTAATTAACTTAAAAAACCAACTTGATTGTAAAAACACCACGCTTTAGGAGTCATTTTAGGAGATAATTCTTTTTTTTTACGTATCAATAAATGATCATGGTGTTTTATCATCTGGAAAGTTTTTTTTTTTTGTTGTTTTGCAGGTATGAAGCACCATATAGATTCCAAAAACACCACGACTTGAACAGTATTACAGTCATCATTATCGGTTACACTTGTGCTTGCTATTGCTCTAGTATTCGTCTTAGTTCTCATTAGTTAATTTAGGTTATTAGTTAGTTAATTAAAATAAACAATTAAAAATCCAAATTAATTTTAGCTAATAATTTGGTTTAGATTGAGTTTAGAGTTTGCCATGTCTAGTCCCTAGGTTCGATACTTGGTTTTGCTTCTTTACTATATACGTCCGGTACACTTACCCTTTGTGTATAGTTTTCATGTAATTAAATCTTTTAAAACTTGGTCATAAATTGATGTCATGACCCCGACCCTACCCCGGGCGGGAGCCACGCGCAGATACGAGTGGTACCAGTGTTTATTAAATTATCGCAATGGAAAATTGATCAGGACCGAGTGTCAGGAAAAATATCAGAGTTTCAAAACACCAAATTTTCATTTCATAACTGTGGGGTAAAACCCGTATTTATATAAAGAATTTTCACGGGGATAAATCCTTGATTACAAAAACACGTTTTATTCAGGTTTACATAGCCACTTATTTAAGCTGAAGTGCTTCACGACACTTTTCTTCACTTCACAATAATTCACCTAAAATGCGTTTTAAAAACATTTGGTCAGCAAAAAATACTGACGAGTTCATTCAGTTGTAAAAACAAATTTGTTATAATTACAACATTAAGAGTTTTTATATTTGCTTATATCTATCAATTACTCAAATCAGTATTGCGACTGGGGCAAATACCTGTGCTTGTGGTCATATTACTATTGACTAACTCGTCGTCCAATAGTAACGCTAGACAAGTAATGTATACAAAACCCCACATACCGACAGTAATTTCAGAATACAAAGACTTAATCACTGTAATATAACATAAGAAAACATTTAGGGTTTTGAAAGCACTTTGATAAAAAGAAAGAATGACTCACATTGCAGATTTTGTTGGGTTTTTCACATGTTATCAAAGTGATTTTATCCATATAAGATCAAAAAGCAGCGGAAAAGTTATTTAAAACATGTTGCATTACAAGATATAAAACTCATTTATATGCAAAACCCAATACCCGGATCCATATACGAACATGCATACTATCAAACATTGATGCTTCTTGAATGGTAATCTTCAAGAGTAGAAGACCTCAAGCTTGTATACCCCAAGCCTTCCAACAAACACCTTGATTTTAGCTAGGATTTTTTACGCTTACGATCAAACTTGAAACCCCTCTTGAATAACCATACATGGCCGAAAATTTCAAGGGAAGAAAGAAGTTCTTACACTTGATTTTTATGTCTTGAAAAGTATGTTAAAGGTATGAGAGAATGATGGAATATAATTACCAAATCAAGTTGTGATATTATGAGATTTTTGCATGTAAGGGCCGGCCATAAGGCCTTCATTTTGACCAATCAAAAATTTTTCCTTTTTCCAATTTTATGTCTTGTATTATATTTATAAGTTTTATAAATATAACATCACATATTTATAAGACTTTATGCAACAAATGATAACTTATATAATGTTATTTAACCTATTAAATAACAAAATAAAATATTCTCTCAAAATAAATTATCCATATAATTTATTAGTTTTTCAAGTGCAATTATTTAGAAAACCAATTTCTAAATATTCTAAGTGTTAATATTTATTTGTTTGATCATATCATAAATAAATATTATAAGTGTTTGTCTAGCTTGTTATTAGGTATGACCCGACTTGGATCATAACGTACTAGCCACATCAATTTAATATGTGTCTTGGGTATATAGAGTCCAACAATCTCCTACTTGCACAAGATACATAGAAAATTGATGCAAGCAGTAAATACCACCTAAATACAGTTTACTACCCCTAATACGTATGACTAAGTGCCATTCAATAACATCATCCCCTTCAAGTCCCTTACTTGAGCATGATTTAGGTGTATCTATCATTTATCCTTTCATTACAGATGTCATGTTAAATCCAGAGACATAGAGTGATCACTCTCTGTTGATTTAACTTTAGCAGGCCTTAGACATCTTACTCTCAACGAATAAGAGGAACAAATCCCTTCTTGACTACATACGCCTCTCACAATCACCTTGTACCACACCTGAGCTTAGCCTTATGTACTGTCATATTACTCACAGCGAAGAACTAGGTCAAGGTATAATATTTGGTGAATATCAAGACCTAATATGTATCTCAAGTCAGAGGATACTATGATATTCGCCTTTACTCAAATTTACTTATGATTAATCACAAATGATTCCATGCAGTAACATTTGAGAGCGGGTCAGTCCAATATTTGTATCCCACAAATATCTATGAACCTTGGCAGCAACACTTTGCTCTATATTCATACCTAATGAATATCCACCAATCCAAGTTCATAATAGTCTTACATTCATATTTGTTCCCACAAGTATGATCGACTACGGACATTTAGAATAAGTAACCTATTCATGGATTTAAACATGCTAAAATGGAACATAACTCAACATACCATGTGAGAGAGTTAAAATAACAATTGTTCCAATATCCAAATACAAAATAGATCAAATCCAATCACTAGAATATCGAAGTCCTAAGGCACAAGTATAACCCTTCATGCATTGCCCGTTCAAGGAGCTTCGTGAGTGGATCCGCAATATTTTGATCGTTGTGAACTTTGCGAATACATATCTTTCCCCTTTTCAACTTCATCCCTTATGTAGTTGAAGGTTCCTTGATTTGAGCAATCGCACCATCGTTATCACAAAAGATCTCTAGGGGTCCTGAATGGTAGGGACTACCCCCATATTGGTAATAATTCAAGTGGCAGATCCATATGAATCATCTCGATCAATGAAGTGGCGATGTATTCTGATTCTGTAGTGGACAATGCTACCCTGATTGTGATCGAGAATCATCTCGATCAGTTTGGAAACTCGTATCCGTGTAACCCTTTACAACGAGTTCCTCTTTACCAGATCCATATATTAGAAATATGTCCTTAGTCCTTTTAAGGTATTTCAATATACTTTTAATAGTCATCCAATGACCATTACTTGGATTTTTCTGGTATCTTCTCGTCATGCTTAACGCGCATGACTTGTCTGGTCTAGTGCATATCATTGCATACATAATGGATCCTATAGCAGACGCATATGGGATTCCTTTCATTCTTTCTTGCTCATCACTTGAGCTTGGACATTGAGACGCACTCAATATTGTCCCGTCTTGAATAGGTACCAAACCTTTGTTAGAGTTCTCCATCTTGAACCTTTTCAAGACTTTGTCAATGTATGCACTTTGGTTTAAACCTATCAAGCGCCTTGATCTATCCCTATAGATCTTTATTCCCAAAATATAGGCGGCTTCTCCAGGATCTTTAATGGAAAAACAACTTCCAAGCCAGGTTTTATACCTTCCATGTTTGGAATGTCATTTCCAAATAGTAGAATGTCATCGACATACAGTACTAAGAAAGTGATGATGCTCCCACTAGCCTTCTTATACACACAAGCTTCATCACCGTTCTTGATGAATCCAAAATTCCTAATTTCTTCATCAAAACGGTGATTCGAACTTCTCGATGCTTATTTCAATCCATAGATTTATTTCTTTAACTTGCATACTTTGTTAGGATGTTTTGGATCGACAAAACCTTCAGGCTGAATCATATAGACATCTTCATCAAGATATCCATTGAGGAAAGCAGTTTTGACATCCGTTTGCCAGATCTCATAATCATAATACGCAGTTATGGCAAATAATATCCTAATTGACTTTAGCATCGCCACGGGCGAGAAGGACTCATCATAATCAACCCCTTGAGTTTGAGTGAAACCTTTTGCTACAAGTCTTGCTTTATAAGTATCCAAGTTACCATGCATATCGGTTTTCTTCTTGAAAACCCACTTACTTCCAACTATTTTGGAGTTAAGAGGTGCTACAACCATTTGTCACAATCGGATTTTAACATTGCATCATTGTATGTGGTTGATTCACCCGAATCTACCACGTAGCATCCATGCATGAAGAATCCATATCTTTCAGGTGGATTACTAATTCTACCAGATCTGCGAATGTTTTGTGTATGTTGATCAATTGATCGTTTTCAACAACCTCTTGTTGAGTGCTAGTATCAACCAAACGTGTATCGGCTAGTGGTTCTCGATCCTCATCAAGTTCCACTGTCTTACTAATTCCTTCCACAAGGAACTTAGCTTCCAAGAACTCAGCCTTTCGAACAACAAATACATTTTGCTCTGTTGGATCGTAGAAATTATATCCTATATCATCTTTAGGATATCTTACGAAGATACACTTAGTGGATCGTATTGCAATTTGTTTGGGGTGTATTGCTTCATATAAGCTTTACAACCCCATACCTTTAAATATGATAATGATGGAGCCCTTCCATGCCATATTTCAAAAGGTGTCTTATCCACTTTCTTGGTTCGGGCCATATTTAATATACAAGCCACGAAGAGCAAAGCGTAAACCCAAAATGATAGAGATAATGCGTTCCTAGCCATCATAGATCGAACCATATCCAATAGAGTTCGATTCCTCCTCTATCAGAACGAAGAACTTTGATTGTTTTCTTGAGTTGATTTTCTACTTCAATTTTGAAGTCTTTGAACATTTCAAATGCCTCATCCTTGTGTCTTAGCAAGTACACATAACCATAACTACTATAGTCGTTGGTAAAAGTAATGAATTATTTTTCACCATTCCTAGTCATTGGCTTAAAAGGACCACATACATCCGAATGTAAGATACCTAATAAATCTTTTACCCTTTCCCACTAAAGGGTTCCTTAGTCATTTTACCTTATAAACAAGGTTCACATGTATCAAATGAACTATCTTCATTTGTCTCCAAAAGACCATTTTTTTGAAGTGTTTGCATGCGACTTTTGTTTATATGACCAAGGCGACAATGCCAAAGATAGGTCTCCCTCAAATCCATTTTTGAGTTTCTTGGTGATTGCTTGGTACATTGAATTATCAAATGATGTATTATCATGAACCAATTCATAAATACAATTTGAAGGCATAGCTTTAAAGTAAAAGATGTCATTCATTGAAATATAAATGTCATTGTTTACAAACTTTAAATCAAAACCATGTTGTTTCAAAAGGGAAACTGAAATTAATCAAACTAGGAGCATACATAACATTTTTCAAAATGATTTCCAAACCACTTGGAAATTTCAAAACATTGTCTCCTCCGGCTTCAACATGAACTTTCGCTCCATTGCCTATGAAAAGACTAATGTCTCTCTTCTTGTAATGTCTATTTCTTTTGAATCCTTGCAAAAAATTGCAAACATGAGTTCCACATCTGGTATTTAATACCCATGTGTTTGAAGAAATAACATTAAGGTCAATATATATCATAATGATTGTACCTGAGGTCTGCCCCGCATCTCTCTTGTTTTTCAACTCTTTGAGATAGGTTGGACAATTCCTTTTCAAATGCCCTATCTCACCATACTCAAAGCATGGATCGTTCGTGGCAACCTTTGCCTTCTTTTCTTTTGGTTTCGGTGGTTCTGCTTTAGCCTTTCTTTTCTTTTTCCCTTTGAAGTGCCCCTTTCTTTTTGCAACATTTGCCTTGGAGTCAGGGTGATGCCCTTTCTTGTTTCCACCCTCATTGATCGTTAGAACGGGTAAAGCCCTTTTACCATATCGAGCCTTTCGAGGTGATCAATGTGGCTTTTATCTTAAAGATATAAGATGAGACCGATTGGGTTTCCTCTATTCGACATGCTTGAAGCGCCCGAACCGTTTCGAAGCGTTCTACCCTTGCTTGTTGTAGGAACATTTCCTTCAGTTGGTTAATCATGTCGTACGCTCATGATGTTCAAAATCCTTTTGAATCTCAGGAATCATAATTCCCAACATGAGGCAAGAGGCTTGTATAGAATCCACAATATACTTAATCCAATCGTTATAGGCATCTTCATCTTCCATAAGATGTTCATCGGGAATAGGATCGTCCAACACATAGGATATCTTCTCTTGCTTGAGAACGATAAGTTTAGATACCAATCCATGAAGTGTTATGATTGAGACGATCCTTTTCAAGGATTGTTTTTAGTGATAGGTTACAGACGGTTTGGGTAATTGTTAGCGGCCATCTACAAAATTTTACAAGGTTCAATTTTAGTATTTTCGATATTATTATATTTTAATCATTAATACCCTTTCATGTCTCATAGACAATTAATAATTAAAATCTATAATCCAACGTTACATTTAAATATTGGTTAGGTGACCTTTATCCCTTTATTTAAATTAACAAGGTAGTCAACGTTTGACAATTGTAACTCTTTGCAACTTCTAGCCATATGGGATCGGTTAAACATCTTTATGTTTAGTTGGCATGTTTAATCCCATCAACACCTTTCTCCGCCATGCTTCGGTGACCCTAAGCACATGGTTTTCAAATCAATTCGTCCAACTTACACACACATGTGAGTTTACACATATAAGTGGGTAGGTGACCTTTATCCCACAAACATAGTAACCCCACCTCGAACATACAAGTTCCTTCAAATGTGGTTAGGTGACCTTTATCCCACAAACAAGTTCCCAAGTGATTCGAGTGTTGTATAAAAGGATGGTGTTCGACTTGTTTTATAAAAGGGGTTTTTAATATTTCAAAATTCTAGTTTAGAAAATATTATGTACCATACATTTGCATGCATTCAAATAAATGGTACTTAAGTGAAAACAAATTTTCAAGGTTCCTTTTAATAAAACCCATTTTATTATAAAATCATTAACTTTTAATAAAACCTTTTATTAACCACTTTAATGATTTTGTAAAGAACCAATTTTAAGCTTGTTGTTGATTATTAGTTTGTTAATCATGCATATCGACATATCATCCAAACAACATAAATAAGAAACCACACAAGCACAATACACATATCAATAGGTGCATAACCATAGCCAACTATTTTTGACAGCACTTGTTAGCCGAAACAAGTGTGCCAAAAGGTCCTTTATAAGGGGTGAATATTGACACAAGTAATGTGTCGTTGAACTCCCACTTGATCCCGCATCCAAATGCTTCAAGTCTTCCTTTTGTATTGTGATTTCTCCACTTTCTTTGGGTTTCCAAAATGTCTTTAAATTCAGCTCCAAACTCCTTTGGGCTCCGAAAATGTGTTTTGGTTATTGGGCTAAAATCCCATTAAGAACTATGAAGTCCTTTTGGCCCAAAACTAGCCAAAACCAAAACGCATTTTTGTGTGCATCTTCTTTTACAATAAAATTATCTTATTACATTTTTCTAGTAAAATAAAATGCAACTAATCTATTTACTTACATACCAAATGAAAATAAATAAATTACATATTTTACAAATAGAAGAACAAAGATAATTATTTATTACAACCCAATTTATTATTAAATATAAATCACAAACACAAACATTCAACATATTCAAACACAAGGTCATGGCTAGGTTATGAACACCAAAATATACATCTACATATATATAAAATTCAAGAAGCAAAAATGGTTCCCTTTTACAACCTACTTTTCGGCCAAGAATGAAAAACCGAAAAAGTTGGTTTTTGTCCAAACAAAACAAATCATGCATATGACATAATTTTTCAAGATTCCTTTATGCATGAAAGAAAATAATCTTGAAAAACAAAGGGAGAACCATGTTTAAAATTTCGGCCATAGGGTTTTAACCAAACCCGAAACCCGAAAATTTTAAATCCATTGAAGCATGCACTCATATAAGCGGCTCTTGATGCCATTTTCACATGTTTATCAAAGTGATTTTATTCATATAAGATCAAAACACAGCAGAAAAGTTATTTAAAACATGTTGTATTACAAGATATAAAACTCATTTATATGCAAAACCCAATACCCGGATCCATATACGAACATACATGCTATCGAACATAACCATAGGGTGTTTTGGAATACTACCTTCCAAGAGTAAAAGACATGAAGAGGATGATGCTTCTTGAATGGTAATCTTCAAGAGTAGAAGACCTCAAGCTTGTATACCCCAAGCCTTCCAACAAACACCTTGATTTTAGCTAGGATTATTTACACTTAAGATCAAACTTAAAACCCCTCTTGAATAACCATACATGGCCGGAAATTTCAAGGGAAGAAAGAAGTTCTTACACTTGATTTTTATGTCTTGAAAAGTATGTTAAAGGTATGAGAGAATGATGGAATATAATCACCAAATCAAGTTGTGATATTATGGGATTTTTGCATGTAATCTAATTAGAGGAAAACCCCCTTGGGAAGCCCCATAGGGCCGGCCATAAGGCCTTCATTTTGACCAATCAAAAAATTTTCATTTTTCCAATTTTATGTCTTGTATTATATTTATAATTTTTATAAATATAACATCACATATTTATAAGACTTTATGCAACAAATGATAAGTTATATAATGTTATTTAACCTATTAAATAACAAAATAAAATATTCTCTCAAAATAAATTATCCATATAATTTATTAGTTTCTCAAGTGCAATTATTTTGAAAACCAATTTCTAAATATTCTAAGTGTTAATATTTATTTGTTTGATCATATCATAAATAAATATTATAAGTGTTTGTCTAGCTTGTTATTGGGTATGACCCGACTTGGATCATAACGTACTAGCAACATCAGTTTAATATGTGTCTTGGACATATAGAGTCCAACAGATTTAGGGTGTCTGTACTCGCCTGCTGGTTAACGCCTGATTTCCTAATTAAACACACAATGCACACGTATTAATGTACTAACTCAACTCAACTTTAACGATAATCACGAGATCAAAACCCACAACGAATGACAAAGTATAGCCTTATTCAGGTAGTACTTAAACATTAGTTGGATCGGTTTCAATCGATCGGACAAAGTACCATACCAGTGATTCGAGTTATTACCCTGATAACGGGCAAAGGTTTGGTACTCCGAGTATTTTGTGGGTATAATACTGAGCAGTATCGAGAGAGAAAAGAAAAGATTTTGAGCGGATTGAAATGTAGTATGAATGCTCAATTTATAGCTGAAACATGGGAGTCTCGCTCCCCGCCAAACCCCCTAGCTAGGGCATAGCTGTCATGACTCAACTAGTAGCTTGTACACGTGGACGACACGTGTACGACATGTGTCTTAGGCGGTTATGAGAGTCTCGCCACCCGCGAGACTTTGGTGTAAGGCTGTCGTGCCTCGCGATAGCGAATCAAACATTATATTTTTCATTTTTTCATTTCGAGTTTCATCGTACATGTGTGGAGTTACGATTATGGATTTATGTGGAACCTATTTAAGGATTGTTACATTCTCCTCACCTTATTTTAAATCTCTTCCTCGATATTCATTAGAATAAGTAGGGATACTTTCGTTTTATTTTGGACTCTAGCTCCCATGTGTATTCCGGTCCTCTTTTCGAATCATATTTCACTTTGACCAGAACTAATATCTTGTGTTTAAGATTCTTAATATTTCTATCTTTAATTTGTAGAGGTTTCTCAACAAACTTCAGATTCTCATTTACCTCTATGTCTGGAAGACGTACTATCAATGTTTTATCAGCTGAACATTTTTTTAGATTACATACATGAAATACATAATGTACACCTGCCATTTCTTCTGGTAGTTGTAGCTGATAAGAGACTGGTCATATTCGTTGGATAACTTTAAATGGTCTGACATACCTCGAGCTTAACTTTCCTTTCTTACCGAATCGGACTACTCCTTTCTAAGGAGAAACTTTTACTAGCACGTTGTCTCCAACTTGGAATTCTAATGGTTTGCGTCGATGATCGGCATAGCTCTTTTGATGATCTCATGCTGTTTTTAATCTTTCCTTGATTTGAGTTATCTTGTCAGTTGTTTCTTATACAATCTCGGGACCTGATAATTGACTTTCTTTTATTTCTACCCAACATACTCGAGTTCAGCACTTTCGTCCATAAAGTGCTTCAAATGGGGCAGCATTAATGCTTGTATGATAACTACGGTTGTACGAGAATTCTATTAGTGGTAAGTGATCGTCCCAATTTCCTCGAAAATCTATTACACATTCCCTTAGCATGTCTTCTAAAGTTTGGATTGTCCTTTCACTCTGTCCATCTGTTTGAGGGTGATAAGTTGTACTTAAGTTTAATTGTGTTCCCATAGCTTTTTGGAAACTGTTCCAAAAATGAGAAGTGAAACGACTATCTCAATCGGACACAATGGCTAGTGGAATTCCAAGTAATGAAACTATCTCATCTACATATAGCTTAGTTAATCTTTCCATACTAGAGGTTTCCTTCATGGGTAGGAAATGAGCTAACTTGGTTAGTCGATCCACAATCACCCAGATTGTGTCGTTACCTTTCCTTGTTTTGAGTAATTTAGTAACAAAATCCATTGTTATCAATTCTCATTTCCATACTAGCATTTCTAATTGATGAAGTAAACCTGAAGGTTTCTGATGTTTAGCTTTAACTTGTGAACAGGTTAAACATTTAGAAACATAGCTAGTTATATCCTTTTTCATTCCTATCCACCAAAATTATTTCTCAAATCTTGATACATCTTATTGCAACCAGTATGCATTGTATACCTAGACTTATGAACTTCTTCTAAAATTCTATCTCATAGGTTTCTTTGGATAGGTACCCAAATTCTTTTCTTATGGAATCTCCAAATTCCATCAGTTCCTTTTTCTAATTCTTTCACCATTCCTTTCATTCCTTCAGTATCATCCTTGATTGTTGTTTCTTGGGTATTCTTTAATTGCTTCATTAAATCTATTTGCAGCTTTAATCTAAGAGCACGTACCCGTTTCGGCTTCTCGTGATTCTTACGACTTAAAGCATCAGCTACAACATTAGTTTTACCCTCGTGATATTGAATATCACAGTCGTAGTCACTTAAAATCTCCATCCATCATCTTTGTCTCATGTTCAATTCTTTTTGCCCAAAAATATACCATAAGCTTTTATGATCTGTAAAGATGGTAAACTTACTACTATACAGATAATGTCTCCAAATTTTAAGGGCAAAAATTATCGCTCCTAGCTCTAAATCATGAGTTGTATAGTTTTCTTCGTGTTTCTTTAGTTGTCTAGATGCATAATCGATCACTTTCTCGTGTTGCATTAGGACGCATCCTAATCCTAATCTTGAAGCATCACAGAAGACTATAAAATCTTCAGTTCCCTCTGGTAATGCAGGTATTGGAGCATTTGTTAATCTTTGCTTCAAGGTTGTAAAGGCTTCTTCTTGCTTGGGTCCCCATTCAAACTTAATCGACTTACATGTAAACTTGGTTAACGGAACGACTATTTTTGAGAAGTTTTGGATAAAGCGTCGATAGTATCCTGCTAACCCTAGGAGACTTCTGACTTCTGTAGGTGACTTAGGGACTTTCTAATTAGTAATTACCTCAATCTTTGAGGGATCTACATGAATTCCTTCATGATTAATCAAATGGCCTAAGGATTGCATTTCTTGCAACCAGAATTCACACTTAGAAAGTTTATCATTCAACTTCTCTCTTCTCAGCAGTGTTAAAAGTGCATCCAAGTGCTTACTGTGCTCTTCCTTGCTCTTGAAATATATAAGTATATCGTCTATGAAGAGAATTACAAATTTATCCAGATACATTTTACATATCCTATTCATCATGTCCATAAATGTTGCGGGAGCATTTCTTAGACCGAATGGCATGACTGTAAACTCGTAATGGCCATACCTAGTTCTGAAAGCAGTCTTAGGAATATCTTCTTCCTGTACTTTTAGTTGATGATATCCAGAGCGTAAATCAATCCTAGAGAAATATCGAGCTCCTTGAAGTTGATCAAATAGATCATCAATCCTAGGTAATGGGCATCGATTCTTGATTGTAACCGTATTCAATTCCCTATAATCGATACACATACGCATTGATCCATCATTCTTTTTGACAAACACACAGATGCTCCCCAGGGGGATGAATTTGGTTGTATGAATCCTTTTTCAAGCAATTCGTCCAATGGCTTCTTTAATTCCAGCATCTCCATTGGTGCTAAACGGTAAGG
Source organism: Helianthus tuberosus (assembly GCA_030545235.1). Taxonomy (NCBI): domain Eukaryota; kingdom Viridiplantae; phylum Streptophyta; class Magnoliopsida; order Asterales; family Asteraceae; genus Helianthus; species Helianthus tuberosus. Next base: position 120,132,906 of record CM060429.1, read on the forward strand.
TGCTTTAGGGATTGGCGCAGTTCCAGGGATCAAATGAATATTGAATTCTACTTCTCTGTTAGGCGGTAATCCAGGTGTCATACCCCAACCGGTGGCAGAAACATCGGGGCGCGGCACTGAGCGAAACAAATTGTCCAAGAGAATCCATAACAACTATTAAATTACCAAATATTTAACGTTCACGTCCCATACCATAAACATATAAGATAAAACAGTTGTTACAGATATTGTTTCCAAAGACAAATAGCAGTTCCGACAACTCAAATTTATTTAATGTAGTTTCTAGACTCCCTAGCTTGATTCCACAAAAGCAAGGCATAGCGTAGCATAAGCATCCTAAACACCTGTCACATACGTTAAAAAAAATTCAATACACATAGTGTAAAGGTGAGCATACACGTTTAATAGTATAAGAGCAGCGAAAGCGATTTACGCATAACCAGCATGTAACACGTAATAATGCGAAGCTAGTAAGTTATCGACAATGAAATATGCACAGACATGACTGCGAGTTTTAGAGTGCGCAACACATATCACCACTGTGACACGTGAAGAAATACCCTTAGCAACCCCCGTCCGCGACAGGTGCTGAGTCCAAACTATAGTACTATCGTTGCTAAGGTGTCAGACAACAATCACCGTGTAAACATAACAAACAAGCATTCATCAAATAACACGTATAACATGCGAGAGCGGTTATCGTATAAAAAGTTTTTGCATTGTGTGATCGTTGTGATTTGATATAAGTAACGTATGTAACTCCCAAAAGTGCTTAAAGTAAAAAGGGATCGAGTATACTCACAGAGCGTGTTTAACGAATAAATACGGTCTTGGATTGAAGGGAGCGCTGAGATATTAGCCTGAACACAGTACGACGGTATAAGCGTTGAACGGTGCATAAGACGGTGTCGAGTGAGCTGAGTGACGAATAGTCATCCGATCGGATGGCCTTCCAGACGGATGACCATTCGGTCTGAGGGTTGTCCGCTTGGGATGGATGTGTTTATGTATGATGGGACTTTGAAGTTTTCGTTGTAGCATTTATAAAAGTGAGTAGTATCTCTACCTTTCAGGTCGTCCGGTCGGACGGTCATTCGGACGGATGGTCGTCCGCTCGGATGGTGATCCAAGTGGAGGTTTAACATTCTTTGAATATTTGAAAGTTGATTAAGTGTTGAGTCTCAAAAGTCATCCGGTCGGAATGTCGTTCGATCGGATAGCGATCCGATCGGACGGCGATTCGTTTGGAGACCTGTTTATTTTGTAAACTTGTAAAAATTCATTAACTTTTGAAAGTCGTGCGATTGAACTGAGACGGTATGATAACGTGTTAAACAACGGAAACCCCATCAAGTCTGAGTCATCCGATCGGATGGGAATCACCCCGTCCGATCAGTAACTGTTCTTGACGGAACTTCATGTTTAATCCATAAGTCGGTTGTCTCTTCGTTAGAAATCCATTCTCTATCCGGGTTTTCTACCAAAGGATGAGTGGTGAACTCGAACGAGTCCAGATCCTAATGGTTTTGAGTGAAAGAGTGTAAACGAGTTGAAAGAAGTTTAAATCAGTTGGAAAATGTTTAGATTATAACGAAATCAGTGTTTAAACATGTTGAAATCACTTAGATCTGAGTTGTTCTTGGTGGAATGAGGTCACACCTTGGTGTTCTTGAGAACCCATGATGACATCATCCTAGAACAGCCCAAATCCACCGATTTCATGGTGAAAAGTTGAGTTTTGTGGGTGAAATTGATGAGAAAGTGTGTGTAGATGATAGAAGTACAAGATTTGAGGTAGAAACTTACAAGAATCGCGAGGAATCGAGAGAAAATAGCCTGAAAGTGTGTTGGTCAAACGGGAGCTATCACATCACATGAACAGTGATGTGACAGGTGGTATTTATAGATGTGAGGGTGAGAAAGGCGGTGCAAAGTAGTGGATCGGAGGGCCTCCAGATCGGATGGTCATCCGATCGGATGGCGACCATCCGGGAGGATGGCCATTCGATCGAATGGTCCTTCGATCGGATGGGAGGTGCGAGTTAGTTTTCGACTTTTCGTTTAGTGCGTTGAGCGTTGCGATGCGGTGCGAGTAAGCGATGCAATAGTATTACAAATTAGTTACATAAATAACATAACTACTAACAACCATAAAAATAAAACTTGTGATTCAAGTCAGCGATGAGATTGCGTTGTGATAGAGTTGCGAGTGCGTTTGCGAATAATCACCTCAAACAATATAAACATTTGCGCATCCCCGATCTCGTGCCATACAATAGACGATCGACATTTTCTTCCGTATAATGCGTCAAATGGTGTCATTTGAATGCTAGAGTGATAACTGTTATTGTACGAGAATTTGACTTAGGGTAAATGCGAGTCCCAATTACCACCAAAATCTACGACACACGAGCGAAGCATGTCTTTAAGGGGGCGGATCGTGGGTTCAGTCTGACCATCGGTTTGGGGATGGAAAACGGTACTTAGATTAAGAGTAGTACCGAGAGCAGATTGAAACGTTTCCCAAAGGCGCGATGTAAACTGACCATCGCGGTCAGAGATGATATCATGAGGTGTCCCGTGTCGATAGATGATCTCGTTGGTGTAGATCCATGCTAATCGTTCTACCTTAAAGTCTTCTCGTATCGGCAGAAAATGAGCAGATTTAGTAAGACGATCAACGATAACCCAGATGCAATCGTGACCTGATGGCATGCGCGGAAGTTTCGTTATGAAGTCCATAGCTATAGTCTCCCATTTCCACATAGGGATCTTGGGTTGTACGAGTAAGCTAGAGGGGCGTTGTTGTTCAGCCTTGACCTTCGAGCAGGTTAGGCACTTTGAAACATAGATAGCGATATCCTTCTTCATGCCCGGCCACCAGTACCTGTAGCGAAGGTCCTGGTACATATTATCGGCACCGGGATGAATGGAGTATCGAGACTTGTGGGCTTCATTTAACAGAATCTCTCTTAAATTGGTGCGTTTGGGAATCCAAATTCGGTCAAGATAATGGAATATACCATTCGATTTATTCACCAGTTGTTCGCCGTCATTGATGATCCTTTCTTTCATCAAAGTGTGTTCGGCAAAACAAGCGTGTTGGGCGTCGCGAATAAGAGCTTCGAGATTGTGCTGGGCTTGGGTATTACGAACGCTATGCAAATAGCTTCGTCGACTGAGAGCATCGGCAACGACGTTCGCTTTGCCTAGATGGTAACGAATCTCACACTCGTAATCGTTGAGAAGTTCAACCCATCGGCGCTGGCGCATATTCAGTTCCTTTTGGCTCAAGATGTGTTGTAGGCTCTTATGATCTGTGAAGATCGTACACTTAGTACTGTATAGGTAGTGTCGCCAAATCTTTAACGCAAAAACAACTGCACCAAGCTCGAGATCGTGGGTCGTATAGTTCTTCTCGTGGATCTTGAGCTGACGAGAGGCGTACGCGATAACCTTGTCCCGTTGCATGAGAACACAACCGAGACCGAGGTTAGAGGCATCGCAATAGACCACAAAGTCGTCGTTTTCGTCGGGTAATGCGAGCACACGAGCGTTGCAGAGCATAAGCTTGAGAGTTTGAAAGGCTTCCTCTTGTTCAATTCCCCAAACAAAAGGTTTGTCCTTGTGCATAAGAGAAGTAAGCGGGACAGCGATTTTTGAAAAATCAGCGATGTATCGGCGATAATAACCCGCCAATCCGAGGAAAGAACGAACTTCGGACGGGTTCTTTGGTGTAACCCAACTCTTAACTGCTTCAATCTTTGCAGGATCGACATGAATACCTTGACTATTGACAATGTGACCGAGGAATTGAACCTCCTCGAGCCAAAATTCGCACTTGGAGAACTTGGCATAGAGGCGGTTCCCTTGGAGTAGTTCAAGAACCAAGCTGAGATGTCGCGCGTGTTCGACTTTTGACTTGGAATAGATAAGGATATCATCAATAAACACGATGACGAAGCGGTCGAGATAGGGTTTACACACGCGATTCATTAGATCCATAAAGACTGCGGGGGCGTTAGTAAGACCAAATGGCATAACAACAAACTCGTAGTGACCGTATCGGGTTCGAAAAGCGGTTTTGGGTATATCTTTCTCTTGAATTCGTAACTGGTGATAGCCAGAACGTAAATCAATCTTGGAAAAGCACGTAGCACCTTGTAATTGATCAAACAAATCATCGATTTGAGGTAAGGGATAGCGATTGTTGATGGTAAGCTTATTCAATTCCCTGTAGTCGATGCACATCCGGAACGATCCGTCCTTCTTTTTGACGAAAAGGATAGGTGCGCCCCAAGGAAAGGTGCTAGGGTGAATGAAGCCTTTATCAAGCAATTCCTGGAGTTGACTCGAGAGTTCGCGCATTTCAAATGGAGCGAGTCTATAGGGAGCTTTAGCAACAGGATTAGCTCCAAGAATGAGGTCAATTCAAAAATCGATATCACGAGATGGCGGTAAGCCAGGTAAATCATCAGGAAAGACAGCAGGAAAATCACGAACCACAGGCACTTCTTCCATTGTCTTCTCTTTCTTTTCCTTCTCCGCTACTACGATGTGTGCCAAGAAAGCTCTGTATTCCTTGCGGAGATACTTGCTTGCTTGGACACACGACATGAGTTGTAATTTATCCATAAACACACAATTGGTCACCGTTTGTGAGAGAAAAGTGAATCATCTTATCGAAACAAACAATTTCAGCATGATTTTCACGAAGAAAGTCCATCCCTACTTTGACGTCAAAACTACCGAGTTTCATCGGAATAAGATTGATCGGAAAAACGTGATTGTTGAGCTCGAGAGTACAATCACGGAGAACGGAACTAATAGTGACGGTTCTTCCAGTGGCAACTTCTACGTCGAATGTCGATGGGAGATTAACGCATTTACGGTTTAAGAGCCTTTCGAATTCGAATGATACAAAACAGTTATCGGCTCCAGTATCAAACAAACACGAAGCATATATACCATTTACGAGAAACGTACCATTAAGCACGTTGTTGTCTGCTTGGGCCTGATGGGCGTTGATGTTAAAGACTCGCCCGAGGGCTGCTTGTTGAGCTGGCTGCTACTGCTGTTGTTGTTGTGCTGGCTGCTGTTGTGGCTCTTGCTTCACCAATCTGTTCGGACAGACGTTTACGAAGTGGTTAGGATCACCACACGCATAACAGGCTCTTGCGTGAGCAGTGGGAGCAGGAGTTGCTTGTTGTCCCTGAGGAGCGGAAAGTAGAGCTGGCGGGGCAGGAGCTTGAACTTGAGCTTGAGCTTGATGGGGACCTGTACGGTAGTTGGCAGTAAAGTGGACGTTAGGTTGCAGTGAACACAAAATCGACACGCGATCCCAACAAGATGATGGTAAGTACAAGTAGGGCAGAGAGGGTGTGGACCAGTATATGCACGCTTGGCCGGCGATGCATTGGTCACTGGCGCCGCTACTTGGCGGTTCTGGTTCTACTGTTGGACAGGAACATCATTGAGAGGAGCGGTAGTGACAGCACAGTTCTTGTTTTTGTTGTTGTTCTTGCGCTTGCGACGTGAAGACTTGGAAGCTTGTGGTGCGGCGGATTCAGCGGTGGGAGTAGCGGTAACTTGATGGAGACTCTAGGTGGTTTTATCGAAGTAACTAGCCCTAACTTCCTTGTCGTTGATTTCTGCAGCGAGTAGATAAGTCTCTTCGATGGTAGTTGTCTTGGCGTCTTGCACGAAATCAGCAACACAATCTGGTAAGGAACGGATGTATTTCTTGATGGTGATATCAGCAGTAGAGACTTGGCCAGGGCAAATGATGCTTAGCTGCTTAAAGCGGACAGTTAGACCAGCATTGTCGCCACCTTCCTGCTTAATGTTCCAAAACTCGTCCTCCAGCTTCTTAAGCTCATGGGGAGAGCAGAATTCCTTCATCATGATCTCCTTCAACTCCTCCCTAGTAAGCCCATAGGCTGCATCATTCTCCCGCCTGTCCCTTTCGGCAGTCCACCAGTCCAGAGCCCTAGACTGGAAAATGCCAGTTGCGTTGACAGTGCGAAGGTTATCAGGACAGCCGCTTTGGCACAGAGTGACTTCAATTGAGTCGAACCATTGAAACATGGCACTGGGCCCATCTTCACCGGTGAACTCTTTGGGGCCGCAGGCCTTAAACTGCTTGAAGCTAAAAGTAGACTTAGGCGAGTCAGTCCTTGATTCCTCAGAGGACTTTCTAGCATTTTCGTTAAGCTCACTGACAATTTGCGGAATGACCTTAGCAATCTGCTTAGCGACTAGCGATGCGATGCGTTTGTCAGCGTTGTTTCGGTGAGAAGCGCGACCAGTGTGAGATCCAAATGATGACATTGTCTGCATCAGACATCGTCATAGGATTCAGATGGGATCTCGATTAAATCTAGTATAGTCTAGCGTATCTCCACGCGCTACTTTTATACACATATAAAGCTTAGGAACACATCAATCATTTTGGCACATGAATCACGTAATCACAAAGGCACATAATCGCATAAGCATAGAAACACATAAGCACATCAGCACATAGTTCACATAACCACTATATTTTGCACGTATTCACCTACATATTCTGCACATATTCAATTATCATTCAAGGCTGTGAAAAGCTATTCGAGAGTTGCGAATTCGAGTAGCGAGTAGCGATTGCGAGTAACATAAGCGATTTGTTAGCGTATTGAGATAAATGTGTAATGTGTAATGTGAGTTGTGTGTGTATATCGAAGCGAACAGTGAAAAGCGAGTAAATCATCAAAACCAAAATATAATTAACACATAAAATTACATAAAACATGTAAAATCTCCCATAAAAGCGATAATTCACAGAGTCAGCGGTGGCGATCCTCAGAATCGAAACACATAAAAGCGATAAGCGTAAAATCAGAGAAAATTAGAATGTCTTGGGTGTGCGAGACTTTGACTACCCAAAGTTATTTGACTATTCTCAAGGACTTCGAGTACACGCATTGGCTTAGTAGATGTGCTCTTGCCTGAATCTGGGCGATCGGCACGCATCCTTTTGGCCATTACGCAGCTTAAGTCGTTGGAATCCTTCGAGACCTTGGTGAGATTTTTGTAAAAAAACCAAAGTATAGAGCGGATTAAGTCGTTAAGATGCAGGTTTCACCCATAACTTAACAACTTTCTTCCTGTTGGTATGATAGGAACACGAGATAGAGAGGGAGACTTGCGTCGAAGTATGGATTTTACTCCTGATTCAACGCAAATCCTCGAGTTTATAATGAAAAAGGCGCGTCAGGCGAGCGATTTGTCGAGAGTTTGCGGTTTTCACACCTAGTCTCAACCAATCACTCGTTTATGCGGATATTTTTCAGAAATTTGTGTGTGTTGCCAGCCTTAGGAAAGGCTGACCTTGCGCGAAGCAGTAGTATGCGATGTTCGCGCAAGAGTATAGAGTTCAGCAAATTCGAGCGAGAATTATCAAGCAAGCTCCTACATAACCCCTTACTGGGTTTGCACAAGTTGGTCTGTTGGTACTTATACTATAGACTAGGTCAATTCTAAGACATCGACCCGGACTAGGTCGAGTCTTGCCTAATTCCCTATAGTTATGGCTCTGATACCAATCTGTCACACCCCAACCGACGGCAGAAACATCGAGGTGCGGCACTGAGCAAAACAAATTGTCCAAGAGAATCCATAACAACTATTAAATTACCAAATATTTAACGTTCACGTCCGTCCCATACCATAAACATATAAGATAAAACAGTTGTTATAGATATTGTTTCCAAAGACACATAGCAGTTCCGACAACTCAGATTTATTTAATGTAGTTTCTAGACTCCCTAGCTTGATTCCACAAAAGCAAGGTATCGCATAGCGTAAGCATCCTAAACACCTGTCACATACGTTAAAATAAAAGTCAATACACATAGTGTAAAGGTGAGCATACAGGTTTAATAGTATAATAGGAGCGAAAGCGATTTACGCATAACCAACATGTAACACGTAATAATGCGAAGCTAGTAAGTTATCGACAATGAAATATGCACAGACGTGACTGCTAGTTGTAGAGTGCGCAACACATATCACCACTGTGACACGTGAAGAAATACCGTTAGCAACCCCCGTCCGCGACAGGTGCTGAGTCCAAACTATAGTACTATCGTTGCTAAGGTGTCAGGCAACAATCACCGTGTAAACATAACATACAAGCATTCATCGAATAACACGTATAACATGCGAGAGCGGTTAGCGTGGAAATGGGAATTGATAACAATGGATTTTGTTACCAAATTACCCATGACACGAAAAGGTAATGATGCAATCTGGGTGATTGTAGATAGGTTAACCAAATCTGCTCATTTCCTACCAATAAAGGAAACATTCGGTATGGAACAATTAGGTAAGTTGTATGTAAATGAAATAGTTTCATTACACGGTATTCATTTATCTATTGTTTCTGATATAGATAGTCGTTTCACTTCTCATTTTTGGACAAGTTTCCAAAAAGCAATTGGAACCAAGCTAAATCTAAGCACCGCTTATCATCCATAAACAGATGGACAAAGTGAAAGGACAATTCAAACATTGGAAGACATGCTTAGAGCTTGTGTAATTGATTTCGGAGGAAGTTGGGATGATCATTTACCATAAATAGAATTTTCTTACAATAACAGCTATCATACCAGCATCAATGTTGCACCATTCGAAGCACTTTATGGACGAAAGTGCCAAACCCCAGTTTGTTGGGCAGAGATTGGAGAAAAGAAATTGTCTGGACCTGAAATAGTGTAAGAAACCACAGACAAAATCATTTAAGTCAAGGAACGACTGAAAGCAGCACCCGATAGACAGAAAAGTTATGCTGATAATAGACGAAAGCCGTTGGAATTTCAAGTAGGAGATAAAGTGTTGTTAAAAGTCTCTCCTTGGAAAGGAGTTGTCAGATTCATCAAAAGGGGAAAGCTAAGCCCTAGGTATGTTGGACCTTTTGAAATTATCAGAAGAATAGGACCAGTAGCTTATCAGCTACAACTTCCAGAGGAAATGGCACGAATACATGATGTATTTCATATATGCAATCTCAAAAAGTGCTTAGCTGATGAATCACTAGTAATACCTCTTAAGGATATAGAGGTAATTGAAAAGCTTAAGTTTGTAGAGAAGCCTCTATAGATTGAAGACAGGAAAGTCAAGAATCTCAAGCACAGAAGACTAGTTCTAGTCAAAGTGAAATGAGATTCCAAGAGAGGACCAGAGTACACTTGGGAGCTTGAATCAGAGATGCAAAGGAAATATCCACACCTATTCCAGAAGACCTCGAGGACGAGTTCTAAATTAAGGTGGGAAGGATATAACAACCCTCCTAAATTTTTCCGACACCTCTAATATATTTATAATATCCCTATACTCCTTAAAATATACCCCGTATACGATAAAGAGCCCTTAATACCTTTATATAATTAAAATAAAAATAAAAACCAGTTTTATTAGTTTCTGGCGGGCCGCGAAGACTCTCTCCTAGTCTTACGCGGGCCGCGACAAGTCAATATCAGGGCGCACCCCTGAGCTGCCACGTGGCAGCATCGTGTCGAGACTAGTGGTCGAATCAGCCAAGCTAGGGCATACCCTAGCTAGCCTCGCGGGCCGCGAAGCCCTTGGCTGAAGCCTACGCGGGGCGCGAGAAACCTGAAATCAGGTCCTATAAATAGATGGCATCGGCTGTCAGTTGAACTCACTCACATTTCGATCTTTCTCTCTCGAATTACTATAGTATAAAAGCTATAATCGGGTATTATACCCCCTAATTAACGAAGTTCTGCCCCGTTGTAATTATTATAACCCCGGTTACGTATAAGATACGCCGCCCGATTGATCTGGTGCTTCGTAACGGCTGTCGTGGTTCTGCCCGACGTAGTCGTTGGAGTTATGTCTCGGGGAGGGTATTACTAATGTAAATATTGGGTTATGATACTAACGCATGTGCATTATTTAATTATTTGATTTTAACCAGGAAACCATCAGGAAAATTCTAAACTAGCAATGTGAATAATCTCCTTTTTGTAAACCTTTTTGCAAACTGTTTTTACAAAACCTCAAATGTTTTAAATTATTATTAGTAGTGATTGAGTATTTGTAAATTCTACATTTATCATCGGTATGTTGGGGTTTTGTATACAAAATTTGTTACTACACTATGAGTAGTAACATGACCACAAGTAGGGTCGAAAGTACCGTGGGTGGTAATTAAGGTAGAATAAAATAAACAAATGTAATTGCTGATTGCCCTCAATACTGTACAAGGATAAAACCTTGTTTGATTAAACTGGGATTAACTCACCAGTATTTCCCACTGACAAAATGTTTTTAAACGCGTTTCAAGTAACAAAATGTGAAAACCAAATTAGAAGCCAGCTGGAGAGCACTGATGGCTTGGAAAAGTGGCTATAAAGTTACCTAAAATAAAGAAGATGTTTTGTTAAATAGGATTTTCCCCTATAAAAGTATGTGTACTTGAAACTTGGGAATTTCCCATGTGTTTAATATTATAAAAGTGTGGTATTTTACTCTGATAAAAATATTTCCTAACTACGGTCCTGATTTAAAATTCCGCTACCAAACTGATAAACACCGATACCACTGAAACTGGTCGCGGCCGTCCGTTCCCGGACAGATAGGGGACGGGGGTAGCGACAGAAGGTGGTATCAGAGCCTAGCCACTGATTTCAGCCAAAAAGGTGTTCTGCTGACATTGAAATTATAAATTTTGTTAGGAAATAATCAATACAAGTATGTGTATACGTGTATATTATTATTTTGTGTTATTTGACAATTTGTTAGTTTACAGTATGAGTGATCAAGGACCTTCGGACGCTTACCGTCAGTTGTCCCACTCTCCTAGGGACGAAGGAACCTCTTCGTAGTCTACCCCCTAGGGGTATTCGGCTGATACCGAAGAAGGGATTTTCGTGTTCAAAGCACAATCTGAAGAGCCATTCCCTCCTAAGAAGAGAGGATGGTTCAGCAGAGGAGCTCATGAGCGTAGAAAGAGGATGAGGAAATTGCAACAGCAAAGGGCCTTAGCAGCGTCCAATAGGGAAATGAATGTGCAAACCCAGGACATACTCAATAGGAGATTAGCTAATTTTCACATATTAGCTACCACCGTCGCCGACCCTAATCTAGAACAACTCATAGCACCCCAACCACTGCAGTTGTTCCCAACACAATCCATGGAAGTAGAGATTGACCCAACTGACCAAAACCCACTACCCGATCTAGACCCAGCTGAAATCCCTAGGATACCAGCACCCCATCCTCCAGACTATGACCCGTGGTTTGACGACCACAGGGATTACCAGCAACGCTACCCAATCCCAATAGAGGAGCCCATGCAAGATCTAGTAGGACCCTACCCAGACCTTGACCCTCGAGATCCCTATTATGATAATGACCAATATATATCAGGGAGATTCTAGAGAACCCGTACTCTCAGGAAGAACCTATGCCCCAGTTTCCTGACCCAATACCAGCCCCAGCCCCACCCATGAATACTGAGAACCTACAGGAACTCCGAACCTTTGTTGAGGAAATCCTAGAAGGAAGTGAGAGGATGAGACAGATAGGGGAACGACTCGTCTGGAAATATGACGAGCGTAATATGCAATTCTGGATGAACCCCTATCAGTAGTAATAATAATAATAATATATAAATATATATGTGAGTATGTTTGAAAAAAAAATTAATATTTTCCAAACTAAGATAGATAACCCTATAATTATTGATGCATACTAGTATTATGTTTTCATTTTCAGTTATGGTTTGTAATAGATACAGATGCATAATATAAAATAGAGTAAAGGTCGCAATGACGACGATTTTGGATCAATGTGTTGTTGTTTGATTATTCGCATTCAATATTATTTCATGATATTAATACTTGGTAAATGTTTAAAATCCAGATGGCCGATACGCGAATCAGGAAAACCAGAATATTGAAAACCAGATAAATAACAATGCTATTCGACATATAGTATCCCAAGGAATTAGAGATGCTATGCCAGCTATCATTAAAAATGTTAGGGAAGCATAAAATAATAACAGTAATAGTGGGAGTAAGCGAACACATACTGAACCTGATCACAGCGTGAACAATGGACCGTTAATTCGATTGCCAATTCCAAAAAAAAAAAGAAGAACCGTGTCTTATGGTTGTTCTTATAAAGAATTATGGTCTTGTAAACCAATAGAATTCTCTGGCAATGAAAGAGCCATTGCAGCTCTACGCTGGTTAGAAAAGACTGAGGCGATCTTAAAAATAAGCAAGTGTGCAGAAGAAGATAAGATAATGTTTGCTTCCAATCTATTTAAGAATGCAGCTCTAGAATGGTGGAACACTATCCTCCAGTCTCGGGGAAATGACAGGGTTTATAATATGGAATAGATTGAGTTTAAGAATATGGTGGAAAGAAAATTATGTCCTCCTAATGAAAAGGAGCAGATAGCTAACAAATTCTTAAACCTTAGAATGACTGGAGTAGACAGCAAGGGTTACACTACTACATTCTTTGAATATGCTAGAATAGTGTCAACCCTAGCATCACCAGAACCAGTGTTAATCTCCCGTTACATCTGGGGATTAATTGGTGAAATTAGACATGTAGTCAAGGCAGCTAGACCACCAACTATAGAAGAAGCTGTAGAACTAGCAAACACCTTGACTGATGAACTGGTACGTACGCAAGAAAAGAACCAGAGAAGGAACTTAGCCCAAAGGCTTACCCAGAAATTTCGCTACGGTAATTCCAACCGTGGGAAAAATATAGGTTCTACCTCTGCACCCTACTGCAAAACCTGTAAGAAGAAGCATTCTTGAAGATGCTCTACCTACTGCAACTACTGCAAAATACCAGGACACAAGGAGGAAGATTGCAGGAAGAAACCCAGTAACGGTGTATGCTTCAACTGTGGAGAAAAAGGACATATCAGGACGAATTGTCCAAAAGTAGCTCTGGCCATAAACAACAAGACTACTAAAAATGCTAGAGCATTTGTTTTGACTGCAGAAGAAGCAAAGATGATCCCGGACGTGATTGCCGGTACATTTTTAGTTAATGATGTTTTTGCTAAAGTATTATTTGACTCTGGTGCAAACCAAAGTTTTATTAATACTTCATTTTGCAAAATTCTCAATCAACCATTAACTAAACTCCAACAAGAATGTCTAGTAGAAACAACAAATGGAGAAACGATTAAGATTTCCGAAATCTTGCAGGGAGCAAGAATAGAAAATTTAAATCAAAAGTTTATTGCAAATCTTTACCCAATGAATCTGGCAGGATTTGATGTTGTATTAGGAATGGATTGGTTAATAGCCAATAAAGTCAGTATTCTATGTAATCAAAAATCAATACAAGTAAATTCACTAAAGGGTGAAGAGATCACAATTAAAGAAGATAAGCCAACCAGACACATAAAATTCATCTCCATGATGAAAACTGCAAGTTGTGCAAGAAAGGGATCAATAGTGTATATGATTTCCATAATCATTAACACTAAGGGAAAAGAATTAAAAGATATTCATGTAGTGTCAGAATTTTCAGATGTATTTCCAGAAGAATTACCAGAACTACCGCCAGACAGGGAAGTCGAATTCAGAATTCATCTGCTACCAGGAACAGCGCCAATTGCCAAAGCACCTTACCGTTTGGCACCTGCATAAATGCAAGAATTAAAGAAACAGTTAGACGAACTGTTAGAAAAAGGATTCATACAGCCAAGCTCATCACCATGTGGAGCACCAATCTTGTTCGTCAAGAAGAAAGACGGGTCAATGCGTATGTGCATTGATTACCGTGAATTGAATAAGGTCACGATTAAAAATCGGTACCCATTACCGAGAATCGATGATCTATTTGACCAACTGCAATGAGCTCGATTTTTCTCAAAGATCGATTTACGCTCAGGATATCATCAATTAAAGGTACAGGAAGAGGACATTCCTAAGACCGCTTTCAGAACAAGGTATGGCCATTATGAATTTACTGTCATGCCATTTGGTTTAACCAATTCCCCAGCAGCATTTATGGACATGATGAACCGAATATGTAAGCCATATTTGGATAAATTCATAATTGTCTTTATAGATGATATTCTGATTTACTCTAAAAGTGAAAAGGAACATGCAGCGCATCTGCATATACTTTTAAACTTGCTGAGAAAAGAAAAGCTTTACACTAAATTTTCGAAATGTGAGTTTTTGTTAAAAGAAGTGCAGTTTCTTGGACATTTAGTTAACCACGAAGGAATTCATGTAGATTCCACAAAGATTGAGGCAATTACTAAATGGAAATTCCCTGAGTCGCCAACAGAGGTTAGAAGTTTTCTAGGATTGGCCGGTTATTATAGCAGGTTTATTCAAGATTTTTCTGGAATAGTCATTCCCTTAACTAAGCTAACTTGTAAATCTGTTAAATTTGAATGGGGATCAAAACAAGAAGAATCCTTTAGAATTCTTAAGCAAAGATTAACCAACGCACCCATACTAGCGTTACCAAAAGGAACTGAAGACCTTGAAGTCTACTGTGACGCTTCTAAGTTAGGTTATGGATGTGTGTTGATGCAACGCCAAAAGGTTATTGCTTACGCATCTAGACAACTTAAGAATCATGAAGAAAATTATACAACACATGATTTAGAGTTAGGAGCTATAATTTTTGCCCTTAAGATTTGGAGACACTATTTATATGGAAATAAATTCGTAGTTTAAGGTACATTTTTGAGCAAAAAGAGCTGAATATGAGACAAAGAAACTGGATGGAATTTCTTAGTGATTATGATTGTAATATCCAGTATCATGAAGGAAAAGCTAACATAGTTGCTGATGCTTTAAGTCAAAAGTATCATGAAAAGCCAAAAAGAGTACATTCTCTTAAACTAAATCTGCAAGTAGATTTAAATGAACAAATTAGAGAAGCACAGGAATCAGTTATCAAGGACGATACTGAGAAATTGAAAGGTATGATTAAAGAATCAGAACAAGGAACAGATGGAATTTGGAGATTCCATAAGAAAAGGATGTGGAAACCTAAATTAGGAAACCTACGCCACCAAATATTAGACGAAGCCCATAAGTCTAAATATACGATACATCCTGGAAGTGATAAGATGTATCAAGATTTACGAAACAATTTCTGGTGGATAGGAATGAAAAAGGATATAGCAGCTTATGTTGCTAAGTGTTTAACATGTTCACAGGTCAAACCTGAACATCAGAAACCCTCAGGTTTGCAGCAACAATTGGAAATGCCTGTATGGAAATGGGAATTGATAACAATGGATTTTGTTACCAAATTACCCAAGACACGAAAAGGTAATGATGCAATCTGGGTGATTGTAGATATGTTAACCAAATCTGCTCATTTCCTACCAATAAAGGAAACATTTGGTATGGAACAATTAGCTAAGTTGTATGTAAATGAAATAGATTCATTACACGGTACTCCTTTATCTATTGTTTCTGATAGAGATAGCCGTTTTACTTCTCATTTTTGGACAAGTTTCCAAAAAGCAATGGGAACCAAGCTAAATATAAGCACCGCTTATCATCCACAAACAGATGGACAAAGTGAAAGGACAATTCAAACAATGGAAGACATGCTTAGAGCTTGTGTAATTGATTTCGGAGGAAGTTGGGATGATCATTTACCATTAATAGAATTTTCTTACAATAACAGCTATCATACCAGCATCAATGCTGCACCATTCGAAGCACTTTATGGACGAAAGTGCCGAACTCCAGTCTGTTGGGAAGAGATTGGAGAAAAGCAATTGTCTGGACCTGAAATAGTGCAAGAAACCATGGACAAAATCATTCAAGTCAAGGAACGACTGAAAGCAGCACGCGATAGACAGAAAAGTTATGCTGATAACAGATGAAAGCCGTTGGAATTTCAAGTAGGAGATAAAGTGTTGTTAAAAGTCTCTCCTTGGAAAGGAGTTGTCAGATTCATCAAAAGGGGAAAACTAAGCCCCAGGTATGTTGGACCTTTTGAAATTATCAGAAGAATAGGACCAGTAGCTTATCAGCTACAACTGTCAGAGGAAATGGTAGGAATACATGATGTACTTCATATATGCAATCTCAAAAATTGCTTAGCTGATGAATCACTAATAATACCTCTTAAGGATATAGAGGTAATGAAAAGCTTAAGTTTTTAGAGAAGCCTCTACAGATTGAAGACAGGAAAGTCAAGAATCTCAAGCACAAAAGACTAGTTCTAGTCAAAGTGATGTGGGATTCCAAGAGAGGACCAGAGTACACTTGGGAGCTTGAATCAGAGATGCAAAGGAAACATCCGCACCTATTCCAGTAGACCTCGAGGACGAGTTCTAAATTAAGGTGGGAAGGATATAACAACCCTCCTAAATTTTTCCGACACCTCTAATATATTTATAATATCCCTATACTCCTTAAAATATACCCCGAATACGATAAACAACCCTTAATACCTTTATATAATTAAAATAAAAATAAAAACCAGTTTTATTAGTTTCTGGCGGGCCGCGAAGACTCTCTCCTAGTCTTACGCGGGCTGCGACAGGTCAATATCAGGGCGCACCCCTGAGCTGCCACGTGGCAGCATCGTGTCGAGACTAGTGGTCGAATCAGCCAAGCTAGGGCATACCCTAGCTAGCCTCGCGGGCCGCGAAGCCCTTGGCTGAAGCGTACGCGGGGCGCGAGAAACCTGAAATCAGGTCCTATAAATAGATGGCATCGGCTGTCAGTTGAACTCACTCACATTTCGATCTTTCTCTCTCGAATTACTATAGTATAAAAGCTATAATCGGGTATTATACCCCCTAATTAACGAAGTTCTGCCCCGTTGTAATTATTATAACCCCGGTTACGTATAAGATACGCCGCCCGATTGATCTGGTGCTTCGTAACGGCTGTCGTGGTTCTGCCCGACGTAGTCGTTGGAGTTATGTATCGGGGAGGGTATTACTAATGTAAATATTGGGTTATGATACTAACGCATGTGCATTATTTAATTATTAGATTTTAACCAGGAAACCATCAGGAAAATTCTAAACTAGCAATGTGAATAATCTCCTTTTTGTAAACCTTTTTGCAAACTGTTTTTACAAAACCTCAAATGTTTTACATTATTATTAGCAGTGATTGAGTATTTGTAAATTCTACAATTATCATCGGTATGTTGGGGTTTTGTATACAAAATTTGTTACTACACTGTGAGTAGTAACATAACCACAAGTCGGGTCGACAGTACCGTGGGTGGTAATTAAGGTAGAATAAAATAAACAAATGTAATTGCTAATTGCCCTCAATACTGTATAAGGATAAAACCTGTTTGATTAAACTGGGATTCACTCACCAGTATTTCCCACTGACAAAATGTGTTTAAACGCGTTTCAGGTAACAAAATGTGAAAGCCAAATTGGAAGCCAGCTGGAGAGCACTGAAGGCTTGGAAAAATGGCTATAAAGTTACATAAAATAAAGAAGATGTTTTGTTAAATAGGGTTTACCCCTATAAAAATATGTGTACTTGAAACTTGGGAATTTCCCATGTGTTTAATATTATAAAAGTGTGGTATTTTACTCTGATAAAAAATATTTCCTAACTACGGTCCAGATGTAAAATTTCGCTGCCAAACTGATAAACACCGATACCACTGAAACTGGTCGCGGCCGCCCGTTCCCGGACAGATAGGGGACGGGGGTTGCGACAACCAGGTAGATCTTCTAGAAAAACATCGGAGTATTTCGATACTACAGGAATTTCTTTCAGTTCCTTGCCTCTAGTGTTAACGATCACTGAGATCATATACACTATGCCTTGCTTCCGTGCATAACTTTCAACTTTCATCACTGAAATGAATTTTGTTGACTTGGTCGGCTTGTCTCCTCGTATAAGGATCACCTCTCCCGTTGGCGTACGAATCTTAACAGAATTTTGATCACATAGGATTCGAGCATGGTTGGCTACTAACCATTCCATTCCTAATACTACATCGAATCCTGCTAGATTTATAGGTAGTAGATTTGTCATGAATTTATGTCCTGACAGTTCTATCTTTCCTTCTTGAAGTATGTCACGTGCGTCAGTGGAGTTTCCTTCTGCCGTTTCTATCCTACAAGCTTGACTAAGCTTAGTTAATGGTTGATTAAACGCTTGACAGAATCTAGTATTTATAAAACTTTGATTTGCATTAGAGTCAAATAATACTTTAGCATAGACGTCATGAATAAGAAACGTACCGGCGATTACGTCGGGAATCATAGCTGTCTCTTGTGTTGTAAGCATGAAGACTCGTGCGTTCTTCTTGGCTCCGTCTACGGCTTTTACTTTGTTATCAGGTGCCTTTGTCAGTTTTGGGCAATACGGGTGAATGTGACCCGTCTCTCCGTAATTGAAACAGATATTAGTTTTCTTTCTACATTCTTCTTCTTTGTGCCCATGTGTTTTGTAGAAATTGCAGTACCTATTACCCCTTCCTGAATGTTTTCTTTTGTAGAATATGCAGAGAAGCAATGCTGAAGACTGCCCCAACTCTTCTCTTGTAGGTATTACAAGAGCGAAAACCTTGGGTAATTTTCTGGGCTAACTCTTTCTTCTTGTTTTCTTCCCTTGTGCGGATTAATCCGTCAGTCAGAGTATTAGCCAGTTCGACTGTTTCCTCAATATTCTGAGGTCTAGCAGCCTTGACTATGTCGCGGATCTCATTAATTAATTCCCAAATATAACGAGAAATTAGTACAGATTTTGGCGAAGCCAGAGTTGGTACCATCTTGCGTATTCGAAGAACTTTGTTGTATACTCATGACAATTTACGTCGACCATTTTGTGGTTTAGGAACTTGTTAGCCATTTGTTTCTTTTCATAAGGGGTACATAATTTCCTTTCTGCCATTTCTTTAAACTCTCCCCAGTTCATGGCATAGGCCATGTCGCTTGCTTTTGCCTGAAAAATAGTATTCCATCACTCTAAGACTTCTTCCTTAAAGAGATTGGAAGCATACAACACATATGTTGATCTTAAGAATAGCTTCCGTCTTTTCCAACCATCGCAGAGCAGCCGTAGCTCCTTCATTTCCTGCGAACTCGGTTGGTTTACAAGCTAGAAATTCCTTGTAGGTACATCCGGAAGTCATTGCCTTCATTTTCTTAGGAAATGGGCTTTGATAATATCATCATTGACTCCATTTACACTATGGCTAAACTGTCATTACGTGTACGCTTGCTACTCACAGCCTTAGTGTGCTCTTCGGGGTTTTTAATAGTTTCAATAATTAATGGGATAGCGTTAGCTATTCCCTGGGCGATTATGTTTTCTATGGCATCTTTATCTAGGGGATTTTCTTGATTATTCTGGACTGATTGGTAAACTTCGTTTGATATCTGAATTGCAAACATATTCCACAGATTAATATCACAGAATAGTTAGCAAATAAGCAAAATATCGTAAACACAATTACACAAATAAGCAGAGCATATTGTCCAAAAACGTCAATCATTGGGACTTATAGATTTCTTATATATAATATGCTTCTTATATTTTACATATTTTATCACAGATATAGTTATATATATATATATATATAAGGGAATGCTAGACAGAAAACCCTTAAATTTTTAGAAAACTCTGGAAACTCAAATCTCCCCCCATTTTTACCCAACCTCCCGACATTTTTTTTTTTTTGAAAAAAATAACACATGTAATATACATGTTTTAAAGTGTTTTGGGCCAAAAAAAAACAAAAAAGCGCCGAAGGGATATTTTTAAAAAAAATAAACAAATTTCAGCAATGTCCGGTTGCCTAACATGTGTTAGGCACAAAAGACAGAAATTGCTGAATTTTTTTTTTAAAATCATTCCTTCGGCGCTTTTTTGATTTTTTTGGCCCAAAACTCTTAAAAACATGTATATTACATGTGTTATTTTTTTCAAAAAAAAAATGTCGGGAGGTTGGGTTTTCTAGGGTTTTCTATATATATAGGGTTTTCTATATAGCCCTACCCTATATATATATATACATATATTAGTTTTTTCTACAAAATACAGAAAACATAATACACAGATATATATTATGGGGGTTAGTCTCTTGTTAAAAAACGCTGCTCCCTCTTGTCGTATTTCCAGACGAGATTTTCTCCCACATGCCTGATCCTACTTCCCGCATCTATTAGTTCCTCGCCGTAGTGGCGAAGCTCTCGTTTTCTGGATTCATCGGGGGAAACGCCACAGGTTTCGGTTGGAATTTTGGGTAGAATTGATAAGGGTCATTTATCAGATTTTGGAATACCCAATCATTGGTCCACTACTCTTCAACCGGATTGGGGAGCTGCTATTATGGAATTGCTGGTTCTGGAATTATCGACTCAGGGTTCCTTGGCATTGCAGGTTGAGCGGGCATGTTCAGATTTATTTCCTCTGGTATCGGCCTGAACATCTCACAGTTAGCAAGCCTTTGATCTAACTCATCCCACGTTAGCGGCATAGAGGTTGGATTCGAACTTTCACCTGCAATTTCTTTTCCTTTTGTTTCTCCTATTCTTTTTGTTTTTGGTGTAGCTGGCGCTTTCTTCCTTCTTCTTTTCCAGTCTAGTATTCTCTTCCACGTTTTCGGTGGTGCTTTTGGTAACAGTTGCGCTTGGAAAATCATCGGTTCATCTGCATCAGCTTGGTATCCAGATTGATTCTTAGCAGTTTCCATATCTGTGTGATTAACAGATATACTTTGGAACGCCTTTGATAGTTCTTTAGTGCTCATACTGTTAATAAAAAATAATAAAAACAACAAACTCCAAAAATCGAATATATAATATTTGATTAGTATCACAGATTTCACAGAAGTATTTAATCAAATTCCTAACTACTAATTTTAAGTATTTTCACAATACTTAATTAGCTTAAACTAGTGGCTCTGATACCACCTTCTGTCATGACCCCCGACCCTATTCCGGGCGGGAGTGGAAAACTTATCAGGACCGGGTGTCAGGAAAAATATCAGAGTTTCAAAACACCAAATTTTCCTTTCATAACCGTGGGATAAAACCCGTATTTATATAAAGGATTTTCACGGGGATAAATCCTTGATTACAAAAACACGTTTTATTCAGGTTTACATAGCCACTTATTTAAGCTGAAGTGCTTCACGACACTTTTATTCACTTCACAGTAATTCACCTGAAACGTGTTTTAAAAACATTTGGTCAGCGAAAAATACTGGTGAGTTCATTCAGTTGTAAAAACACATTTGTTATAATTACAGCATTAAGAGTTTTTATATTTGATTATATCTATCAATTACTCAAATCAGTATTGCGACTGGGGCAAATCCATGTGCTTGTGGTCATATTACTATTGGCTAACTCGTCGTCCAACAGTAACGCTAGACAAGTAATGTATACAAAACCCCACATACCGGCAGTAATTTCAGAATACGAAGACTTAATTACTGTAATATAACTTAAGAAATTTGAAAGCACTTTGATAAAAAGAAAGAATGACTCACATTGCAGATTTAGGGTATATGTACTAGTCTGTTGGTTAAAGCCTAATTTCCTAATTAAACACATAATGCACACATATTAGTGTACTAACTTAATTCAACTTTAACGATAATCACGAGATCAAAACCCACAACGAATGACAAAGTATAGCCTTATTCAGGCAGCACTTAAACATCTGTTGGATCGGTTTCAATCGATCGGACAAAGTACCGTACCAGTGATTCGAGTTATTACCCTGATAACGGGCAGAGGTTTGGTACTCCGAGTATTTTGTGGGTATAATACTGAGCACTATCGAGAGAGAAAATAAAAGATTTTGAGCAGATTGAAATGCAACATGAACGCTCAATTTATCGCTGAAACATGGAAGTCTCACGCCCCGCGATACCCTAGGGGTATCCCATCGTGCCCCGCCAAAACCCCCTAGCTAGGGCATAGCTGTCATGACTCAACTAATAGCTTATACATGTGGACGACAAGTGTACGACACGTGTCTTAGGCGGTTATGAGAGTCTCGCCACCCGCGAGACTTTGGTGTAAGGCTGTCGCGCCCCACGACAGCCGATAAAACAATATATTTTTCATTTTTTTCATGCCGAGTTTCATCGTACATTTTTGGAGTTACGATTACGGATTTATGTGGGACCTTTTTTAGGGTTGTTACAATTGAGTACACATTCACACACACCAGTCTCATAAAAAGAAACTTGATAAAACTCTCTCTACGCCAAACTCTCTCTAGAGGATATCTCAAAGTGGCTAACCTAACAAATTAGATAAAAACTTGTTTAAATACTCATCAGGCTAACTTTCCCTACATGGGCTCTCCATGGGCATGCCTAGCCCACATGACCTAGATAAGGCTCAAAATACTATAAACCCATTAAAAGCTAACCCAATAAAGTCCAAACTGTAACCCATAGCCCATCAATTGTATTTGATACATCAGTCTCATATATTTAGGCCTAACATAGATCCTGACAAAATAAAAGAGGAAGCAAGAAAACTTTTTAGGGACAAGTATCAAGAGCCCAAAAGATGAAGACCAACTCGTGTATTCGATTTTAGTAGGTTCTCAACTGATCATGCCGAAAAGCTAATTATACTATTTTCATTGGAGGAAATAAAATCAGCAATATGGGATTGTGGTGGGGAGACAAAGTTCATAGGTCATACAACTTCTCATTAAACTTTATTCGTAAATTTTGGGTGCAATGTCAGCCATATGTCAAAGCGGTTTCAGCTCAATTCTTTGTCGATGAGTAGATTAATAGAGGATCCAATTCATCCTTTTCACTCTCATCCCTAAGATAAATGGTCATTCTTTTTTTTCTTAGTTTAGTCCAATTTCCTTAGTCGGAATCATTTACAAAACCATTGCAACGATACTTGCTAACATAATTAAAAATTTGATGTTGTATTTACGGGGTAGTGTTCAATTAGCCTTTATTGAAGGTCAAAATATTTTGGACTGGCCGCTTATTTTAAATGAGATTGTGTCTTGGTAGAAATTTTCTAAAAAAGGGATTTGGTATGTTAAAGTTGTCTCTAAAAAAAGCTTATGACACGTTTAATTGGAATTTTCTTGACAACATTTTGAATACATGGGTTTCCCAACTTTATGGATGAAGTAGGTAGATAAAGGATGTTTAGTTTCGAGAAGGTCTTCCATGATCATTAATGGGTCACCCACTAGAGAGATATTAATTAGATATTTATTTGAAAGAGTTATCAGCAAAAATGGGTAAATAGAAAAGGTTGTGGAAGGCTTGTATTTATAGGCGAGGCAAAGGGATCAAGAAAAGCAAACTCTGACCAATCTAAGGTTGATCTATCGACCATGGATCTCCCAGTTTTTGTCTTTTACTTTGTTTTGAATCTTGAGTGTTGTGTAACGACTATAATTTTCCCTCAACACCTTATACACACCCATACATCTAATCTTTGACTTTTCAAAGCAACCCTTTGACATCTATCAACATAGATGTTTACTTTTCAAAGTCCAGGGGTGCCTTGGTGAAACATGTTGCATTCTTTCCATTTATGGAATCTCTGTCTCCTAACATCATTACATCCTACAAATGAAAAGAAAGCAAGTAGATGCTTCCATTTTCAAGTTCAAAGTCAACCCAATTAATTATCAACTTGTTTGATTCAATTGGGACTTTTAGTAGCAAGTATTTCAAAGAAAATTTAACTTAAGTTTTAAGTTATAGTTAATTTTCTCTCTAATTCCTAGTCAATTTCTTGATGTATCATGCATTGATCTTTGCGGATGCTCTTTCATACTTGAGTTTTGTAGTCTTTAAGTCTTCATCATATATTACTTTGGTCATTCACCTTTGCATATCACAATATGTTCCACTTGGTGATTGTTGTTCTTGATGATTTGCAATTCATTTCCCAAGTTGTGATTCATAATTCATTTTCCAAGTCTTGACCATTCTAGTCTTGATTCATCATTTGATCTTTGAATTTGATAAGCCTTGTGTGTGATGATCTTAATGCTTTGTAAATCATTAAGTGTTAAGTGACATACATGTAGTATATGTGCATCCTTAATCAACAACCAATAAGAAAACTTATAAATTCAAGACATTAAAAAATGGCATCGTTTTGGATTTTACTATTTCATAATCTATTCTTAATCCTTGTTTCCCAACACAAACATCGTTCTATTCACTAAATGGTGGTGGAAACTCAAACTAAACAAGTGACAAAGTTTCAAAGGCTATTCATGAGAATTATAGATGGTACAAAACGGTTTTGATTAAAAAGACAATAATGGTGGTTTGGAAGAATATAGTCTTGATAGAATCGGAGTTGTGTAACGCAGATTTGGGTATACATACCAAAATAAAAGGGAGCCTCAGAAATAGGAGAGGCATCTATTTTTGGACATACTGCAGGATAGAATAAGGTGTTCTTTGTATGGAGAGGGGAGGTGGATAGGATTGCAACCAATCTAGCTCTAATAGAGGATTATGCCTAACATGAGTACTAATGTGCAAATGCGATATCCGACAAGAAGACACAAACCATGTCCTAGTCAGCTACATGTTTTCAAAGGCAATCTGGTGGCAAATATGGGTTTGGTCTAAACTACCGATTCCAACCAAGTTTGACTCTGTTAAAGAGCTACTTAATTTTGTATCATTAGTGAACGGTTCATAGGTCATAAAGAAAGTGATTTGTGCTATTATGTTAACAACTTTGTGGATGATCTGGAAGGTAGGAATGAGAAGGCTTCTAAAACCTAACCAATGTCAATGTTTAGGTGGTGGAGGATATCAAGGTAGTCTCATTTTTGTGGGTGAAAAACAAATCTAGAATGTAAATGTTATTAGCGAGTATGGTGTAATTTCAAATTCAAATGAACCAGGTGTTTCTTGTTGTTTGGCTCTTCTAGCGGCTTGATAGAAGTTGCTAGTTTAACGTATACTTGGTTTGAACGTACTTGCTTGCCATCCAAAAAAATATGGCCTATTGTTGTTTCGAAACAGAAGGTTGATGTTATATACCACATAAGGTGCGAGTATTGTGTAATTTCAATTTCGAATAAACCAGGTGTTTCTTGTTGTTTGGCTCTTCTAGCGGCTTGATGGAAGTTGCTAGTTTAATGTATACTTGGTTTGAACAAAGTACTTGCTTGCCATCCAAAACAATATGGCCTATTGTTGTTTCGAATCAAAAGGTTGATGTTATATACCACATAAGGTGCTAATCGTATGTTTATGTATTTCCAAAACCATAAAAAATGCATTAGGATAATGTTAGAATGAGTTTTGTCTAAGTACTTATTTTAGAAACTTGTTACCAAATGAGAATAACAAGGGTTGTGTGATCTAACAACCAGCCAATGTGATGACCATCTAATAAAATGTTTGGAAATAAAGTTCTTTAAGAAAAAAATGTTGTATCCGAGATGCAGGCCCGGCTTTGTGGGCTTGGCAGCCCGGGCAGACGCCAAGGCCCAAAAGGTTTATAGGGCCCAACAAAAATTTAGGGTCAAGATTTTTAAATGAGTACTGTTATCTTAAATGTTTAATAAATGATTTTATTAACAAAAATGAAGCTAGTTTAATGGTTAAGATACTCAAATTTGAAAACCAAGGTCATGAGTTCTAAACCCTTCCTTTACATTTTTATTTCCTAAACAATTTTCAGTTAATCCCATGCATTTTTTATTTCCTAAAGTGTTTTGAACTTTGAATTCACTTAATTAATTGACTCTTCAATTTTGTTAACAAGATGATTATATGATTAATTAGTTAATGTTTTGGGTTATAATCTTGAGGTCGTAAGTTCAAAACCCATGATTAGCATGTCGTATTGTGGTTTTTTGATATATATTTGATGAGTTTATATTATACCAATTTTTTTGTTTCGCCCGGGACCCAAATTTTTTTTTATTATTCTCGGAGACGGCCTTGGCGAGATGAATTCCCTAATCGTGATTGTGACTAGTTGTTACAAAGTGAGTGACCCTTCTCTAAGGTGTATATCTTAGATCCAAGTAGGTCCAATTTGTGTATTGGTGTGCTATTTTTCCTCTTATTATGGTAGAAGTTCATAATTTGGTGTTTATTTGACATCATTGCATCACACTTGAGATTGAAGTTATGATAAAGTGCATAAAAGCTTTGAAAGTATTTTGAAAAATGAATGTGGATTTTGGTACAACTATGAATATTGTACTTTTATGATTGCAACTCGAAGAAAAACAATCATTACTGAAATAAATTCTCCTCTAAAAAAGAGTTACATATAGGCTAGCAAGTAGCAACACATTTTGTAAACACTCGCACTGAATTTTATTCAAATGAAAGTAAAAAAAATAACAAAAAAAAAAAAAAAAAAAACTAACACCAGTACACAGTACTCCCCGTTTAAACAGGCAACAACTAGTAGTGGGAAAAAGCTTAAAAAAGCTGACTTGGGTGTTTAAAATGTAAATTGCGAAAAGGCTTGATTTGACCCTCGATCCATGTCTCCACTGAGTTCACCAACTCGTTATCCGAGTCGACTCACTTCACGTTTCAACAACACTGCCAGGTTGCCAAGCTGAAGTTGCAATCAATGGTCTAGTGTGCCACCCCAGCATCAAGCACCCGTCGTTTTCTTCCACCCTGTACCCATCGCCGCCCGCGAACAAAGCCAAAAGCATACTCGCTTGTTTAAACGCGTTGGATCCAAGATGCACCGGGTTGAACCCGGCCGAGTTCATCCGAGTTCGCCACTGAGTCAGCGTCTCATGCCGTTCGACTCGGTCGGTACCTTCACAAGCCACCACGTTACATATCTGGCGACCTAAATACACTTCCGACATCTCCAAATCTAGACTGTTGGACTGAGTCAACGCGGAACTCTCCAACGAGTCAAACATTGTTGAGTAGTAATGTAACGCCTCGTTAAACCTGTCTAGAAAAACGGCGTCGTTGTGACTCGATTCCTGTTCCACAATAGTCACTATCTTGGGTTTCATATCTTTAATAGAATTCAACACTTTTTCAACGGCCCCTGGCCGTGCGAGAAGGCGGTGAAGCTCGAAAACCGAGTTCACCGCCACCACTTCCTCATCCGTTGGGCGGATATCGAGCATACCAGCATCGATATCCGCCAACGAATTAGCCACAAAACCTCTAAACTCGAATTCAACTCCAATCGTGTCGGCTAATTGAGCTAGTTTCCATCCGACTTGCTGCAAAGCGTCAGTGTTATCCGGTTGCGGCGGTCCAATACCAGTTAAACGAAAAGCCGGTGGACCACCGCTACGCAAGGCCAGCGCTTGCATAAGCGCCGGCCATTGCATACCTTGATTTAAACTGAAATCGATGACGTGGACGCGTGTCGCGCCCGCGAACGCTTCCAGAATCGCTTGATTCGCCGTGAAGTGAGCGAATTTGAGGTACGGACAACTCTCGTAAAAATGCATATGTAAATCCTCAAGCGACTCTCGAGGGTAGATCTTGTAAATTCGCTGAGCCAGAGCGCTGGCGAAGTACCTAGCGACTTTCGCCATCGCTCCGGCCTGCGACGCCACCAAAATCCCCACGTGTTTGACCAGAGCATCCGCAAGTTTCATGTTATTTTGTTGTACGGCTTCAGCACACGCCATAAGCGTGTGCACTAATCGTATACCGGCTTCTTGTGAATCCACAAGCACCACCGGGCGTGGTGACTCTGGTGGTACATCAATTATTTCATCAGATCCAGCGGATTTTATTCGCTTATTTCCATTTCTACCCTCCAACGACTCGTCGGTGGAGCTAATGCCGTAAATAGCTCCACCGGCAATCGCACGCAAGTCGTATGGATCATCATCGTACATATTACTTGTCTGCTGCCCATTAGTTACATTATTATTGGAGAAATCAATCATGGTAGTAGACGCGTCGCCAGGAAGAGTGATATCAAAATCGGCAGAAGACGAAACAACATCAGAACCGGTGTTGTTAATCTCAGAAAGCATGCTCTGATACCAACCCGAAAGATCAGACGGGTTGTAATGAACAGTATCAGCCAGCTGTAAAACCCCATCTTCACCCATCACCATTTCAAGCTGCTCAAGCTTCTGAGCTACATCAGCCATGTCCGTTGACTTGACCTTGTAACCCAATACTTCCAACAGCTCGTCCATTCCTCCGGAATCTGGCAACGTCTGGGTTAGATCTTTTGGGTTTGCTGGAGGACTTGATGATGAGGTTTTGGTTTCTTTCTTACGCTCACGACCTCTCTTCATGGTTTTTGAGAGTTTAAGTGATTAGGGTTTGGTTTGGTATGTAATAGTAGTTGTTGTTGTGTCAATTGGTTGAAGAAAGATGGAGGAAATGAAGAGGAGATTGGGTGTTTAAAAGTAGGAGGAGTAATAGATGAATCTTGTTGTGGTTTTGGAAAGCAGGGGCTCGTGACGGGTGGGGGCTCGAGCTTCAAGAGAGGAAGACATGATGAACCGGAGAAGAAGATAAGGAAGAGACTGCCACACCGCTTGATAATAATACTATACTATTTCTCTTTCTCTTTTTAGTAACCCTATTATTACTCCAATTCTGGTCACTAATTCATTATCATACAAACTGTTAACCGTTGTTTGTAACATAGAAAACTAACATCTTATTTCTAGTTTGGTAAGTTTGTCAAAAAATCCCAATTTACAAATTTTCTATAAAAAGATAGAATAAGTGTAACTAGTAAAACTTCACCAATAACGCGCATGGCTTTATAGTCTAGTGGCATATTAGGAGTGGAATGAGTCTTTGGGACCAATAGGTCCTGGTTCGATTTCCACAAGAGAGTTTTTCCCATATTTTTTGGGTTTTCTTCTGAATTTGTGTATAAGCATTGCCTAGTGGAGATAAATATGATCGGATGGTTCCGCTCATGGCACGATAATACTCTAGTGGTCCATCAGTGATCCAAATTTGTCGTTAAAAAAATAACCTTCATCGATAACTAACTCGTAAGGTAATCCATTAGTTGTGTTCTAGATGTCTAATGGTAGAGAGGCTTAGGTTCTGTAACAGAGATCTAAGTTCAATCTCTATCTAGCCTCCTTGCAGAGATGCTAGGTTTTAACTTGAGGTCACCCGGGTTTTCGTCCAACCGTGTGTTACACTAGAGAGTGTTCAGCTTTTTGTGATGGCACAACAGCTGTCAAGTGACAGTCGGCGACATTGTTTCTCGGGAAAATGCTCAAGCCAATCTCTGAAGTCTACGTGAGACCAGTTAAGACAACAGAGTTTAACCGGAGTGAGACAATGGTGTTCTCCAGTTTAGGAAGTGTAGTAGTCTAATACATGAAAGTCGCCGTTCTAAAAAAAACTGATACATGTTTAGATATATAAACAAATCGTATCTCTATGATAGAGAAGTTGTTTCTAAGAGACCCTTGACTCTAAAAACTATATCTGCAAAGAAACTATACAAATTTTCATATGACTAAAACCAAGGTAAAATTAAAAATATGATATTAGTAAGCTAACAATAGTGCCACCACCATGAGATAGCCCATTTGGTAGATGCTTATGTCTTTTAAAAAAGAGATCCCAAATTTAAACCTGTATAAGAGCGTAATTTATAATAGAAGAAATATTTGACATTTAAAAAAAAGTAAGTTAACAATAGTAAAATATAGTAGAATATATGGTATTGTTTGTCATTTGAGAAAAACAAACAAACATGCAACAAATAAACAGTTCATGTTATACATGTCATTCCTGGAGTGTAATATTTTATGTAATTAACTCTTAATAAATATTTAAACACAATTATTGTTTTATGTTACATGATACCATGAGAAGATACAAAAGGTTCCTTTACTATAATGTTTGTCATTTCCTTGAATGAATTTAAAAAAGTTATCTTCTTTACATCCTCGATAAGTAACATGCAACGGGGACTACGATTAGGACTTTTGAAAATTATCATTAGTGACCTTAAGGTATTAGAGCTTGTTCAGAAGTGGTTTTGTGAAAGTTGAGGGGGTTGAATGGAAAATAGAGGGATTGGGTGGCATAAAAAAGATGCGTGGCTGCACCGCAATGCATATGTAGACTGACTGATGCTGATGCGATGCCCCTCCCCTCCCTACATGCACTTGCGAGCCCATAATAACCGTACACCATTTTATAAAAGGTTTAACGTGGTAGGCCTCTTCCTTTTTTTACAAATGAGATATGTTTCCTTTCATCCCACGCGCCTCTTCCACTCGACTTATTTCCACGCGCCTGTTCCTCAAATAAAAAAGTTGTAATATTAACACATGGGAAAACTTATTTATACATGGTGTATACGGGCCGTATACTGTTATACGGCCCGTATAGAATAAAAAAAACTAACAAAGTCTGTGCCAGCAGACTTTGTCAGTTTTTTTATTCTATACGGGTCGTATAACAGTATACGGCCCGTATACACCATGTGTAAATAAGTTTGCCTGGTCGTATACAATGTATACGAACGCGTATACGGCCCGTATGAAACGAAAATTTGATTTTTCTCAATGTATTTAAGGGATTAAGGGCCTGTTTGGTTGCCTCTGAATGGCTTCATTCAGAGGTAAACCTCTGAATCGGACAGAGGTATCCTTGTTTGGTTCATAAAAACTTCACCTCTGAACTGAACCATTCAGCTCTGAATGGTTCAGCTACTTCTCATCTCTGAATGAAAATTGGACTTGTATGCCTTTTGCTCCTTCTTCTTCACGAGTTCTCCACAGCCACCACCTCCACCTCCGACACCACCTCCACCACCTCCGACACCATCTCCATCATCATCATCAACTCCGACACCACCGCCGACACCATCTCCATCATCATCATCATCATCGTCACCGACGCCACCACCTCCACCATCTCCGCCAACACCTCCACCATCTCCGCCACCTGCACCTCCACCATCTCCGAAACCCCCAAATCAAACCCTAATCGATCCCATCATCGAACATCATCGTCATCATCTTCATCGATCATCATCATCTCATCAACATCTTCATCGATCATCATCATCACCGACGCATCACAACCGCCGCCGCAACTCCTTCTCCGGTCTCTCTTTCCCTCCGACTCTTCTCTCGCTCTTCTCGTTCCTGTCCTCTCCCTCTGCTCGTTTTCAGGTGGTTGCAGCTAGTCAGAGGGTGCGGCTGGTCGTTTTAGGGTTGTAAGAACGTTGATGGTGATGAAGTACAGAAAGAAAGATGGAGACTCTGATTTTAGAGAGAGAGAGAAAGATAATGTTGAAGATGGATATGAATTATGTGTGTTTTTTTTACTTGTAGAAATGAGCAGGTCACTTTACACAAGGGAATCCGATGTAGGGTGTATTTATTTTTTTTAGGGGTAAAAAAGTCATTTTACACAATCATTCAGATGTGCAACCAAACAGCGTTTTATTGGTTCAGCACTTACTGGTTCAGACCCTTTTACCCATTCAGACCTCTTATTAATTCAGCACTTATTGATTCAGATGTTGCCAAACAGCCCCTAAAGGTGTAAATCACAGTAGATATTTTACAATCGTGAGGTGCTCAAACCTTTCTAAAAGTAGAAAAAAATAAAACATTAACAAGTAACAAAGATTGAAGAACAAGAAAACGTAACGAAAGCTATCAACGCGGGATTACGGGCATGGTGTTATTCTTTATTTAATATTTATAGAATAAAAGGAATGGTGAGGCATTTGATGAGAGTTGTAAGGAGTCTGAATCTTCGGTTTCATCAACCTGTACCAAAGAAACCAAATTCGCAACAATGAGTGTGAGTCCATTGTTGTTCGTGAATGTTTCGAATCATCATAGAAGACGTGTCGGGTTCTTCTGCTAGTGGTCGGGCTTACAATGCTCACACATGGCGATAAACAACGTTGGTTTATTCTTTTTAATCTATTAGAACGATCCTTGTTTTGTCACGTACATACGTTTAATTCCCAACATACTTGTTTTGTCACGTACATTTCGTAAGAAACTTTTCGTGCACTGAACCTTCACCTCCAATCATTTCCTGGTCAAATCACACACTATAAAGTTTAACCTTATCGTGTATTGCAGTTTGGAAAGATGACCGAATAGAGATCCGAATAACAAACTGTGGAGAACTTGTTTGCGTTATCCACCAACAATCCGTTCATTATCTGTTGTTGTCTAAAACAATATCAATTAACGTTCAGTTGTGTACACAAATTCATCACCGGTTTCTACAGCACAAGCACATACACAGGGAGAATGTTCTCGAAATTGAATGTTGGTTTGTTTGAGAACCTGATTCCAATGTCCTACTACTACAATCCTTCCTACATTATTGTGAATTTTGGTTGGTTCAGATCTCGAAAGTACTGAACAACAGAAATACAGTTTCGGTTTCATCAACCGGCTTTGAAAACCCAACGGAATCTACGAAGAAACTGTTGGATTTGAAGGAAAAGAAAAAATGGTTGTATACTATTATACAATCTTTTTTCTTGAGTCGTCGGGAAAAATTTTCCTCAGGGGAGGGTGAGTAGTATGAGTCTGAGTCCATTGTGGTTCGTGAATGTTTCGAATCATCATAGAAGACGTGTCGGGTTCTGCTAGAAGACTATCAGGATTTTGTTTGAAGTATTCTTGGTTTGAAGTATTCTTGGTTCAATACCAACTCTTCTGAAAGACAAGAATACAACGTTCATGTATCACAAGGAATGACCGATCTAAGGCAAATGAAGTATTATCTGTCCTTGTTTCCTCTTCGGTTGGTAAAAGACATAGGATGGTTTCTAATACAGGCTCTTTGTCAGTTGTGGTTGATTTATAGGAGGAGGTTATGAAACGAATATATGTTTATGCGAATTCCCAACATCCTTGCTTTATTCTCTTTTAATCTATTAGAACGATCCTTGACTTGAAATATTTTTACCATTTTTTACCATATGTATACGGGTCGTATACGGTTTATACGACCGTATACTCTTGGTAAAAAATATTTTTACCGATCGTATACATTGTATACGATGATTGTATACGGGACGTATATTGTTATACGGCCCGTATACTATGGGTAAAAAATGGTAAAAAAAGGTTTATTCTCTTTAATCTATTAGAACGATCCTTGTCTTGAGAACCTGATTCTGATTTAAACAATGGAATTTGTGGATCAACATAAATAACTGAAAAGAACTCGCCATTCTCTAAGGCAGAGAACCTGATTTAGATACACAAATTCATCACCGGTTTCTACAGCACAAGCACATACGCAATGAAGTATTAAAAGATGTTAGTTTCTTGACAATATGGTTTCTCGACAAATGAAGTATTATCTGTCATCATCTGTTCATCATTGTTCTTGAAGATGAAGATGAAGAAACGAGAGTTAACATTCTGATTCAGATTCAGGAAGCAGATGATTTTGTAGTGTTTGTTTGAGAAACTAACAAGGTAAACCTGAATTTTCAGATTTTTAGACACTTACTTGAACAGTTAGTAATGATAGAAGATACATATCGTCCGTTAGTTCGAAACATTCCGAATAACTAGCAGCAGAACCCGACACGTCTTCTGTGATGATTCGAAACATTCCGAATAACTAGCAGAAGAACCCGACACGTATTCTTCATAGCCATATTCCCAGTCACAAGTTGTTGATACATATCGTTCGTTCAAGTTGAGCTTCAGTTGTGTACCCTTCAATCTTCTTGAGTATTTTTCTAACTTTATGCTTGCATCCACCACAGTGAATATTAACTTTGAGTGAAAGAGTTTGGAACCCGGACGAAATCTACGAAGAAACTGTTGGGATTTGTGGATTTCGGTTGGTTCAGAAGATCTTCACCTTCTAAATGTGTACAATACTGTTAACCAGAAGATCTTCACCTTCTGCTTATAGTTCTTTCTCGGCACTTTTATATTTAATCTGATTTCTTGAAGTTAAACAACATGAATTTATAATGGCCAATAATCCGTTCATAATCGTCGACGACGTCACTGCGGTTTTTTCTCTTCCGGTTACCAGGCCTATCATCTCCGTCTACGTTTGGTTTCCTCAACGAAGAACCATCAGCCATTATCGTGTGTTGTAGTTTGGAAAGATGACTGAATAGAGATCTGAATCAATGTAAACGATAATGGGTCCGTTCAAGTTGAGATTCCAGATGCAATTTTCACAGTGGTACCAATGTCCTACTACTACAATCCTTCCAACGCCTGATTCCGATACAACACTTGATGTTGAAACCGGTTTTACCTCATGAAAAGGAAAGAAAGAAATTTTTTACCATATGTATACGGGTCGTATACGGTTTATACGACCGTATACTCTTGGTAAAAATATTTTTACCGATCGTATACATTGTATACGATGATTGTATACGGACCGTATATTGTTATACGGCCCGTATATAGTTGGGTAAAAAATGGTAAAAAAGGGTTTATTCTATTTAATCTATTAGAACGATCCTTGTCTTTCGTTTTTTGGATCGGCCCTCACCCTCACAAAGTTGTCATTTTCAAGTGTGAGATTAGCCAAACGAGGATGAAAGATACTCAAACCATCTGATCCCGTTGTTGCAAACTCCTTTAATGTGAGATTCTTCAAGTTTGCACATTTTGAGAAAATACCAATGTGTTTGTCAGCTTTGTCAACACACAAAGTGACAGAATGAAGATCCAATGTTGTTAATGTTGGAAAGATGACCGAACAGAGATCTGAATCAAGATTTATGTTTGATGTCCAAGTTTGATGACAAAGTTACTTTGTTCTTCATTTTTGGATCGTTGTAATAGATTAAAGATACATATCGTCCGTTCAAGTTGATATAGGAGAGTTGATGCAATTCTCTTTAATCTATTAGAACGATCCTTGTCTTGATTTTGAGGGTGAGGGCTTTGAATTGATTCCTCAACGAAGAACCATCAGCCATTATCAGCCCTTTTTCCTTTGGTTTCTGGTTGATTTTGAGGGTGAGGGTTTTGAATTAATTCCTGCGCTCAAGTTTCAACTACTGGAGTGAAATATTTGTTGGAATTTGTGGATCAACAGAAATAATTTATCGTGTGTTGTAGTTTGGAAAGATGACCGAACAGAGATCTGAATCAAGATTTACGTCTGATGTCCAAGTTTGATCACATATAGGAGAGTAGATGCAATTTTCCAAGAATTTTATCGTGTATTGTAATTTTAATGAAGCAATGAAGATTGAATATGCAAACCGCATCCGTCTTCTGTTATGATTCGAAACATGCCCACCTTGACCAGAATAGATAAGTGTATCACTCGATCCACTTACATTCGAATAACGCTGAGAATCCACAACGCTTATGGCCAGATTCTTTCCTTCAATCTTGGCAAAATCAATGCCTGCTTGTTTTATTATCACGAAAGTACTAAACAACCGAGATAACAGCTCCGGTATTTATCACCAACTCATCTTTAGTAGTCTCTGCTTCGTCCACTAGAACTATTTGTGTATGCATTCTTTTGGTAGTTAACAACGCTAATTAGAAAAAAAATCTGTAAAATTAATCATATCGATTGCTATAACAGGATGGGTGTGACACACATAGATAGATAAACTGTCACAGTTGTCAAGACTGTTTGTCGGGTTTCCAATGCTCACACAGGGTGATAAACAACGCTGATACACGTAACATCTAGTTATATTCAGATTTAAACAATGCCCGTCTCAACTGAGATAACGGACATCCATCAAGCTCAAAAAGAAAACCTGTGCTTCCCATAGTCACAAAAGATTGCGGTTTGTATTTCGCATAGCCACCGTTTCCGTAGTAAAAAACGGTTGGGTTTGCACATTCAATCTTCAATACTTCATTAAAATACCAGTACAAGAACCCGACACGTCTTCATGTAACGGAGAATGTTTTAGAAATTGAAGGAAAAGGAAAAAAATTGTTGAAATCGAATTTGACAACTATGACAGCTTATTAAAAGTAGCAATCACCTCCAATCATTTCCTGGTCAAATCGATAAATAACCAACACGAAGATCTCTGCGATCGCTAAGGTTTCCATCAACGGACTGATCGGTAACGTTACTCTACCTGTGCTCCGATTTAAGCGGCATGTTCCGATCAACGTTTATCGACATTGTTAAAGGTGATGAAAAGTTTAGAAACCCTAGAATGATTGTGTTTTTACGGGAAAAAATCATGATATTTGAAAAAACGTCATTATATACGACCCGTATATAGTTATACGGCCCGTATAATTGTGTTAACATCAAAAACCCACAAAAATAAATCCATTGAGCCGTATACGTTTTACAAATCGTATACACATGTATACGACTCGTATAACTATATACGGGCCGTATATAATAAAATAAAAAAACATTCCCTGCGCATTTTCCTATTAAAAAACATTCCATACGGGCCGTATAATTGTATACGGCCCGCATACAATAGAGGGTGTGAAAATAAGATATAGGGTATGTGGGAATAAGGGGAGCCATAAAAAATAGAGTAAACTGCAATTTTACCCCTGGGGTTTAGGGTGATTGGCACCCTTACCCCCCTAACGAAATAATTGCAATTTTACCCCCTAACGTTTGCTGTTATGTCGCAACCTTACCCCCCGGCTTCAAATTTGTTGACTGATCTGTTGACTATAACTTGAAATGACTATAATGCCCTTTCATATTACCCCTTGTGTTTTGTTCACTCTGTGATATTACCCCCTGCCACCACTGCCACCGCCTTTCACCACCACAACCACCACTGCCACCTCTAGCCACCATAAAACTGATATGAAGGACAAAGTCTTCGAAATATACAAAAGTTTGGATAACACCACAACCACCACTGCCACCTCCACGTCGAAACACAACCATCATCTTCTTCTTCTTGTCCGATAACCATCGCCGGAAACCTGCAACTCCGGTCATCTTCTCCAACGACTATCTTCATCACAGATAACACCACCACTACTTCCGTCACCGACCGTCGTCCTCCCATCATCTTTTCCGTTTATCGATCACCTTCACCTCTGTTTTTCTTCCACCGCACCACCGCAGTCCTCCCATCAGATTAACCAGGTCTAGAGGTGGTTGAGTTTTGGTCGATTATAAGCAACCGATTTCCAAATATTGATGCATACGTAACCGGGTTTGAGTCGACTCCACTAGCTAGTCATCTCGAGAAAACTAAGGTTTACAATCTGACCAATATATGAATCTACCAGGATAGAAAATCAGTTACCTCCTCCACTTCCGTAGCACACAAACTGCTCAGGTGAAGTTGCGTTAGACCCACATCGACCATTTGACTTAATACACCGATCACATTCGTCATTATTCGCCATCCACTTTAGCTTGAAACCGGTGGGGATAGAGAACAGATAGGCAAAGATGGGGATAGAGAGGGGATGAGAAAGAGTATATATGAAAGGAATATTAAGTTGTGGTGGTGGCTGGAGGTGGCAGTGGTGGTTGTGATGGTGAATGGCAGTGGCAGTGGTGGCAAGGGGTAATATCACAGAGTGAACAAAACACAGGGGGTAATATGAAAGGGCATTATAGTCATTTCAAGTTATAGTCAACAGATCAGTCAACAAATTTGAAGCCGGAGGGGGTAAGGTTGCGACATAACAGCAAACGTTGGGGGGTAAAATTGCAATTATTTCGTTAGGGGGGTAAGGGTGCCAATCACCCTAAACCCCAGGGGGTGAAATTGCAGTTTATTCTAAAAAATATTCATGGCATACCCCTTGTAAGAGTGTGGGGTGTGGGTTGGGGCGGCGGTTGCCAAACAACGCTAATTAGACATTGGCGTAGTGTTGCCCCGTTGGCATGGGGCGGGGGGAGAGGAGAAGGTGACATGGATGACTTTGTTGGCTGGTCCAATATAACCATTGCTAAACGGCTACTTTAATATAAAAAAATTACATATTAAACCAATATAAACACCCACCAATTTTTAACATTTTTACCACTTCTCTACTTCTTCAACCATATCTCTTTATTTTTTATAAAATTAACCCACAACATCCTACAATGTATCCTTTCAACCGAAGCTACGAACCAAACAACTCTTTGGATACAAAGAAAGCTCGAACCCTAGCCCGCCACCAAACCGTCCACTACCAGACTCGACCCAAATACCCCTTACACGCGACCAACCACAACAACTGCCACACGGTTTAGTATACTCACCGTGTCCCGATCTAGCCGGAATCACATCGTCTTTAGGAAACCGTGTATACACGAACTTTCTATACGATGATTCATCTATTCTAGTTAACCTTTCCCAACCTGATTCCGTGCCCGAAACTCAACCGCAAGACGTTGGTGGTTCTTCATCCAAACCGGCAAAAAAAAGCCAAAAGAAAAAAAATGGATGAAGAAAAAGCAATGGTGGCCGCTCAACGAACACAATTAAAATGGACGATTCAAGAAGAAACTACTTTGACAAGATGTTGAACCGACGAATCACAAAAACCGATTCATGGTATTTTTTTTATATAACATACTTAATGTTTACAATATTATTGTTTTAAGTTTTTTTATAATTTTTTAATAATGTCTAAAATATTTTTGGAATAGGGAATTCACGACACAAAAAAAGATTTTTGGGATTACATAAAGAAATCATTTCATACGCGGATGCAAAGGGCGGAGGTGTATCGTGAAATGATAGCCTCTCGTCGAAGTGATGTGATTTTAGATAAGTTTACCATGTCAAATAAATAATATGCATATTATCTATGTCACATATAAAACATCATGTATTTTTAGATAAGTTAGATATATGTGTTTTAAAACAAGGTAAACTCTTAACATACATATTTTTTCCTATTGTAACTAAGATGTAGAGGTCTGTGAAAGGTATCTTCACATTCGGAATGTCATAACTTTTTTTTTTAAATTTAGATTTACTTAGTTGCCGTATGGTGTCTCATGTCTTTATTTTTATTTTTTCACTTATATATATGTTTCATTGGTTCAATTGTACATGTAAAGTATTACACTATACATAGTATTTTCTCAACTATAGTTAACTGGTTTTGTTGATTCAATTTTTGTCTATTCATTTACATTACTTTTATCTGTCTAGAAGTCCCTTTTCAGACCTTTCAAATGGTATGGGACATATTACATTATCAATAGTTTTTATTGGTTTCCTTACTAATTGTGATAAAAGTAATTATTTCGTACAATTCATATTGGTTTATAGCTTTGAATACGAGCATACCTTATATAAATGTTAATGATAGCGAAAGTGAGGAAACTATATTTGGATGGTAGAAAATATAATATTATGCCAACATTAACCCGTCAGAATAATCTATTATCAAATAAAATCAGAACGTTACCTTTGAACAAGAAAAATGTCACAATAAATATTAGTGGTGGTACAAAATTTTAGGTTACTATGACAAATCCTAAAACAAATAACAGATCATATTATTATGAATGGCTATACAAACTTCAATATTTATTTTGTATTTGGTCTGCATATTACTCTATATTATATATACTTAGATCATATTATGAACATATTTTTTTTATTTCACATTATAATTATGATTCACCCCGTGTATTACACGGGACAATAACCTAGTTTTTATTAATTAAGTAGTTGTAACTGATAAATGTGTTCATTAAATAGGGTTTAATTTGCAAGAATGAATATATCGGATAAAGGGATAAGGATTAGAGTGTTGTCACAATTTTTTTTTATCTTTCAAAAAAAATTAAAGGCTAAGGAAACATTTAAGACTAATTTTTCCCTTGACATTAATCTTTCACTCTTCTCTCCTCTCTTTTTTTAACGGAAATTTCTTATTTCCTATTGTCTATGAGACCTGGACCCAATATCTCGCCCTCCCAAAGTGTTAATCATGACCAATATAATTTGGTTTGTGTTCCATTCTGATTCGTCAACTCCAACCATCTACTCATTCGTAAACATTTGTTTTACAAAGTTTTTGGGTTAAAATTAAAAAACAGTTACCAAAAACTCTATATATTAACCCAAAAAGATCGAAACGTGCCAAATCTTCCATGTTGTTGTCGTTGCTACTGTGTGTACACAAGGCGCCTCTAAACTTTGTTGCCAGGATTATCAATTAAAACATCCGGTACATCCTTCAAGGTGTTGTATCTTTGGGAGGTCTTAACCGAAGCCATACAAAAACATTCCACCACAAGCTACTCGCCCAATTGCAAGATGCAGAAATATGGTCCGGGTCTTCGTCTATAATGCCACATCTTGAACAGGTAGTATCCGGAAGGCTTACACCTCTCGAAACAAGGCCTTTTTTCAACGCCATCTTTCCCGTAATCGTACGCCACAACAGGAAGTTGCACTCGGGAGGACCCCAAGCGTCCCACTGGAATTTCCAAGGGTCACTTTGAGGCGTGAACCCATCCAGAACAAGCCTTTCAACTCTAGTACGTTGTAGATAACTAGACACGTTTTATTCCATGAAAACAAAAATCACTAACAAAGTTGTTAGTGTTCATGAATCATCAAGAAACTCTTCGTATTGCATTCACTTTTTTTTTTTAAATTTTGACCCTCCATTCTTGTTTTTATTATTTTAAAATGTAAAATGTACAAAAGAACCCCAAAATATATAAAAAAAAATTATTTATAAAACCATTATGTAACCCAAACCAAGAAAAACATTTAGCGCTAAATATCAGAGTAGCTTTTGTAACGCGAATGTACTTGCAAAAGATTTCCTTTTTACATTATTTTAATCTAAAATTTGGTATTTAATAAGGTTAGGGTGTTCCTATTGGCACACCAATGTGTCTATATGCACACCAAAAAGAGGTTTTTTGTCTTATATGCACACTCTGCAGTGTCGAGCTGTGGTCAAAGCGCGACGTTTTGGTCCGGTCAACCAGACAAAGACTGACGGGTGTCTGACGGGTCTGTTGACCGGACCAAAACACCGAGCTTTGATCGAACCAAAACGCCGAGCTTTGGCCGCGTTTTGGTCCTGTCAACCAGACAAAAGACTGACCGGGTGTCTGGTTGACAGGACCAAAACGCGGCCAAAGCTCGGCGTTTTGGTCCGGTCAACAGACCCGTCAGACACCCGTCAGTCTTTGTCTGGTTGACCGGACCAAAACGTCGCGGTTTGGCCACAGCTTGACACTGCAGGGTGTACATATAGGATAAAAAAGAACTTTATGGGGTGGCTATCTACACACTTGTAGTTAGTTTGAGCTCTTTAATAATTAAAACAATATATAAGAATGTACAACAACTAAATCAAACAAATGATATGACAAGGAGAGGGGTTGACCTCGGCAAGTACAGAACACGCGCTTCAGTTATGAGTCAGGGTGCAAGTATTTTACGATATTAAGCAAATATATAGGATATGAAAAACTGGGTAGAGATGCAGTGCCCACATGAACAGCACGAGGGCAGTCAACCTGTGTATCACGCACCATCAGCCGCGAGTGGCGTGTTGCACGAGATAAGCTGGTGACTTGATGGGAGGGGAAGTTGAGACACGCGCTAGAGAGGCGATGCAGAGTTGTGATTGGACATTTTAACCAATGGGACCCATATGATGGGATCAACGGATTCAGACGTCAACATCGCTTCGGGACCATCATGTCGGGACCCACCACTTAATAATCAATTCTAGTACCCGGCCGTCAATACTTAACGGAGCTCTTAACGCCTTCTATTTCTCTTCTCTCCACCTTTATTTATTTATTTTTTACTTTAAGAATGACAATGATTTTGTAACCCAAGAAAGGAGATGTATGCTTGTAAAATGAAAATTATACCGATCCTTTTCATTTCAAAGATTTTAATTTTGATCTATAACTCATGAAATTGATATCAGAAGCGCTTTGGGAAAACGCCTAAAAATTGAAATGCAGCGGCGTTTCTAGGCGTGGATTTCAGAGAAAACGCCTAAAAATTGGGCCACTACGGGTGGTCTAGTGGTGGTATAATGGAAAGAGGTTAGGCTGTGCGGTATGGGGTACGTCCCGAAGACGTCGAGGACCGGCACCGGCCAGCACACCGTGCCCCCTGGGTCGTCCTCGTCCTCACCGGCGAGCTTAAGACGTTGGAGACGGGCACTAAACGACAAAAATGGTGGGGACCAAGAGATTATGAGCGTTTAAATAAAAAAAATCAAATTAACATTTTGCATTTATTAAATAACGGTCATTTTTCAAAATTATACCCAATTCACTCCCACTTTTATAAATACTCACATCTTTTACACTATTTTTCACAACTTTTCACCCACTACAATCTCATATCTCTCTCACATTTTATAAACCCTCTTCCCTTTTTATAAAAACTCAACAATTTTTATATCATTTTTTACCCACTACCACCCCATCTCTCTCTCAAAAATTACCATGGCTTCACCTTCTTCCATTTATTCAATTTCTTCATCTTTTTCGTCTACGTGGTATTCATCATCTTCGGAAGAGAATGACGCGTTTATGGAAAACATGATTATGAACGCGGCTCAGGTCTTCATGGCGGGTGATGAAGCGTCGTCCCAACGGCTAACGAGATGAGCAAAATTAAACCGAGACCAAGAAGGTACTTTAC
The DNA here is from genome assembly GCA_030545235.1 of Helianthus tuberosus. Taxonomy (NCBI): domain Eukaryota; kingdom Viridiplantae; phylum Streptophyta; class Magnoliopsida; order Asterales; family Asteraceae; genus Helianthus; species Helianthus tuberosus. The sequence continues at coordinate 120,175,423 of CM060429.1, forward strand.
TATTTTTCCATATGTTTTATATAGATTTGAAATGTATTTTATAATTAATTTCATTTATGTTTCGTTTTAAATATATAGCCGCCCATGATAAACTAGTAGCCGATTATTTTGCCGACGAACCCGTGTACACAGACGAGATGTTTCGACGTCGGTTCCGCATGAGTCGTCGACTTTTTTTACGTATCGCAGGCGACATGGCCCAGTCTGATCCGTTTTTTACACTGCGAAGCGACGCTAGGGGCAAAGGGGTTTTAGTAATTTACAAAAATGTACGTCGGCCATTCGCCAACTGGCATACGGTACGCACCCGATGCATTAGACGAGTATTTAAGGATGTCCGAAAGAACCGCACATCTATGTTTGCACAAGTTTTGCGAATGGGTTGTCAAATTATATAGCAAGAGATACCTGCGGAGACCGAACACAAACGACATTCAAAAATTATATCAAGCACACGAACAGAGACATGGTTTCCCAGGAATGCTCGGGAACATTGATTGCATGCACTGGCCGTGGTAGAACTGCCCAGTTGCCTGGCAAGGTCAGTATACTAGGGGAGATCATGGACATCCGACTATTATTTTAGAGGCTGTTGCGTCACAGGATCTCTGGATCTGGCATGCTTTTTTTGGTCTACCTGGTTCGCTCAATGACCTTAACATCATATACCAGTCACAGATATTTGACGATGTAGTGGTGGGAACAGGTCCAGACACAAGTTTTACGGTTTCGGGGGTGGAATACAGGCGAGGTTACTACCTAGCAGATGGAATATACCCAACGTACTCGACAATCGTTAAAACTATTCCGCACCCGACAGACGAAAAAAGAAAAAAAAATTGCGAAGTATCAAGAGGGTGCGAGAAAAGATATTGAACGGGCTTTTGGTGTTCTACAAAAAAATGGCATATCATTGAACATCCAGCACGTTCGGCTACACCAAAGAGGTTACGAAACATTATGTACGCTTGTATCATCCTTCATAACATGGTCATTGAAGACGAAGGTAGAGCGATATGCGAGTACGACGAAAACGCGTCTGCCGGAAATTCTGTTCCAGTTAGTGGGGAACAACAAGATTTGAACATGTTCGCTCTACGTAACTAGTACACACATCATAACCTACAAGCGGATTTGGTGGAGTACATTTGGAACAACGCTCAAAACGAACCAGACATGCAGGACGAAGACTACTAGTTTTTTTTTAATATATTAGGATTTTTTTAAGTTTATGTTTTTTTTTAAGTTTATGTTTTTTTTTAAGTTTATGTTTTTTTTAAGTCTGTTTTTTTAAGTTTATGTTTTTTTAAATTTATGTAAAGTTTTTTAATATTAATGAAATTTTTTTGTTAAATGTTAAAAAAAGTAGAAAATAAAAAAAATAAAAAATATAAAAGTGGTGGGGTATGATCATCTAAGACCATCCTTTTATTTCCACTAGTTTTGTGGGATGGATCATCCTTGGGAGGACTATGATGTGACACCTACGTGACGGATCATCCTCCAATAAAGAATGAGCACCATACCCTCTAACCTTAAAATATAATCAATCCACCGTCTCCAAACCTTCACCACAAAGTCTAAAATTTACAATTTGGGGGGGGGGGGGGGGCAACTTTAGCTTACTTTTTTATTTTTTTTAATTTTTGTACCACCGAATCACCGATGTATGGAGCCGACTCATTTGAACTCTCCATGTAAAATCTATAATTTAGGGGTAAGTGAGCTTTTCTTTGTCTTCACCTAAATGCCACCATTTATTTGCTTACTATATTGTAAATATTTTGATAAGAATAACACTTAGCAACATAAAATTAACTTATTTATAACTATTTCTGAAAAGTATCTCAAACATTGATGTGGATTTAAGAGATTTCCAATAGTTTTTCTTAGATACTTGTTTACCCCAATACTGGTACTGTCAACGATTTTTTGCATACAATACAGTGGTGGACTCAGAAATTCTTTTCATCGGGGTGGAAAATTTTTGGGTTCGCTACATAATAATTTTTGGACTCACCAATTACCGTACACATGCATGCATATGTGTGTGCGACTACTTTGGTATTTAAAACACATAAATAATAAACCCTAGCCCTCTCTCTATCATGAAGGCATTTTCTTGCTCTCTCGTTATCATTATATCATTGACGGTAGTTTCTTCCACTCGAATATCTCTTCTTCTCGTTCTAGCATACACTCCTTCGCTCTACATCTCTCGGCTAGTGTATTATCATTGTTTGATTTGTTATACATGATTGTGTTTCTTTGCTTGATGATCAATACATGGTGTTTGAGACTGATTATGATCTAGGGTTTTACTAGAAATCATGTTGTAATATTGTTTTGATTATAGAAAGGCTGAATGAATAACTAGGGTTTGTATGATTGAAAGATGTTGATGATTCTTCGCAAAAATTGGGTTGTAAGATCTGATCATATTGTCGTTCATGATGTTAATTGATGTAATTGATAAACTAGGGTTCATGTGAATTTACAATTTACAACGTCTACAATTTACAATTTAAGGGGGGGGGGCAACTTTAACTCACTTTTTTTTGTACCACCGAATCGCCGATGTATGGAGCCGATTCATTTGAACTCTCCATGTAAAATCTATAATTTAGGGGCAAGTGAGCTTTTCTTTGTCTTCACCTAAATGCCACCATTTATTTGCTTACTATATTGTAAATATTTTGATAAGAATAACACTTAGCAACATAAAATTAACTTATTTATAACTATTTCTGAAAAGTATCTCAAACATTGATGTGGATTTAAGAGATTTCCAATAGTTTTTCTTAGATACTTGTTTACGCCAATACTGTTACTGTCAACGATTTTTTGCATACAATACAGTGGTGGACTCAGAAATTCTTTTCATCGGGGTGGAAAATTTTTGGGTCTTTTATCTATCGCTACATAATAATTTTTGGACTCACCAATTACCGTACACATGCATGCATATGTGTGCGCGACTACTTTGGTATTTAAAACACAGAAATAATAAACCCTAGCCCTCTTTCTATCATGAAGGCAATTTCTTGCTCTCTCGTTATCATTATATCATTGACGGTAGTTTCTTCCACTCGAATATCTCTTCTTCTCATTCTAGCATACACTCCTTCGCTCTACATCTCTCGGCTAGTGTATTATCATTGTTTGATTTGTTATACATGATTGTGTTTCTTTGCTTGATGATCAATACATGGTGTTTGAGACTGATTATGATCTAGGGTTTTACTATAAATCATGTTGTAATATTGTTTTGATTATAGAAAGGCTGAATGAATAACTAGGGTTTGTATGATTGAAAGATGTTGATGATTCTTTGCAATAATTGGGTTGTAAGATCTGATCATATTGTCGTTCATGATGTTAATTGATGTAATTGATAAACTAGGGTTCATGTGAATTAATGGGATACTTCAAAAATTTTGTTATGGTTGTATATACAAGTACATGTGAATTAGGGTTATAAATTAGCAACTTTAGCTATTGATTCTAAGTTGCATTATGATCATAATTACATGTAGGATAACCTTCTGTGGTTATACTACTTAATCATGATCAGTTGTCGAGTTTTTATGCAAGTTCTTAATTTATGCCATAAAATGCCAATATTGCCCTTTTGAGCATGAATTGGTTTTTGAAAAACGTTGTATATATAATTTGCATAACCTACTGATGCGGTAACTTAATTAACATGTTTTGGCATATTGAACTTGTTTATGACTCATCCGATCACCCGATACTACCTATGCGCGTACGATTAGCTTATATAACTAGTTTACGTAAGTTCACCGAATCGGGTCAATTCTTTTCAAATTCTAGAATGTAAATATGTTTACCCATATTATACAAGTCTTAGTACGTGTAAGGGTTTAAACCATATTCTATCCGGTCACCGCTTAATCTAGCGTACCGTCCCGTTTTCATTATTTTAAGTTAATCGGTCCAAGTCTATGACTTGAATAAGACCCGTTAACATTCTAATTGGTTATTATACCATTCATTCCAGACCAGGGCGTCCAGTAGATTGCAACCGTGCTAAGTTTATTGATATATCGGTTGTGCTTATTTTTATATCATGCATTGTGAGATTACTAAGTCAGGTAAATACTCATAACCTATTTTCCCTATACGGGCTTGGAATACGGTATATTATTACCGCATGGTCGGGTATGGGATCAATAACTTGTGTGTCGGGAATCCAAATAATTCATTTTAATTCATATTGCTTGAACTTAAACATTGGGGGTTAATACGACCGTGTCCTGGATATCCTCGGCTCATTTAATTGCAAGTGGCCACGACCTAAGCACGGGGTGTAGGCAATCACCTGACAGATGCTAATGCTATTAAAATAATTTTTATAACCCAATACGAGTTTACCCAATAAGGGTATTAAAATGGTGTGTCAGTTAATCATGTTCTCGGTATAGTTTCCGTGCCCCATATGTATTGTCAAGTATAACAACTCTCGAGCGGCCCGGGAGAGTCCTAGACTAGGGCTTAGCTTTGGCAGCTCATAAGGTAGGCTCGACAAGGAGTGGGGACACGTGGCGTAATGCTAAGCCGGCAACCATAGGGGCCTCGCGCCCCGCGAAGCACACGGCCAAATAGGTCGCGGCCCGCGAGAGAGAGAGAGAGAAAGATGGCTCGCGGGGAGCGAGCGAGTGGCGGTTTCAGGTATAAAAGGAGGCTCTTGACCTCAGTCATTCTCGTTCATTTTCTTTTCTTTCTCTCTGTCCCTATAAAAGGTAAACGCTGCTCGGGATTATACCCCTAAAACACGAAGCTCTGCCTCATTGTAAGTATTTTAACCCCCGATCACTAATTCATTACCCTACCCGATTGATCTAGGGCTCCGTAACACATGTCGAGGCTCTGCCTGACAAAGTTCGTTGGAGTTCTGTCTCGGGTTGTATGGATAATGTGATTTAGGTTATCTTACTAACACGTGTGCACTGTTTAATGTTAATAGACTATAATAAGGAACACCACCAGGAAGCTGTAGAATTTCCTAAGTCAACAATGTGAGTCATTCTCTTTTTCTACCAAACTGTTTTACCAAAACCTCAATGTTTTCAATTATACTAAACAGTGATTGAGTCTTTGTATTCTACAATTGCTGCCGGTATGTTGGGTTTTGTATACACTACTTGTAATCCAATACTATTGGACAACGAGTTAGGCAATGAGTAACATGACCACAGTCATGGAACTGTGAACATGACAAATACCGAATGAGTATATTGGTAGATATAACATTGTAATCCCTCTCAATACTGTAAAGTTATAAAAGCTTGTTTTGATTAAACTGTGATGCACTCGCCAGTATTTCTTGCTGATAAAATCTTTTTAAAACTCGTTTCAGGTAACTTAATGTAAAGCTATAAAAAGCCAGCTGTGGAGCACTGAAGGCTTAAAGAAGTGGCTATAAAAGTTACCTAAACAAAAAAGAGTTTATGTTTTCAATAATTAGGGTTTATCCCTAAAAATGTATTATCAATGAAACTTGCGTTTTATCCCATTTATTTATTATAAAAGTTTGGTGTTTTGAAACTCTGATAATATTTCCTAACTACGGTCCTAATGTCTAATTTCTGCTGCCAAATTAATAAACACCGATACCACCCGCTCTGTTGGCTCGCGGCGCCCGCTCCCGGGGTAGGGGTCGGGGGCTGCGACAGAAGGTGGTATCAGAGCTATGCCACTGGTTTAAGACATTTGGGTGTTCTCCTAATACCTAAATTTTAACCAATTGTGTTAGGAAATAACTTATATGATTCTGTGCAAATATGTATATTATTATTTTGTGTTATTTGACAATTTGTTAGTTTACAGTATGAGTGAGCAAGGTACATCTGACGCTTACCGTCAATTGCATAATTCCCCAAAGAATAAAGGAACCTCATCCCAGCCAACCTCAGAATACTTTGCTAATTCTGAGGAAAGAATCTTTATCTTTAAGGCACAATCTGAGGAACCATTCCCCCCAAAAAGAGAGGCTGGTTTAGTAGAGGAGCGCATGAGAGGAGGAAAAGAATGAAAAAACTCCAACAACAGCGAGCAATAGCAAAACCAAATAGAGAAATGAATGCCCAAACCCAGGAAATTAGACCAGCGTAGGAGGAGGAAAATAGAGAGAGGAATACTCAAAATCAGGAAGATAGACTATCATGGGATGAGGAAATTGATAGGTAATTAGCTGATTTCCACATGTTAGCAAACACAGCAGCAGACCCTAACCAAGTAGCTGAACCACAACTTCTACCCTTATTCCTTAACCAACTAATGGAACTAGAACCGAACCAGGAAAACCAATTCCCAATCCCAGCATTTGACCCCAATGAGATCCCTAGAATTCCCGCACCACCGACCTGAACCTTTTAGACCCATGGTGGAACGACGACAGATATATTCTGGATGTATTAAACAACCCATATCCTTACGGAGAACCCATACCACGTTACCCTGACCCAGTACCAGCACCACTACCACCCATGAACCAAGAAAATGTGGAGGAACTTCGCTCATATGGCGAAGAGTTAGTTGAAAAAGGAAATAAGATCCGTCAGATAGGAGAGAAACTCGTCTGGAAGTATGACGAGTGTGAGATGTAGTATTAGACAAGCCAGCACTTAGTATAATATATATATATATATGTGTGTGTGTGTGTAATTTTGTACTTTGATAAAAAAAATATAGATAAACTAATATATATCGATGCATATCTACTAGTATTTAAATTCCAGTTGTAATTTGAAGTACATGCATATATAGATATATATAAAAAGAGTAAGTCGCAATACTCGACGTTTTTGATCAATCTGCTTGCGTGATTGTTTGTATTAAATCTTATTCTGTGATATTAATACTTGATAAATGTTACAATTCAGATGGACAACGAAGTAAATCAGGAAAACTAGAATAATGATAATAACGAGAACCAAGTGAATAACAGTGTCATTGAACATATAGTAGCCTAAGGAATCATAGATGCTATGCCATATATTATCAAGACTATTAAAGAAGCAAAAAATAATAAATCTGTAATTGGAAGTAAACGTGCACCTACTGAACCAAGTCACGTGAATGAAAATCACGGACACTTATCCAAGCACCTATCCCAAAAAGAAGAAGAACCATTTCATATGGTTGTTCTTATAAAGAATTCCGGTCTTGCAAACCAATAGAATTCTCAGGCAATGAAGGAGCCATTGCAGCCTTACGTTGGATAGAAAAGACAGATGCAGTCTTAAAAATAAGTAAATGTGCAGAGGAAGATAAGATTTTGTTTGCTTCTAATCTTTTTAAGAATGCAGCCCTAGAATGGTGGAATACTATTCTCCAGTCTAGAGGAAGTGACAGAGTTTATAACATGGAATGGACCAACTTTAAAGAGATAGTTGAAAGAAAATTATGTCCTCCTCATGAAAAAGAACAGATTGCTAATAAGTTCTTAAATTTTAAAATGACTGGAATAGATTGCAAGGGTTATACTACCTTATTCTTCGGATATGCTAGCATAGTACCAACCTTAGCCTCACCAGAACCAGTATTAATCTCCCGTTACATCTGGGGATTAATTAGTGAGATCAGACACGTAGTCAAAACAGCTAGACCACAAACCATAAAAGAAGCAGTAGAACTGGACAACACCCTGACTGATGAGTTGGTACGTACACAAGAGGAAAACCAGAGAAAGAACCTAGCTCAAAAGCTTACCCAAGAATTTCGTTACGGTAATTCCTACCGTGGGAAAGGTACAGGTTCGTCCTCTTCACCCAACTGCAAGTATTGCAAAAGGAAGCACTCAGGAAAGTGCTCAATATACTGCAACTTCTGCAAAATATATGGACATAAGGAAGAAGACTGCAATAAGAAAGCTAGCAATAGGCTATGCTTCAATTGTGGAGAAGCTGGTCATATCAAACCGAACTATCTGAAACTAGCTCTAGCGACAACCAGCAAAGCTAAGTCAACCGAAGGATCCAAGAAGAATGTTAGAGCTTTCGTTTTGACAGTTGAAGAAGCCAAGATGATTCCGGATGTGATCGCCGGTACGTTTTTAGTTAATGATATTTTTGTTAAAGTATTATTTGACTCTGGTGCAAACCAAAGTTTTATCAATACTTCTTTCTGCAAACTTCTCAACCAACCATTAACTAAACTTCAACAAGACTGTCTGGTGGAGACGGCAAATGGAAATTCTATTAAGATAAGTGAAATCCTGCAAGGAGCAAGGATAGAAATCTTAAACCACAATTTTATTGCTAATCTTTTTCCAATGAATCTAGCTGGATTCGATGTTGTATTAGGAATGGATTGGTTGGTAACCAATCATGCTAGTATTTTATGTGATCAAAAGTATGTGCAAATAAGTACACCAATTGGTGAAAAGATCACAATTAAAGGAGATAAGCCAACCAGATCAACAAAATTCATCTCAGTGATGAAAGTTGCAAGCTATGCAAGGAAAGGATGAATGATGTATATGATTTCCATAATCATTAACACTAAAGGAAAAGAATTAAAAGATATTCCCATAGTATCTAAATTCTCAAATCTTTCTAGAAGAATTACCTGGATTACCGCCAGATAGAGAGGTTGAATTTAGAATTCACCTAATACCAGGAACGACACCGATTGCCAAAGTGCCATATCGATTAGCACCAACGGAGATGCAGGAACTGAAGAAACAGTTGGACGAACTAGTTGAAAAAGGTTTTATACAACCTATTTCATCGCTATGGGAGCACCGATACTGTTTGTCAAGAAGAAGGATGGATCGATGCGTATGTGCATTGACTATCGAGAATTGAATAAGGTTACGATTAAAAATCGGTACCCACTACCGAGAATCGATGACCTGTTCGATCAACTACAAGGAGCTCGATTCTTTTCTAAGATAGACTTACGCTCAGGATATCATCAATTAAAAGTACAGGAAGAGGACATTCCTAAAACTACTTTCAGGACAAGGTATGGTCATTATGAATATACAGTCATGCCATTTGGTTTAACCAATGCCCCAGCCGCATTTATGGACATGATGAACAGGATATGTAAACCATACCTGGATAAATTCATAATTGTCTTTATAGATAATATTCTAATTTACTCTAAGAGTAAGGAGGATCATGCAGAACACTTGCATATACTTCTGACATTATTGAGAAAAGAGAAGCTTTACGCTAAATTCTCAAAATGCGAATTCTGGTTACAAGAAGTGCATTTCCTTGGACATCTGATTAATCATGAAGGAATTCATGTGGATCCCACAAAAAATCGAGGCGATTACCAAATGGAAAGTCCCTGAATCACCAACGGAAGTAAGAAGTTTTCTTGGACTGGCAGGATATTATAGACGTTTTATTCAAGATTTCTCTAGGATAGCCATTCCATAAACCAAACTGACTTGCAAATCAATTTAGTTTGAATGGGGACCAAAACAGGAAGAAGCCTTTAAGATTTTAAAGCAAAGATTAACCAACGCACCCTTACTCGCGTTACCTAAAGGAACTGAAGACTTGGTAGTCTATTGTGACGTGTCTAAGTTAGGATCTGGATGTGTGCTGATGCAACATCAAAATGTTATAGCTTATGCCTCTAGACAGCTTAAGAAACATGAAGAGAATTATACAACCCATGATCTAGAGTTAGGAGCCATAAGTTTTGCCCTTAAGATTTGGTGACTCTATCTTTACGGTAGTAAGTTCGTTATATTTACAGATTATAAGAGTTTAAGATATGTTTTTGGGCAAAAGGAAATGAATATGAGACAGAGACGTTGGATGGAAATTCTTAGTGATTATGATTGTGATATCCAGTATCATGCAGGAAAAGCTAATGTAGTGGATGATGCTTTAAGTCGAAAGTACCATGAAAAGCCAAAACGAGTACGCTCTCTCAGATTGAATCTGCAGATAGATTTAAATGAGCAAATTAGAGAGTTATAGGAAACAGTAATCAAGGACGATACTAAAGGTTTAAAAGGTATGATTAAGGAGTTAGAACAAGAAACAGATGGAATCTGGAAATTCCATAAGAAAAGGATCTGGATACCTAAACAAGGAAACCTACGCCACAGAATTCTAGAAGAAGCCCACAAGTCTAAGTATACGATACATCCTGTAGTAATAAGATGTATCAAGATTTAAGAAGGAATTTCTGGTGGATAGGAATGAAAAAGGATATAGCAAACTATGTTGCTAAATGTCTAACCTGTTCACAGGTTAAAGCTGAGATCAGAAACCCTCAGGGTTATTACAGCAATTAGAGATGCCAATATGGAAATGGGAATTGATAACAATGGACTTTGTTACCAAATTACCCAAGACACGAAAAGGTAATGATACAATCTAGGTGATTGTAGACAGATTAACCAAATCTGCTCATTTCTTACCTATGAAGGAAACTTTCAGTATGGAACAGTTAGCTAAGTTATATGTAAATGAAATAGTTTCATTACATGGAATTCCTTTATCCATTGTATCTGATATAGATAGCCATTTTACATCCCATTTCTGGACAAGTTTCCAAAAAGCAATGGAAACCAGGTTATATCTAAGCACAGCTTATCATCCTCAAACGGACGGACAAAGCGAAAGGACAATTCAGACAATGGAAGATATGCTTAGAGCCTGTGTAATTGATTTTGGAGGAAATTGGGACGATCAATTACCATTAATAGAATTTTCCTACAATAACAACTATCATACCAGCATCAAAGCTGCACCGTTTGAAGCACTTTATGGACGAAAGTGCCGAACTCCAGTCTGTTGGGCAGAAATTGGAGAAAAGCAACTATCTGGACCAGAGATAGTACAAGAAACAACGGACAAGATTATTCAAGTCAAGGAAAGACTAAAAACAGCACGGGATCATCAAAAGAGTTATGCAGATAACAGACGAAAACCATTGGAATTTCAAGTTGGAGACAAGGTACTATTAAAAGTTTCTCCATGAAAAAGAATTGTCAGATTCGTTAAAAGAGGAAAGCTAAGCCCAAGGTATGTTGGACCTTTTGAGGTTATCAAAAGAATAAGACAAGTAGCTTATCAGCTACAACTGCCAGAGAAAATGGCAGGAATACATGATGTATTTCATGTATGTAACCTCAAGAAATGCTTAGCAAACGAATCATTAGTGATACCTCTTCAAGACATAGAGGTAAATTAGAAACTTAAGTTCGTAAAGAAACCACTGCAAATTGAAGATAGAAAGATCAAAAATCTCAAACACAAGAAACTAGTTCTGGTCAAAGTGAAATAGGATTCCAAGAGAGGACCAGAATATACATGGGAACTCGAGTCAGAAATGCAACAAAAATATCTACACCTGTTCCAGTAGATCTCGAGGACGAGATTTAAAACAAGGTGAGGAGGATATAACAACCCTCGGAAACACTCCTAGTCGCTCTAATTAGACCCCGTATATACAGAAACGAACCTGAATAACCTTAATTTTAAAAAAAATCAAATAAAACAAATAATATTGGCGGTTCGCGGGCCACGTCTTATTTGGCCGTGTGCTTCGCGATGCGTGAGGCCCCTATGGTTGCCGGCTTAGCATTACGTCACGTGTCCCCACTCCGTGTCGAGCCTACCTTATGAGTTGCCAAAGCTAAGCCCTAGTCTAGGACTCTCGCGGGCCGCGAGAATCAGAGAAAGATGGCTCGCGGGGCGCGAGCGAGTGGCGGTTTCAGGTATAAAAGGAGGCTCTCGGCCTCAGTCATTCTTGTTCATTTTCTTTTCTTTCTCTCTCTTTCTCTCTGTCCCTGTAAAAGCTAAACGCTGCTCGGGATTATACCCCTAAAACACGAAGCTTTGCTTCATTGTAAGTATTTTACCCCCCGATCACTAATTCGTTACCCTACCCGATTGATCTAGGGCTCTGTAACGCATGCCGTGGCTCTGCCTGACTAAGTTCGTTGGAATTCTGTCTCGTGTTGTATGGATAATGTGATTTGGGTTATCTTACTAACACATGTGCATTGTTTAATTTTAATAGACTATAATTAGGAACACCACCAGGAAGCTGTAGAATTTCCTAAGTCAACAATGTGAGTCATTCTCTTTTTCTACCAAATTGTGTTACCAAAACCTCAATGTTTTCAATTATACTAAACAGTGATTGAGTCTTTGTATTCTACAATTGATACCGGTATGTGGGGTTTTGTATACACTACTTGTAATCCGTTACTATTGGACGATGAGTTGGCCAATGAGTAACATGACCACAGTCATGGAACTGTGAACATGACAAATACTGAATGAGTATATTGGTAGATATAAACATTGTAATCGCTCTCAATACTGTAAAGTTATAAAAGCTTGTTTTGATTAAATTGTGATGCACTCGCCAGTATTTCTTGCTGATAAAATCTTTTTAAAACACGTTTCAGGTAACTTAATGTGAAACTATAAAAAGCCAGCTGTGGAGCACTGGAGGCTTAAAGAAGTAGCTATAAAAGTTACCTAAACAAAAAAGAGTTTATGTTTTCAAAATTAGGGTTTATCCCTAAAAATGTATTATCAATGAAACTTGGGTTTTATCCCATTTATTTATTATAAAAGTCTGGTGTTTTGAAACTCTGATAATATTTCCTAACTACGGTCCTGATGTCTCATTTCCGCTGCCAAATTAATAAACACCAATACCACTCGCTCTGTTGGCTCGTGGCGCCCGCTCCTGGGGTAGGGGTCGGGGGCTGCGACATCAAGCTTGTAAAACTGATATCATGAGAAATAGTTTGTCCCAAGTTATTTATGAAAACATATGTACCATTGTGTACATGAAAATGATTTTGAAATATTTTCAAAATGTGTCGGTTATTTGTATTTACTAGTGTAAACTTGCGTATCTTCAAAAGACTAAGCGCAGGTTGCAAGGTTACGAAATAGGCTGGAAGTGCCTGGTAAATGCTTAAGAGGAATTTGCAACTCTTTGCATTTGAAGCCTAGTAGTCTGCATATTTAATCATTTTGTTATTTTCAATCCATCTGTTGATCTTTTGAATACTTACGTCTGTATAATTAATTTGAACATTTGGGCATTAAAATTTTATAATCGTATTTTAATTCCCAAGACTTCCGCTGTGCTATTTGTGTATTTGATATCAATCTCGTCACGTACCCCAAGTCCGGGCCCACCGGGAAATCAGGGTGTGACACAGATGTACCTGAGTCAAAAGAACCGGATACGAATTGCCATCTGACAGTGATAGTACATTTGAAGAAATACATGTAAACCTACTTGAAATAGAAAGACTGAAGAAGAAATGAGCTGTTGAGAATTCTCCTCTCAGATTCTTTTTAACAAAGACTTTCAACCAGAGCTGATCACGATACTGATATGAAGCTAACCACAAGAGCTAAAGAAAGAGACACGGTGCTGAGATTTCAGAAGTCAAGAACTACCACAACATCTACAGCATAGCGACATCTATAGACTCCGTTGAAGACGTTGCTGAATTCATGCTATAAAGACAATTTGATGCATCAGTCTAGGGGGATATTGTTAGGTCATAGAAGTGTGAGACTAACGCATCAAATATACGCAACGAGATATGGTAGCGAACTGGGATTAATTGGGTTAGTTTGTATTAGGTTTGAACCTTTAACATGTCATTTGGGCATGCTATAACAATCCTCCTAAATTTTTCTGACACACCTAATATATTAATAATATCCCTACACTCCTTAAAATACGCCCCGTATACGATATTTAACCCTAAATACCCTTATATAATTAAAATAAAAATAAAAGCAAAGCCAGCAGGTTGCTCGCGGGCCGCGAAGACTTACTCTTCGGGCTACGCGGGGCGCGACCACTAGGCTACGCAGCCTCACCCGGAGCTGCCACGTGTCAAGCGTCGTGTCCAGTCTACACTTGTGACCAGTAAAGGCTAGAACCTATTTCCCCTAGTTCGCGGGCCGTGAAGGACCCTTGTGTAGTTTACGCGGGCCGCGAGGAAGTCATGATCAGGCACTATATATAGAGGTCGTTGGCCTCAGTTCACAATCGTTCATCACACACTTTTTCTCTCGAATTTCTGTAAAATAAAAGCTATAATCGGGTATTATACCCCCCTAATTAACGAAGCTCTGCCCCGTTGTAAAGTATTATAACCCCGGTTACGTATTAGATACGCTGCCCGATTGATCTAGTGCTCCGTAACGGCTGTCGAGGCTCTGCCCGACGTAGTAGTTGGAGTTCTGTCTCGGGGAGGGTATTACTAATGTAAATATTGGGTTATGATATTAACGCATGTGCATTGTGTAATTAATAGATAATCACCAGGAAATCACAAAGGAAAACCCTAAGATAGCAATGTGAGTAATCTCCTTTTTACAACACCTTACCTATTTTAAATTATAATTAGCAGTGATTGAGTCTTTGTAATTCTTCAATTACTGCCGGTATGTTGGGGTTTTGTATACAAAATGTGGAACACGTTGCTATTGGACAACGAGATAGCCAATGAGTAATATGATCGACCAGTCAGGATTGACAATACTGAATGAGTAATTGTGTAGATATAAACATTGTAATTGCTCTCAAAACTGTTAAAGGATAAATGCTTCTTGATTAAACTGGGATTCACTCACCAGTATTTCCCACTGAAAAATGTTTTTAAAACGCATTTCAGGTAACAAAATGTGAAAGCCAAAATAGAAGCCAGCTGGAGAGCACTGAAGGCTTGGAAAATGTGGCTATAAAAGTTACCTAAAAGACGATGTTTTAAATTCAATAAAATAGGGTTTATCCCTCTAAACATGTTTGTAATAGAAACTTGGGTTTTACCCATGTGTTTATTAATATAAAAATATGGTATTTTACTCGGATAAAATATTTCCTAACTACGGTACTGATGAAATTTCCGCTGCCAAATAATGATAAAACACCGATACCATTGAAACTGGCCGCGGCTGCCCGTTCCCGGGTAGTTAGGGGACGGGGGTTGATGGCATTTGTTGGGGGAAGGTTGCCAATGTGTATCATCTGAGCTAACCACTGCTGGTGACTTTGATGATCCAGCAGTGGCTTCAAAATGTGGTGGAATAGGAGGTAATGGTGTGGACACATGCTGAATTTTATCCACTGTTTGGGGACTTTTGTCAGCAGTGTTTGTTGATGTGGAAGCAGTGGTTGATGGACTACTTTGGTCAACAACTGTTGAGGTAGCAGTGGTTGAGCTTTGACAGCTGTTTTGAACATCTGATGCTCTTCCCATTCTGACAGACTTTTGAGGGATGATGATTTCATACCCATAGTCTAGTGTTGAATCCTCTGATAGACCTGCACTGTTAGTCTTGACAGCAGTATTTTCAAAAGTGAATTTATCAAGATCAAACAAATCTGCAGGATTTGCTAGGATTTTCATTGATGAAAGTTCATTGAACTTTACATTCATGGTCTCCTCCACTGCCTTGGTCCGTGTATTAAACACTTTGTAGGCCTTGGCAGTGGTTGAGTATCCCAGATGATAACCACAATCAATTTTGGCTGCAAATTTTGAAATGGAATCTTTTAAGTTCAAAATAAAGCATGGGCAGCCAAATACCTTGAAGTATGAGATCAGTGGTTTGATTTTATACAGAATTTCATAAGCAGTCTTTTTGTGCCTGGGGTTTATTAAAACTCTGTTTTGGACATAGCAAGCAGTGTTTACTGCCTCTGCCCAAAAAGTTAATGGCAAACCTGAATCAGCAAGCATGGTTCTGGCAGCCTCAATCAAAGTTCTGTTCTTTCTTTCAACTACCCCGTTTTGCTCTGGTGTTCTAGGGATGCTGTACTGCCTTACAATCCATTTCTTCACACAGAAGGCATCCAACTCCTTATTTTTGAATTTTGTGCCATTGTCACTCCTGAAGACTTTTACTGGAAGGTCAAATTGCTTTTCAACCTGTGTCATAAAGTCTTGCAAAATGCCTGCAGTCTCATCTTTTGAGTGTAAAAAGAAAGTCCATGTAAACCTAGAGAAGTCATCAACAATAACCAAACAATATCTTTTCTTCTTGAGACTCATGACTTGAACTGGGCCAAACAAATCCATGCGCAGCATTTGCAAACACTGGGTTGTTTTGGACTCTTCAATGGACTTAAAGGAGCTTTTATGCTGTTTTCCTTTTAAACAGGAAACACAATGCTCAGGACATGAAAACAATTTTTGTGGCAAGCCTCTTACAAGGGCATTTTTTGAAATTTCAGTGATTGTCTTGAGATTTGTGTGCCCCAGTCTTCTGTGTCAAAGTTCTGTCTCTTTGTTAGAGGCAGCTGAGAACAGACAGGCATCAACTCTGGGACACTCTTTTGACATATCAACAACATAAACATTGCCACTTCTTTGAGCAACAAGTTTTGTTTTTTCAGTTTTTATTATTGATTCAATCCTTCGGTTCTTTGTGAAAAATGTTTGATCAAAGCAATTCTCTCGTTTGATTGTGTGTAAAGTTTGTTTCCATCTTAATTCCACTGCACAACTCATCCATCTTCATCTAATTCAAACGTAAAAACACAATCAAAACCAAACTCAGATCCAACATATGTAAATGAAATAGTTTCATTACAAGGTATTTCTTTATCAATTGTTTCTGATAGAGATAACCGTTTTACTTCTCATTTTTGTACAAGTTTCCAAAAAGCAATGGGAACAAAGCTAAATATAAGCACTGCTTATCATCCTCAAACGGAGGGACAAAGTGAAAGGACGATTTAGACCATGGAAGATATGCTTAGAGCTTGTGTAATTGATTTCAGAGGAAATTAGGACGATCACTTACCATTAATAGAATTTTCCTATAACAACAGCTGTCATACAGTATCAATGCTGCACCATTCGAAGCACTTTACGGACGAAAGTGCCGAACTCCAGTCTGTTGGGCAGAAATTGGAGAAAAGCAATTATCTGAACCAGAAATAGTACAAGAAACAACAGACAAGATTATTCAAGTCAAGGAACGACTAAAAGCATCACACGATCATCAGAAAAGTTATGCTGATAACAGACGAAAGCCGTTGGAATTTCAAGTATGTGACAAGGTGTTGTTAAAAGTTTCACCTTGGAAAGGATTTATCAGATTCATCAAAAGGGGAAAGCTAAGCCCCAGGTATATTGGATCATTTGAGATTATCAGAAGAATAGGACCTGTAGCTTATCAGCTACAACTACCAGAGGAAATGGCAGGAATACATGATGTATTTCATGTATGCAATCTCAAAAAGTGTTTAGCTGATGAATCACTGGTAATACCTCTTAAGGATATAGAGGTAAATGAAAAGCTTAAGTTTGTAGAAAAGCCTTTACAGATTGAAGACAGGAAAGTTAAGAATCTCAAACACAAGAGATTAGTTCTAGTCAAAGTGAAGTGGGATTCCAAGAGAGGACCAGAATATACGTGGGAGCTTGAATAAAAAATGCAAAGAAAATATCCGCACTTATTTTAGTAGACCTCGAGGACGAGTTCTAAATTAAGGTGGGGAGGATATAACAACCCTCCTAAATTTTTCCGAACCCCTAATATATTAATAATATCCCTACACTCCTTAAAATACGCCCCGTATACGATATTTAACCCTAAATACCTTTATATAATTAAAATAAAAATAAAAACAAAGTCAGCAGGTTGCTCGCGGGCCGCGAAGATTTACTCTTCGGGCTACGCAGGGCGCGACCACTAGGCTACGCAGCCTCACCCGGAGCTGCCACGTGTCAAGCATCGTGTCGAGTCTACACTTGTGACCAGTAAAGGCTAGAACCTATTTCCCCTAGGTTGCGGGCCGCGAAGGACCCTTGTGTTATTTACGCGGGCCGCGAGGAAGTCATGATCAGGCACTATATATAGAGGTCGTTGGCCTCAGTTCACAATCGTTCCACACACTTTCTCTCTCGAATTTATGTATAATAAAAGCTATAATCGGGTATTATACCCCCTAATTAACGAAACTCTGCCCCGTTATAAGTATTATAACCCCGGTTACGTATTAGATACGCTGCCCGATTGATCTAGTGCTCCGTAACGGCTGTCGAGGCTCTGCCCGACGTAGTCGTTGGAGTTCTGTCTCAGGGAGGGTATTACTAATGTAAGTATTGGGTTATGATACTAACGCATGTGCATTGTGTAATTAATAGATAATCACCAGGAAATCACAAAGGAAAACCCTAAGATAGCAATGTGAGTAATCTCCTTTTTGTAAACTGTTTTTACAAAACCTTACCTATTTTAAATTATAATTAGCAGTGATTGAGTCTTTGTAATTCTTCAATTACTGCCGGTATGTTGGGGTTTTGTATACAAAATGTGGAACACGTTACTATTGGACAACGAGATAGCCAATGTGTAATATGACCGACCAGTCAGGATTGATAATACTGAATAAGTAATTGTGTAGATATAAACATTGTAATTGCTCTCAATACTGTTAAAGGATAAATGCTTCTTGATTAAACTGGGATTCACTCACCAGTATTTCCCACTGACAAATGTTTTTAAAACACGTTTCAGGTAACAAAATGTGAAAGGCAAAATAGAAGCCAACTGGAGAGCACTGAAGGCTTGGAAAATGTGGCTATAAAAGTTACCTAAAAGACGATGTTTTAAATCAATAAAATATGGTTTATCCCTCTAAACATGTTTGTAATAGAAACTTGGGTTTTACCCATGTGTTTATTAATATAAAAATGTGCTATTTTACTCTGATAAAATATTTCCTAACTACGGTCCTGATGAAAATTTCTGCTGCCAAATAATGATAAAACACCGATACCACTGAAACTGGCCGCGGCCGCCCGTTCCCGGGTAGTTAGGGGACGTGGGTTGCGACGCATGCCTAAGGCCATGTGGGCCAGGCAAGCCCAAGAGGAGCCCATGTGGGAAATGGGCTTACCCTAGGGTATTTAAGCTAGCTTAAATCATTTCTAGGGTCAACACCTTGAAGCCTCCATAAGCCTCCATTGTTAGAATTGCTAAAGAGAGAGAGGGAGAGCTAGAGAGAGGTGAAAGAACTTTGTACCAGACGGTTTTGCTATTTTCATAGTAATAGAATCGTGTGCAAAGTTTGATAGTGATTCGGTGTTCTAGTGATTTCTTGAATACCATCAAGTTTGGAGTCCGCCCATCCTTGGTGATCGTTTGATATCGTTGATTGATCCGTTTTCGGGACTTACAGGTACAACTCATGAGCTTGTACTGTGGGAGTGTCGTGATTGCGATGAATTGTTTATTTGGGCTTTTAATAAACAATTATGGTTTTGAACTATTGTTTAGAACTTAAACATTTTGCTTCCACTGTTAATTTAGACTTTGTCTTTGAACTTTGAAAACTTAATCACTGATTGTGTTGATGGTGATGGATTTTGTTATTTTAAATTAATTGTTCAACATGATTGGTGGCATAATTCTGGTCAGTCACATGCCTCGCGGTAAAACTCCGCATGTGGAATTTCAGGGTGTGACAGTGTTAGATAATAACCGGTTAGATTTTCCAATCATTAATCGATTTTACGATGCATTAGCTTCGTTTAAAAGTTGACACAATGAATCGACTCATTTAATAAAAGTTGACACCATAACCAAGTTCAACTGATCTACCGACCCGACCAAATTCCCCGTCAAACCATGAAATACCTGCTCTTGATCACCCTCGCCTTCACGAAAACCCGGGATCCCAAAGAGCTAAGAGCCCCCCAGACCGGCCGACAGGATCAACCTCTTCATAACCGAATGCCGATCTCCCCCACAGGTTGTTCATAATCCACATCGGAAGCTCCTCGGATTTAACCTCCTGAAGAGCTAAGAAGTGAACTGAATTAGAGGTCTTCAAGCCCCTCACCTACACGATTTTGCCCCCCACTCCCAGACTACGAATTCCTCTAATATGTATTATAGATATAGATATAAGTTTAGATATAGATGATTAGATTACGTTGCTCTCATTAATTAACCTTACATTTACATTTGTACACATCATATTTATTTACCTAGTTATTAAAGAACTCATTATATAGATGCAGTAATTGTAAATGAAAATTATCATATCAAAACGTGAATTAAAAACGCAATTAGAATTTTTGGTGTGATTAATTAATATTATAACATAAGTATCAAATTTGATAGTTTAATTGGATACTAGTTTAGTCGTTTTTATATGAATAATATATGGGATTGAATGTTCTGATATTGGAAACACGTATCCCTCCCTCCCTCCATCGTAGTCTGCCACCTAATTATTGACCGCACAGACGCCGCAGAGTGCACATTGCTCCCTTTATACATCTCTCATTTTTTATTCTTCGTTGCGTAACTTTATCATCCGTTGGTTGTCAATATAACGATGTGGTACTCTCGGGTAAGGTGTAAATTAAATTTTTTTTTTTAAATTAACTTCATTAACAAAAACGACTCCGATGTAAAAGGGCAAAAAGGCCATTACAAAAAACAACCTCGACTTAAACGGGCAAATGACAAAACAATTACAACATGTACAACAGACATTTACACCACTCCATCCAACTTATGGATTTAAATGAAGACCTATTCTCTAACCATACGTAACTTCTAGATTTGACTTCTCCCATGATATCTTGTTTAGTAACTCTCTTGTTGTCGAACGCCATTTCATTCCCACCTTTCCAAATACACCAGCAAGTAACCGTTATAAGGCCAGGAATGATCTTTTTCCCTTAGGTCGTAAGTTAAGAAAACTGTGAGCCTCCATAAGATCTCTAAATGCAAAAACATACAAATGAGGTATGTTGCACCAAGCACTAAGAGCTATCCACATTCTATTCGCAAAAAAACAAGCAATAAACAAATGTTCACACGATTCTTCTTAACACAACCCGAAATTTTTTTTTTTTCATAAATTTTCTCAAACAATTCATATTCCAACAAATGTCTTTATATTCACGATCGTCATATATTTTCATCACCACTTTATTTATTTTAATAACTAATAATTTAGTTTTTAATATCATACAAATAAATATATTTAATATGAAATTCTTACAAATAAATCTATTTAATATGAAATTCTTAAAAATTTACCAAAACAGTTTAAATGTAACTTATATTTTATTGTTATAAATCAAAATATTTGGTTAATTAAGTTTTAATAAGTTTATACTTGTATAAACTTCATAACTTTCTTTTATAAATATAACTTAAATTTTTTAAATGACAAAAATAAAAATACTAAGAACAAATAAAAGTAAGTAAATAGAATGGGAGTCATTTTGAGAGCTTATGAGTAATGAGTGGAATGCTTGGGTGTCGTTGAAGGTTAATGTGTTGGGATGGAGGGCGGGTTGCCTACTATGGAAACTCTAATTCAAAGGAACATCATCAACGAGTTAGTATGTGTATCACCTTTTCACCTCTTGTATGGTGGCGAGTGTAGTGGAGGGGCGACCCAAGTATCTTGATAGATGAGCGGGCGCACCCCTTTGAAAATTTTTTTAGTGTATTTTTAGGCAAAAAATCCAACCGCACCCTTTGAAAATATGGTTGAACCCTTCATTCGCACACCCAGCAAATAATTCCTGAGTCTGCCACTGGTGTAGTGTGGTACAACATTAGTCACTAGTGCAATATACCGTCTATTTCTTCTCGCACGCGGCACGATGCAGGATCTCCTTGATCATCATAAGTCTGTTTCACGAAGCGGTTGTAAAAAGAAGGCGGTTCACTCCATCATTCTTATGGCGTGTTGGTGTATTTGGCAAGCTTGAAATGGCTTTGTGTTTTCTAACAGTGCGGTTAGAATAAAGAAAATCGTTGGCATCATCAAGTCCGTTAGTTTCATATGGATTAGGAGTAGAGCCAAAAAGGTGGATGTAGATTGGTTAAAGTGGAAATCCTTTCGGTTGTGATTTCGTTCCTGCTTGTTTTGGAAATCTTTCCCCACAAAACCTAATAGAAGATTTTCACAATAAAACGTCTTTAGACTCTCATAGGTGAGGGACTCTATTGTTGATGTCTAAATATGACTTGAAATCAAAATTAATACTCGAATAAAAGTTATGGGTGACTCTAACGTGTATGACCCAAATTAGGTGACTTGGGTTTTACCATTGGGGTTGGTCGCCCAATGGAAAAAGCAAGACTTCTAGGAACATCAAAATTGGGAGGTCATGAGTTTAAATATCACAAAAAGTAAAATTTATTTATCGTTTAAAAAAAGGTGACTCGGGTTTTGATTGACCTGAATTACACACTTTTACAATATAATATTAGTAAAGAAGCTAAACTAATACAATGTTTCGATAAAAACAAATTGTAAAGAGTATGAGAAAAAAAAAGCACTATTCCTTGATACCTTAATAAGAATTTGGTTTTACTATATTGGATTAATGAAACTTTTGGCTATATTATTATTCGTTAGGTCAGGGCTCCTAGTTAATCGATAAACATACTAAATGAATACAATAAAAAGAGACTAAAGTCTCTATTTTTTTTTAATGATGATAAGCTTAAAGACATCAAATTCGATTTAAATAAGAAGTTCATCTTTGTTCCAAGTCATTTGGCTTCTAAAATATGTAACGATAAACTAAAATTTTATATACTATTTGGGTCGATCTTGTCTTTATTTATGTCTTGTAATTAACAAGTGGTTGAACTTTTATTATAGTTAATTCTTCTTGTTAACTTTTTTGTTGGTGAGATTAGGAAGTGGTGGGATCAAGATACCTTTTTTAACTTTTCTAATCAACTAACTTTATCTTTAAAAATTAAATCTCCTTTTTTGTAGGAGGATATTTTGTGTCCGGAAAACAGACCAAGAAACCCATAAAAATTATGATTATTTTTGAATTTTACATTTTTTTGACAAATCCTTTAACTTCATATATCTTTCTGAAGTTTGTATATCTTTTCACACTAAAAGTTTCTAATTTTTAATTTTTTTTGAAAATATCTCATTTGTTAATTACTTATAGAATTGTATATAACTAGGGGTGGTGGGTGTTATTGTTATCCCAACTCTTTTACTCTTTCCTACACAACAACGCTACATGAATCCAAGCTTAATGACGAAAATTGTAGAGTTGTTTACGATACACATCCATTATAGAAGATTGTAGTTGAAGGAAGAAAATATGTAAATTGGTATGAAAGTTGATAAATTAAAGGTTATCTATGTAAGTTATTATTTTTTTTTTATATTATTGGCAATTGAAGATACCCTGGTCACACCCATGCTGCTAAGGTGGGGTAGTATTCCTAGCGGCATTTGGGCCAACTCAACCAGGCATCCTTGGCTGGACCGACTCGACAACATATATACTCTAATAAAAAAACAATGTTTTACTATGAACCTTTTATATGTATATTTGTTTTGTTTAATGAAAATGTATTTACAAGTAATTGATATTATTTTAAACTTATTAGTATGGAATTTATAAATAAATAAATGTTTTGCAAAAAGAAATAAGATATTTCAAAATTTTAAGAGTTAATTGCCAAAATCGTCCCTGAGCTTTGGGCAGGTTTGTCATTTTCGTCCAAAATGACACTTTTGTACCAAATTACCCCTAACGTTTGAAACTTTTTGCCATTTTCATCCAAACCACTAATTTAGTTTATTTTTTTTTGTTAAGTTTAGGGTATTTGGATGAAACTAGCAAATATAAAACCATAGGGACGGTTTTGGCAATTTACTCAAACTCTTTTACATTTCTTTTATTTAATTAATTTTGTTACATATATAATAAAAAAGAATATACATGCAATTTTTATATGAAAAAATAATAGTTTTTTTCACATAATTTTTATAAATTTTCATCCAACCACTAGCTAAGTTAATTTTTCTAATAAGGCGAACGATGTTTATAAACTAAGACAGAAATAATTTCTAATTTTTTATATAGATCAGTTTTATAAAAATAAAATCTACTTAAACCTCTAAATTTTATAAAACTAAAATGCTAGTGACCTTATTGAAAAAATGTCAAATAAAAAAATCTTATCATATATACCAAGTTTGT
Source organism: Helianthus tuberosus (assembly GCA_030545235.1). Classification (NCBI taxonomy): domain Eukaryota; kingdom Viridiplantae; phylum Streptophyta; class Magnoliopsida; order Asterales; family Asteraceae; genus Helianthus; species Helianthus tuberosus. Next base: position 120,199,421 of record CM060429.1, read on the forward strand.
AATTCGCATCTTCTACTCTTTTAAATTCGCTCCTAAGAAAAAACAGAAGCCAGTGCCGCCTATCAAACAATGTATCGTTACCAAACCTTAAAATTATCCACTAAATTGTAATTATAATGCTATGAACCAAAAGTTTCTTTACTCAAGCCACTCAGAATAAGTATTAGTTATTACCCTCATAATCTTAATTAAATAAATATTTTATTTCTACCAACATATTTCTTAGGTGCTCAACACATTTAAAAAATATGTAATGTTTTACAATTTTTTTCTATCTCTACAATTGATAAATATTAAAAGTTGTAATCGATTGTTATGTGTTGCACACCAATGACGTTTTCTCTTTATAAAACTGATTTATATAAAGAAGCTGTAAATTAATTTATGTCTTAATTTATAAATTTAAAACATCCTTCGCCTTAACAGAAAAAATAAACTGAGTTAGTGATTTGGATGAAAATTTATAAAAATTATGTGACAAAACTATTATTTTTTTTTCTAAAAACTCCATCTATATTCTTTTTTATTATATATGTAACAAAAATAATTAAATAAAAGAAACTAAAAAGGGTTTGAGTAAATTGCCAAAATCATCAATGTGGTTTTTATATTTTCCAGTTTCATCCAAATATCCTTAACTTAACAAAAAAAAAAAAAAAAAAAAAAAAACTAAGTTAGTGGTTTGAATGAAAATGGCAAAAAGTTACAAACGTTGGGGGCAATATGGTACAAAAATGTCATTTTGGACGAAAATGGCAAACGTGCCCAAACCTCAGGGACGATTTTGCCAATTAACTCAAATTTTAATGTGTGTGTATGGTATATATTCGCTAAGAACACTCGATAAAAGTGACATCCTAATTTTCTGATGTAATATTTGTTACTATTTTATTTTAAACTTTCGAGAAATACTAATTTGAATTGTATTTTTTTAAATAGAACAGCACATTTGAATTTAAATTGTATTTGGGAAAAGTTTATATGATGTTGTTAGATCGAAGTTTAGTTTTATTTATTTCTAACTAGGTTATAACCCCGTGTATTACACGGGGTTAGATAAATAAATTTTATATACTAAATAATAAAATAATATATCTTTAAAAACCTCATCTATTGTACGGGTTGAATAAATATAAATTTATATATTAAATAATAAAAAGTTATATCTATAAGAACCATATTGTACGGGTTGAATAAATGTAATTTTATATACCAAATAAAAAAGTTATATCTTTAAAACCATGTATATTACACGAGTTGAATAAATGTAATATTGTTTACCAAATAATAAAATAATACATATTTAAAAAACCTCATTTATTACACGGGTTGAATAAATGTAAATTTATATACCAAATAGTAAAAAAAAAAATTACATCTTTAAAAATATGTGCATTACACGGTTTGAATAAATGTATTTTTCTGTACTAAATAATAAAAAATATATATTCTTAAAATAACCCTGTGTATTGTGCGAATTGAATAAATCTAAATTTATATATCAAATAATAAAAAATTATATTTTAAAAAACCTCATGTATTACATGGGTCGAGTAAATGTAATTTTGTATAGTGAAAATAAAAATATTTAATATATTAATACAAAATTTGGTTTTAGTGATAAAAATAGATTATTCTGTTGTTGCAAAATTTGTTAACGAAATCTCAATAAATTTAACCCTTTATTTAAAACTCCGTAAATGTATCCCTAAAGTGGTTTCTTTTATTATATAGTATAGATAGATTAAGTTTTTTTATATTAACATCTCATACTTTAATACATTGCTAGACATAATTATGGTTTAAATTGTTTTAGTTCTAATTAAGGGAATGTTTGGCTAAGCTTTTTGAAACAACTTAATAAATCTAATTTTATATATCAAATAATAAAAAGTTATATTTTATAAAACCTCATGCATTACAAGGGTCGAGTAAATGTAATTTTGTATAATGAAAATAAAAATATTTAATATATTAATACAAAGTTTGGTTTTCGTGATAAAAATAGATTATTCTGTTGTTGCAAAATTTGTTAACGAAATCTCAATAAATTTAACCCTTTATTTAAATCTCCGTAAATGTATCCCTAAAGTGGTTTCTTTTATTATATAGTATAGATAGATTAAGTTTTTTATATTAATATCTCATACTTTAATACATTGCTAGACATAATTAAGGTTTAAATTGTTTTAGTTCTAATTAAGGGCATGTTTGGCTAAGCTTTTTGAAACAACTTAATAAATCTAATTTTATATATCAAATAATAAAAAGTTATATTTTAAAAAACCTCATACATTACATGGGTCGAGTAAATGTAATTTTGTATAGTGAAAATAAAAATATTTAATATATTAATACAAAGTTTGGTTTTCGTGATAAAATAGATTATTCTGTTGTTGCAAAATTTGTTAACGAAATCTCTATAAATTTAACCCTTTATTTAAATCTTCGTAAATGTATTCCTAAAGTGGTTTCTTTTATTATATAGTATAGATAGATTAAGTTTTTTATATTAATATCTCATACTTTAATATATTGCTAGACATAATTAAGGTTTAAATTGTTTTACACATACACCCTCATTGCCTAACACCATTTTGGAGCTTATGACTTTTTAAAAAGCCAATAAGTCAATAAGTTGTTTCAAAAAGCTTAGCCAAACATGCCCTAAGTTAGACTGAATCAAAAGCGGGCTAAGCCCATTTTCACGTATTAAGATCAGTATGCGGACCCATTTGATAGTTCAATATTTTTAATAAGAAATTAAATTAATAATATTTAGTTAGAGGGTTAAATAATATTTAGTAGAAGAGTTATCTATAATTAATTAGAAGAGATTAAACTAAAATAATAATTATCTATAAGAGATGACCTAATATGATAACAAGTGTCAACAAAGTGTTTTCTTTTATTAAATAGTATAGATTCTATTTTATCCAATTACAAGTAAGATTATCTATTTGTATTAGTAGCAATTGCTTACTCATTTGTTAACAATGAATTTGGTAACAAGAAATTTAGTAGATGCATGATTGTTTATGGGCTATGGCTATTGATGATGAATGCCAAAAGGTAAAAACGACTTTGACGGTGAATCATATAAAAACTTAACCTTTATGTTAAGATTGATTCATTTGACTCCTTAGTAATGGTTTCAATGGGCTAAGGACATGAACAATCACATTATATATAAGGAGGAGATTTTCTAACATGACACAAACCTAACACAAATTTCGTAGGTTTGAGTTTAGTCTAAACGGGCTCGGATCAGTTTCAGATAGAAGGCTCAACCCATTTTATAATAAATCCCCTCCTTTTTATGTTGTAAAAAAGTGAGATTTGGAAAAGGGATACGTGTTTTTTTTTCTTTTCTGTTGTGTAATTCTAGCGACATGTGGCCATGTGGGTAAGGTTGTCTTGTACAATTGGGTTTTGGCCCTGTGGATTGCATTTCAATATTTGTTCTTTTCTTGGGCCGAGTTGTATGACTGGATTATCATAGGGCATGGGCTTTTTACTCTGGGTTACCACCTTTATAGAAAAGAAATTTACAGTATATTTAATTAAAGGCAGCCCACGAATGGGTCTAGTTTGTTGGATCGACGTATTTTCTTCTTATTTCTTTTTTGGAAGGCAAATATTATCAAGAAAACCAATCTAGCAAATATTATCTAGAAAACCAATCTAGCAAGAGCTGCTAGTGAGAAAAACACCCAAGAAATCAAATACAGATTTTTTTAGGTCTATAGTTTATAATATTTCATTTCAATTATCAGGGCAAATTACATAAGGATAGCATGTAGACGAGCAAAAAACTGCGCCTTCATCCTCTTCTGAATAGAAAACCCTAATCTACTAAATACAGATGGTAATAAAATTACAAACTTGCAAGAATTTGACCACTCCAAATATATGTACTTAGAGCGACGTTTTATCCATAAAGGACCCAGTGTTTTGATTTCCTCTAGGATTCTTGCTAAAGATGTAGTCGTTTGTTGGATTGATATGTGTATTGACTTGTATTGTGAGTCTGGATGTAGTCTTAATAAGTGTAAATACATTTCCTAGATCTTAAAACTTTCAATATGCCGTGGTAGTTTCAAGTTATTCACGTAATAATATGTTGATTTGATTACTTTTAATTTTCAAGAATTCTAGTGTGTAATTTTTTAAAACAAGCTAACAAATAAACGAGTTAAACATTCTCCTATATATTAAAAACTCAAGTTAATGAACAGTACATTCTCCACTCAAATCTTGCCATATGGTAAGTTTTTTTTTTCATTTAATGAATGGTATCTTTTTCATTCAAAGCTTGTCACGTGTCAAAGTTTTTTTTTTTTTTTTTTCCATTTTCATTTAATCATCTTTTATCAAAAATAGCGGTAAGACCCCTGTGCAAACAAGGGTCGTTTCTTAGAAAAACATGCATAACACATATTGATAGAACATATAGATACATGTATAGATATTGTACGAAAATGTGTTATCTATTATAGCTAGAAGACAACTATAAGTAAATATAAAAGATATTTAACAAACTTAATAAAAGATGTCTAACAAACTTAATAAAATTCATCAGTTACATATGATTATTTCCATTCTCTTATTCAAAAAAGAGAGTATCCACCCACTGACAATGTAAATTGTTATTGACAGAATGTGTACGTGAATTAGGATCCTCGATCCCTCCTGTATTCTCATTCCCTTTATATAAAGATAATACAAACCACCTATCTTTGGATAGGATGTAACTGAATATGCTAAATACAATGAGATTATTTACATGCCAAATATATAGTCTATTACACCCCTGCAGTCGAAGCGGGAGGAGAATGAATCCTGAGACTAGCGCGAAAGTCATCGAAGAGAATGCGAGGTAGTCCCTTTGTAAAAATGTCTGCAATTTGATACTTCGAAGGGACATGCAGAACCCGTACCTGACCACGTTTCACCTGTTCACGCACAAAGTGAATATCTAGCTCAATGTGTTTCGTCCGCTGGTGCTGAACAGGGGTTCCAAATAAATAAATTGCGCTGACATTATCACAATATACAATCGTTGCGCACGTAAGCGGGCAATGTAGCTCTAAGAGTAAATTTGTCAACCAACAAATTTCTGCGACAACATGCGCCACACCGCGGTATTCCGCCTCGGCGTTTGACCGTGAAATAGTCGACTGTCTTTTCGAAGACCATGAGATTAGATTATCGCCATAATAAGCACAATACCCGCTAGTGGAGCGCCGCGTGTCTGGGCACCCGGCCCAATAGGCATCGGAGTAAGCCAATAAGGACGGGTTTCGAGTATGGCCAAGTGTGAGGCCATATGAGGCCGTTCCCTTGATGTATCGAATGATGAGCTTTAGCGCATGCCAGTGGTCGACGTGTGGGGCATGCATATGCATATAGACTTGTTGCACCGCGTAGCTGATGTCAGGGTGAGTGAAGGTCAGGTACTGTAATGCTCCGGCAAGGCTATGGTATAGAGATGGATTATCATAAAGTTCGCCCGAGGATGCGCTTAACTTCGTTTTTGTGTCAACTGGGGTGGCGATCGGATTACATGCATGCATGCCAGCACGTTCAACAATTTCATTTGCGTAGGCCTGTTGAGATAAGAACATGGTGTCTTTTAGTCGAGACACGGAAATACCGAGGAAAAAACTTAATGGGCCGAGATCTTTCATGGAAAAATCATTCGAGAGATGAGTCATAAGTTGTTGACGAAGCCTGTCGGAAGACGTCACAAGTAAAATTTCGTCAACATATAGGAGGAGGTAGGCGGTATCCTTACCATGATGAAAAATAAATAGAGACGCATCACACCTCATAAGACAAAACAATTTTTTTTTCATGTGAATGTCTCAGGTACCGCTTTCATCACAAATTTAGTATTTATATATTCTTCACATTTTATTTCTGACTAATGGATTTCTTCCTTTAAGAGCTTTGGAAGAACTTGATCCACTATTGCTACATGCATCAAGAATTGAACCCGGAGCTTCGGTTAAGTCAATGAAGTCAAATATCGGCATAGCTGTTGATTCTCTTGTTAAGTTGACAAGCCTTTTGATTATTTATGATTTTACTGCTTTGTAGTTTACATTTGTTTCATGTATTAATCAAATTGGCACTTTGTTTCATGTATTAATCAATGATGACGTTTGTGACATTATGTATGATTTTACTACCTTTTAGTTTACATTTGTTTCAACACATATTAAGATCAATACCAACACATCTTTAACATTTACCTACACATAATATTACTTTTATCTACATATAAGATTACTTTTACCTACACATATATTCATGCCACGTCACCTGCCACGTTGGATGCCATGTCACCTGCCACGCCGGATGCCACGTCACCTGCCACGTCGGATGCCACGTCACCTGCCATGTCAGATGCCACGTCACCTGCCATGTCAGATGCCACGTCACCTGCCACGTCAAATGCCCTTTAAACAAATTGTTGTACTTTTAACCACACATATAAATGCCTTTTAGCCACACATATATGTGTAGGTATAGCTTCTTATATACCTACACATAACTTATGTGTGGGTAATGGCCTATATCCACAGTCACGAGTCTACACATCATTACACTTAATTTATGTGTAGGTAAAGACAACTACCAACACACTATATGCTTTTTCCCACAAATACTTTGTGTTGGTAAAGCACCAAATTTCTTGTAGTGACCGACTATGCTGAAAGCCCAAGGTAAGAATGTAATCCGTGAAACGTTGGTACCAGACCCTTGGGGCTTGTTTGAGGCCGTAAAGCGACTTCTTAAGGAGGCACACACATTGGGGCTTGTTTGAGGCCGTAAAGCGACTTCTTAAGGAGGCACACATGATCAGGATAGTTATTGTCGCGAAAGCCCATCAGCTGATGTAACACCCCAATCGCGTGACACGCGACAGAAATATCAGGGAGTCACGTTACAAATTGCTCACAACCACTGGTACTAAATTGTTTCATTATTATTATTAACAATGTTTTTCAATACAAATAATACATGTAATTGTCTTTTGATAAGGAAGTCTAAAGCCTGGATGCATTCCTATGTGTAGCATACTTGAATAACCAAATCCTGAAACATATATGAAAATGAGAGTCAGCATAAAAGCCGACGAGTACATAGGTTTTGTTTAAACAACTAAAATGGCAAAAAGTTTAGTGTTGCAATACTTTGACAACTACGAGAGTCGTCTATTGAAAATGAAATCTTTGAAGCTAAGGAATTGGCAAAAAGGTTTAGTATTGCAATACTTAATCTTGATTGTGAAATCTTATGTCAAAAGAGTTTTGTACAAGGCAATATGATTATTACACTGTAATTTTTATGCCAATGTAAAATAGTACTTTGATATTTGAAAATCTCATTGAAATTTGTCACATAACTTGTAAGTGTGTTAATAGAAAATCCAATCAAGAATTAACAATAACACTATTGGAATCTGTCATAACTTGTCTGAGTATTATTTAGATATCAAATCATTGATTTAAAAATAATACTTTGGGTATCCTTTTAAGAATCTATCATATGAAAATATGGAAGATTCTACAAGGATTTGAATAATCGTACAATGAATCAACTAAACACATAATCATCAACTGTCATCAACTTGTGTACACGCATTAAAGTACACAAAGAATCCAATCAAGGACTCCAAATTAGCACTTTAAACATCCTATAAGTATCAGTCTATGAAGATAGATATATACCATAAGGATTTGGATAATCGAAACCTGAATCATTGAATCATAACATCCTAAATCCTAATGGTGATTCAGGATAACGCTACGAAGGGTAATACAAGAAGCACACTTATATATAGGAAGTACCATCGGCGTATCCACCATGTCCTTATTGCATTACACTAGTTTCGTTATCTAAATCACCAACAATCTCTACACATAAACAATAACCAATGTCTTGTAAAGTACTTCTTAAAAATCTCTCTATCAAGATAGAAAGATCTAAGCCTGTACTTCAAATATCCTATAAGTATCAATCTATGAAGATAGATAGATACCATAAGGATTTGCTCTCAGTTGTCGTGTTTGCATAATCAGAATAATACACAAAAAATACTTTGTAAACACATATATGCCGCACATTGAAAATAAATCAGTTACACATATGAATCACCCCAAAACATTTGAAAAACGTAAAATAGGGGAACTATGTACTCACCTTTGGGTGCGTTTTTATGTGTTATCACAGTCCCTCAAATTGTTTATTCATCCTAAATTTAGTAAGAACGATATAAAAATCAACAATTTAGAAAATATCTAAGTTTCTCCAATACTTAGAATTTTCACATAACTTGAGATTTTCCCGAAAAGTCTTTGTTTTTGGTTATGATGGTGTATATAAATATGTACGTTCATATATATATTTTAAGGACTTTGCAACTTGAACAATTTTGTTGGTGACAGACACTATGATATATACGTTATCGCACTCGTTTATAAACAACATATCTATGATTTTGCCTATCGTAATATATACATAAACGTGAACATATTGTCAATATCGTAATACACGTAATCTCGTCAACTTATACACTTTATCATTTTTAAAGAATTTATACATGAAATAACTTATTAAGTTAACCTATGTATCATTTCCATGCTCGACAAATAAGTTACACATTTAACGCGATTTTACCGATATTACCGCTTTAAACACACAAATGTACATGCATAGTCTTAATCCCCGCTATCATGTCAACACTTAAACATATCATCATACACATATTCTAAATCACGTAACACATTGTAGCACAAAAATTTCACCCATGAACAACTCATTCTAGAGTACGTTGAAAAACGCGAAATTTAGTAATTCGGTAACGTTTTTGGGTGTCGGAAGTCTCGTATGAGCAACCAAACACCAAGTAAACTTAATATAAGTTAAAATACTTATATTTATATCAAAAATATCAGTTTACTTACTGATCTAAGACATTTTTATAAAAATCCTCCGAAATGCCGATTTTTAACCGTTTTACCGCATAGTTTTGCATCAAACGTTACTATAACCATCCCAAATTGTAACGATTTGATATATTAACATAATACATGTTTTTTACTGAATAAAATGATGCTTATAACCATGTTAGTGTAGGTCTCATGTAAACCACATAAATCATGCAAATTTCACATATTTTAGCACTCTCTAAGCTACATATACAACATGCAAGGCTACCAAACCTATGACAAAGTTTCATGCCATTTTAGAACATCAAAATAACATTATTTTTAATGTTTATAATCTGATCAAAAATCATTTTTGTCATAACTTATCATTTTCATCATTTCATGACCAATAATCCACATGCATGCTTAAGTACAAGCATCTAATGCACACATATCATATCATCATCATTCTACATAAATTTAAATGCATCCAAGAACACATTTATTTCATGTTTATATGTTTCAAAACATTTTCACCATCTAATCATTTAATCATGTTCACATAATGCAAGATCTACTTCTCATTTGTGAATATTATGACTAAAACCCACATGCATGTGTACATATACATATATACACGACACATACATACATTTACATATACTTCCAAAAATTTCCTTTTTCATACAACTAACTCAAATCACAAGAACCTTTTTATGACACCTTTTGATCTTACATGCATTCACTCTACAAGAATCATGTCAAATAAGAATCATTCAAAAATCATCATTTTAACAAAACACAAGTACTAACCCACATATATATACATTTTCGGCCATACACACATATGTCTACACTTCCATTTTTATTTTGTTTAAAACCATTTCCTTGTTTAGTATTTCATGTTTGTGAAGAAACCCAAGATTAAGAGAAACTTTCCATCATCGTCCTCATAAAAAAATGCAAGAACATAATTTTTGAAGTGAGTTTATACCTTTAAGAAAGTTAGTAGGTTTTGATGGGATTTTTTGATGATATGGAGCTTGGTTCTTACTAAAAACACCTTGAAAATACCATTGGATCATTAAATGAACTTGAAAACACCATGGAATGAACTTGAATCTCCAAGAACAAGTTTGAAATTCAAAAATTTGATGAAGATGGGGGTGTTCGGCCGTGTATAGTAGAGAGAGAGAGAGTGAGAAGTGATTTGTTTAGATTTGTTTTTCTTGTATTTGGTAAGATATGGGGGACATGGAAGACATGGAAAGTATCAAACATAATGCATGGCCAACAAGTGTCCCAAAGAAGAGAGAGGTGGCCTCTTTATCTCTCCTATGCACGTATACACACACATATATATGCATAACTTACATATATATTAAATATAATTGGTAAAAACATGTATTTTACTGGATACCGGGTATTTTATCTAGCGGTTTAATCCCGTTTTAAGGCGTTTTAAATTATTTTTATTACTCTATAAAAATAAACTCGCCAAATTATTACTGAAATAAATATCAGTTGTCTAGACTGGCTTCGTTGACAGTATTTTGTCAAAAACGCGTAGTAACACTCGGTACGCGCTTAAACCCGAAAAATAACGCTTTAAGCGTTTTATTTTATTTTTCAAAACGAACATGATTAAAAATAAAATTTTAATAATAACAGAATATTTTTAGGATTTTAATATTATCCGGGCGGTCACCGACGTTCGTTTCGCAGTTTGTCGCAATTAGTCCCTGAGTTTGAATAAACATGTTTTTGTCATACCGAACCCCTCAAAACTTATTTCTAAGTTATGTAAAGGGTATTTAGGATATGTGTAGCTTATGTCCTTGTCCTAGCGTGTACGTTGCATTAAAAGGGTTACGTTTAAGTATCGGTTATCAAATTGCATTAAAGAAAAAGACTTTTTTGAAAGCCCGAAATTTTGCACAAGGGTTACAGCTGATGCATATAAACAGTTTCATTAAGAGTCCCGTGTAAGAACACATTTGTTACATCCAATTGGTGAACCGACCATGATTTAGACAAGGCTAAGGAGAGGACCGTGCGTATGGTCGACGGCTTCACTACAGGACTAAACGTGTCACCACAATCTATACCAACTTGTTGTAACCGACCATCGCATACCAAGCGAGCTTTGTATCGCTCTAACGTGCCATCAGATTTGAACTTGTGCTTAAACAACCACATGCTCTGAATAATGTTCATATGTGGGGTGCGCGACACTAATTCCCAAGTTCTGTTTTTAATAAGCGCATGATACTCGGTGGCCATGGCATTGCGCCATTCCGGTATGGATAAGGCAAGTGTTGGGTTTCTGGGTATAGGTATAATGGTAGTGGTGTTCAAGTTTAGATGCTGTTTTGGTTTCACGATGTCGTCAATTGCGCGGGTGTACATGGTCCTGACCGGGGCGGTTGAAGGGGGGGGGGGATGGCAGTAGATATGGGAGGAGCTAGTGGAGCTGCGAGGGATGGAGTTGGCTCGTTAGGGGTGGCCGGTGAGTGTTGAGCAGTGGGTGTGTTGGACACGTTTGTGGAGTGGGCCAAGGGAGTGGAATGGGTTGGGGGGAATTAGATTGGGGAGTGGAATGGGCTGTGGGGGAGGAAGGGTGGGGAGCAGATGTGGGGTTGTGGTCGACTGGGTCGATATGATGAGTTGGGCCGATGGGAGGTGATAAGGGGTGTTGTACAGGAGAGGTAGTTGTAGGGGAAGATAACTGGGATGCAGTAGGTTGTGATTGGGATGGGTCATGAACTAGATTCCACAGTTGTGGAGGAAAAATGTTTAAGAATTCATATGAAGGATTTGGGAGGATGTTGCTTTTGAAGGGGAAAGTTGTTTCATCGAAGGAAATGTGGTGCGAGATCGTGATTTGTCGTGTTTTTAAATCAAGGCATTTGTAGCCACGATGGTTGGGAGGATATCCCAAAAACACTCAAGGGTAAGATCTATGATCGAGTTTGTGAATGGAGGTCGAAGGAATGAGAGGATAGCACAAGCAGCCAAAAACTCGTAAGTGGTCGTAGATATGTGTGCGTTGGTATAGTAATTCAGTTGGGGTTTTAAATTGGTGAGTTTTACTTGGAAGAACGTTTAGGAGGTACGTGGCCGTTTCGAGAGCATGATGCCAAAGGTTAGTAGGTAAGGAGGCGTGAGCGAGAAGGGTCCGAAAAAGATTGTTTATAGTTCTAATTTTACGTTCGGCTTTCCCGTTTTGAGACGAAGTGTGAGGACAAGAGAGACGAAAAAGCATTCCATGTTGGTCAAAAAATTGTTGAAACGATGAATTCACATATTCACGGCCGTTGTCACATTGAAAAGTTTTTGTTTGTCTTTTAAATTGAGTGGCAATTTGTTTAGTGAGGTGAGAGAATATGCTAAATACGTCTGATTTCTTTGACAATGGAAATGTCCATAAGAAGTTTGAGAAATCATCGAGAAAGAGAATGTAGTATCGGTGTCCTCCCGAACATAGAACGAGAGAGGTCCATAGGTCGCTATGAAGTATGTCAAAGGGTTGAAACGTAACATTATAAGAATTACTAAATGGTAAACGAACACTTTTCCCAAACACACAAGATTGACAAAGATGTTTATTTAATTTATAAAAAATCAATAGAACGTGACTGTTTTAAAGATTGCAATGAAGTGTGTCCCGGATGACCAAGACGTTGGTGCCAAAGTTGCGAGGAGATAGCTGCAAAGGTAGACTGGTTGGTGTTCTCGGGTCCCAAAACGAGTGGATAGAGATCACCGCTACTGCTGCACCGGAGGATAGGGGTCCGAGTCTTGTAGTCCTTCACAAGAAAACCAAACGGATCAAATTCAACTGAAACAGAGTTATCGGTTGTGAACCGATGAACTGAAATTAAGTTTTTGATTAGTTTAGGTGCGTAAAGAACATTATTTAAGGCTAAGGGCGGGAAAGGTGGTGGTAGGGTTTGGTTGCCAGATCCAATTACCAGAATAGTTGTGCCATCACCAACGGTAATATTTTGAGACATGCGGTTATTAAAAAAAGGTTTGGAAATTACCTGAGTTATGTGTCATGTTTGAGGTGGCCCCGGTATCCATGTATCGAGTAGGGTCCTATGAGTTGAGCGACATGGAATAAAGGGCCTGCTCGATGTCGATAGGGGTATAAGCAACGTGATAGGCTTGGTTGGGACGCGGGCCAAGGATGCCATTGCTGTTGGGAGTAGTATTGGGCCTTGGGCCTGTCGTGGGGTAGGGGCAGGGTAGTGCGGCCCTCTACTGCTAGTTCTGATTTTGGGCTAAAGGTTGGGCCCAAGGAGCAGGCCAAGGAGCGGCCCACTGCTACCACTGTTGTTGCTGCGGTGAGGTCCAATTGTTCCACAACCCACTGCTGCCGCTGTTGTTGCTGTAGGAGCCAGACCCAGATGAGCCTCTTCCACGTCCCCCTAAACCACGGCCACGACCTCTCCCTCGCTAGCGTCCGCGGCCACGAGTGCGATCCGACGAACCGTCATTCCGATAGTCAGAGTATGTGGGTAGTGGAGTGTGAGATGGTGTACGGTTTGAGGTGACATTCAGAGCCGTGCCCGCGTGTTGAGCGGAGTGCAAGGCTTGTTCTGCTTTCTGGCTTTCAACAAGAACTAACTTGGATCTGGCATCGTAAAAACTCGGTAAGGGATCCTGTTGTTGCAAAATTGTAGCAATGCCGTCGTATTGATCATTGAGACCGGAGATAAGCTGAAGAACTAATCGGTCATTATCGACCGGGTTTCCGACATTTGCCAGTTAGTCAGTGAGTACCTTGAGTGCTTGACAGTATGCAGAGACGTTTGGAAACCCATCAAGATGAGTGTTTGAAAATTTATGGAGGAGATGGATGGCTCGGGAACTTTTGTTATCCTGGAAGATGTTCTCGAAAGCGGTCCAGGCGTCATGAGCGGTTGTGTTTGGTTTGAGAATGGTATGAAGAAGGTCATTGGAGATGGTGCTGTAAATCCATTAGAGAACCATGGCGTCGAGACGATCCCAATCATCCACGGATTTGGGTTGTTGCTTGTCTTTATCGCTTTCTTTAGAGGACGAAGTAGCCGAGGCAGGTTTAGGTGAAAGATGATCGATGACCAAGAACGCACGACGTTGAATCTTGAAGAGTTCACTCCAAGACGCATATTTCCCGGTTTCCATCTCTAAGGTAATTGGGATGAGGCTTTTGATGTTTGAGACTATGGACGCGGGATGGATCTTAGATTGAATCTTGAAGAGTTCACTCCAAGACGCATATTGCCCGGTTTCCATCTCTAATGACAGAATGTGTACGTGAATTAGGATCCTCGATCCCTCCTGTATTCTCATTCCCTTTATATAAAGATAATACAAATCACCTATCTTTGGATAGGATGTAACTGAATATGCTAAATACAATGAGATTATTTACATGCCAAATATATAGTCTATTAGTTATAAACATAAGTACATATAAAAGATGTCTAACAAACTTAATAAAATTCGAATACAAATTAACTTTAACAAACATTAACTAAGAACATACGATCACCTGGCTAAACAACACACATCAAACCTCACTCAAGAATTTGTTACGCAGCAACATGTCCTTTGCTACATGTTGTGATCTGGTTAAATATGCTACTGCAAACAATGTAACAGCTGTTGATCCAACAATCTCCCTATACAACAGATGATACGAAAACCCTTCTTTATTACTGATTTTTATTTCTCATCAACATCTCCCTGATTTGTCCTTTGAATTGTAGTTCAAATTCCAGGGAGAACATGTCTTCTTCATCATCCCTCTCAAGTTGAAGGTCCAACAAATCTTGGAGATCGTATGCATTCAGATTATATGCACTATCCATTTTAATCTCTTCAACACTACCATCTGATCTGATCAAAGTCAATACTCGGGTTTTTGAGCATGACTTCCACTTTACTATTTTTGGATCAGTTGGTTTTCTTGGGCAAAGAATTATTGAAGATGAGTTTGGTAATTGTGGTCTGCTATCTAAATTTGCAGTTGATTCAGACAAATCAGATGATGAGAGAAGGTTTTTCGAAGTACCGATTTTTAGAGACAGAGCAGCAGTTGTAGGATAGACTGGGTTTTGAAGAACATTTGAATGCTCAGCTCTAACTTCTTCCAACTTTTTGTAGGTCTCAACTATCTTCAGTTTAGACCATCTGGCAATGGATCTCACTGGACCATAACCAACAGCCACAAGCTCTGCTTTCATTCTTTTAAACTTCAATACCTCAGCTGAATCCACTGTTTTGATTTTCTTCCAATTAGGTCTAGTTGGCTTTACCAGAGGATCATTGTTCATTTTTTGTGATTCTATCGATATGAGTTTTTCTCTTACGTGTGGAGATGATTTCTGGTGAAGGAGAATGTTTTGGTAGTGAAGATGAATGTATGGGAAATCTTTGTGACGTTGGAGATGGTTGGATTGTGGTTGGTGTAGTGAAAATGATCATGGCAGATGTTTGACAAACTTCTGCTGAAACAACTGGTGTCTCAGCAACTGTTTGGTAAACATCTGCAGATACTTTTGTGTTCCCAGCATCTATTGACAAAATGGGTGATGATGGTGTGGAAGGTATTTTCTCCTTCTTTTGTGGTGGCTTTTTTTGGAGAAGGTTGGGATTTAGATTGAGCAGGGGATACAATTTCTGTAGGATTAGCTTTTGAATCTGGTGGTAACTTTCTCAGTGAATCTTTCTCCCCCTTTTTGGCAGCATTATCATCATCATCATCTTTCTCAAAGATTGATGTAGAGGTGGAGCCAGTAAGTTTCAACAGATATTCCTTAATGTTCATAATGTCTGCTTGTGTGTCTTTATACCTGGTATCAACCAAATTTCTGATAAATTCCAAACTGAAATTGCGGTTACTTTCAGCCAAATTCCTCTGAGCTTGAAGGATGGGTTGCATAGACTTCCAAAGCTCATTGGCAATTTCCTGTCTAGTAGGTTGACTTTTAAAAAGCTCTATCATCTGCTTAATCAATTCTTTCATTTCAGCAACATCTGTTTCAATGGTAGACACTCTAACTGTCAAATCCTTATAAGTTAATTCATCACCTACTTTAATAGGATCATCTGAATTCCCACCTGTAGTGGTTGTATTTGTTTTGATAATAGGAGAAGTCCCCATATCATTAGAAACAGATGCCCCTTTTTCTTTGTTCTGGGGACTTCCCACTGAAGCAGAGATTACAGTTGTAACCTCATCAGTGGTTGCCTTCAAGGGAGTCTTAATGATGTAACCACTGTCCAACTGACCACCAATGGGTTCAACAGTTGTAGTGGCTGCTCCACTTGAACTACCACCAAGAGTTTCGTAATACTCAACGGGGATAACCTCCTCAACTGTTTGTAGGATAGGAGATTGAATTGGTTCAGACACAGTCATTTGTTGCGATCTACTCTCAGTAATGTGTGCATTAGAGGAACTGTTTTCTTTCTGAAATTCAATTGCTTCAAACAGAAGTAATATTCTTGATGGAACTTGAGTCGAGGGTTGTGGTGTAGAAAGCGTGATTGCCCTGGGAGAGGGACTTTTAAACATACTTTCATATGAAAGGTCTACTTCATGTTGTGGTGTCCCTGTGCTTACAACATGATCCTTTTGTGAGGATACATGAGGAGTTTGGAAGGGTTGAGATCTTTCCAACAACTGTGAGGAAGTAGCAGCAGTGGTTTCAAGTGACATTTGTGTTGTCACTGCATTAACCTCTGGGATCTCATCTTCCAGAGGGACCATTTTAATTTGTTTGGTTTTTGTGGGCTTTTTGGATGTGACAACTTTCTTTTTGCGTTTTCCTGGTGTGTGTTTCACAACACCGGTTATGGTGTCATGATCACCAGGAGCAGTTCGCTCAACAACAGAAGTTTGAGCAACTGATGCGGAGGCATCTAAAACAGGCTCATCCCCCTTTGTTTCCGTTGTTGAAACTTTTGACTCTTTATCCATAAGTTTAGTAAAAGTTTTACTTGTAAGACTATTTATTTGAAAAGCTACACCTTGTTCAAAATCTGTTTTTGACACTTATTTTCGTAGGTAGTAGCTTAGAAGTCTTGGATACAACATAAAAGCATTACTACGAACACCTATTTTCAATTTTTTCACATTTTTCACATTATTCAATAAATCAGAAAACAGTGCTTGTGATAAATTGTAATCAAATTTTTTTAAAATAGCATAACCCAAATACTGAATGTTCAAAGGTATCTCATTAAATGCGGTGGTCTTGGCTGAGAGACAAGTTAAAAGAGTATGAAACAAAAATTTCATTGGTGGAGGGAAGTTTGGTTTGTAGATAGTAACTTCCTTTAATTGTGCATCATACCCTCTTTCAATGAACTCTGTATGAAGTTCAAGTTTTTCAAAGTTGGTCTTACCTCCCAAGTCGTCCAATGCAAATGTAGTGGAAATTGTAAAGGGAGAAATTTGTACCACACTTTCCCCGACCTTAGATGTGAAGGCAACTGGATTATTATCTTCAAACTCTATTTCAGCATTAAACAAAAATTGTCGAAGTGTTTCTGTATGAACTGGAGCATCAGCAGTAAGAATTGATTTGTATTTTGATGACGTTAAAAGGTCAATTAATGAGTGATAGCTGGTATTTTTGCTGGTTTTCTCGAAGATGGGGAGGTAGTTATGAGGGTTTTTGATGTTCAGAGACATGATCAGAGAAGAAGGTGATTTGGGGATGAAACAGGGTTTAAGTTGGAGGGTTTTTAATATGTCGGAAACTGTTTTGAGAATTTTGAATTCGAGACGGCAGTAGAAGAACCTCGATTTAGGAATGAAACAACTTTTATATAGAGAGATGAAGTTATGACAAATATTTGATGGCTAAGATCTGTCCACGTCTGAACCTCTCTTGCGACAACCGATGACAGTTGTTTGGAAACCTCTGTTGGTCGTTGGGAACAGTGTGAATCAAACAATCGTTAGATAAACAGAATTTATGAGAATAGATGATAACTTTCAGCGGTTGTTTTGTTTTTAGCTAACATCTGTCCACGTCAGAACCTCTGTTGTCATAATGGATGACAGACAGCAGTATCGTAAATCAACAGTCATTAGGATAAACAGAAATTATGACAACAGACGGTACCCTTTAACAGTGGATGTATTTTTAGGCAAGCAGAAGTTTCAAAAAAAGCTGTTTTCAATTGGTGTAACTCAACAGTCGTAAGTCTAACATCTGCTATTAGCCCAACCACTGTTAGTATCAAATCCTCTGTTAAACATTTTAAAATTGAATATCATCTGTTATTCGTTAACATCTGTTGACCCATAGCAGACCTTTGCATCTTCAGACATTTATTCATCAGCAGATGCTCTCTTTTGTCAGACTTTAGCTACAACACACCTTTTATAACAGCAAAATATACCGTAATTTTTTCCAAAAAACTGTTATTGATAAACAAAATTATATAATAATACTTATAGCAGACCTTATATAATAATACTTATTCATCATTAGCCCAACCACTGTTAGTATCAAAACAATATTAAGCATTTTAAGATTGAATATCATCTGTTCTTCGTTAACATCTGTTGACCCATAGCAGACCTTTGCATCTTCAGACATTTATTCATCAGCAGATGCTCTCTTTTGTCAGACTTTAGCTACAACACACCTTTTATAACCACAAAATATACCGTAAATTCTTCCAAAAAACTGTTATTGATAAACAAAATTATATAATAATACTTATAGCAGATCTTATATAATAATACTTATTCATCATTAGCCCAACCACTGTTAGTATCAAATCCTCTGTTAAGCATTTTAAGTTTGAATATCATCTGTTGTTCGTTAACATCTGTTGACCCATAGCAGACCTTTGAATCTTCAGACATTTATTCATTAGCAGATGCTCTCTTTTGTCAGACTTTAGCTACAACACACCTTTTATAACACCAAAATATACGGTAAATTCTTCCAAAAAACTGTTATTGATAAACAAAATTATATAATAATACTTAGGAATGACTGAAATAATTAAAATGAAGATGTGACAACAAAGATTAATACTATTAAAATTTATTCATTTTGTCAACAGTGGTAAATCAACAGTCGTTAGCATACACAGTTGTTTCATCATCAGCCGATGTTCTCTTTTACCGAACTTTAACTACAACAGACCTTTTAGAATACCAAATATTGACTCTCTGTAATTTGCAGGAGCAAAGATTCTTCAAAAAACTACTATCAGTGATCAAATTCTGAACATTTGTTTTATCTTTGCACTCATCTATTCACCATCAAACCAACCCTTGATACTATTAAACCTTTGTTGACTTACCAAACAGATGTTGAGACACAATTCAACATCAACATAATCTGTTCACCATCAAACCAACCATTGATACTATTAAACCTCTGTTGACTTACCAAACAGATGTTCAGACACAATTCAACATCAACATTATCTGTTCACCATCAAACCAACCCTTGATACTATTAAACTTCTGTTGAGTTACCAAATAGATGTTCAGACACAATTCAACATCAACATAATCTAAATCAAACTCAAACACTAAATAAGTAAAACTAAAACGCAACATAGATTCATAAGATTAAAATTTATTCATTTATTCATGACATTAAAACTCCAATAATTACACAACATACTGAACAACATTAAAGTTCAAATCTAACAATAACAACAAGAATTAAGAAACTTTAGCTTCAACTCCATCGATTGATGAACCTCTCGATGTATGTCCTTCAGCATCGCCATGAACTCCACGTCTCTATCACCGCACTCTATATTACTGACAACACAAAGCTCACGAACGGAAGTTGAAGGCATCCGCATAAGATTTCTGGAAACCTGCTCTCTTGTGAACATGCCAACTTGCAATCCATCAAAAAATCTCTTCAGCTCTTGAAGAGTAGCCATATCTTCATACACCTGTTCCTCGATTTTCCTGACAAAACGTTGCTTTAAATAATCTAATTTTACAGAAGTGAATGACGCCATTTGAATAAACTATATTACTCGACTTTCCTGAAAGTATGATATCTTCGCAGGAAAACGTGATGAAAAACATGTGAAGTGACTATGAGTTTATATACTGAAATATCTAACAGTGAAAACGTGTAGATTTAATATAAACATATTAATGTATAAATCAAAACAACAGTCTTTTAATGCAAAAACCTTTTCAAACACCAACTTTTATGGGAAAACTGTAAAATTAAATACCAAGAAACCCAAGGGACAAAATTTCGAAGTTCAAAGAACAAAAGCAGATCATCACAGTTACAATTAACCTCTTCATTTACCATGTAGACGCGTTTTTAAACTGTATAAAAGACCGATGATTACTTTTGATTCAAAACATCAACAAATTGTCCTACAAATCACTTTCTGTCAAAAATTGCTCCAAATCAGAAAAACCAACAAAAAATCTACATGGAAAACTTCAGTTTCTACCACTGGTCAGACACCAACGATGTTAAAACACAATTCTCGATGTGGTCACTCAAAGAACAAAGAACAGACGAAGAACTAAACAGGAAAGTCGACATAATCAATGACACTAATTACCATAAAACCTGGAACAGCATAGCATTGCTCGATGAAGTCCTCCACTCTCCTCCATCGGAGTTCCAGAAGAATGCAGAAGAGTTTCTGACACAACTTCTAAAACAGGATCAGAAAATCTGCAACATGCTAACTGACCTGAAATTCAAAAGAGAGAATGAAATCACATGGAGAAAGGCCAGAGTCTACGAAATCCTAGCAAGTGTTAACTATAGCGTGTAATACTTTATAAATATTTCATTAAATTTCTATTTTTCTATGTGGTAGTTCATTTTAATAATATCAACATGCATCTTAACATATTCTAAAATGTCAGTGTCAATAAAAACTCTCAGCATCATCAACAGTTAATCAAAATAAGAAACAAACCTAAAATGCAAAGGTCTCCTCTCAACTATTGTAGCACATCTGACTTTTCACGATATTGCACGAATCTATACTTTCTATAAAATGATAAAATCTTACTGACGCAAGAAAACCTGACTTTCGATTTAACGAATATCGAACAACGCAACTCTCCCATCTGTTGGATCGTTCGGTGACCCTAAACAGTTATTCTGAGCAGTTCATCTTCACATACAAAGGCGGAATCAATGTAAATGATGTAACACAGCTTGTTCCTCTTTAATCTTTATCTATTGATGATTTTCTGAGCTTTTACAAGTTGAAATCTGACAAAAATCCGGCAACACCTCAGCTCACACACACACAATTCCGTTACAAATGACAACATGCACAACCCTATATATAGATGGAGCTATTTCGTTTGAGGATGGCACAAGACCTGTTCAAACGAAATTACATGTAGTGATTTCGTTTGAACATGTCCAAACCACCTTCAAACGAAATTACCTCACAAATCATAATCAAACCCTAATTCAATCACTGTTGTGCATTCGTTAATCTATCTAGACATAAGACTCGATTAAGACGTAGTTAACAGACAGTAGATGCACCAACAGACTCCCCCTTGGATGTTGACAAAGTCTTCAACGTCGAGTCTTTAGTCTTTGTCTTTCTCCAAATTGTCTTGACATTGTAAAAGCTTCCTTCAATCTTCTCTTCTTCCAACTTTAATCTTTAATCTCCCCTTTGAGTGTCGATCCAGAATTCTGACTCCCTCTTTCGCAGACTCCCCCTCTCGATAAGCTAGGGCTTGAATTCTGGTTCAAACTTTGACATTTTCGTTGCCATGGGGAACTTGATTCCTGTTTCCTGCATAATCTCTACCCAAATATAAGATATATGACAATAACAGTTTCAATCCAAAATTTACCATTCAAATTCATTCAATGATCTTGTCAGAATTAGAAATTCACTTAAGTATTCAGGTCCAAGTTAATGACCTTGATTACTCAATTATCTACCAAGTCCAACTTAATGACCTTGGTTGATCTGAGACAATTCACACCGACATTTGTTCAACTTTTTCAAATATTTTTCTAAAAATTACAAGTTTCAAGTTAATGAACTTGTTTTAACTTTTCAACTTTCACAAACTTATCATGTTTTAGCTCCAAACTCATCATCCAGCCCAGAAACTTCCTGCATCTGCTTCAAATTGAATCTGAAGATCAACTCTCCACTTTGGTTTGTCGGAAAATAAAGCAGAAGTGTAAAATCTTTTTGGATTTTTAATAAAGTTTCTAAACTAGAAATGAAATACAGAACTAATATGCAGAATGTAAACTTACTTACAAACATATTTTTGGCGAGTGTGTTAAGGAATCATATCAGCTATTCGATAAGTCACAAGTACCGTTAAGCTTTAATTTCATACTCAGAATTAAACAATTCGCTTAGATTGTCGATATACTGATCCACTTAAATTTTCACACACATTTCAATCTGTCCAGGATACGGATTAGATGTTTTAGAGACTTAAACTTATTCATGTGTCCTACCTCTTGAATATACTCCCGTATCCAAATCCCAATATTCAGTCTTACAGGTGAGTATACCACAGATGATATCTGTAAGGGGTTAAATTGCGAAGAACCGTGAGAGCTCAGGTCAGAACTTCCGTTCAGCAGAGAGATGACGGCTTCGACTTTGGTGTGTCCCCTTTAGAGGATCTTTTTTACAACAACATTGATTAGCAATTTTATTGTTTCATCATTTATGCTGAGGGAGGCACTATGTTTCAAGCATGCAGAAAGTATTATTCGGGGACTAGGCCATTGCTTCCGCAAAATCAGAAGTCCCGGGATAATACCCCAGATATCACTGAGTATAAAGACCTAGTATCTCAGAAAGAGGGATCTTTCAAACGAGATTTCAGGGGTTACCTATATATCCAAGTAGTGTTCCCCACGAAATAAGCAAGTAAGGATTTAGGTTTATATCCCTAACAAACCTACTAAATGTGCAAAAACCTATCGGCATATCATCAGCGAGACTGTTTAATGCATTTAAACTTTCCATTTCTTTAGCATACCGTAACTGTCAAGCCGATGTACTATCATTTTCCCTTTTTACACAAGCTCTTTTTTCAATTTCTATTGTTTTTGGATTTTGAAAATATCTCATGTTTTTGTATTTTTGAAATTTTTTACTGTTTTTGTATTTTCTGAAAATATTACCCTACTTTCCCCCTAAATACCAAAACAAGTAAAAAATCGACAAACCATTGCAGATTGCTTCTCAACATCATCTACAATGTCTCCTTCATCAACGCCAAGAATCTCTTCCAACACCGATAAAAGCTTCATACCATTCAATTTTAGCAAATATTGAAAACGAGTTTTGTCAAATGCTTTGGTGTGTAAATCAGCTTTTTGCTCGTCAGTGTGGATTTTCTCAATTCGTATCAACTTCTTCTCGAAACAATCTCGGATGAAGTAATGACGAATTTCAATGTGTTTGGTTTTAGCGTGATGAACAGGATTTTTAGTAATGTTAATCGCTGCCTCATTATCAACAAAGATAGGGGTGTTTAGAAATTGCAAACTGTAGTCGCGCATCTGTTGCTGGATCCACAAAATCTGAGAGCAGCAACTGCTAGCAGATACATACTCCGCTTCACATGTGGATAAAGCCACAAAGGTCTGCTTTTTGCATTGCCAGGTAACCAATCGTAATCCAAAGAACTGGCACCCCGCTGTTGTTGATTTAGCGTTAACTTTGCAGCTTCCGAAATCAGAATCGGAATACTCTTTGAGCATAAAATCGCCTTCTCTTGGATACCACAACCCCAATGATGGAGTTCCTTTCAGGTAGCGTAATATCCTTTTCACAATCACCATATGCGAAGCTCTCGAGTTAGATTGAAATCTTGCTGCGAGGCAGGTTTGGTACATAATATCGGGTCTTGAAGCTGTCAAATACATCAGCGATCCGATCATGGAACGATACAACGTTTCATCTACCTTCTCTCTGGTGAGATCAGAGTTTATCCCATGGTTCGTCGCTAATAGGGTGGAGGCTGGAGTAGAACCTGACATCCCGAATTTCTCCAAGATATCATGAACATACTTCGTTTGATGTATGAATATTCCCTTAGGCAGTTGATCAACTTGAAGTCCCAAGAAGAATTTCATCTCACCCATCGATGACATTTCGAATTTTTGCTTCATAACTTGTTCAAAATCTTTGCACAAATTTTCATTTGTTGACCCAAATATGATGTCGTCCACGTATATCTGAACAATCAGAAGATGTCCGTCGACCTCTTTGGTGAAGAGAGTGGCATCCACTTTTCCACGAATGAAGCTGTTGGCTAGAAGGTGTTGAGACAATGTCTCATACCAAGCTCTCGGGGCCTGGTGTAAACCATACAGCGCTTTGTCTAACAGGTAGACCTTGTCTTTGTGGATTGGATCGGTGAAGCCCGGTGGCTGACCGACATATACCTCCTCTTTTACCTTCCCGTAGAGAAACGCAGATTTAACATCTAACTGATATACTTTGAAATTTTTCCAAGATGCAAATGCCAGGAAGATTCTGCTCGCTTCTAGTCGAGCAACTGGAGCATATACTTCAGTGAAATCTATCCCCTCTTGCTGACTGAAACCCTGGACTACGATTCGAGCTTTGTTACGAACAACAACCCCTCTATCGTCTCTCTTGCACTTGAACACCCACTTGGTGTTTATCTTCCTCTGACCATCAGGCAAATCTACTAACTTCTACACACCTAACTTCTCAAACTGACTCAACTCTTCTTGCATAGCATTGACCCAAGAATCTTCAGTTAGCGCCTCTTTATATGTACGCGGTTCAATCTGCGAAATAAAACAACTAAGTGAAAACTCAGTTTGTAAAGGAGCTACTGTAGAATAAAAACAAGTAAGGCCTTGGTCAATTTGACGTCTAATGCGAACGCCTGTTTGCAATTCTCCAATGATCAACTCTTCTGGATGGTATGAAAGAGTTCTTGGCATCACTTCGCCTGAAACATCTACCTCGCCTTCTAGATTAGTAACATTCTGATTTGCCTTGTTCACTGACTGGGTTTGTTTGACTTGAAATCTAAATTTGCTCCCCCTCAGAATCTGAATCACCATGATCAAATACTGGCATGTTCTCAGATTCTTGATTATCATTCTGTGCCGTCTAATTATCATAAGCAACTTCATTTTGTTGAATATCATCATGTTTTCCAGCATTACTTGGACCTGCTTCATGATCATTTGAAGCTCGTTGTGGTCGTCTTGAATACTCAGCTGGGAACCTTTCCTGCGATTCTTCATAGTCTCTTAGAATAGATACCGGCAGTGGCGGATCTAGGATTCACGCCAAGCCGTAACGTTTTATAAATAAGCCGTAACGAAATCGAAAAACATCAAATTTTTCCAAAATTTACACTAAAAACGTCAAATTTTTCCGAGCCAAGCCGTAGCGGAGGTTACCCCCCGGTTAAGGCTAGGTCCGCCCCTAGATACCGGTACAGTTCTGTTCGGTCTTGGTACGTGAAGGTATAGATACCGGTACAGTTCTGTTCGGTCTTGGTACGTGAAGGTAAAAACTGGCACCAGCCTGGTACAGAAAACATCAAACGTCGATACCGAATTGATATTGAAAATTTTTAGTTCGGGAAATTCGGTACTCCAAACCAATACCATTTGCTCATCCCTGATCACGGGTACCGTACAAACACCAACGGTACCGTACAACTTTTTTTATTGATTTTCTTCAACTTTTAGTGCTTTCTTTTTTTTAGTTTCGGGGCTAGCGATGAGCTCGGTGCCAACCGATACTAAATCGGTACTGTTACCGAAAATACCGGTTACGGTACAGGTATATGAAGGTAAAAACTGGTAGCAAACCG
Organism: Helianthus tuberosus; assembly: GCA_030545235.1. Classification (NCBI taxonomy): domain Eukaryota; kingdom Viridiplantae; phylum Streptophyta; class Magnoliopsida; order Asterales; family Asteraceae; genus Helianthus; species Helianthus tuberosus. Next base: position 120,225,203 of record CM060429.1, read on the forward strand.
GTACCAGGAACGCCAAAAATTGCTACCGAATTGACTTAAAATCTTCCAGTTCGCGAAATTCGGTACCGGTGTCCAATACCATTTGCTCATCTCTGACCACGGGTTTCATACGAACAACATCATTAGCATAAAACTTTTTTTTGTTGATTTTCTTTCGGTAATCTTATACTGTTTTTTTTACATTTTCTTTTTATTCTTGTCAGTGGTTCTGTGCGTAATGTGCTCATAGTGATTTCAAAATTTGGGCTCGGTAATAATATTATAAAGATGGATTCATCACTTATCAATGCAATTTATATTTTGATCCAAATTTAGAAGAGATATATATTAAAAAATGTGTGTATAATTTGAAGTCGAATGAATCAATCGAACTGAAAATCATGTATTCGTATTCCACTCAAATTTAATTATGGAACTTGAATTCAAATTGAGTCAAATTTTGAATTTTTCAAATACGAATCCAATTTTAAAGAACCTAATAATAATTAACACTATATCATGCATGTTATTGTGCTACCGTACGAGTCAGATAAACAACTTTCCACATCTTCAAACTCTTTCAACGCAGTTGGTTTCAATGCTTGTTTGGGGTATACCATAAATTAAAGGGCAATGATGGTGACACTAATAACACCATTAGCTTTCCACAGCTGTTTGTAAATTAATGACATATACTAGACGGCAACCGGCCTCTTATATTTTATCATAATCACTTTGGTCTTGACACCAAACACCACCATATGTTGCTTCTTCTTTGTCTCTGCATAATAAAATTTCTATAAACATTAATCCACCCAATGAATATGATATCACTGATTTAACAATGTAATTGCCGCCCACGGCCCATGCATATTCTGGTCTAGTCAACGCTCAAGATTCACTCATGAATATGATCAAACGGTTATAAAAGAAAGTAAGAAAATACATAGTTTTAAACAACATTTTATCTCTTAGCATAAGTTCTTCAACGTACATGCCATTTCAATCAATAATCACTCACTTGTTCAACAAGGATGCGATTGTTAATCGTTATGTTGTTCCTTGTGATCCACGCAAACTCGGTTTCGTTCAATTTCTCAAGCTTTCAACCAAACACTCAAATGATTATGTACCAAGGTGATGCATTTGCATCAAGCGGAATTCAAGTGACCAAGAATCAACGTGACAAATCACTCAGGAACAGCGTCGGGCGCGCGTTGTACTCGGATCCTGTTCAAATCTGGGACCGAAAGACCCGAAAACTAACAGATTTCATCACACATTTTACCTTCTCAATGAATGCACTCAATGCTTCTACCTTTGGTGACGGGTTATCCTTCTTTCTCATGTCGTTTGAGCCCGAGATTCCCACGGGTTCATTCGGTGGTTATCTTGGTTTATTCAGCCCGTCTTCGGCTTTCAATTCCTCGAACAATACTGTCGTCGCAGTTGAGTTTGATTCGTTTATGAATCCATGGGATCCTAGTGACAACCATGTTGGAATCAATGTTAATTCAATTGTTTCAGTGGCTAATATTTCGTGGAATTCTAGTATTAAAGATGGAAGAGTTGCACATGCATGGGTGAGTTATAATTCTAGTACATATAACCTAAGTGTGTTTTTATCGTACGATGAAAACCCTGTTTTTGTTGGGAACTGTAGCTTGTGGTACATTGTGGATTTAAGGGATGTGTTACCCGAATCGGTTCGGGTTGGGTTTTCGGCTGGGACCGGAGACTGGATCGAAACGCATACCGTTTTCTCATGGACGTTTGATTCTAGTTTGGGGGAGGTTAAAACTGGGGTGAAGAAGCACATATGGTTGACAACGGGTTTAGCCACGGGTTCGGGTGCTTTAAGCCTCATGGTTGGGTTTTTATGGTTCGTTTTATGGAAGAAACGAGCTTATTTGAGTAGAAAATCAGAAGATATGGCTATAGATTATGATTTCGGGGGTGATATTGGGCCGAAACGATACTCCTTTCACGAACTTAGTAAAGCAACCGATGGGTTTTCGGAGGATCGAAAGCTAGGTGAAGGTGGTTTTGGGGGCGTTTACAAGGGCATATTGAGTGGTGTAAATGTAAAGGTAAAGACACTGGTTGCGGTTAAGCGGGTGTCGAGTGGATCGAAGCAAGGGAAGAAAGAGTATGTGTCGGAAGTAAAGATCATCAGCCGATTACGGCATAAAAACTTGGTGCAATTGATCGGGTGGTGTCATGAACAAGGTGATTTCCTTCTCGTATACGAGTATATGCCAAACGGAAGCCTCGATTCGCATTTGTTCTACTCGAGGTCGACACTAAGTTCATCGGTTAGGTACAAAATAGCAATGGGAATTGCTTCAGCCTTGCTTTACCTCCATGAAGAATGGGAGCAATGTGTGGTACATAGGGATATCAAGTCAAGTAATATAATGCTAGACTCGAATTACAATGCCAAGTTAGGCGATTTTGGGCTTGCACGGTTGGTGGACCATGATCTAGGGTCTCAAACCACGATTCTAGCCGGGACCATGGGTTACCTAGCCCCAGACTGTGTGATGACTGGCAGAGCCAGTAGAGAGACAGATGTGTATAGCTTCGGGGTTGTTGCCTTGGAAATCGCATGTGGGCGAAAGCCTATTGACATAAAGGCGGAACCTAGTAAACAAAGATTGGTAGAATGGGTTTGGAGTCTTTATGGCGAAGGAAAGCTATTGGAAGCTGTAGACGAGAGGTTAAATGGCGATTTCGACAAACGAGAAATGGAGTGTTTGATGGCAGTTGGTTTGTGGTGTTGTAACCCCGATAGTAGCGAGAGGCCGGCGATAAAACAAGCTATAAGTGTGCTAAATTTTGAAGGTCCACTTCCTAGTCTCCCGGCTAAACAACCGGTGCCCACGTATTTCGCACCACCAATGGCTATGTGTAGGTTCACGTATACGTCATCAGTACTCGATGATACCGTGTCGACCGGTACGAAAGTGTCCGTGACTAGTAGTGGGGGGTCGTGTTCATCGGCAGGGTCCTCGAAAGCGCTACTGGGAATGCCCAAAAATGGCTTGTAGGATGGAGGCATTTGTTGATGTGAGAACAAACATTCATTAACAATATAATTCCTTTTTTATATTATTTTAAATGTGATTTGAAATTAACGATGTAGATTTTGTTTGATAAAATCAAATCGAAATTAAATAACTTTTATAACGGTAAATATAATTAAATAACAGTTGAAAATCAGGGCCGGTTATTAAGGGGCCTGCGATCAGGGTCCAAACCAATATAGAGCCTGAAAATTTTTTAATTTTTTTTATATATATATATTAAAAAAAATCTGAATGTTTGTTTAATAAAGGGTCTGCTTAAAAGGGACTAGTCTAAACAAATATAAGGCCCAATTAACAAGCCCAAGTGACTAGTCGAATAGGGCCCAAATTTTTTATCTTGAACAGGGCCAAAAAAAAATTGTGTGATTTTCGGAGACGGCCCTGATCATCATCATTATCATAATCATACTCACTCAGTAAATACCACCAATAATATTCGATATTTGTTTGTTTTTAATATCTTTTATATGTTGTTATGTATTCTACAATTAATTGATATCTTTTTAACGGTTAAATGTTATAGAAAAACAATTAGCATGCAACTAGTCAGAATGAAAACGATTAGAAGAACAAAACAATACTATGAACAACCTGGAACCATATCAATTAACAACACATAAAAAGGAACTAGATAAACCAAATTTTGTAAATAAGATCCAAAAAAAATAATAATAATAATCACGTATAACATCTATTACCACTCCCGAACCCACAAGACCAAAAGCTAGAAACATCATATTAGAAGGATTATAACTATAAGCTAGATTTAATATTGTATTATATATAGATTAATATGTAACATTAATATTAGTATTATGGTTATAGTTAGATAATATAGATATGGGCGGTTATCAAAACCTGCCGTCATGTATATATACATATTTGTAACATTTCTGCAGATTCACCTATTCGAATACGAACATTCATATCATTAAATCCTTAATCTGATCTAATATAGTGGTATTAGAGCCACATCAATCCAGAATTCATTAGATTAAATCTCGAAATTCATCAGTATATTCAATCAAAATGACAACGACAAATGGAGGAATTCAAACTCAAATCCCTAAACTGTTGGGACAAAATTACTTCCACTGGCATATTCAAATGAAGGTGTTGTTGGAATCTCAAGATCTGTGGACAATTATAGAAGAAGGATATAGAGAACCCGCCGCCGGAGCATCGGAGAGTGATCGAAATAATCATAAAGAAATCGTTATGAAAGACAAGAAAGCACTGCACATCATGTTTCAAGCGGTCAGTGACACAATATTTGAACGAATTGCAACAAGCAGAACTTCAAAGGAGGCATGGGATATTCTGCATAAGGCTTACCGGGGAGAACACAGAGTCAAGACGGTAAAACTCCAAACTTTACGCTATGAATTCGATGCATTAAGAATGAAAGATAGCGAAACAATAGAAGAATATGTTAATAGAACGACAGTGATAGTCAATCAATTACGGTTAAATGAAGAAAACATCACTGAACAACGAATTATTGAGAAAATCCTTCGAAGTTTAACAAGAAAATATGAAGCGGTAGTCGTAGCAATAGAAGAATCTAAAGATCTGTCTGCATTATCTACTGAAGAATTGCTAGGAATATTACAGTCCCATGAATTGAGACTTAAACAATACGATGATACTCCAATGGAACAAGCATTCCAAATACAAAACACAAGTCAGGATCGGTCAAGATCCTTTAGATCAGACAATTACGGTAGAGGAAGAAGTAGGGGAAGGGGTAGAAATTATGGACAAATACGATGCTACAACTGTCAAAAGCTGGGACACACGACATGTTTTTTTCAGAAAAAGGATGATGATGATAAGAGTAATAGTGTTTTAATGCATGAAGAAGACAATGATGAAGGAAACGATGAAACGTTATTTATGATTTTCAATAAGGAAGAGATCACCAAAGAAGATTGCTGGTATTTAGACAGTGGATGTAGCAATCACATGACCGGAAATAAAACATTATTTACTACTCTAAACGAGTCAGAGAGAAGGGAAGTTAGAACCGGTGATAATAAGAGACTAGAAGTCCTAGGAAGTGGTGATGTAACAATCAAAGTGAGAGGTGTGGAGAAGAAGGTACCCAATGTCTTCTATGTAGAAGGGTTAAAACATAACCTTTTAAGTGTAGGACAACTCGTGCAAAAGGGTTATGAAGTAAACGTTCATAATCGCGCATGTGATATCAAAGATCCGACAGGGAAGTTCATAGGAACTGTTAAGATGACTGGCAATAAGATGTTTCCCTTGAACTTGAATTATGATGTTATTCCACGAGTATGCAATATGATGACTCAAGAACCGTCGGTGTTGTGGCACAAACGATATGGACACATTAATTTCGAAACACTCCATAATATGGGAACAAAGGAAGTAGTAACAGGATTTCCCAAGATAAGCTCCAAGTCTCCACAAAGTACCTGCGAAGGATGTTTATTCGGAAAACATGCCAGAAAATCCTTTCCGAAACAAACCACATGGCGTGCAAGCAAGCCTCTACAACTTGTGCATTCAGACATTTGTGGCCCCATGAGAACGATTTCTATTGGAGGTTGTAAATACTTTATAACCTTTATAGATGATTTCTCGAGAAAAACTTGGGTCTATTTTTTAAAATTAAAATCAGATGCCTTAGTCTACTTCAAGACATTCAAAAGTTTAGTAGAAAATCAAGGTGATAGTAAAATAAAAAGGATTACGTACTGATAGAGGAGGAGAGTATTGCAGCCATGATTTTCAAAATTTTCTCAAAGAAAATGGAATTCGTCATCAACGCACCACGAGTTATACCCCGCAACAAAATGGAGTTGTCGAATGGAAAAACAGAACACTGATGGAACTTAGCAGGAGTATGTTAAAGATGAAACAAATGTCTCAGATTTACTGGGCTGAAGCGGTGGCATGTGCCACGTATCTTTTGAATTGGGCTACAACCAAAGGAATACAACACATGACACCACAAGAAGCATGGAGCGGAAGGAAACCCGATGTATCACATCTAAGGATATTTGGAAGTGTGGCATATGCTCATGTACCCAAACAGCATCGAGGAAAATTAGATGACAAGACGGAGAAGACTATAATGATAGGCTATAGTGAGCATAGCAAGGCATATAAGCTTCATGATCCAATAACAAACAAGATCATTATTAGTCGAGATGTACACTTTGATGAAAGTCAAGACTGGGAAAGTTCTCAAAGAGATGGAAAAGATTCAAGTTTACATCTAAACTATCCAGATGATGACGAAACTGGTGGAAAGACAACTGAAACAAACAACATATCCGCTGCTGAAGAAAGTCAACAAACAGTTGACATTGATGCTGTGGATCTGAATGAGTTACATGATGAACAGACTAGTAATAATCGTGCTGCTGATCTGAGTGAACCATATGAAGAACAAGTTAGTGACAGTGGCCGAGAGGAGGAAGATTCGTCTTCATCTACATCAGAAAATGAGGTATTAAGGACGAGAGATATCTCAAGTATATACGAAGAAACACAGGAAGTTACAAAAGAACAAGTGGATGACTTATACAACGCTCAACTAGCAACATAGGATGCAACAAATTTCGTGTTATATGCGGATGCAGATCCAACATCATATGGATAAGCTCATAGAGAAAGTAAATGGAGGGAAGCTATGGATAGGGAAATGGAGTCAATACATCGAAATGAAACCTGGGAACTAGTAGAACCACCTAATAATCAAAAACCAATAGGTGTGAAATGGATTTTCAAGACAAAATATGACGAATACGGGAATGTGAGCAAATACCAAGCACGATTAGTGGCAAAGGGTTATAATAAAAAATATGGCATCGATTATATTGATGTTTTTGCACCAGTAATTCGTTTTGACACTGTCAGATTGATCTTGGCTTTAGCTGCTCGCAATAACTGGTACCTACATCAAATGGATGTGAAAACGGCGTTTTTGAATGGTAACCTGAATGAGCAAGTTTATACTGAGCAACCAGAAGGATACATTAAACCTGGAGAAGAACATAAAGTATGTCATCTAAAAAAGGCCCTGTTTGGACTAAAATAAGCTCCAAGAGCATGGTATAGTAGAATAGATGAATTTTTTTAGATCGAATGGATTTAGAAAGTGTGTTTATGAACACACCTTGTTCATAAAAACCACAAAAAGTTCGAAGATGATTGTGTGTCTTTACGTAGATGATCTTATCATAGCAAGTGATTCATTAGATATGATAAATCAATTGAAGACATCAATGAGACATGAATTTGAAATGACAGACTTAGGAACTCTACATTACTTCCTAGGTATGGAGGTTAAGTATGAAGATGGAAATATACTAGTATCTCAACAGAGATATGCAAAAGGATTACTCAAGAGGTTCAAGATGGAAAATTGTAACACAATTTCAACACCAATGGAATATGGTCAACGATTAACTAAAGATGATCCCGAAGAAGAAGTAAATCAGAACATGTACAGAAGTCTTGTGGGAAGCCCGATGTATCTTACAAATACTCGTCCTGATATTATGTTCGTTGTAAGTAAAGTCAGCCGTTTCATGGAAAGACCAAGAAGAAGTCACTGGGAAGCCGGAAAAAGGATTTTGAAATACATAAAAGGAACGATAAATCATGGCCTAATCTACTCCAAAGGAAGTAAAGGAAAATTAGTGGGTTACAGTGATAGTGATTATGCTGGAAATACAGACGATAGTAAAAGCACATCCGGGTATATTTTCAATCTGGGATCTGGAGCAGTTGCTTGGCAATCGAAGAAACAGAAGGTGGTTGCATTATCTTTAACTGAAGCAGAATATATATCGCTATCAATGGCCGGATGTCAAGCACTTTGGTTAAAGGGAATACTTAACGAACTTCACATAAATATGGACTGCCCACCAACTATCTATTGTGATAACAAGTCAACAATATGCCTGGCCAAGGATCCAGTTTATCATGGGAAAAGCAAACACATTAGGGTTAAATATCACTTCATTCGAGATCTAATAAAAAATGATGAAATTGAGGTTAGCTTTTGTTCTACGAAGGAACAAATTGCTGATATTCTCACCAAAGCATTGCAGCCAAGGGACTTCAAGCGAATCAAGGAGCTTCTGCACGTGAATCCAATCTAGCTTATGGGAGGGAATATTAGAAGGATTATAACTATAAGCTAGATTTAATATTGTATTATATAGATTAATATGTAACATTAATATTAGTATTAAGGTTATAGTTAGATAATATAGATATGGGCGGTTATCAAAACCTGCCGTCATGTATAAATACATATTTGTAACATTTCTGCAGATTCACCAATTCGAATACGAACATTCATATCATTAAATCCCTAATCTGTAAATCTGATCTAATACATCACACCAGATAAGGAACCTACATTTCCCTTCCACCAACTACCACACATTTGCTTATAAATAAAATCCAAACTCGTTCTAGAATTGCGTTAGTTCATTTTATTTCGTAATTTGATGCCTTTACTACTTGGATACAGTGGGTCATACCTTTTATCAAAAAATACCAGCAATAACCATATCTATACCACTTTCCTAAGTATGGTCGTTTGAATTACTTACCTGGTGCTTATATGACTCTCAAATTGAGTCATAATCCTCAATCTGAACTTTTAACTCCTGGTGTGTTGAGTCCCCTTAAACTTTTTCCTTCATACGAGATTATCAAATACCAATCGATCCACAACTAACTCCGTCATTTTTCTTAGTAGATGTCCCCATTCCTAACCTCCAAATACTAAAGGTCACCCTATCGTCAAAATCATCATTCTTTGTATCCAGCGAATTTATTTCGAGCCGAGCTCGAGTAGCTTTGCTAGTTTGCACCCCTAAGTTTGGGCTGCTGCTGAGTATTCTATATGGACGGGCAGGGGCGGATCTAGTGTATAATAAGGGGTAATGCCCGCTACCCCTTGGCGCTCCGGCGGTAGTGTAAAATTAGTGTAAATTTTGGAAAAATTTGACGTTTTTTCTATTTCGTTACCGCTTATTTATAAAACGTTACCGCTTGGCGCAAATCCTAGATCCGCCACTGTGGACGGGCCAGGCCAGGCTAGGCTTCGTGTATGCAGTGTGTTGCTGCTTGATATATAAAAGGGTGAGAAGTACGAGAACACTCTCATTCGCTCATGGGAAGTTTGTGAGAACAGTTCTCTGATCTAGAAAAATCTAGGGTTTCACTCAATGTTTTGATCATTCTCAAACGTCTTGTTCGTGAGTTTGTTTAGGGTTCTTGTAAGGTGTTCATCACTTTGATGATCGCCATTAGTTTGTAGTTTTTCTTGTTCTCAGATCTTTGGTTTGTTAGCAGATCTTTAGGTGTTCTTGTAAAGATATTTGGGTTAATCATAAAGGTTTGGGTTATTTGATCTACAACTTTTAACATGCTTCTTTGATCTCCTGTAGTCGTTTCCTCTGAGCATATACACTCTGTTCCAGAGTCTCATTTAACAGGGGGAAAAAAAAAATAAAAGAGAAGAAAATATAGAAAAACCATATTCCCGAGTTTTTTTTAAGGATAGGAGGGGAGGGAGAAGGGAATATATTTATCCTCTCAAATTGGAGAGATTAGGAGACAAAATATTATTAATTACTAAATTGCCCTCATATCTAATTAAAATGTTTTATGTTTAAAGGGTATAATGGTAAAATTGTTATTTTCTTTTCTTTTCCTCCTAACTCGGGAACACATAAAATGCTTGATTTCTTCTCTTTTCCTTTACTTTTCATTAAACTCGGGAACACGAAAAAAATCAAATCCTTTCCTTCCTTTTCTCTCTTAATTTATTTTCCTTCCCCTCCCCCTGTTAAATGAAACTCGGGAACACAGTGATAATGACTTTAAATCGAGTGCTAATACAATAGCAATATCATAACAAACGAAACCTATACCGACCAAATTCCCCCACAAAACAAACCGAACCGACACCGAGCGGATCCCACCGCATTGCACGAGCAAAACCTCCTAGTTAGCATATTATATATACGAGCGCACCGAAATCGGTCGAGTTTCTATGGTTTTCTTTTTTGTTTACCTTTTCTTACCTTTCTTATTTACTATATTGTTTTACCTTTTCTAATTATTTTGATATTTATAGCCGAGTTACGACGCAAATAGCATAACACATTTAGATATCAATTTATTTTATTTTACAAATTTATTTATCGGTTGTCATGGTGTGCTATACGTTCTGAATTCCAACAGCGTCCCTGCGCAATGCACGGATAACTACGACCCTAGTTATTATAAAAATAAAGTTACCATTCATAATCCTTTGTCAACAATTAAAAACAATAACAAATATAATTTATTAGAGAAATTTCAAATTATGTGATAAAGAAATATGATTTAAAAAATAAAAATGAATTATTAAAAACAAAAAAAATATAAATGATAAAAGAAATATGGTTTTAAAAAAGTAAAATAAAAAATAAAATATGGTAAAACTTAAAAGTAAATACAATAATAAACTACTATAATATTAAAGTTTATTATTATATTTACAATAATAAAATATTTAAAGCTATATATTATTATAAAAATAAAATTACTATTCATGGTCCTTAAAAAAAAATTAACTAACATAAATTATTAAAGAAGTATCAAACTAATTTACAAAGGAAATATGATCTAAGAAAAAAAAAGAATTATTAAAAACAAATGATAAACGAAAAAGAAAATATGGTTTTAAAAAGGTAAAATAAAATATAGTAAAAGTAAATATAAAAATAAACTATTATAACAAGTATTAAGCACCCCGCGTTGCGGGGTGGAGGGGGTGGGGGGGCGTAAAACTATGTCAAATAGCATCAATGTCATAAGACGGCGGGGGACCACCAACACTTAATTTGCAGCGATAAAATTAGACCGAAACGTAAACATAGAAAATAATAACTAAGTCGATCTAGGACCCGCACATTATGACGAACTTGTCAAACAGGAAAAAATAGACGACGTAAAAACGTTGAACTACACACGTACATTGCATTGTATTAACTCGCAAAACTTAGAACGAAGCGTAAAGCAGAACGTAAAAATGTTGAACCACACACGCATGTTGTGTCGTGTTAACTCGCAAAATTTAGAACGAACCGTAAAACGAAAAATTTGCAAAATATGAAAAGTATATGAGACCAAAGTTGAAAGTAAAAAAGTTGTGAGGTTAATCTGAAAAGATGAAAAGTTTTGGGTTAAAAGTAATAACTAAAACAGTTTTGGGTTAAAAATAATTCATCAAATACTTTTGGATTAAAAGTAAAAAATCAACTTTATTTTTGAAAAACTCCTTAAACATGATGCACAATACATTATGCACAAATAATTGATAATTTATAGTATTTAAATTAAATTTAAGTATTAAATAATAGAATATTAAAAAACTATATATTATTATTATATAAATAAAGTTACCATTTAGGATTCTTCGTTAATAACATGTATATAATAATTATTACTTAAAATCAAACAATACTATAAGAATCTAATACACTACTCATGGGAATTAATAAAATAATCATAATTTAAAATCAAACAATACTATAAAAATTTGAAAACACTATTCATGGGGACTTTGTATTAATATATATAAAATAAAAATATATAAATGTAAATAAATATACTTAAAAGGCCATGTTGGTCAGCCAATCTGACATAGCTAAGTGTCGTCTTGTCGTTGGCCACAACAATTTTATGCCTTAACTCTTAACTTTGCTTATTTACGTGTTTAGTCCTTCTACTTTAGTTTTCCTAATATACATATTTAGTCCCTCAATTCAATAAATTTTATTCTCCATTAGTTAACTTTGCTTATATACATGTTTATTCCATCTATTTTAACTTTGTTGATATACATGTTTAGTCACTCTACTTTTACTTTTATTTAGTTAAGTATTGCCTTTTAGAGTTTTTTTTTCTCCCTAACGTGATGAACCAAAGCCAATCCTACTAAAAAATATTGTTTCCGCTTTCGGTGTTATCGGGACCGATAATTTTTTTCTTTTAGTATTTCGTTTGTTAGTGTTTTTTTATACATACATGGACGTTTCGACGCCCCTTTTCCAAAGATTTTATGTTATCCCTTTCGGTTGCTATACCAAGTGTCGGTATTATACTGATAATCAAACTCCCGCCGTAACACGCGGGTAAAATTACTAATTTAGTTTAATTTTATTATACTTGAAAGTTGGCAGAAAGTTTAAACATAATTACACAAAATTTCTTTTATGTTTATATAAATAGCATATTTCATCTTTCAAGAAACACTAGATAGCAGTGAGCTATTTAGCCGGGTCGTCTCGTGGGGTTGGTTCAATCTCTTCTCTTCACTCGACAAATGACTGATTCTTTAAAGGTTTCCCTGCAAAACGTACTACACCGGTGACTCGCTACAAGGAGGAGAAGATGGGGTTCTCCTTATAACCACCATCCGGAGTGATAATAAGTAATCGTTTTGAGGATAAATGTGTGTGTAAAGTGAAAGAGTAGAAGTCGAATCCTTAAATCTGAAGGTTGAGTCTTCTAGTTATAGCCGGAGAATTGTGAAGGAGGAGGACTGCCAGCTAGCCGTTGTTTGTCAGCTGTCCGACAAGGAGGAATATCCATTTTGTCCCCTCTGACACAACCAGGCCTGGTCGTGTACTGGAAGTGACGTGGCGGATGGTTATCCGCTCCAGCTCAGCGTCATTTTGTACCGGTTTCCGGTCTGTCCCATGAAGATCTTGCGACTGGCGTTGGCGCCTTGCCATTGGTGCCACCTGTTGTCCTTTCTGTCTGCTAAGAGCATTTTCTTGTCGCCAGGTGTCCTTTTCCAGAACCTTCTAGAACCTTCTGGATGTCTTCATATGGCGAGGTCGCAAGTTTGGAGTGGTGTGGTCCCGTTGACACGTGTCCATACGTGATTTGAGACCATACCTATTAAAGTCCACCAGTCCAGTGTGGCTTCTAGATAAGTTAATCAAATGGGAGAGATTTTGGATTCATAAGGTATTTTTGTGTTTGTGGGGGACATGCTTCAAGGTGTTGTATCATCATTACACTAATGAGATAACCAAATAAGCGTATGAATTTCGGCGTACCGAATTGAGCCACAAAATTGCAAGGATTTTGGCGCGCTGAGATGAGCCAAAAAAGCGCATGATTTTGGCTTGCAGAAGTGGTGCTGGTTGAGCCATGATAAAACCATGTTTCAAATTCCTACAATCATTTGCTATTAGCTCGCCCATGGGCAGTTCAACCTTTCTATATGTATCAAATATTAAACTTTGTCTTATTTGGTTTTTATTTAAACATTTGCATAACGTATCTAGTCCTTTTATCACTTTCATCTCATGTCAACAAGACCGAGGCTGTACTCTCGTTGGTCATAAACACTTATATTGAGTAAAGCTAGGCTCATTATTATTAATTTATGAAAATTGAAACTTCATGTATTGAAGCTAGTTAAGCTATCAAGAAGTAAAAACACACTATCTATTAAGTTAAAATTATACCATTGGTGCTGGTCGAACCATGATAAAATGGTCATTGATTGTATGGTTGTAAGAGAGGTGTGGGATGCTTCATATGACCACTTTTCGCTGGATAACTTTATATTGTGTGATAGTTTTTTTAGATTATATCTTTCTCAAATAAAGGTGTGTGGGGCTACGTTTGGATGTGAGCTTTGGAATAGAGAGAGTTGAAAGGTAGAGCTTTGGAGGAATTGATTGAATATATAAAGAGATTCTCCAAAATATTTTTCCATTCCAAGATTCTATAGATTTTTTTTGATGGAGATGGAATTGTAAACCGGCACGTATATGTAAGATTTAATACTAAATATGTTATAGTAAGTGTTTGATAGACACTAAGTTTGTGATAAAACAGATAAACGTGTATAAACATGATTTGACAATGAATATGATATTAATGATTTTTTTTCAAGATTATAACATTCTAACTATATGTTGTCAAACTCATAAGTAAGAAGTTTAATACGACAATTTATGTACACGTATGATTAATTTGACAATGAATGACATGGTAAGTGTTTGATAAACACTAAGTTTGTGATAAAAGCAGATAAACGTGTATAAACATGATTTGACAATGAATATGACATTTTTTTTGGAAGGTGACTTTCTATGTACTGGACCAGCGGTCACCGGGTTCATGTCAAAGACATTCCCCCGTCTAATGATTTTTTTTCAAGATTATAGCATTACTATATATAACAATTGCTGTAGGTCTTAGTTACAGTACAAGAATCGACCAAATTTTGAAGCTTATTTACAACCAGGGGTGGACCCATCCTTTAGCCAAGGTGGGCGGCTGCACCCCTTGAAAAAAAATTAGTGTATATTTTGGGCAAAAGACTCGACCGTACTCCTTGAAAATATAGTTGAACAACTCATTTGCACCCCCGACAAGTAATTTCTGGGTCTGTTTACAACAATGCCACAATTTCTTTTTGTCCTAACCTCCGATAGAGAAGACTAGAGAATCGTCTACGTAGAACTAGAGAAGAAGTAAAAGAGAGAATCGAAGCGATAAAGAGAGAGGGAGAGAGAGAGAGAGAGAGAGCGAACGGAAGGGGATCCGGCCATGGCCTACAGTAGGCCGCCCACCGTGTTTTGGTGACCGTCTCTGTCTTCTGCCCCCTTTTTCCAGTGGCGATGTTAATGGTGATGGTGGCGACTGGCGACCTTACCAGAATCGCCTAGGGTTCCAGCAGAACTCCGGCAAGTCAGATTTGTCGTACATGTCCCATTTTTAGCATAGATCGGCAAACGTCGAGGTATCGATCGTGTGGTAAGCTCCAACCCTATTGCTTCGTTTACTCCAGTGCGTGCAACTCTGGTTTCTGGTAGGTTAGATGCTCTACAAATCTCATAGAAGTCGTCAAAGGTGGTTGTTTCAAGCGTCAAAGATTGTTGTTTTAAGAATCTTGGTCACTTTTTGAACAAAATGAAATTTTTAACAAAATTACAAACCGTTGTGTTATTTTTTATACAAATAGTTATGTTTAAGTTATATTGTATGGGTCTACGATGATTTGTTTATGTTCTTATGCTTGTGTATTTATGTTGTTGTATGGCAGGGCTAATATTATGTTAGCTGATCCTTGGATTTTTTTTTCTTGGTAATAAATGGTGTTTTTTGTTAGACGTTAATAAAAGTTATGTTATAATGTTAGAAATTTAGATTTTGAGAAAATTGTATAATATGACCATGATGTTTTACCCTGAAAAAAATGACATGGCTATGCTCATGATAGTCACTTACCTGTGTGATTAAGGTTAGGCAAGTAGCGAGAGTATGAACGTATACTTAAGCAATACCGAGATACACATTAGAAATGTTATTACTACACATCTCAATGTGATGCATCAGGACACCTATCGGAATCGTCATCTCGCGAGGTTGTCGGTATTTAGACAATGTTGTATCAGCAACTAATGGCTATAACCACAACTGGTCGGAGTAAAGGTTAGGGCGAATTTTTGGCAATTATGAGATGAGTTCTCACCCTTAATGAAGGTGCGTTAAGCCATCGTTTTAAAGATCTATTGCATGTGCCCGCTGTAATATCTTTTTTTCACCACTTACTTGATATACTTTATCTTTATGGTAGTTATTCCACAAATCAATTGTACAATTTTGTTTTAGCATATACCAACACACTGCAAATATCTTTTTGGCTTGAAATTATACTGTTGATGAAAAATGCACATAATATAAGAACATGGAGATCACTTAAAGTTAGCAGGCTTCACAAACATTTGCAGATGAATACTTGAAAAAGGTTATTCGTTTAGATGGTGTATAAATTCACTTTTTTGTTTTACATGTTTTTGTCGTCGTTTACTTACTACTTACAACAGTTTTACGACCCACGCCCCGCAACGCGGGGTTAAACACTAGTTCTAATTACATGTTGTCAAACTCATAAGTAAGAAGTCTAATACGACAATTTAAGTACCCATATGATTAATTTGACAATGAATGACATTATTGATTGAAATTTTCAAGATTATAATGAGATGATTTTATATTACCTTCTAGGGTAAATTACAGATTTCCTCCTTTATGTTTGTATCGGATTGCAATGGATAATCTTTAACTTCAATAATTACAGTTACAATCCTTTATTCATAAAACTCATTACATCTTTCGTCCTTTAGCACTAACCAAGTTAAAATTTTCAGTCATATCTAATCAGTTAAGGGTAGTTTAGTCATTCTACTAAGAGTTAAATGCTTGGTTGGTCCCTGTGGTTTTCAAAAATTGCAGACTTGGTCCTAGTGGTTTACTAATTACACGCTTGGTCCCAAAACTTGTCAAAAATGTACTCGGTTAGTCCCCAGCCCTAACATCAGTTAAATTTCTCAGTTAACTATGTGTGAAATGACTATATTACCCCTGAATAATTAAAAGAAATAAAAAAATATATAAAGAACTCATCTTCTTCAACCTCTTTCTCATCTCTTCCTTTCCCTATCAACCACCACTCCACCAGCCACCATCTAGTGACACCACCACCACCTAACCACCGCCACCACTGGTTCACCACCATCAGCCGACTAGCACAACACAGCCCACAACCTCTCCCCAGTTTCAAAACCCATATCAAAAACCCCTAATTTCAATCCTAATTAAAACCCACCACTGGTTCACCACCATCAGCCGACTAGCACAACACAGCCCACAACCTCTCCCCAGTTTCATAACCCATATCAAAAACCCCTAATTTCAATCCTAATTAAAACCCACCTCAATTATCATTTGTACGGAATCGAAATCCGATGCTCCAGACTTCAACCTGATTTAGGTAATTGATAACGAAACAAACTGTTTACAAAACTACAATTAACTCAAAACTCATAATCACTTCTCCTAATACTTAAACCATACGCTAACTAATTGGATCATATTCTAATCAAAACAAACAAAAACTTATCTACACAACCAATTTCATCAAATCAGAAACCCTAGAAAACAGTAACACGAGTTGTAAAACATTACATATAGCGAGTAGAGGACAAGGTCCAT
Source organism: Helianthus tuberosus (assembly GCA_030545235.1). NCBI lineage: Eukaryota > Viridiplantae > Streptophyta > Magnoliopsida > Asterales > Asteraceae > Helianthus > Helianthus tuberosus. Next base: position 120,242,338 of record CM060429.1, read on the forward strand.
TATCATTCTGCAGTATAATCGGAGTATCTCTTCCAAAAAACTGAATTAGTTTCGTTTTATGCATCGGTTCTTTAACCGTCGGTAAATCTTCACGATTCGTCTGTTGTTGTTCCGACAACGAAGCCATTTGTGATTGATAGTTTTAGCGACGCTTTGGGAGAAGTGGAGACAGCGTGTTGTATGTGTAGGTGTGTGTTTGTGTGTGTTTTGGAAGGTCAAAGAGAGTGGATTGGTGGAGAAGAAGATGCCAGAGAGAGAGAGAATCTGGTGATCCAGTGGTGGCGGTGGTTAGGTGGTGGTGGTGTCACTAGATGGTGGCTGGTGGAGTGGTGGTTGATTGGGAAAGGAAGAGATGAGAAAGAGGTTGAAGAAGATGAGTTCTTTATATATTTTTTTTATTTCTTTTAATTATTTAGGGGTAATATAGTCATTTCACACATAGTTAACTGATAAATTTAACTGATGTTAGGGCTGGGGACCAACCGAGTGCATTTTTGACAAGTTTTGGGACCAAGTGTGTAATTAGTAAACCACTAGGACCAAGTCTGCAATTTTTGAAAACCACAGGGACCAACCAAGCATTTAACTCTTCTACTAACTTAATTAAAGAAAACAAAAACCCAACATTAAAAGCCTACTTCTATCTCTTACCTTTTTCATTCTTTCCCTTTCTTTTTTCACCACCACCACCACCACCACCACCACCAATCTCTCTTATCTAAATCTCAGGTCTCTCTCTTTCCAACCAACCCCACCACCACCTAATCTGCCACCACCACTGTGACAACCACTAGAAGCCCTATAAACCCATGTTTATAACTATACAAATGAGATTCCTTTGCTTCTTCAACACTGATCCACAAGTTAAAAAGGGGGGAAATATCTATACTATTATAAAAAGGAGAAGTGATGTACACACATGTAATTTTACATGGCGTCCATCATTTTATATGCAATATGTACAATTAATAAAAGCTTGTTTTGAGAGGGTAAAATGGTAAAGGGTTCAAGTTTTTAAGACACTAAGAGGGTAGAATAGTAATTGCACTTGAACTCCATACTCTCGCACACACAATTCTTTCCTTCTCTGCCCTCAGCAAACCTAATCGACACCCTGTAAATGAAACCCCCATCTCGGTTGTTGAACATCAATCGTCGTCCTTCAATGCTATATTCACTACCTTTCTCTCTGGTAAGCAACTGGTAAGTTGCAGATGATTAACTCCATCCATTTTCTTTTATTCTTCAAAATCAAACCTAATAAAGCCATCGTTGCTTCAGTCCTAATCGATTCTTATATGTTATAAAGGAGCTTTGTCTCTCAAGTTTCAACACATCCGGTGACCTTTGGTTCGAAGTGCTTTGGGTCCGGCGAGAAGGAGAGTCCCAATCGCGGCCAGGGTTTTGCAGTGTTGAATTTCCGGCGACCTGAAATGGCCTCTCTCCATTTTTTTGTTTCGCCTCTTGCCTTTGGTTCTGTTCTGATCGGTATAAATTTATTTAGGGTTTTAATTGAAGGTAAGTTCTTTTATCTCAGAATTTTTTTCTCTGCATGTTGAAGGTTAATTTTTGGTTCAGGTGGTTGAATTGTCGTTTGTTTCTTTGTTAGGTTTTAGCAGCAATCTCAATGAACGTGGGTTATGGGGAGCGTCTAGGTTGCGTGAAATAGGGAGCCCAGGGGTCCGGACTCTCAATCGATTTTGAGTCTCCTTGGTTTACTGTACCAGATTAAAGGATGTTGAGGACTATGGCTCAGATTTTAACCTTGTTGTAGTGATTACAGCCGCTCGACAAAGCCCACAATTTTTTGGTTAGTGAGCTGGTTTTATTTGTTTTCTATAGAGCTTTATACGTTACAAAAATATAATATTAGTATCTTCCTTTAATCTTCAATGTTTGATTTGTCATATAAAAAGTGTATTTTGATGTTTGTTGCCTGTAATGGTAGTTGGGATGAGAGAAAAAAATCTGTTAACCTTGATTTCTTTAAAGAAAAATAAGATCATAGCTTTGCTATTGAGATAATATAAGCTTTGTAATCATCTTTTACGCACTAAGTAATTAAGAGAGGGGGGCCTATCGGTGATGGGGACGACCGTGAAACTGCGTCTTCAGGCGGCGGCGATGATGGTTTGATGAACACCTGTTACAGGTTCTACTTATTTTGATATCCATTGATTTTTAGGTTTTGGTCATATCACTTGAACCCCTTTCAGGAAAAATCATGCACCAGGACTAATATGGATCTGCTTTGGTTTAAAAAATCTTTCTGCAGATGAAGCGTTGGGTTTCCCTCGATTTTAAGACGCCGCCAGTGATGGTAGCGATGGGTTGCTTAGATTGAACATCTGCCCTATTTGATGACGATTAGGGTCCAGAGTAGGCGATTCACAACTCTAACTAATTCCCCCTAAAATTAGGTAAGTATTGCTTAACCGTATTTGATTCAAGTTATTGTGTGCCTGATTTTGAATATATTTTTTCGCATTGAATTCGATTTTAGATCTTTCAGATTTTGTATAACCTAATTCATTTTAAATTCTATTCAGGTTTTATGTGGGTTTGGTTCATTTTGGGTTAATCGATCCCACATTAATGTTTTCATGGAATTAGCCATGATCATCAAGAAGTTGAATCAAAAGTGGGAAATGTTTCGAATAAAATCCTTTTATATGTTGTAGATGTTGTAGATGTTGTAGATCGAGGTTTTAATTATGCTTCAACAGATCTTGCAGCTCTGTGGTTAGTTTTTCTATATAAACTCTTGTATTTATTAGCCAACATTAGATTAGGTTTAACTTTTTATTTATGATTTAAGGAGTATTTCATGTCGTATGTAGGTGTTCTCTTAATGAGGAAAATGCTAAGTGGATAATATACGTAGGCTAGAGAGAGCACTTTGAAATGTTTTTCATTGTAAGTCAATTTTACACATTATAACATTTTTTTAAATGAAATTCAATATTAATGGAACTAAACAATTTTTTTTTCAGGCTGCTAAGTGTGCAAGGTGGCTACCAACAATCAGGGTCCGGAGTAGGAAGACCCGTAAGACAAAGGCGGCTTCCATGCTGCTGTGGTATTGGTATGGGATGGTGCTTGTAAGTCGTTATCTTTATAAATTCAAACTACTATTGATCATGATTTAGCACGTAATAAGGACAATTGATGCGTTAAGTTGATCTAATCTGGCCAATTTTTTAAAGATTCATAATTGGTTTCTTCTTGGCTGCAATACCATGGTACGTTGGAGCATTCATTCTATTATACGCCAGATATGATCGCCGTGAGAAACCTGGATATATTGCATGCCTAATCACTGTAAGATAGCGAATGGTAATATTGGAACAATTGCTGTGATATTTGGTGTTACCTTGTTGTAGGCTATTTAGTGAAAGACCCAAAAAAACGTCCCTCTTCCGAGAAGCTTCTGAAGCACCCGTTTTTTAAACATGCAAATACCGCTGATTATCTAGAGCGTTCCATACTTGATGGTCTTTCTCCGTTAGGTGATCATTTTAGGATGCTAAAGGTGGACTGCTAATCTCAATCTTTGACTTCTGTTATCATTAATCGTGTTCTGATTATGAGTTTACTATTTTTACTATCTTTTTTAAGGCCAAAGAAGCAGATCTTCTTGTACAGAACAAAGAATTATACGGAGATAAGGAACAATTATCACAGGTTATAATGCTGGAATCATTTACTCATTTTCATACGCCGATTATTTTGCAGAATATCTGATCATATTTTTTTTATATTTGCAATATGCAGCAAGAGTATATAAAAGGAATTAGTCCCTGGAATTTTAACTTGGAGGACATAAAGAATCAAGCTGCACTTGTATGTATATAAATTATAAAGTTGTAACATGAAACGTTCGGTTTTCCACTTTAACCCGATTCCTTTATGGCAGATCAATGAATATGACGAAATTTCAAATCTAGAATAACCAAAAACTTCAAACCAACAAAATGGGATCAATGATAATTATTCAGATGCTAAATCTCAAGATACAACTGATGAAATTGTTAACTTGGAGAGTTCATTTGCATCGTTTCCTACTCCGTCTCTTCAAGCACTTAAGTAAGATTATACGTTTTTATTTTTTTAGTATCTTGATTCACATTTGTGAGTAAAAGAAACGAATAGTAAAGTTTTACATTAATACAGGGGATGTTTTGATATCTGTGAAGATGATGTGGCAACTGTCAGCCCAACTGAACAACCCCCTGTACAGCTGTCAATGAAAGCTAGCGACCAAGAACCCGATAAAGACGACGACGTTAAGCACCTTGGACGAATTAAATCTTTACAAAAAACAAGTATCCCCGGACCAAGAAAATATATGAGCGGTTCACTGCTACCAGATAATGTTAGTCCTCCTAAAAAGTTAACGAGCAACGGTCAAAGGTAATTACTTTCCAAAATAAATAATTCTGAAACATATCTGGGTATTAATTTATATTAAAATGACTATGAAGGGACCTTCACCAACTGAAGTTTCAAGTGGAACGTAGTAGCAGTGGCCCAATACAACATATTCAGAGGAATAGTTTGACCAACTCTTTGTCAGGTAAGTCTTCATTCACTTGTCTTATTCTTTTTCTTAGAAATTGATATCTTCACTTGAGTTGAACGCGTTATTTTCCCTTGATGAGTTCAGGCTTCCTTCATGGCTGGAAGGAATGTAAGTGTTTAATCAAATTTTCTATTTTTATTTTCCTTCATTGAAATATTTGTAATTATAATCTAATAATTTTGATTTTATCTATTAAAGGAGCATGGCTGAATATCTTCCCACTTTAGAGGAGATGCTTGAATCACAGGTTAGCATAAATCTTCTATATTCACTGGTCAACACTTTTTACTCTTCTATTTATTTTTACGATTTTTTTTTCTTATACAAATAGCAGATGCTGTCTCATCAATCGAAGTTAGAAGGAAATTTATTACAACATTGGCTATTCCCTTTGGAAGACCACTAAATAGTTACTTATAAACTTTTGTATTCTCAAAGCCTTCATCTACAGTGTAATTGTACTCCCAATTAAGTACTTACTTATAAACATTTGTAAAGTGAACTCATTCTTACCCAAAATAGCGATATTTACATGTTAAAAGGATTGTTGATTCAAGCTCATACGAGAAAGATGTTTTGGAGTCGCAAGCAGCTGATGTGAGTGCATGTGAAAAGTTATCCTAAGAAGCTGACTCGATCTTGAAACGGCTTAAGGTGGTTGGAACGTATGTCGAAAACAAGAAGCGAGTTTTAGTGACACTATAATTTTCTGTGATATTAGTCGGGATACCCGCCGCAACACGCGGGCATTCCAACTATTATACAAACACACATGTATATATGATTTTTTAACGTTTTAGGTTTAAATTATGTTCTCGGCCCATATTCTCGACTCCGCTGCAACGCGCGGGTTTCCCACTAGTTAAAGAAAGTTAAAAAGATTGAATTTTTAACAAAACCCATTTCAGAAATCAAATCGGATGTAATAATTAACCTTGCACTATGCATAGAAGCAAGCATACTATGCATAGAAGCAAGCATCTGATCCAACATCTGAATCGAGCAAACCAACCTCTGAATCAAGCACATCCGCACCTCCGAATCAAATGGGATGTAATGATTAACTCAATAGAGCAAACCAACATCTGAATCAAACACAAGCACACCATTCCACTAGCCTCCCAAACTTCGATTTTGCAGATCTGGGATCTTGTCACCATTCCACCAGCCACTGACATCAATCCACAGCTGCAAAGAAAAGAGAGACGTGAAGTGAGAATGTTAGGCGGTGATGGTGCTTACGGTGGTGATGCTAGGGCGGTGGTGGTGGTCGGTGGCAGGGGTGGTGGTGGTGAGGAGCTTAGGTTACAGGGTTAGAGAGAGAGAGAGAGTTGAGAGTGTGAATGTGTGAGTGTTTGGTTTATAAATATAAATAATTTTTTTTTGTTTTCTTCCTTTTTTAAATATATTTTTAAGTAAATGGGTAAATGACAAAACTACCCTTAACTGATTAGATTTCACTGAAAATTTTTAACTGAAATTTTTTAACTTGGTTAGTACCAAAGGACGAAATATGTAATGAGTTTTCCGAATAAAGGATTGTAACCGTAATTATTGAAGTTAAAGGCTATCCATTGTAATCCAATACAAACATAAATGACGAAAACTGTAATTTACCCTACCTTCTAACTGTTTGTTGCCAAACTCATAACTAAAAGTTTAATACAACATTTAAACAATGCATTGCGACAAGCCGACAACTAAATAATCGCATGAATCGTCGACAACTCACAATTTCCTTATTAAATGGGAATAACGAAAAGAAAATCAATCGTCGACAACTTACAATTTCCTTATTAAATAGGAATAACAAAAAGAAAAATCAAATTTTAGTTGAGATTTATTGTCTTTTTTTCGCGTGTGTTTCACCAAAATGGGAATAACGAAAAGAAAAATCAAATTTTAGTTGAGATTTATTGTCTTTTTTTGTGTCTTTCACAAAGGCGGAACCAGGGAAACAAAGGTTGGTAGAGTGGGTTTGGAGCCAAATATGGTGGAGGAAAGCTATTGGAAGTTTTAGACGAGCGGTTAAATGGCGATTTTGATGAACACGAAATGGGGTGTTTGATGGTAGTTGGTTTGTGATGTTTTAATCCTGACAGTAGCGAGTGGCCGTCGATAAAACAAGCTATATGTGTGCTAAATTTTGAAGGTCCCCTGCCTAGTCTCCCTGATAAACAACTAGTGCCCATGTATTTTATACCCACCAATGGCTATGTGTAGGTTTGTCACACCCCAACCGATGGCGGAAACATAGGGATGCGGCACTAAGCGTTCTGATTGCTCATGAGATTCCATAACACTAGATATTTCGATATAGATTAAATTCATTTCATAATAATATTGTCTAAGTATCCATCACAAAAACATCAATTACAAAACATCATCAAAATAGTTTCAAGTTTCTAATTTAGCTATGATGTGTTTCTAAGCAGCATCCTAGCAAGTTTCATGAGTCCTAGCATCCTATCAGCCTGCAACATGTATTAAAATAGAGAAAGTACAAAACGTACCAACGAGTATACAAGTTTGAGTTTATAGCATAATAGATTAAAAGTCTCATATCCATAATGTAAATGATAACAAAAATAGTTTCAGCCATGCTAGTGTTCGTAGTCCAAGTGATAGCCCAAGTGTCCCGATGCTTTGGTGTTTTCCCAAGACTCAAGGAAAACTAGAATCCTCCTAACAATACCCCCGAGAATAATGGGGAGGTGCATCTTCCTATAGCGCTACTATTGTTAAGGCGGAACTACACACAAGGATTAAACGTTCACATAGCACAAAGAATCAAGAATCAAGAATCACAAGTTTCACATTCACATAGGATAGAGTTTAGATTCAAAAGTATTAAGTTTCATAGAATACATGTTGCATCCCAAAAGTTTATAACGAAAAGGGATCGAGTACACTCACAGTGATTGCTTAACAATATGAACTGTTATTGGATCAAAGGGAGCTCTTTAGGGTTAGCCTGATTAGATAATAACAGATAAGTGCCGGACAAAATAATGAGATTGCACAAAGTGTCGGATCAGTCATCTGATCGGATGGCCGTTCGATCGGACGACAGTCCGATCGGATTGCCATTCGATTGAGGTGACCATTGTGAGTGAAGGGACGGATTGCCATCCGATCGGATGGTCATTCATACGGATGGCCATTCGATCGAATGGTCATCGATCCAAGTGTTGAGATTCCAAAATGTTAAGCCAAGAGTTCAACTCAAGTTATTTCGATCGGATGGTCATCCGATCGAACGACAGTTCGATCGGATTGCTATTCGATCATGGTGGTTTCCAAAGTTTCAAAGTTTCGAAGATTCAAAGATTCAAAGTTTCAAAAAGATTCCAAGTGTTTAAAGGTTATGAGACACATGCCACTCCAATCGGATGGTCGTTCGATCGGACGGCAGTCCGATCGAATTGCTATTCGATTGGGAGGCCTTGTCCCGTTCACACTCTTGTAAAGTTTCTAAGTTTCGATTCTAACGACGACCGCTCGGTACGTATTGAGATAATGGTTACCACATCAGTATCCAGCCAATCTGATCGGACAGGAATCACCCCAGTCCGTTCAGGTGTCTGTCTTTGACTGTGTTTATGTCGGAATCCGTACTCCGGTCATCTTCTCTGGCAACAATCCATTTCCAAACCGACTCCAGACTAATCATCAAGTCTACAGTCCGTTTAGGTCCAGATTCCACCTTTTCAAGTAAAGTTTTAAGAAAAGATATAAGAAAACATGAGTTTTAGCTAAAAAGTTTAGATTTAGTAAAGATTTGGTGTAAAAACACATGAAATTCCTTAGATCTGAGCTAGATCTTAACTAGAATAACATCACACCACAGTTTGTACAAACCGCTATGATGACGTCACCTTCAAGAGCTCAAATCTCAGAGATTTCACGGTAAAATGTGTGATTTCAAAGGAGAATAACGTAGTGAATAGTGTGTAGATCAAAGATGTACAAGAATCTAGTGTAAAACGTACCGAAGTCGCCGAGAAATGGGGGAAAAGTGGGAGTGCGTGCGTCTTGGTCGAAGGAGGCTGTCACATCAGTTGGAAATGATGTGACAGGTCCTATTTATAGTGTGTGTGAGGAGATAAGGAGGTGGTGTGGCACGGATTGGATGGCACTTCGATCGAATGGCCCTCCGATCGGATGGTCATCCGATCGGATTGCCATTCGGTCATGTAACACCCGTCATGATTTAATCGAGATTATAACAATAAACTAAGCATTTTACATGAAAATGTTCCCATTCAAAAACTTTTAATGATTTGTATACTTACATATTTAAACATTCCAAAATATAGTATCATTTGTCTACATAAGTCATTTTAAACATAAATAAACGACATCATTGCGGAAGCTTCAAAAGATGAGTGTTCGGTTCTTGACACTTGGCTTGACCATCATCCGAATGCTAACTATACCTACCTACATTCAAAACCAACTTAAAAGTTAGTTTTGATATTTTTAAAACAAGATTAAACGGGTACCATAATCATAACAAGCAAAAAAAATCAAACTTGTTTAAGTATTTTGGGCCCTCGCGGGCCGCGAAGAAGGTACAAGAATCCGTCGCGGGCCGCGACCGCTGTCGCGTGACGTGACGGTGCTTCCAGTTCGGTGTCGCGCGGCGCGACGCCATGATTTTGACAGACTGTTTGGTTTTTGATGCAGCATTTGCCCAGCTACAATACCTTACCAAATTCTAACTTAAAATTTGCATAACTTTCATTCTACTTATCCGTTTTGCGTGGTTCTTTTTCCTACGTGTTCAAAATTTAATTCTCCATCTCATGGAGTCAATACCTGATATTAAACTACTTCAAAAATTCAGATTTCAAGCTCTCGGCTTGAAATTCCTTTTTAACACTTTTGACCCGTTTATGATTTAATCAAACAAACTTTTTAATTACCTTTAAAATGTCATGCAAATCACATTATATCAGTTTACTAATATTCAAGGTTCAAATTACGGGTTCTTATGCAAATCTTAACTTGACCCGTTAAGGGTATTTAACATTTTCAAGCTTAAATCATGCTTCATTTTAGTTTACATTCCACCTTCATTTTTATACGTATTCCAAGGACTCAATTTAACAAAACGCTTATTTCTAAACAACTCTTAAAGGTTGTTTGCCCTATTTACCCCTCAAGGGCTTTTTGGTCAATTTTAGTCCTTCATTTTTGCGACGAAGGACTTTCGCTAATATTTGACCAAAATATCGCTTTTAGCTATAATTCTAAACATGCGTACCTGGCTCGGGTCATAGGATTGACCCGTTTAAATACCTTTCGCTATTAATTTCTAGTTAATAGCAATGCGAACCATGTGTTAATTCATGTGATCACAAAACTCAACAAGCGATCATCAAATATTATTGACAAATGGTGTTATGTAACACCCCGAAAACGGGTTTGGTAATTAAACCCCGTTAATACTAAAGAGCGGGTAGAATACCGTTAGCAGAAAAGATTAACCCTGAAATTATTAGGATTCCAATAAATAAGCCTAATAATAAATAAAAAGAGAGCAAACGACTTGAGAAGACAAAAGTTCATAAGGAGCCCGAGCTAACGGGACTTAAAAAAAAAAACCGGGTTTTTAACTTCCCGAACCTACAAAGTTGGCTAGGAATAATTAACCTAGTTAAGTAATATGAATTTAGGTGATAAACTGTGATGTAACACCCCGAAAATATAAATTCTTTTATTACTAATATGATGTCGGCAAATAAGCAAAATAAACTAACTAGGAATAATTCTAACCTAGTTAGATAGTGACTTATGAGTGGGTTAAACACTTAAAATAAAATAAAAATGAAATTGGAGGGACTAAAGTTGTCAAGTGTGAAACTTGACATATTAATATCTAAAATACACCAGACACACACTTGTCTGGTTCGTACTGCGACCAGGTTTCTCCCACAAACCCTAACTGGCACAAAATTCACAAATTGAAGGCTCAAATCCATCCCAAAACGAAATCTGAGCTTAGATTGGTGATCCCCATTGCAAGGAGATCATAAGGTATGTGAAATTTGATAGAAAATCACTACTTGAAATTCTGATTAACTTAGAGAATTCAGAAATTGTTGATGCATGTTTGTTATGTATATGATATAGGAACAATATAGTGTCTAGGAACAAACCCTAGACAAGTATATGATGAAATTAGGTCTAATTCTTGTGAATTCATGATCACCATGAAGTAAATTCAGATTTGTTGATGCTAAGTTCGTGCATGTGATGATTTTAGGGTTCTGATTTGCTAAACATAGTGTTATAATGTCATATACATGTTTTAATTGAAAGCTGAATTCAAACAGCTTCTGATCAGAATTTACAGCCGACTTGTATTGGCTGTAACGTGGACAAAACGTGATAAAAACATGTGTTTCTTGAGTCTAAAATATAACTCCAGGAAATATCTTTAAAACCCCACTGAAATGGCATTTTTTCAACGAAAATTGAATGTTTTATGAATTTTTCGGTATCGAAGGTTCAGGCTGCGTTTTCTGGCAGAATTTGCAGCCCATTACGAATGTCATAACTCAATTTAAGAATTGAATTATGATCTCAAATTTTTACTGTAGGTAGAATCAGGTAATTCCAAAAAGCTCCAATTGGAATTTCGTCAATCGGATAAACGAGGAATTTTAAATAAATTTTTTCGTAAGCTGCAGTCAGAAGTGACGAATCTGATTGCAGCTTAGTATATGAATTTTTATGAATTTTTGGTAAAGAGTTAGATCTTGAAATTTTAACACAAGGCCTAACCCTCTGAGAGGTATGTCACATAAAAAAATCATAATTTTTGAAGACTTGTAAACATGTTAAACAGGTCACCAAAAACAGCATATTTTCTGTGATATGAAACTTGATTGTTGATGTTATAAATTATGCCCACAATGTTCATATGTTGAAATTATGAATCAAGCGCGTAATTTCCTAGTTCGACTAATTACGTGTGATGTGGGGTAATACAAATTTTAATTATGAAGTCGATTTAACTTATATGCACATATCATATAATTAAGGGTAGTTAACTTTTGAAAAGTTAAACTAACCATGGACGGAGTCAAATAGTAGTTCTGACATAGAAAATACATAAGGCGGAATAGTCATGGTTATAATGACTAATCTAACCACCTTGTGAATTATGATGATAGTTTGACTCTTGACAAGCTAGATGGAGGCTTGAGAATGAAGCGGGTCAAACAGAGCAAGTACGAAAAGGAAAGCGTAATTTGGATGCGAGGTAAGTAAAAGCTTACACCCTTTTTTTAGTATACATCAGTTTTGTGTATTGAAAATTAATAAGGAAAAGTTAGTAATAGAATTACAATGTTCCGACGCAAATAATATGAGTCAGAACAAGTGTAATGGTGAGAAATCATAAACAATGGCAAAAAAGGGTAAATTGGTAAATTAGTTATGTGACGATGAACTAATAAGAAATTTTGAAACATTACGTTATGGTGTAAACTGGAATGGGTAAAAGGGCGAGATGGTAACTAGATATCATCTCATAATGGAAAATGGTCGTTCGGACTAAACGGGTCAAATGACATTGGCAAGATCATTTGACAATATTAATTGATGATCGCTTGTTGAGTTGTGTGATTACAGGAAATATCATACGGTTCGCGTTGCTATTAATTAGAAATTAATAGTGAAAGATATTTAAACAGGTCAATCCTATGACTCGAGCCAGGTACGCATATTTAGAATTATTGTTAAAAGCGATATTTTTGGTCAAAAGTGTTAAAAAGGAATTTCAAGCCAAGAGCTTGAAATCTGAATTTTTGAAGTAGTTTAGTATCAGGTTTTAACTCCCTAAGATGGAGAATTAAATTTCGAACGCGTAGGAAAAAGAATCGCGTAAATCGGTTAAGTAGATAAAAAGTTATGGCAAATTGAAGTTTGCACTTTGGATAAAACTAGAGCTGGGCAGAAAATGCAGGTCCAGATACGGACCTGCGGAAAAATGGTTTCCCCCGCGACTCGCAACGGGTAACGTTGTCTGGGTCGCGACACGCGACAGACGTCACGACAAGCGACATGTTGTGTTGAGTCTTTCGCGACACGCGGGAGACATAAAAGTCGAAAAAAATTTATTTTGATTGATAGTTTGATGCGTAGAACTTATTTAAACTTATATTTAAGTTATCAAAACTAACTTCTATGTTGGTTTTGATCATAGGTGGATATCTGGAGTACCCGGATGAAGATCAAGCGACGAGAAAGAACCGAACACATGAAAAAGAAGCTTCCGCACGGTGTGCCGTCGTAACTTTCGAATGACGAACTAAGTTACATTATGTTGTATTTTTAATTTGTAAAAGTTTTAATTAAATCGAAATTTTAAGACATATTTGTAGTCATAATTACAAGTTTATTTTCGTAATATATACGAAAACAGTTAAAATAATAGCAAGGGTGTTACAAGTTGGTAATCAGAGCTCAAAGTTAAAAGAGTAAGTGTGTTCGGTTCGAGGCTTGATCGCAAATCCGGTAAGTACAAGTATGTTAATGGTTTAGTATGATTAAAGTGTTGTGAACAACACATAGGGTTATCGTATAATATGCGTTACCTCAATTAAATCGATCAAGAATCGATATAGTTAACGAAATTACGTGCATTGACATGTATTCCAGAAAGCCTCGTATTATAATACGGGCAATTATTGATGTCGACATGACTAACTTTTGTGAATGTTTTAATTGAAGGACACTCGCATCTGAAGGTGACGAGAGTTGAATGAATTGCGGATATGACGGAGGAACGGTCCGAGGTATGACAAGCAGAGCATATTCATCAAGGACCTAAATCGCGTGACGATCGCGAACAAAGATAACGGCAAGAGAAGCCCGTAAGGGCAAGCATTACCAGGTGCACGCTTTTAAATTTAATCGTATAAGTAGTAATATGCAACAAACACGTAGGGAAAGACAGTTGCATATATCTAATAAAACCTGAATAGGATATCTATTCAGGATGATGTTTCCAAGAAAAGTTTAATAGAAACATGTGTTATTCACGATGATGAATAACAAAGAAATAATAGGATTAGTTCATATGGAAACTTGGACGGGGGGTAATTATCCAAGTGGAAAACTCTCAATATAATGTTATTGAGAAAAGTAGCGATCACATTAACGAATGTGATTATATAATAGTTCAATAGAAAAGAAAAACATTTTATATGTACAAAAGTAAAACTAGTAAAACTAATGATTGTTGTTTTGCAATTAAATAAAGTTTTACTAAATGAAATCAGAGATATGAAATAAATAGGGGCGTTACTTACATGGGGTGTGATGTGAAAACTACAAAAAGGTCATGTGTATCATGTGTTGATCGCTTACTCTGGCCAAGTAAGTAGTGGCGTATGATACCATGAACTTCTTGTAGCAGACACATTTACGTCCGATGTAGTAAGGACGGGTGAATGGGATTAACTTAAATGGTACCCAAATGAGTCAAACAAGTAAGATGTTTGATAGTAAACGTAAACGCAAGTCGGATGACAGGGAGCGTAGTACGTTAGAATAACGAGCCCAAGAGAAGGGACAAATATTAAAGTAAATGAAAATACAAACCAACTAATGAGAATGCTAAGGCATAAAGATAAAGTTTGACTGTCATAAGTGATGAAATTCACACAGACAAGTCAAAGGGGTAGAATAAAAGACTTGACTAAATAAAAGCAATGGATTTCGCTAAGATGATCAAATAAATTAAGATGATGTCTAAAACCATATAAGAATGGTTACTTGATGATAACTTCGGTAGAGATACCCGATAGATGGGTAGGATTTTGAAAGTATGCGTAAACCAAGAGACGGGTATGCGAAATAGAAAGCCAAAGGACTCGGATTAAGAGTCATGACTAAAAGACGATGAGAATTTGCAAACAGAAATTTTGATAACTACGTTCAACTATTTTAAAGTTGAACGGGTCGAATAAAGAACGAAGTTTGACGTTCATGAGTAAGGAAATCTCACACGAATAAGTCAAACGAGATAAATAAAGTATAAAAGCTTGATAGTGCAAGTAAGCGCAAACCGAATAATGGAAGCGCGAAATAATAAAGAACCCGGGTAACGGGTCGTAAAGAAGCATATGTAAGAACCGGGTAATGGTAAGTGTAGGACAAACCGACGTGTAAATAACGTTAGAAGTCATAAAGTCGAAAAAAAAATGTAGCCTTAGACTACGGTCAAGGTAAAAAGAAATCCAAAAAGCAAAATTGAATAATTCTAAACATAAAAAGGGGTGCCTTGACGCCATATATATATATATATATATATATATATATACACACACACACACACACACACACACACACACACACACACACACACACACAATTGAATAAGGATTAGAATAAAAGATGATCTACGAGATCATCATAACCTACGGGATTATAATTAATGTTAAGTCTACGGAACCAAAAGACCCTCAGATCACGAATAAAAAGAAACGAATTGATGGGGTTTTACCTTAGAGGGTGGAAATCTAAGGAAAAAGCCAGCGAGGCTATGTGAAAGAACCTACGAGTCAATATAGTAAAGCGAGGAAAACGGTTGCAACTTCTCGCGTAAAATAATAACGAAAAGTAACGTTAGTATAAAAGCGACGGGTTTCGCTAAGTTAATCGAACGGGTTAAAGCAAAGAGATCACGAGGAGTCTGGTTAACGAAAGTGAAGAATTTCACTAAACATTTAAACGGATAAATTGACAAAAGAATCCACATTTTTTTTAAATTGTGTTACGTCACAAAAAGGGTGAAGTCATTATCGAAATGACAGAGAAAAAGGAATAGATCCTCGGAAGTAACATTCCTAGAAATGAGGGAAGATGTAAGACAAAGAGGAAACGTAAACTAAAAATTTAGGTTTAGTCAAAAGCAACGTTTTAACAAAACATAAGTGGTATGAGGTGAATTAGAAAATCTTAAACACACATGAGGCCAGAGATGGCAAAATAGTATACCCGGGTGACGAGATATTAAGTGACGGCGACTAATTAGTCTAGTCGATAAAACTATTCGAAGTCAAGATAGTGTCATGACAAATACCAAGCGCTTGTTAATATAAGACAAGCGCGGGATAAAACAGGTTAACAAGACTAACGCGAATGAGTGGTCAAGTGACAACTCGGTCGATAAAGATAAAGGATATAAGCTAAAAATAACGGCCCGCGAGGCTTTACACATGAAAGACGTACGCGTCAATATAAATTAAAATGTTAGATCGAAAGGAACGAATGAATATCTTGAAAACGAAACTAAGTTTGTTTAGTCTAAATTAAAAGAAATACGTAAATAAGGTTTCGGGGACGAAACCTCTTTAAGGGGGGTAGACTTGTAACACCCCGAAAACGGGTTTGGTAATTAAACCCCGTTAATACTAAAGAGCGGGTAGAATACCGTTAGCAGAAAAGATTAACCCGGAAATTATTAGGATTCAAATAAATAAGCCTAATAATAAATAAAAAGAGAGCAAACGACTTGAGAAGACAAAAGTTCATAAGGAGCCCGAGCTAACGGGACTTTAAAAAAAAACGGGTTTTTAACTTCCCGAACCTACTAAGTTGGCTAGGAATAATTAACCTAGTTAAGTAATATGAATTTAGGTGATAAACTGTGATGTAACACCCCGAAAATATAAATTCTTTTATTACTAATATGATGTCGGTAAATAAGCAAAATAAACTAACTAGGAATAATTCTAACCTAGTTAGATAGTGACTTATGAGTGGGTTAAACACTTAAAATAAAATAAAAACGAAATTGGAGGGACTAAAGTTGTCAAGTGTGAAACTTGACATATTAATATAAAAAATACAGCAGACACACACTTGTCTGGTTCGTACAGCGACCAGGTTTCTCCTACAAACCCTAACTGGCACAAAATTCACAAATTGAAGGCTCAAATCCATCCCAAAACGAAATCTGAGCTTAGATTGGTGATCCCCATTGCAAGGAGATCATAAGGTATGTGAAATTTGATAGAAAATCACTACTTGAAATTCTGATTAACTTAGAGAATTCAGAAATTGTTGATGCATGTTTGTTATGTATATGATATAGGAACAATATAGTGTCTAGGAACAAACCCTAGACAAGTATATGATGAAATTAGGTCTAATTCTTGTGAATTCATGATCACCATGAAGTAAATTCAGATTTGTTGAAGCTAAGTTCGTGCATGTGATGATTTTAGGGTTCTGATTTGCTAAAGATAGTGTTATAATGTCATAAACATGTTTTAATTGAAAGCTGAATTCAAACAACTTCTGATCAGAATTTACAGCCGACTTGTATTGGCTGTAACGTGGACAAAACCTAATAAAAACATGTGTTTCTTGAGTCTAAAATATAATTCCAGGAAATATCTTTAAAACCCCACTGGAATGGCATTTTTTCGACGAAAATTGAATGTTTTATGAATTTTTCGGTATCGAAGGTTCAGGCTGCGTTTTCTGGCAGAATTTGCAGCCCATTACGAATGTCATAACTCAATTTAAGAATTGAATTATGATCTCAAATTTTTACTGTAGGTAGCATCAGGTAATTTCAAAAAGCTTCAATTGGAATTTCGTCAATCGGATAAACGAGGAATTTTAAATGATTTTTTTTGTAAGCTACAGTCAGAAGTGACGAATCTGATTGTAGCTTAGTAAATGAATTTTTATGAATTTTTGGTAAAGAGTTAGATCTTGAAATTTTAACACAAGGCCAAACCCTCTGAGAGGTATGTCACATAAAAAAATCATAATTTTTGAAGACTTGTAAACAGGTTAAACAGGTCACTAAAAACAGCATATTTTCTGTGATACGAAACTTGATTGTTGATGTTATAAATTATGCCCACAATGTTCATATGTTGAAATTATGAATCAAGCACGTAATTTCCTAGTTCGACTAATTACGTGTGATGTGGGGTAATACAAATTTTAATTATGAAGTCGATTTAGCTTATATGCACATATCATATAATTAAGGGTAGTTAACTTTTGAAAAGTTAAACTAACCATGGACGGAGTCGAATAGTAGTTCTAACATAGAAAATACATAAGGCGGAATAGTCATGGTTATAATGACTAATCTAACCACCTTGTGAATTATGATGATAGTTTGACTCTTGACAAGCTAGATGGAGGCTTGGGAATGAAGCGGGTCAAACAGAGCAAGTACGAAAAGGAAAGCGTAATTTGGATGCGAGGTAAGTAAAAGCTTACACCCTTTTTTTTAGTATACATCAGTTGTGTGTATTGAAAATTAATAAGGAAAAGTTAGTAATAGAATTACAATGTTCCGACGCAAATAATATGAGTCGGAACAAGTGTAATGGTGAGAAATCATAAACAATGGCAAAAAAGGGTAAATTGGTAAATTAGTTATGTGACGATGAACTAATAAGAAATTTTGAAACATTACGTTATGGTGTAAACTGGAATGGGTAAAAAGGCGAGATGGTAACTAGATATCATCTCATAATGGAAAATGGTCGTTCGGACTAAACGGGTCAAATGACATTGGCAAGATCATTTGACAATATTAATTGATGATCGCTTGTTGAGTTGTGTGATTACAGGAAATATCATACGGTTCGCGTTGCTATTAATTAGAAATTAATAGTGAAAGATATTTAAACGGGTCAATCCTATGACTCGAGCCAGGTACGCATATTTAGAATTATTGTTAAAAGCGATATTTTTGGTCAAAAGTGTTAAAAAGGAATTTCAAGCCAAGAGCTTGAAATCTGAATTTTTGAAGTAGTTTAGTATCAGGTTTTAACTCCATAAGATGGAGAATTAAATTTCGAACGCGTAGGAAAAAGAATCGCGTAAATCGGTTAAGTAGATAAAAAGTTATGGTAAATTGAAGTTTGCACTTTGGATAAAACTAGAGCTGGGCAGAAAATGCAGGTCCAGATACGGACCTGCGGAAAAATGGTTTCCCCCGCGGCTCGCAACGGGTAACGTTGTCTGGGTCGCGACAAGCGACATGTTATGTTGAGTCTTTCGCGACACGCAGGAGACATAAAAGTCGAAAAAAATTTATTTTGATTGATAATTTGATGCGTAGAACTTATTTAAACTTATATTTAAGTTATCAAAACTAACTTCTATGTTGGTTTTGATCATAGGTGGATATCTGGAGTACCCGGATGAAGATCAAGCGACAAGAAAGAACCGAACACATGAAAAAGAAGCTTCCGCACGGTGTGCCGTCGTAACTTTCGAACGACGAACTAAGTTACATTATGTTGTATTTTTAATTACAAGTTTATTTTCGTAATATATACGAAAACCGTTAAAATAATAGCAAGGGTGTTACATGTTAACATCACCATTTGACCCGTTTAGTCAAATGACCAATTATCATTTCAAGATGGTATTTAATTACCAATTCATCCCTTTAACCTATCCCGATTTACTTTTTGAATTCATCTTACTTAAGAATCGTTTCTCGTTTTGTTTGGCCCGTTATGACTCATGCCAAACGGTATCCTTTCAAATCCCTTTATCTATCAGTTAATCCATGTCCGGATTACTATTTGACCGTTTTTACCCCTTTTACCATAATTTATAGTTTCTTACCTTTCTCACTTTTTCCCACTCGCATTATATCGTGCCGAAACATCGTGTTTTATTTACTTAATATAATTCAGATTCAATACTCGTAATCAAGTATTTTGTAATAAAAATAAAAAGGCGTAAGTTTCACTTACCTCGCATCCAAACTATGCTTCTCTTTTCCTTCTTAATTCGTTTGACCCGCTTCCTTCCCCACGCTTCCACCTAGCTTGTTACGCGTCAAACTATCATCATCGTTTTCAAGGTGGTTAGTTAAATCATAAAATACAGTTATTCCACCTTATGCATTTTCTATCAAAATTTTCATTCGATCTTATTAATGGTCAGTTTGACTTTCAAAAGTCAACTGTCCCTTTTTAATATATATGAAATTAGGGCTGTTCAAAAAGCTCGCGGCTCGGAGCTCGCTCGATTTGGCTCGGTTTAAAAGTGAGCCGAGCCGGCTTGGCTCGGTTAGAAAGTGAGCCTAGCTCGGCTCGGCTCGTAACGAGCCGAGCTGGCTCGGTTCGGCTCGCTTTGTAGCTCGGCTCGGTTTAGCTCGAATTATTTTACTTATAATAAGTTATAATTTTATATACATTATAATATATTACAAAAAACTGATTATTATTTACATGTATATAGGTTTGTATTTTGATATTTATGGCATATTTGAAGATTGATTACCATACTAATGAACTAATATTGTATTTTATTGAAATTAAAACTTATTTTGCGTTGTTAAACTTGATTTTGGTTTGAATTGTATTAGGTTGAACTTATTTTGAATATATTCTTTTAAATTATTGAATAATATTTTAGGCTATTAAATTTTAAGAGGTATATTTTAGTTTTTTTTTATAAAATCGAGCCAAACCAAGCCGAGCCGAGCTAGCTCGGTTTAAAACCAAGCCGAGCCCGAGCTTAGATTTTCAGCTCGGTTTCAAATCCGAGCCGAGCCGAGCCAGCTCGGTTTATAATCGAGCCGAGCCCGAGCTTGGCCTAGCTCGGCTCGGATCGGCTCATGAACAGCCCTATATGAAATGCCCAATTGAGTTCAACAAACTCACTTAGGCATTTCTTCAACTATTCCGTAGTCACTATTTTTAGGCCACTAATTCACTTAAGGTTCTAGCCGAGTTTATTATGTTTTCAACACTTTATCTTGTTCATGTGATTATCAAGACTAATTTGTTCATTTATTTCACAAAGACTAAGGGTTCCTCAAATACGAGTGAAACCCGTTTCGTTATATCACTAGCATTCACCCGAACACCTAATACAATCAAGTTCTACCTATCAATTTAGTAGTTAACATGATTTCAAACATCCATATTCATGAAATAAATCACTAATTTCACTACAACATTCAAAACCCTTTTTGAATCATGTATAATCAAATACTCAAATTTGCAATTTGTTTAAGTATTTCGCTTCAATTATCAATTATGATGATTTCTAGCACAAACATATAATCATCCCCATTATTTAGCTAAAACCCACTTAGCACATACAAGGGAATTCATCAAACCCCTAGTTTTAACACTAATTCTTCAAGTATTCAACTAGGGTTTGTTTCTAAACATGAATTTCATCACAACAACGCTCAAAGATTCATTATTCATTCCAGAATTTCGATTTTGATTGCGCATCATAATTTCAAAGTATCACCAAATAACAAAATTCAACATACCTTGTGATCCCCACGACTAGGTGATCACGAATTTGTGTTCATGCATCTGATTTGGGCTGGATTTGACCTTCAATTTGTTGATTTTGGGTGAACTAGGGTTTCACCCATTTTGGTATCCTGTTGATCGATCCAGAACACACACTATGTGTGTGTGTTTTGTTTTAGATTTTTCTTTTTAATAATCCACTTTCTAGCCTGTCCATTTTTGGTCCCACAATCATTCAAGGTTTATAAAAGGCTCACTAGTTCATGCTTATTTATTGTCTTAAAAACAAATAACTAGCTAGGTTGATTATTCCTAGTTAATTTAGTGGGTTCTGGGAGTTATTACCTGGTTATTTTAAGTCCCGTTAACTTGGGCTCCTTATAACTTTGTTTTCCCAAGTCGTTTGCCCTCTTTTTATTTGTTATTAGGCTTATTTATTTAAATCCTAATAATTTCCGGGTTAATATTTTCTGCTAACGGTATTCTACCCGCTCTTTAGTATTAACGGGGTTTAATTACCAAACCCGTTTTCGGGGTGTTACAAGTCTACCCCCCTTAAAGAGGTTTCGTCCCCGAAACATTATTTATGTAGTTCCTTTTTATTTTAGACTAAACGAACTTAGTTTCGTTTCCATTCGAGCATTGCTCATTTTTAATAATTCCATAATCTTACCGGGAATGTATGGTAATGCCTTTCGGGCTCCAAAGTGGTGTCCGACTCCTTTCTGATGCTCCATTCTTGCATTCTTCTTTTGATTAACATCTTTGTTCCTCAAGTCAAGGATGTTCCTTTCATGCATAAGGCCTCGTAGGCTGTTAGTTTCTTCTAATATTCCTCGTTTTTATTACTTTTAATAACGAGTCATCTTTTGCCCACTCGGTTATCTGATGTAGTCAATACATTATCCTACGCTAACCTTATTGAGGCAAGCGCTTTATTAATTTATAATTACTGTTTTGACCTTAAATGGTCTTCGAGGTTAGACTTACTAGCCACCGGTTACCTTATATTTCGCCATTTAGGTATGCTATATTGCCATCATCGGTCTTTTGCGTGTTTATGATTTCATATCTTGTAACTCACGTTAGAACGTGGTTATATTTATATCGCTTTTGTGACCGTGATCTCCTCACGTCATGTTTTAAGTTTATGTCGACCCTTCATTATCGAAAATCTCTCTTTCGAGTGAATCGTTTTTACACCTATCGGTGTTTACATCCTTTAATTAACCATTTCCAAATTCGTCTCATAATATTCATATCTGTTAAAACATCGTTTCTTACTAAATTGAATTTTAGTTTAACGTTTTATCTTTTACTTACGTCAATTACTCTTATCAAGGAAATTGACAATCAGTAATTTATTCTTTTCCGTTCTCGTTTTACAAGGGGAATAATAACCAGTTCCCTCTTCTTATACTATTGACCCGTAGGTTGTTTCACTTAGCCTCGTAGGCTATTTCTTTAGATTTTCATCTTTTTATCTTATTAAGGTGAGACCCTAACAGTTCATTTCTTTCTATTTGTGGCCCAATGGTCTTTTTTTTTTGGTCCCGTAGACCTTAACACTACTTTTAATCCCGTAAGTTATGATGATCCCGTAGATCACCCTTTATTCATGTCTTCATGTAAATGTACATATATGGCGTCAAGGTATCCATTGTTATGTTTGGAATCATTTATTTTCACTCTTGAACTTTAATTGACCTTAACTGTAGTCTAAGGCTTCATTCGTTTACTTTCGGACCAGTCTTCCGATGTTATGACTCTTTACATCATTTACACATTGGTTTGTTCTACGCTCACCGTTTCTCGTTATGTACTTGCACTTCTTTACAACCCATTACCCGGGTTCTTTTTTCTTAATGTTTTTAACGTCTATAACCCTTTATATCGGTTTATTAATATTTCGCACTTTTATTTATTCGGTTCGCGCTTACTTATATTAGCAAGCGTCATACTTTATTAAATTCGTTTGACTTGTTCGTGTGAGAATTCATCACTTATGAATGTCAAACTTCATTCTTTGTTCGACCCGTTCAACTTTAAAATAGTTGAACGTAATTTATCAAAATTTCTATTGGCGGTATCTTATCGTCTTTTAGTCATGACTCGAAACCTGAGTCTTTTGACTTTCCTTTCACGTTCCTGTTTCTCGGTCTACGCATGTGCTTAAATCCTTACCCACCAACCGGGTGTTTTACCGAAGTCGGTTATCATTGCAACCCTTCTGGTATGCATTAAGACTTCGCTTCGATTTATTTGGTCGTCTTAGCGAAATCCATCGATTTTATTCAACCATGTCTTTTATTCTTTATGCGACCATCCTTGACGGCCTTATTGAATTTAAGTGACGATTATCATCGTCATTCCTTTATTTGTTACGACCCAAGTTAACAACCTTGATTTTCTTTTTCATGTAGGCAATACCTTCGGGTTTTTTTTATGACCTTGCGGATCATCTATACTTTGGTTTTACTTGCTCGTTTTGTCGACCATGGCTCTTTCGTCCATAATGACTTATTTTCGGGAATTTTCCTTAGGTCATTCATTTATATCTTCATTTACATTAATCTTTGTCCCTTTTCTCGGGCTCATTATTTTTATGTAATACGCTTCTGTCATCCGACTTGCGTTTACATTTACTATAAAAAATCCTACTTATTTGATTCATTTGGGTACCTTTTTAATTTGTCCCTTTCACCCCATCCTTACCACATCGGACATAAGTGTGTCCATCATAAGAAGTTCATGGTATCATGTGTTCACCACTTACTTGGCCAGAGTAAGCGATCAACACCTGACATGCATGACCTTTTTATAATTTTCACATCACGCCCCATGTAAGTAATGCCTCTATTTATTTTTATTATTTTTTTTGGAAACAATATCCTGGATAGGTATTCTATTCAGGTTTTTCCAAGTTTTTAATCTACATATGCAACAGTCAGTCTCTACATATTTGTTGCATATTACTATTCGTGCAATAAAATTAAAACGTGCACCTGGTAAATGCTTGCCCTTACGGGCTTTCCTTGCCATTAACTTATTCGCGATCGTTACGTGATTTAGGTCCTTGATGAGCATGCTCTGCTTGTCATACTTTG
The DNA here is from genome assembly GCA_030545235.1 of Helianthus tuberosus. Taxonomy (NCBI): domain Eukaryota; kingdom Viridiplantae; phylum Streptophyta; class Magnoliopsida; order Asterales; family Asteraceae; genus Helianthus; species Helianthus tuberosus. Next base: position 120,266,313 of record CM060429.1, read on the forward strand.
GACCGTTCCTACGTCAGATCCACAATTTATTAAACTCCCGCTATCTTCAGATGCGAGTGTCCTTCAATTAAAATATTCACAAAGGTTAGTAATGTCGACATCAATAATCGCCCGTATTATAATACGAGGCTTTCTGCTATACATGTCAACGCACGTAATTTCATTAACTATATCAATCATTTTAATTGGGGTATCGTGTATTACGCGATAACCCTATGTGTTGTTTACAACACTTTAACATGCTAAACCATTAACATACATGTACTTACCATATTTGCAATCAAGCCACGAACCGAACACACTTTACTCTTTAACCATGAGCTCTGATTACCAACTTGTAACACCCGTCATGATTTAATCGAGATTATAACAATAAACTAAGCATTTTACATGAAAATGCTCCCATTCAAAAACTTTTAAGGATTTGTATACTTACATATTTAAACATTCCAAAATATAGTATCATTTGTCTACATAAGTCATTTTAAACATAAATAAACGACATCATTGCGGAAGCTTCAAAAGATGAGTGTTCGGTTCTTGACACTTGGCTTGACCATCATCCGAATGCTAACTATGCCTACCTACATTCAAAACCAACTTAAAAGTTAGTTTTGATATTTTTAAAACAAGATTAAACAGGTACCATAATCATAACAAGCAAAAAAAAATCAAACTTGTTTCAGTGTTTTGGGCCCTCGCGGGCCGCGAAGAAGATAGAAGAACCCGTCGCGGGCCGCGACCGCTGTCGCGTGACGCGACGGTGCTTCCAGTTCGGTGTCGCGCGGCGCGACACCATGATTTCGACAGACTGTTTGGTTTTTGATGCAGCATTTGCCCAGGTACAATAACTTACCAAATTCTAACTTAAAATTTGCATAACTTTCATTCTACTTATCCGTTTTGCGTGGTTCTTTTTCCTACGCGTTGGAAATTTAATTCTCCATCTCATGGAGTCAATACCTGATATTAAACTACTTCAAAAATTCAGATTTCAAGCTCTCGGCTTGAAATTCCTTTTTAACACTTTTGACCCGTTTATGATTTAATCAAACAAACTTGTTAATTACCTTTAAAATGTAATGCAAATCACATTATATCAGTTTACTAATACTCAAGGTTCAAATTACGGGTTCTTATGCAAATCTTAACTCGTTTTGCATATCCACTTATTTTGACCCGTTAAGGGTATTTAACATTTTCAAGCTTAAATCACGCTTCATTTTAGTTTACATCCCACCTTCATTTTTATACGTATTCCAAGGACTCAATTTAACAAAACGCTTATTTCTAAACAACTCTTAAAGGTTGTTTGCCCTGTTTACCCCTCAAGGGATTTTTGGTCAATTTTAGTCCTTCATTTTTGCGACGAAGGACTTTCGCTAATATTTGACCAAAATATCGCTTTTAGCTATAATTCTAACATGCGTACCTGGCTCAGGTCATAGGATTGACCCGTTTAAATACCTTTCGCTATTAATTTCTAGTTAATAGCAATGCGAACCATGTGTTAATTCCTGTGATCACAAGACTCAACAAGCGATCATCAAATATTTATGACAAATGGTGTTAACATCACCATTTGACGGACCCGTTTAGTCAAATGACCAATTATCATTTCAAGATGGTATTTAATTACCAATTCACCCCATTAACCTATCCCGGTTTACTTTTTGAATTCATCTTACTTAAGAATCGTTTCTCGTTTTGTTTGACCCGTTATGACTCATGCCAAATGGTGTCCTTTCAAATCCCTTTATCTATTCGTTAATCCATGTCCGGATTACTATTTGACCGTTTTACCCTTTTTACCATAATTTATGGTTTCTTACCTTTCTCACTTTTTCCGACTCGCATTATATCATGCCGGAACATCGTGTTTCATTTACTTAATATAATTCAGATTCAATACTCGCAATCAAGTATTTTGTAATAATAATAAAAAGGCGTAAGTTTCACTTACCTCGCATCCAAACTATGCTTCTCTTTTCCTTCTTAATTCGTTTGACCCGCTTCCTTCCCCACGCTTCCACCTAGCTTGTTACGCGTCAAACTATCATCATCGTTTTCAAGGTGGTTAGTTAAATCATAAAATACGATTATTCCACCTTACGCATTTCCTATCAAAATTTTTATTCGATCTTATTAATGGTCAGTTTGACTTTCAAATGTCAACTGTCCCTTTTTAATATATATGAAATGCACAATTGAGTTCAACGAACTCACTTATTTCTTCAACTATTCGGTAGTCACTATTTTTAGGCCACTAATTCACCCAAGGTTCTAGCTGAGTTTATTATGTTTTCAACACTTTATCTTGTTCATGTGATTGATGTGTGCGGTGTGTTATATAATTTTTATGTATATTTTTAGCCCTTTTTACACTTTAGTCAAGATTTAAATTTATAAAACACGATATTTTACTAACACTAAACACACATATGGGCAAGTGCACCCATCGTGAGCGTAGTATAGCGTTGGTAAGATACCGAGGTCGTCCAAGGACACAAGAGCTTTTAGTACCAGTTTATTCTCAACGTCTAATCAAATCAAAATTTTAGAAAAAAAGTTTAAACATGAAAATAAAAACTAAGAATGCTGAAAAAAAAAACAGATAGACAAGATGAATCACTTGGATCCGACTCGCCTTTAGTGTAACCGTTGATTATTTCCGCACTTTTGCACTTTTTAAAAGATTATCTTAGTTATAGTAGTAGGCCCCTCTTTTGAAGGTGACGTTTCCCTCAACCCAGTAGTTTGAGTCAGCAATGATACAATCTTAAAGGGTTGGATTGTTGAAAGATAATTAATTAAGTTATTAATGCGTAATGTGGTAGGCCCCTCTTTTGAAGGTGACGTTACCCTCGGCTAAGTAGTTTGAGTCAGCAGGGACACAATCCTAAATAGACGGGTTAATGTTTTAATAGTAGTTTACATATGAGGGGATCAAGAAATTCGAACCCCCGCCATCCAATACTAGTGGGTATTGAAGGAGGTCTTACTAAGCTTGACCCAGGTCCTTGCAGGATCTATACACTGAACAAGGCAAGACTCTTACCAAACCATTCCCTTAACCCCCGACCAGGTAGCCAACATATCTCCATATAGACCATGGAGATATGAATGGTGTAAATCTTTTATTTTATATAGACAGTAAAATAATGCCAAGACACCACGGACAAATGATAAGGAAGATTCACCTTCAACATAAGAAACTAGTTATTAAAGTCATTAATACATAACCAAATAAAAAGTGCAAGAAGATTAAAAATAAAAAGTATTACACTAAATGCTTGTCTTCACCAAGTGATGTAAGAGACTTAGGCAAACATGGCCTTTGATTGTCAAGAACTCTTACGATCAATCTTGGATCCCAAGACTACTCACACACTCTATGATGGATGATGGATGGTGGTGGTGGATGTGGTTTGTGATGGTGGTGGTGGGTGGGTGAAGTGTGAGAGAGGTGGTTTGCCAAGGGATGGTTTGCAAGTGAGCCAAGCACCCCTATTTATAGCCTGCACAGAAGTCCGGACACGGCCCCGTATCCATTGGGCACGGCTACGTGTCCACCCATCTTCTCTTTCTTCATTAAATGCAGTTTGTCTGCATTAGTTGACCACGCCCCCGTGTCTGCTGGGCATGGCCCCGTGTGCAGAAGCGTATCTGTACTATCAAGATTTTCCTGGATTCTGCGAATCTTAGCGTTGACCACGGCCCCCTGTCCGTTGGGCACGCCCCTGTGTTGGGAGATAGAAGCTTCTACAACTTTGTCTTTTCTTTAGGCTCTTGGGCACGCCCCCGTGTTCAATGAGCACGGGGAGTGTTCAGCCTTCTGTCTTCTTGTTTTTTCTTGGGAAGATGCTGTCAAGGGGTTGGGCATGGCACGTTTATTCCTTTTCTTGTATTATTGTTAGATTTAGCTACATTTTTGCTTCTTTTGTTCATTTAAGCTCTTTTAACCCTGAAAATACAAAAGGAAGACAATAGCACACTTTTTCCAACATTAGTAATAAAAAAGGGTTAGTTTTATGCCACATTTGATGTAATTTATATGTTGCATTTTACACGCATCAAATACCCCCACACTTGAATCTTTGCTTGTCCTCAAGCAAAACTTTTTATTTTGTGCCTTACACACCCAAATGGAATGGGTAGAAGTGAAGGTTTTGGGCTTGTTATAGAGTGTCGGGAATCCAAGATTTTTATTAGGTTTTATTTTTATGTTATTTACAATCCTATTCGTCATGATTTATTTAGAACATTACATAGGAGAAATTACTTATTTGGGCATAACATGCCTCTTTAAAATTATATTTATATACAAGTTCACATACCTCATGGGAGATCACTCGAGACTCGGCCGAAGATGTATTTTTGTGAAACACTCGAGAGCGGCATGGAACTTACTTCTACCATATGCTTGCCAAGCAATCAATCCTCCTCCTTTTTAACTATATACCTTTGTAAATATCAAGAGGACTTTGGGGAAGGGTTAGGCTTGGGTTAAAGGTAGGTGGTTGGGTTAGTGGTTAGTAAAAAAGGGCGAAAGGCGTAAAAAGCGTCGGTTTTTGTAAAACATTTTGTTTTTGTGACTTTTTATTTCTAATGAAGCATTATTCAAACAAGCTTTCTTTTTGATGAACTTGTTTGTTTATTGCTAACTTCATTTTTCTTTTCTTCGCTATAATTTTTTTTTATAAGGAAGTCACAAGAAAACCGAGCTTTGTTACTAAAATAAAGGGTTTAAAATAAAAAAAAGGGTTTTGGTGGGTAAAGGGTGTTTGTTTTGTGGGTTAAGAAATGAAAAGGTTTAGGCTCAAAGGGGTTAATTAGGGGGATTTTGGGTAGGTGGTAAAAAAAATAATGGTGTTGAAAGAAAAAGGGTTAGTCCTAACGCGTCCATCATTTACTTACTTGGGTTTAAGTTGGTAAGGACCGGGAATGTATCGTCATGGCAAGTTCTAGAGTCGTAAGAAACCAAGCAGCTATTCACATAAGAAACAAAAAATGAGCATTTAGTTTAAAGATGTGTATTTGTATGCTCAATAAAGGATCAAAACTCACTTTTTTGTGGGAATGGGTTTTTATGTGATCAAGTATATAAAATCAAATTTTAACTAGATTTGTCATGCCGTTTCATAATTTTCTTATGTTGGTTCTTTTTATCACGACGCTATCGGTTGTAAATTTGTAAAAATATAACCTTTTTAGAACATGTAATTCCCAAATTAAACCAAGACAAGTAAAAAAAATGAAAAGTTTTTGAAAAAATTTGGGGTGTTTAGCGGTTCCAATAGAGTTTTGTATAAGGCTTGTAATTAGGACTTGCAAAATTCAAGGTTTTAGCATCCCCGCACACTTAAATTACACATTGTCCTCAATGTGTCCGAAAAATAAGTTTTTTGGTTGATTGAATGTGTAAAATGTGTGTTAAAAACAAATTTTTATGTTACCGGGCAGCTAGACACGGGCCCGTGGTGTCCGGGCACGGCCCCGTGTTCAGGTTCCCAGTAACAAAAATCATTAAAAAGTAACAGAAGGCTGAGCACGGGGGGCGTGTTCAGCGAACATGCCCCGTGTCCAGTTACCTGAACTGGGCAATTTTCTGCAGACTTTTCAGCACGGGGCCGTGTTGGCTGAGCACGGCCCGTGCCGAACTTGCTGTAATGAAGAAAAATTTTCGGGAGGCTCTGTTTTTATGCATGGGGTGCTGGTTCAAGTTTCCCTTGGTATCCTTCACCATCCCGAGTGTGTTTTACCCATTACAACATCATCCAAACACCATTTTAATTAAAACCATCATTCATTAAATAGAGAGAGTTACATAAAACTCCTAATAAACTAAAATTTTAAATAAATAGGCCAGAAAACATAAGAAGTCTATACCCGGAAAGAAGTTCTAGCGTATAGTTTATTCAAATAGCAAAATTTCCGAAAAGATAATTTTCTCGGTTGTATGCGGCACGAAAAACTTCTTCCTCCGGATATGGGTCCCTCACACGTCGGCGAGCCATTCTTCTATCTCCCTAGGGAGAAGAAAGGCGGGCTCATTGGCATCATCATTTTGTGGGGGTGTAACTTCCACCGGGACTTCTTGAAAGTTGTCGAGAGGAGGTTCCGCGGGAATGTCATCCCACCCAGTGGGATTATTGACTCCAAGTGCTAGGTTCCAATCCTCTTGGGGGAGAATTGGTTCCATGGGAGGTGTCACAAGAATGTTCAACCTCTGGTGCAAGAGGTTGATTTCTTGAAAACTGTTTTCCAACCCCACTGTAAGATAATTTATGCGGTCTATCAGGACCCCCTCCACTAATGTCATCTCATCAAGAGCTTCACGTAATGCCATTACGTAGCGTACGAGAGTTGCTTCGATTGAAGACCTCTGTTCTCTTCGACTGTTTCTGGAATGTGCTGATGAAGTTCCACTGTTTTGGCTCGACATTCTACGAAAATAAACTGAAAAGAGTTTATTTTAATGAAACAGTGACCTCGGACACGGCCCCGTGCTCAATGAGCACGGCCCCGTGTTCACTTGTCTGCAGATTTTTGAAACAAGGAATCTTGGAGTTTCAAATTATTTTTCTGGTTGTTAAAACATTTTTGAGCAGAAATAACTTAAAACAATGTTGTAAAACTTATTTTTAACAAGATTCCTTGAATAAAAATCTAGCAAACATCTCAATAAGGCTTGAAACCATGGTGATTTCAAGCTTTAATGGAGGTGTCTTAAGGTAAAAATGAAGAAGAAGGCAAGAGACAAAAGTGGAAAAGACAAGATGGTTGTTAGGAACCTTCTTTAGAATATACCTAGGATGGTATGTGTGAAGATCCACCAAATCTCTGTCTTTTGGAGTGGTCCAAATGAGCAGGAATCTTGGTTGCATTTATAGAAAACGACAGCAAGCTGCACACGGCCCCGTGTGGGCTGGGCACGACCCCGTGTGCAGACAAGTTCCTGACACATTTTGTCCGTATTCTGACCAAAAGTCAGAAGGGAATCTATTGGTGGACACGGGGGCGTGCTGACCTGGACACGACCCTGTGTCTAGAGGCTGTTTATGAAGTTGCGTCTATTTTTAAGGAATTTATCCGGATCGGGTGGTTCCTTACTGGACGGAACTGTTAACAGGTATAGAGAATAGACAGTGTAATGGGTTGGAATTGTATTGAAAAATTGTATTGTTCTAGCAATTAGGGTTACAAGAATGGTGTTTATATAGGACACCACTTTACACATTCGCCCCCTACACTATCTATGTTTCTCATTTCCGACACTCCCCCTCAAGTTGAGTAGTGGGGTCACCAATACTCAACTTGCTCAAACAGCTACTAAACGCGTTTCCGTTGACTGCCTTTGTGAGTATATCTGCGAGTTGATCTTTTGACGAAACATGAGGGAGTTCTATGATTCTTGCTTCCAACTTTTCTTTGATGAAATGTCGATCTACCTCCACGTGTTTTGTTCGATCATGTTGAACTGGGTTTTCTGAGATTTGTATTGCAGCTGTATTGTCACACATGACTTTACTAGGAGCCTTTTGGGAAAAACCAATGTCTTCTAGCAGCTTCCTGATCCACAGAACTTCGCTTAACCCTCGAGCTATACCTCTAAATTCCGCTTCTGCGCTCGACAGAGCAACTACTTTCTGTTTCTTACTCCTCCAGGTAACGAGGTTCCCACCAACCAAGGAAAAATATCCTGATGTTGATCTTCGGTTTCCCTTATCCCCTGCCCAGTCTGCGTCGGTGTAGAGCTCAACATTTAGATGTCCATTTGTTTTGAACAACACTCCATGGCCTGCCGTTCCCTTGAGATATCTTAAAATTCTCTGAGCAGCTTCCATGTGGGCAACTTGCGGTTGGTGCATAAACTGACTTACTACTCCAACAGCATAAGCTATATCAGGACGGGTATGGGAGAGATAAATTAACTTGCCCACGAGCCGTTGATATCTTTCTCTGTCTGCGAGCTTTCCATCGAGTTCCATGTGAAGATTGTGATTCACCACCATTGGTGCATCTGCTGGTTTACAATCAATCAACCCAGTTTCCGCCAAGAGATCAAGAACATACTTCTTTTGGCAGATGAAAATCCCCCGTTTAGACCTGAGAACTTCTATTCCAAGGAAATACTTGAGATTCCCAAGGTCTTTCATTTCAAACTTTGAAAACAAATTTCTCTTCAGCTGTGCTATTTCTTCTACATCATCTCCGGTGATAATCATGTCGTCCACATATATGATCAAGCAAGTTACGAGGCCGTTCCTCCTTTTGAGGAACAAGGTATGATCAGCGTTGCTTTGATGATACCCATATTCTTTCATGGCCAAGGTGAACTTTCCAAACCATGCCCGAGGAGACTGTTTTAGCCCGTATAGAGATTTCTTCAACCTACAAACTTCCCCATCTTTAAAACCCCCTGAAAAACCTGGAGGTGCTTCCATGTAAACTTCTTCAGTTAGGTCTCCATGTAGAAATGCATTTGTAACATCAAATTGATGAAGGGGCCAATTCTTATTAGCTGCCACGGAAAAGAGAACTCTTATGGTATCCATTTTTGCAACCGGAGAAAATGTCTCAGAGTAATCAATCCCATACGTCTGAGTGTACCCTTGGCTACAAGCCGGGCTTTGTATCTTCCAATAGAGCCATCTGGTTTATATTTAATCGAATACACCCACCGGCATCCAACTGTTTTCTTTCCTTTAGGAAGAATGCACTTCTCCCATGTGTTGTTTTTCATAAGAGCACGCATCTCCACTTCCATTGCTTCTTCCCAGTTCTTCTTACCTTGAGCTTCCTTTACGGAATTAGGGATTTGTTCAGTGTATAGAGAAGTAACAAATGCTTTCGCACTGTTAGATAAGTTCCCGTTGACCATATTAGCTACAGGATATCTTGAATTTCTGGTCTCCCTCTCTGGGGAGTACCGTTTTGGAGGAACCCCTCTATTGGCTCTAGGTGGGAGAGAGTATCTTCCAGTAGTCTCTGCTGCAACTGGTTCAACAACTGGTTCAACCTGTTCAACAACTGGTTCAACCTGTTCAACAACTGGATCAACATGTTCTGTAGTTGTCGGTTCTATGTGTTCCCCTGTTGTCTCATAGTTATAAGACGTAGAACACTCAGGGTTCTCAGTATTTCTTACCTCAGGCATCACGTTGGATGGACTTTCTTCAGTGGTACTGTGCTCCTCGGATTGTGTGTCTGTGTTTGAAGGACTCGCAGTACTGTGATAGTTTTCTGTTGTGACTTCTTCAGATGAGGGAATTTGGGTTAACCAGCTCAGAGTGTCTATACTGTCATTCTCCCCCTGACCACTGAGTTGGGTGTTATAAAAGTATTTTGTTTCAAGAAAGTCAACATTCATTGTGGTGAACATTTGACGAGTTGTTGGATTATAACATCGGTAACCTATTTGATCGATCCCATAGCCGACAAATACACATTTTTCAGCACATGGGCCAAGCTTGTTTCGATTGGTTTTGGGTATATGAACAAATGCGGTACACCCAAAGATTCGAGGTTCAAGTGTAAGAGGATGAGGAATACTGGCAGACTTAGACAGACAATCTAAGGGAGTCTTAAATTTAAGAGCTTTTGTGGGAAGCCGATTTAGCAGATACACGGAGGTTGCAACTGCCTCCGGCCAGAAAGATTTAGGGACCTGAGATTCGATCAAAAGGGCACGAGTCATTTCAAGAATAATACGGTTTTTCCGTTCAGAAACACCGTTTTGTTCGGGGGTATGAGCACAAGAGGTTTGATGGATTAATCCTTTGGTTTTAAAGAATTGTTTCATGGGGGTATTGACAAATTCCCCCCCATTGTCAGATCGAAGGATTTGGATTTGGGTTTGGAATTGAGTTTGAATCATAGCATAAAACGTGATAAATTTTTCGTAAACTTCGGCTTTGTTTTTCAAAAAATATACCCATGTCATGCGAGTGCAATCATCCACGAATAGTATAAAGTACCGAAGACCCTGCCCCCCATCACAGGAGCAGGACCCCACACGTCAGAATGGATTAGTGAAAAGGGTGAAGCAACTTTCGTATTGCTAGGTTTGAATGGTTGTCGATGGCTTTTAGCGCGAAGACAGGTTTCACAATCTATTTTTCCATTTGAAGGGAAGAGTTTTGGAAACAAAAGGTGCGAATAACCATGGGATGGGTGTCCCAAACGTCTATGCCATAGCCAGGCTTCCCGGTTTTCAGTTCCATGAGCCAACATCACAGTACCCTGTTGAGCCACTTCATCCATGTAGTACAATCCGTGGCGCTCAGTACCACGTCCAATAATCACACCCGTCCGGATATCCTGTAGGATGCAGAAAGTAGGATGCATTAGTACCGTGCAATTCAATTCTTTGGTAATATGACTAATTGAGAGCAATTTGTGTGATAATGACGGAACATAGAGACAATTTGGTAATTTCATAGTTGGTGAAATTTCAATTACTCCTCCTCCTTTCACTTGCATCATTCCGTTATTTGCTGTATGGATCTGAGTTTTTTTAGGTTGGGTCATTGAACATATGTCTAATGGTTCAAACGTCATGGTGTCGGTGGCACCAGAATCGAATATCCATGAATTGTTTTTTTCATGATTGATTTCCATTTTTTTAACGTTGTCCCGGTACTGTTATTAAGTAACCAACCAAGCCAGCGAATTTATTAATTTCGCTGGATACTTGAACTCGCGTTCAAGATTTTCATCCGGAATATCGTCGCTAGGTAGCGAAGGTATTTTACCGGTGAATTTATTAAATACACCGGTTACTTGAACTCGCGTTCAAGATTTGAAAGCCCGCAAATTCGCTACCGACAACGAAATAGCGAATATCTAACAGCAAGCGAATTGATCCTTTGCGAATAGCGAAATTATCAATAGCGAAATAGAAGCAGCGAAATTGGTCGGGATTGGTTGTCGGCAGCGTAATTATAAAAAAGGAAGTTGGAACAAAAAAAAGGTAGGTACGGTTGAAAAGGAAGGTATATCAATTGAACTAATTTCAAAATTGAAAATGATTGGACCAATGATTTGTCGGTTGAAATTGATTGGACCAAAGACACGGTTGAATAAAAATTTTTTTTTTGATTGGACCAATGATTGGAATAATGATTTTGCTCAACAATTAATTGGAACAACAGGTGTGATCGAACAATGATTGGACCGATGGTTTTGCTAGTTTCGCCGGAAGTGATGTACCAATTGAACTGATTTGCGGTTGAACACGACAAACGAACAAAACTGATTTTGGTTTGGTTTTGCGGTTTTGCGATTAAACACGACAGATAGAGGATTGATTTCGGTTTTCAGGTTTGAGTTTGAATAGGCTAGGATAAGTAAAAATTGATTTTGATTTCCAAGCGAAGATCGATTGTAGGAGATAAGCGAATCGGTTTTATGAATCGGAAACCTGCTCTGATACCATGTTAACAGGTATAGAGCATAGACAGTGTAATGGGTTGGAATTGTATTGAAAAATTGTATTGTTCTAGCAATTAGGGTTACAAGAATGGTGTTTATATAGGACACCACTTTACACATTCGCCCCCTACACTATCTATGTTTCTCATTTCCGACAGGAACAACATCGAAGTGCCTGAGATACCTTAATTTCTCTAGATTTAGACGAGAACGCAAGAGGTTGTCGGTAAGGGTGATTCCTATGCTAAATGTAGGTGGACAAGTCCAACCCTTTCCCGGGCTCTCGTTAAAGAAGGTGTATGTCGAATCGCTCGGGTCTATGTATGCATCGAAGGAAGTCGATGGGGAGTCCTTCACGGAACAATCGACACAGGGACGACTATCGTTCAAGTCTTCACGAGAGTTAGAGGTGATATCGGGAACAACGAAGTTGTTTTTATCCGAATGCGATCTCAACAATTCTTCTTGGGTATCGTCTTGAGATGAATTAATGATATCCATTTCAAGTTCTTTTACCCAATTAAGAATTAGATCTTCCATTTGAAAAAATTCACCAAGAAGCATTTCTCCTAGAAGGGTCGATTGAGAGCATTCGAGGGAGAGATAAGGATTATTTTTGCTTTCGCCCCTCTTAAGGCTACAGGAAAACAATGGGTCTAAATAGTGGGGCTTATAATTTAAAAAATAACATTTTAAATCTTCATGATTTCCGCCACATATTTGACACCATGTACCATAAGAGGGCCGAAAGTAAAAATTATCAGTATCACTCATGGTTGTGTCAGAAATTACCAACCGTCGGGATCTTACGGTTCTGTTTTCAGTATCTGATACTTGGGCACGGGGCGTGTTGATTGGGCACGGCCCCGTGTTCAGCTACTGTCTGACTTAAAACAGGATTGCCAGTACCAAAGATTAGGCACGAGGCGTGTTCAGCGGGCACGACCCGTGCTGAGTTCTGCAGAAGCTGAAAATTTAAGAAAAATCCTAAAAAAAACAGAAAAATAAGAAAAAACGATTAGGCCGTTGATTCCTAACTTTATTAAAATCCTTGTTTCCCCGGCAGCGGCGCCAAAAACTTGATGTGTACGGTGTGTTATATAATTTTTATGTATATTTTTAGCCCTTTTTACACTTTAGTCAAGTTTTAAATTTACAAAACACGATATTTTACTAACACTAAACACACATATGGGCAAGTGCACCCATCATGAGCGTAGTATAGCGTTGGTAAGATACCGAGGTCGTCCAAGGACACAAGAGCTTTTAGTACCAGTTTATCCTCAACGTCTAATCAAATCAAAATTTTAGAAAAAAGTTTAAACATGAAAATAAAAACTAAGATTGCTGAAAAAAATAAATAAAAACAGATAGACAAGATGAATCACTTGGATCCGACTTGCCTTTAGTGTAACCTTTGATTATTTCCGCACTTTTGCACTTTTTAAGAGATTATCTTAGTTATAGTAGTAGGCCCCTCTTTTGAAGGTGACGTTACCCTCAACCCAGTAGTTTGAGTCAGCAATGATACAATCCTAAATGGTTGGATTATTGAAAGATAATTAATTAAGTTATTAATGCGTAATGTGGTAGACCCCTCTTTTGAAGGTGACGTTACCCTCGGCTAAATAGTTTGAGTCAGCAGGGATACAATCCTAAAAAGCCGGGTTAATGTTTTAATAGTAGTTTACATATGAGGGGATCAAGAAATTCGAACCCCCGCCATCTAATACCAGTAGGTATTGAAGGAGGTCCTACTAAGCTTGACCCAGGTCCTTGCAGGATCTATACACTGAACAAGGCAAGACTCTTACCAAACCATTCCCTTAAACCCCGACTAGGTAGCCAACATATCTCCATTGTAACACCTCAAAAATTTTCGTCCAATAATGTATTGACACGTGTCATGGGCTTTGAATATGTGAAAACATACTTTAGAGGGACTAAAGTTGACAAACAGTGAAACTATGTGAATATAAGGGTCCAAAGTGTCAACAATGGATAAATAGGCTCTAAAATAACCCTACATGATGTTTATAATCTTAAACGGACAAATCATGGATCATACGAAGCGGAAAATGAAAGAAAGTGAGGAATTACAAACTACAGGGGCTAAATGTGTCAACATGTTGAAAGTATACCTCTGAGTGACCTTTTGGCAAACCCGAAGCTTTGTAATGATAAAATATACTCACTAGAATATGTGATAAAAATTTCATCAAGTTTCGTTATCGTATGAGAAAGTTATGATCAAAACCGTGCACGAAGGGTTAATTGCGTTAACGTTGAATTTCGTGACTTTTCGGGTAAGCACAAAGTTAACCAAGGACTTTACCATGCTTGTAAATGTCCCAAGGCCCTTAAAAATAAGATTTTAGGGTCTAATGTGCAAGAAAAGGAGCCAAAACCACATAACAAAGGCCAAGGACTGATTTGTAAATGTTGAAAACTTGTTAAGCTGGTCATCAGCTTGTACGCGGCCCGCGTAAGGGGCCTCGCGGCCCGCGAACAAGTGCCCAGCGACGTAACAGCGAACAGATGTCAGTGCAGGCCTGTTTTCGAGTTGTTTCCAGCTGTTGTCGATACCTGGGGCTCACCAATGGGTTTACATGCACTTAGGGGCACTTGTACAGATCTTACAACATCAGTAGGCTCACATGGCAACATCAAATGTGATCAAAATTGTTATAAAGTGGACTTGTAGTTGCAAACATTCAACACTTGCAATTTCAAAAATTCACAAGATCATCTCTGGAGCTCCCTAGACATCAAGCCAACTTTCTAGTGATCTCTAAGCATCATTAGGACTCTTGTAAGTGTTCATAACCTTCTCAAATTCGTTCTAGCCTAGTTAATTATCCATAAGTCAAACCATCGTAAATTTAGTTTGACTTTGTGATTAAACGAAAATCGCTCAGTCATTTCTCGAATTGAAAGTACCTACAAGTTGGTATTTATGTGGGTAACAAACCCTCAAAAGGGTATTTTCAGATTCCCACTCTAAGTATGATAATTGTCGAGTCAAAGCTTGTTTCAAAAAGTCAACAGAATGTGTATTTGCAAATTTAAGCATGATTAGCAATGTAGGGTACACGTAACCTGTTTGATCATTAAAATAACATGGTAATTAATGTAAGAACATGTCTCAACATGTTCAACTCGACAATTTTCAGTTTAAACCCGGATCGGACCCGAAAGTCGCATATTTTGACTTTTGCTTTGACTATCAGTTCTGATCCGTTCATGCATGTTTGAGATCTATCTTAGAGCTTATTTTGGACCAGGTTTCATATAAGTTTAACTCTCTGAGATTTTACAACTTGGTTCAATACTTATCCGATTCATATGCATGTTTCCGATTTATGCTTAAAGTTGACTATTATGCCCTTTTTACTATAAAACGTGATTTTTGAAAAAGTGAAAGAGTAGAAACATTTGTTACTGATTTATAAACTTGCACCTAAAATTCGATATCAGTTTGAGGTCTAGATTTGTATTTACCAGTGTAAACTGACGTAATTTCCCAAAAGGTTAAGTGCAGGTACTACACGTAATAGGCTGGCTGTCTTCTAGAGCGTCCACAATAAGTCTCGCAAGCTTGGACGATAATAAACTGTTGAACAATATCTTAT
This sequence comes from Helianthus tuberosus, assembly GCA_030545235.1. Taxonomy (NCBI): domain Eukaryota; kingdom Viridiplantae; phylum Streptophyta; class Magnoliopsida; order Asterales; family Asteraceae; genus Helianthus; species Helianthus tuberosus. The sequence goes on from CM060429.1 coordinate 120,281,381, forward strand.
TTTATTTTGATCCGCCTGTTGATCCGTTTCAACTATTAGTGATATTTAATATTACACTTTATTAAAGTTGAAATGAATCTATCTTTGCTTCCGCTGTGCATTTATATATTGTGTGGTTTGTCTATGATGATACCAACTACGTCACAACACTCCCCACCGGGCCCACCGGTGACACGTGGAAAATAGGGGTGTGACAGGTTGGTATCAGAGCCAACTCTGAGTGAATTAAACACTAGCCTTTTGTGTTTAATCTCAGTTACACAATTGCACATTCCTCGATTCTCGAGTCTAGACAAAGAACTTAGGAATTTTCCTAATTTTTGGTTTTAATTCTAACTTTGTCTTATATATTTTGTTGTATCACTTGTTTGTTTTTGACAGATTGTCAACATGCCGCCACGTATGAGAGGAAGAGGAAGGGGACAAGGAGCTCATGTAGCCCCAAATGGCCACGAGGCCGGACCGTCACACCGGCGAACACCTTCGGACCCCCACAACACGGATGCTCAGGATCTTTGGAGGTCCTTTATTGAACCTGCTAGGCGCTCAGTATCACTGAGTACCTCCCCATCAATCCCACACTCCTTTGGGCCTCATTCTGAGAATGAGGCCCATAACTCTCACCAGTCTTTCACACCTCTCCAAGGACACCAGTCACCCTTTGACCATCCGTCACCCGTCTTTCAGGGTCAGTTCAACCCTGACGACTACTTAGAAGCAGCAGTGGGTTTTAACCCACTTGGACCAGAAGACCACTTTTCTGGTGGCAACCCGATGGACATCGATGAGGATACTGATCCTGCCATGCCACCGTCCGGAACACCGAACCACCCCATCGAGATTTCAGATGGGTCACCGTTTATGGGATCACCTTACAATGGTCCCGACAACTTTGAGGAGAACTTCAAGCAGTATGACTGGGCATTTACACCCAGTTATCATAACTCTCCCTTGCACCAGCCACATCACTCTCCCTTGCACCAGCCACATCACTCTCCCCTACACCAGCTTCAGCCACATAACTCTCCCCTGCATCAGCTATAGCAGCAGCAGCAGAATCCTTCTGAGGATTCTCGACTTGTAGCGGTCACTCCGCCGCCACCACCGCCTCAGCTTCAACCTCCCTCACCTCCGAGGCGAAGGAGAACGACAGTGCGAATGTCCGCACTAGGGGGAGTGCGTATCAGCACCCCTCCACTTTCGAGTGGCAGCCGTTACTCACCGGTCCACGAGGAACCAGAGATGGGTGAATCCTCACACCCTGTCTCTGAAGTAGCTTCTGCGCCAGTCGCGCCACAGCCACCATTGGGTTTTGGAGACCCAATCCCCACTTATACTGGTGCTGCAACATTCAACCCCTTCGAGCAGCAGATTCACATGGGTTACAACTTTACAGAGGATCCCTATTGGATAGCAGCAAACTCCAACACTTTCCATCAAGAAGGTCCCTACGGAGGTCCCTGGGCTACGGGACACTCGACCTATGGGTACCCACCATATGGGTATCAGCAGTCACAGCCTCCTCAACCTCCACAGTATCAACCACAGCCTCCTCAACCTCCGCATTATCAACAACCACCTCAGGCGCCGGCGATGTCACCGCCCCAAATGCAAGAAATCCTTCATGAGATACAAGAGGTGCGTCAAGAGATGCGGCATGAGTTGAGGCATGATCGGAGGCATAACCGGGGGATGTTTAAGAAGATGGTGGATCTAATCAAGGGTAAAAGCAAGAAGGGTCACTGAATCCTTTGTTTGTTGGTTATTTTAGTGTGGTACTCATGTCCCTGCGTGGACATTTATTTATTTCAGTACTCTACCCCTGCGTGGGTATTTCTTTCTGTTCTGCCCTTGCGTGGGCATATCTTTTATTTGACCCCTGCGTGGGTTTGTTTGTTTTGTTATTTGGCCCCTGCGTGGGCATGTTGTTTATGTAAAAGACCCGTTTAGGGCAAACTCGTACTGATTTAATTTTTATTTTGAATGGTTAATTTAATTTTTCATTTTAAATTATGTGCATGAACAAAGTATATGAATAAATGAAAAATAACATTTATTATTTTGATTTACCATTTTAATAATATAAGGATCTTAAAAGGTAAAAACCTAGCTGTTATGTTGTCATAAATCTAGCCAATATGGTAGAACCTGTTTAAAAAGATTCAACTCTCTGTTAACATCTGCAAACATGTTAACATTCTTGGCTAGTGTGATCCGTAAAATCACACACGCCACCCTTTTAATAAATTATCCAAGTTTAATATTTCTATATATATATATATTTGGTTGTGACATAATGCCTACGGGTATAATTAATGTCATATAAAACAAAAAGGCAGCTGTAGTTTATAAACTCCCTGCCAAGAAAAGGATTGATTTGTCTTTTTATGCAAACTTTAATCCTGTAAGATCTAAATTTGTAATTTAGAAATTTGTCTATGTGACTAGGCCTATTATGCCAATATTATATTTCATTCTAAAAAGATTACTAGTAAAAAAAAATCCTGAATGAAATTATTAAATTAACTAATATGGCTTTTATTTACCATGGTTAATAAATCGTCAAGAACGATAATACTGTTTAGGCTTCTAAATAGACCTTGTCCTTATTTTTATGTAGCAATTAAGACTACATGGCTAAGTCTGAAGAATTAAACAGTCGTCCAGCAGAAAACCCTGATAATACTAAAATATTAGTAATGGGTGCGGAGTTGAAAGCATTAGTGAATGATGCTGTTATCGAAGCGCTAAATAGACAGTATAGTGAATCGAGCGGGACCCGAAGTAGGACCCGATCTGCACCACATTCTAAGCCAAAAGCTCACTCGGAAGCTCATAGCAAACCGCCCTCTAAGAAAGAGGTACCTAAAAAGGATGGACCCAAGAAGGATAATGATCGACACTCATGAAATCAAAATAGTGTTCCCTCGAAGAAGAAAGAGTTTGATGCTAAACCTCAAACCAAATCATGTACTTACAAGTACTTCGTTTCTTGTAAACCCCGAGACTTTACTGGGGAAAAATGAGCGGTCGACTGCATGACCTGGTTGGACGAAATGGATACTGTAGTGGACATCAGCGGTTGTGCTGAAAGAGATGTAGTGAAATACGTATCCCAATCGTTCAAAGGAGACGCACTGGCGTGGTGGAAATCTCTCATACAAACTGCTGGAAAGATCCCACTTTACAGCTTATCATGGGATCAGTTTGTTGCTCTTATTAAAGAGAATTATTGCCCACAGCATGAAGTCGAGAGAATTGAATCAGATTTCTTGTCGTTGGTAATGAAGAATTTAGACTGCCAGGCATACCTCACCACTTTCAATACTCTATCTCGGTTGGTTCCATACTTGGTAACCCCAGAACCGAAAAGGATTGCCCGTTTCATCGGGGGTTTAGCCCCTGAAATTAAAGCAAGTGTTAAGGCATCGAGGCCTACAACTTTCAGATCAGTAGCTGATCTATCTCTCTCTCTTACCCTGGACGTAGTCAGGTTGAGAGCACTCAGGAACTCAGAAGAGAATAAGAGGAAGCGTGAGGACGATACCTCACGAAGATCAGAAAAGAGACACCGAGGAAATAACGACCACAGGAAAGGGTCGGGGTCTAAGAGAGATGGGCAACAATCGGGGGACAAGCCCAAATGTAAAACTTGTAAGAAAAACCATTTTGGGAAGTGTCGTTTTGAGTCGAAATCCCAGCCTCATGTGAGATCCTGTGGGATTTGCAAATCTACGGATCATAAGACTTTGGAATGTAAGAAGCTAAAGGATGCAACATGTTACGGTTGCAACGAAAAAGGGCACATCAAGTCTAATTGCCCAAAGAACGCAAGGAAAGCCGAAGATGGTAAGAAGATCAATGCAAGGGTCTTCAAGATGGACGCTAAGGAAGCTGTTCAAGATGACAACGTTATTACAGGTACTTTTCTTGTAAATGATGTTTTTGCTAGAGTATTGTTTGATTCTGGAGCTGATAAGTCTTTTGTTGATGATAAGTTCTGTAAGTTATTAAACCTACCTGTAAAACCCTTAAGTGTGAAATACGAGGTGGAATTAGCTGATGGAACCATAGAAACAGCCTCAACTGTTTTAGATGGATGTGTTATATCCATTAGGAATCATTCTTTTCCTTTGTCCCTACTTCCCTTTAAGCTAGCCGGCTTTGATGTAGTTATAGGCATGGATTGGTTATCGCATAACCAAGCCCAGATTGTGTGCAACAGAAAGCAAGTGATAGTCAAAACCCCGTCTGGGGAGTCACTTACCATTCAAGGGGATACTCAGCATGGATTGCCTGAGCAAGTGTCCATGCTCAAGGCATCCAGATGTCTGTAGAAGGGTTGTGTCATTTATATGGCACAAGTTACTATTGATGAGCCAAAGCCCAAGAATGAAGACATCCCTATCATTTCGGAATATCCTGAAGTTTTTCCCAAAGAACTACCTGGTTTACCACCAGATAGGCAAGTGGAATTCCGAATTGACATCATCCCGGGTGCAGCACCAGTAGCGAGAGCACCTTATAGGTTAGCACCAACGGAGATGAAGGAATTAAGGACGCAGTTAGATGATCTGTTAGCTAAAGGTTTTATTAGACCTAGTTCGTCTCCTTGGGGAGCGCCGATCTTGTTTGTCAAGAAGAAGGATGGATCGATGCGTCTGTGCATCGATTACCGTGAGCTTAATAAAGTCACTATAAAAAATAGGTATCCTTTGCCCAGGATCGACGATCTGTTAGATCAGTTACAAGGAGCAAGCTACTTTTCTAAGATCGATTTGAGGTCAGGCTATCATCAGTTAAAGGTCAAGGATGAAGATGTGCACAAGACAGCGTTTAGGACTCGTTATAGTCATTACGAGTTCCTAGTGATGCCTTTCGGGCTCACTAATGCGCCAGCCGCATTCATGGATCTCATGAATCGCGTCTGCAAGCCTTACTTGGACAAATTCGTCATCGTCTTTATTGACGACATCCTTATTTACTCGAAGAACCAAGCTGATCACGAGAAACACCTTCGTTGTATTCTCAAACTTCTACATCAAGAGAAACTCTACGCCAAATTTTCGAAGTGCGAATTTTGGCTTCGAGAAGTCCCATTCCTTGGACATGTGGTAAGTGAGCGTGGTATCCAAGTGGATCCCGCTAAGGTAGAAGCAGTCATGAATTGGCAAGAGCCAAAGACGCCTACGGAGATTCGCAGTTTTCTGGGTTTAGCAGGATATTATAGGCGCTTTATCGAAAACTTTTCAAGGACTGCTGCGCCCCTAACTTCGTTGACACGTAAGAAGGTTAAGTTTGATTGGGGCCCTAAGCAGCAGGAATCCTTTGACATTCTGAAGAAAAAGTTAAGCAATGCACCAGTGTTAACATTGCCCGATGGTATAGAAGAATTTGTGGTGTACTGTGATGCATCACACACTGGTATGGGCTGTGTACTCATGCAGAAAGGCAAGGTTATTGCCTACGCTTCACGACAGCTAAAGGTGCACGAAAAGAACTACACCACCCATGACTTGGAGCTGGGTGCCGTTGTATTTGCATTAAAACTTTGGAGACATTACTTATATGGAACCAAGTGTGTGATCTATTCGGATCATAAGAGCCTTCAACATTTGTTCAATCAGAAGGACTTGAACATGCGACAAAGACGATGGATGGAAACTCTAAATGATTATGATTGTGAAATAAAATACCATCCAGGCAAAGCAAATGTAGTTGCTGATGCCTTAAGCAGGAAAGAAAGAGTGAAGCTGATAAGAATCAATGCCAAGCGCATTGAAATAAGGAATAGTTTGAACGAAAGGGTGTTAGCTGCACAGAAGGAAGCTGTGTTGGAAGCTAACTATCCTGAAGACAAGCTAGGAGTAACTGAGGAGCAGTTATCCCATGACAAAGACGGAATGCTTAGATTGAATGGACGAATATGGGTTCCAGTCTATGGAGGACTTCGGGATGTTATTCTCCAGGAAGCCCACAGTTCCAAATATTCCGTTCATCCTGGAGCCGATAAGATGTACCAGGATCTAAAGGCCAACTACTGGTGGATTGGTTTGAAAAAGTCTGTAGCTGCCTATGTAGCTAAGTGTTTGACTTGTGCGCAAGTCAAAGCTGAGCATCAGAAGCCGTCAGGTTTGTTACAACAACCTGAAATTCCCACATGGAAGTGGGAGATGGTGACAATGGATTTTATCACCAAATTACCAAAAACGAGAAAGGGAAACGATACTATATGGGTCATAGTGGATAGACTGACGAAGTCAGCACATTTCCTACCCATAAAGGAAACTTACAGCTCAGATATGTTAGCTCAGTTATACGTTGATAAGATTGTAGCTTTGCATGGAATACCTGTGTCTATTATCTCTGACAGAGATACTAGATACACGTCACATTTTTGGAAAAGTTTCCAACAATCTTTGGGCACACGTTTAAATTTTAGTACGGCTTATCATCCTCAGACTGACGGTCAGAGTGAGCGTACTATTCAAACGTTGGAAGACATGCTACGTGCATGTGCGATCGACTTAGGTGGTAATTGGGATAAGAACCTACCACTAATTGAGTTCTCCTACAACAATAGCTACCACACCAGCATAAAAGCTGCGCCTTTTGAGGCCTTATACGGTAGAAAGTGTAGATCGCCCATTTGTTGGGCAGAAGTTGGAGATGTCCAACTATCAGGACAAGAGATAGTTTTTGAGACGACGGCAAAGATTGTCCAGATTCGCGATCGTTTGAAAGCTGCCAGGGATAGGCAGAAAAGTTATGCGGATCCAAAGCGTAAGGCTTTTCACTTCGAAGTAGGTGATAAAGTGTTGCTTAAAGTATCACCCTGGAAGGGAGTGATGCGATTTGGTAAGAAAGGCAAGCTAAGCCCGAGGTACATAGGACCTTTCGAGGTTATCGAACGTGTCGGGTCAGTTGCTTATAAGTTAAACTTGCCTGAAGAGCTCAGTGCCATACATAATGTTTTTCACATCTGTAATCTGAAGAAGTGTTTCGCTGATGAATCACTGGTAATACCGCATACGGATGTACATATAGATGAGAGCTTGAAATTTGAGGAGAAACCATTTTCGATTGAGGATCGACAGGTGAAGAAGCTTCGAAGGAAGCATGTACCCATTGTTAAGGTCAAATGGGATGCCCGTAGAGGTCCCGAATACACATGGGAGGTAGAATCCACGATGAAAGAAAAATACCCTCATTTGTTTCAGTAAATCTTGGGGTCGAGATTTCTTTTAAGGGGGTGAGGATGTAACACCTCGAAAATTTACGTCCAATAATGTATTGACACGTGTCATGGGCTTTGAATATGTGAAAACATACTTTAGAGGGACTAAAGTTGACAAACAGTGAAACTATGTGAATATAAGGGTCCAAAGTGTCAACAATGGATAAATAGGCTCTAAAATAACCCTACATGATGTTTATAATCTTAAACGGACAAATCATGGATCATACGAAGCGGAAAATGAAAGAAAGTGAGGAATTACAAACTACAGGGGCTAAATGTGTCAACATGTTGAAAGTATACCTCTGAGTGACCTTTTGGCAAACCCGAAGCTTTGTAATGATAAAATATACTCACTAGAATATGTGATAAAAATTTCATCAAGTTTCGTTATCGTATGAGAAAGTTATGATCAAAACCGTGCACGAAGGGTTAATTGCGTTAACGTTGAATTTCGTGACTTTTCGGGTAAGCACAAAGTTAACCAAGGACTTTACCATGTTTGTAAATGTCCCAAGGCCCTTAAAAATAAGATTTTAGGGTCTAATGTGCAAGAAAAGGAGCCAAAACCACGTAACAAAGGCCAAGGACTGATTTGTAAATGTTGCAAACTTGTTAAGCTGGTCATCAGCTTGTACGCGGCCCGCGTAAGGGGCCTCGCGGCCCGCGAACAAGTGCCCAGCGACGTAACAGCGAACAGATGTCAGTGCAGGCCTGTTTTCGAGTTGTTTCCAGCTGTTGTCGATACCTGGGGCTCACCAATGGGTTTACATGCACTTAGGGGCACTTGTACAGATCTTACAACATCAGTAGGCTCACATGGCAACATCAAATGTGATCAAAATTGTTATAAAGTGGACTTGTAGTTGCAAACATTCAACACTTGCAATTTCAAAAATTCACAAGATCATCTCTGGAGCTCTCTGGACATCAAGCCAACTTTCTAGTGATCTCTAACCATTATTAGGACTCTTGTAAGTGTTCATAACCTTCTCAAATTCGTTCTAGCCTAGTTAATTATCCATAAGTCAAACCATCGTAAATTTAGTTTGACTGTGTGATTAGACGAAAATTGCTCAGTCATTTCTCGAATTGAAAGTACCCACAAGTTGGTATTTATGTGGGTAACAAACCCTCAAAAGGGTATTTTCAGATTCCCACTCTGAGTATGATAATTGTCGAGTCAAAGCTTGTTTCAAAAAGTCAACAGAATGTGTATTTGCAAATTTAAGCATGATTAGCAATGTAGGGTACATGCAACCTGTTTGATCATTAAAATAACATGGTAATTAATGTAAGAACATGTCTCAACATGTTCAACTCGACAATTTTCAGTTTAAACCCGGATCGGACCCGAAAGTCGCATATTTTGACTTTTGCTTTGACTATCAGTTCTGATCCGTTCATGCATGTTTGAGATCTGTCTTAGAGCTTATTTTGGACCAGGTTTCATATAAGTTTAACTCTCTGAGATTTTACAACTTGGTTCAATACTTATCCGATTCATATGCATGTTTCTGATTTATGCTTAAAGTTGACTATTATGCCCTTTTTACTATAAAACGTGATTTTTGAAAAAGTGAAAGAGTAGAAACATTTGTTACTGATTTATAAACTTGCACCTAAAATTCGATATCAGTTTGAGGTCTAGATTAAGAGTTTTGCTCCATATCGTAATTTGAAAGCTTTATGTTACTTAAACGGCGTAATTAGCATATAACCTATTTTAACCCACTTTTTGATATCAAACTTTTTACCCACTGATGTTATATAATATTTTGGGATTTTTAAATATTTTTATTTAATTTTTGGCTGGTCATATCATAGGTCTCTAAGTTTAATTCGGTAAATACCGATTTTGCCCTTTTAAGCCATAAAATGAGTTTTATAAATCTTTTTGACCCCAAACCTTTTTCTACTGATTTTATTTGATAAATAAAATATTTTGAGCTTTCTGGAAATATAAAAATATCAGCTTTCTTTTAAAAAACCCGGAAACGGCTCTAAATCGCCTTCTTAAGCGTTTTTAACGCATAGTATGTACTATAACCATATTAAACATATAAGGTTGATACCTACTGATGTTTTTAGTATATTTTTATATAATAACAGTAAGTACAAGTTTTTGAACTCAGGTTTCCAGTTTTGACCTTTTAAGCCCTTGTGAAATTACCAAAATACCCCTAAGGTGTATAGTTTGGTTTTAAATGATAAGTTTCACATATAGGTCATACCCTACTGTTATAACACGTTAAATTAAGTATATTTACTGTATAAATCAGACCTGTAACTCAGATTACAAATTAAACTCTTTTATAATCTTTTAAATGACCAAAATGCCCTTATGAGGCATAAGTTGAGTTTAAATTCAATTGGGGCATAATAGAAGATATCTTACTGATATTATAACATATTTAAGCCATGTTATCTCAGGGAACTTGCATATGACTCTTATGATTACCCGTAACGCCCTTTTCGCGCTCGGTTCCGTTTATGTAACTAGTTTGCATAAATTGACCGAAACGGGTCAAACCTTATCATTTTTGTCTCAAAATCCAGAATGTATTTAGTATACCCATATTATACAAGTATTCAAACTTGTCGGGTCTAAATCACATTCTATCCGGTCTTTCCTTAATCGTGCGTTTGAACCGTATCATCCTTAACACTAGTCGGTCTAAGCTTAAGCTTAAATAAAGACCCGTTAGAAATCTAATAGGTTATTATAAACCTTTGTTCCAGAATAAGAAGAACTAGTAAAAGCTACCTTCACTTGCTAGTTGTGATTTATACTTTACTCAGGTAAATACTTTTAACTTATTTTCCCTATACGGGCTTGGGTTACGGTATATAGAATACCGCTTGATCGAGCATCAAATCTTACATCTTTGAATGGTTAATTGAATAATTTGATCGGATCGTTTAAACAGTCTTGTTCACTTAAAGCCTTTGGGGGGTTAATGACCATGTCCCGGATATCCTTGGCATCATCTTATGAGATGGCCACGACCTGAGCACGAGGTGTAGGCGTACACCTGTCAGTGTATAACTCTATAATGTGGTGGGTCCATTGATCTTTAACCCGGACAAGATCCGGGCTACTGAACGCACAAGTAACATGTAATTCGTTCACAAGATTATTATATTAAATAATTATCCCAAGTTATAAAAATGTTTTGTGCCTTGAGCATTCAAATCAATTTTCAACTCTTTTCAAAATGAGTCAGTTAAATTGTATTTACCAGTGTAAACTGACGTATTTTCCCAAAAGGTTAAGTGCAGGTACTACACGTAATAGGCTGGCTGTCTTCTAGAGCGTCCACAATAAGTCTCGCAAGCTTGGACGACAATAAACTGTTGAACAATATCTTATTTTATTTTGATCCGCCTGTGGATCCGTTTCAACTATTAGTGATATTTAATATTACACTTTATTAAAGTTGAAATGAATCTATCTTTGCTTCCGCTGTGCATTTATATATTGTGTGGTTTGTCTATGATGATACCAACTACGTCACGATACTCCCCACCGGGCCCACCGGTGACACGTGGAAAATAGGGGTGTGACATCCATATAGACCGTGGAGATATGAATGGTGTAAATCTTTTATTTTATATAGACAGTAAAATAACACCAAGACACCACAGACAAATGATAAGGAAGATTCACCTTCAACATAAGAAACTAGTTATTAAAGTCATTAATACATAACCAAATAAATAGTGCAAAAAGATTAAAAATAAAAAGTATTACACTAAACGCTTGTTGTAACAACCCGCACGTTCGTGCATTGTTACTACTCGTTACACTTGTTACGCCTAGCACCAGAGATTCGGATCATAATGTAGCTATATCGCATACATCGCTATTTCGCAGTATTTTCGCATATTACGCTTACATTATCGCTATAACACATCGCATCACACACTAACGCTCACGATGATGTTGAGAGAGGACCTATTCTACCCTCCTCTGTCACACCCCTTTCTGCGGCGGAAGCACGAGGTGTGATCATGAAAGGTTCTCATTCCATACGAAAGGTAAACATGCTATATGCTCGTAAAAACATCAAATACCGTAATTTGAAAACATAAGCTTAGCGTTTACATCGCTAAGTCGCATAAAACATTGTCTTAAAAAGTTTACAACTTTATTTAAAGATAAACAATAGCGACATCCACAAGCATAAGCGAGACCGCGCGCACATCCATCCTAGTTATCTGAAATACATGTGAGTTTTGGAAAAACGTCAACATAAAGTTGGTGTGAATTCATGCAGTTTTGTATTTCACGTTTGTATACTTTGTTTGAAAACATAGTTTGAGAATAAATCAAGTTTTCATATATAAATCCAGTTTCATGTGTACACCACGTACTCATGTATAATTCAATTTCTTCTTGAGTACTCCACGTACTCAAGTATAATTCCCATTTTTCTTGAGTACCCCACGTACTTCAAGTATAATTCAATTTCTTCTTGAGTACCCCACGTACTAAAGTATAATTCAATCTTTTCTTGAGTATCCCACGTACTCAAGTATTCATCAATTTTTAGTATGGTATTACTTTTATGTAAATAAAGTATTCCTGTAAGTTTCAGGATTGTTAATGGGTTGCAAAGCCATTAACATGTGACACGACATAGGAAGTCACCAAACCTTAGGCATTTAATTGGTATATTCTGAGACACAAAAGCACTACTTGATTCTCGTCCTCACCGAGTGTGTTGCTGCCCGGCACCCGTTAGATCTAACCTTTTGTTCTGCGGTCTAGGTATATTGTTGATTAATGGTGCTTATTTACCCTATTCGTGACATGATTTCTCGTATCATTTCTCATAACGCATCCTACTTGGTTCTCGTCCTCACAAAGTGCGTTTCTTGTTATCATTTCTCATAACGCATCCTACTTGGTTCTCGTCCTCACCAAGTGCGTTTCTTGTTATCATTTCTCATAACGCATCCTACTTGGTTCTCGTCCTCACCAAGTGCGTTTCTTATTATCATACCATTTATCAACATTATAATAGTTGTACATGTATTTCACCCCCGAAGTTATAAAACTAAAAACAGTTAAAAGAAAAGGGGGAGCATGAACTCACAACTTTGCGTTCCTGTGCGTCGTAAACTTCACCGGATTTGCTTAATTAACGTCGTAACCTATACGCGTTTTCTTAACGTTAGTCACTAGACTTGTGTCGCACAAGTACAGTCACTCTCTTTTGTGTATATATTCTTGTGTTAAAAATATTTTATATTTTTAACTAAGTATCTTACTTATATTATTTTCTCAAAAATAAATATAAGCTTTTTGCATTTTGCACTTTGCACCCGAATTATGTATCTTGTATGCTGTATGTGTATTTTTATGTTTATACTCCTCATGAGTATTTAGTGTATTTTTAAGTCTTAATACACTACCACGTATAACACATACTATACACACTTAGCACAAAAGTTGGTGATAAAATAATATATATTTTTCTCTCAAAAATATACATACTTATATCCATTTTTATTCTTGAAGAAATCCTCATTTCTTATCACCAAAAATTAGGGAAACCTTGGTAATACTTTTAAATACATTTTTAGGGAATAAGTTTCTCAAAAACTTATATTTTTCTAAGTGTCAAAATTTATAAAAATTTTGACAGAGTTTCCCCTAAAAATGGAGGTTTCCCATGTTTTCAAAACATGTGTTTATTTTCTTTTAAATCATCAACAACAATCAATTTTCAACAACAATCAACAACAATATATACTAATTTCTCTATTTCATGAACTTGAGAATTTACAAAAGTGTGTAGTAACTTACTAGCACATTTAGTAAGTCTTGTTATCTTTAAAAATATGATTAGTTCCTTAAGACTTTATTTTTAAAGAATATGAAGTTTCACAACTTCTAGTCAAGATTCACAAAAATATTTCTTTGTTAAACTTCCTTGTTACACAAGTGTTTACACACTTGTTTATTTACTAAAAATGCTTCTAGTTCGGATAAGATCCGAGTTTTAACAAAACTAATATTTCTGCTTGGTTCTTCCGGAAAACCACTTGTAGACCTTTAGATCTACATGTTTAGAGTCTTATTTTACAAGAAAAAAATACTTTTACTCAAGTTCATGTTTCATGAGTGGAAGGGTTCACCATCTTTCATATCTCTAGCATTAACATACTACTAGTTCATGTTCTTGAACATGATCTAGTATGGTTAGATGATGATCCATCTCACTTCTAGCAACAAACAACATCAAATAATAACAACTATACAAGATCTACAAGATTTACACACATATCTTCTCTTTATCCACCATTAATCACTTATGTTCAAGACTTTAATGAAAGTTCTTTAGTGTTCTTAATTTTTAACCATTAAATCACCTATTAACCACCAAAAACAAGAACAAGATGAAGATTTGAAGCACTTACTATTAGCACAAGGCTAGGGGAGTTCAAGAGGACAAAAGAGGTGGATAAAAGCAATCGATGAAGGTCATTCAACTTCCGAACACACCGAGCCTCGTGAATCACCTTCTTACACCTTCAAGTGGACTTGGAATGGATGAGCTTGGATTGAAGGTGGTGGTGAAGGGGGTGCTTGGTTTCGGCCGTAAGGAAGGAGGGAGGAGGGAGAGAGGTATGTGTGTTTAGTAGGTGTGAGAAAATGAGCTTAACCTTCCATGCATTATTATAACCCATTTAATCCTTTCATTCATTGTGTAATATGTCCTCTTTGTAGAAGACAAGATCCAATAAAATATAACAAAGAAATCCCATGTGGGATCCTTGTTTCCCAACCGTCCAACAATGGGGGGGGGGGGTGCTAGTTTGATTTCAATTGGTAGTTACATGTTCTAGTTAGTTATAATTCAAGTATTAGTTAGGTTATTAGGTGTGTTATGTAACATAAGGGGTGTTAGGGTGTTCGGGGACCCTAACTAGCTCAGAAAAGTAAAAACAATGCTTCTAGCATTATTTTGGTGTTCCGGGTATTGTCCGGTTGTTCGGTTAGACACTGGTTCGTTAAAGTGCTAAATTACACTTTTTAGTGTCTTTTAAGTACCCTTCTTGTACCCTTTCAATTCCCAACACTTGGGGAAATATTCTGACTGAAAAATTATATTTTTTGCATAATATTCGCGTGCTAAAAGCTGAATTATACAAATTTCTGCACTTAAAGTGCGTTTCGGGTGCTTTTTAGTGCTTATTTTTGCTTTCGTAATGTCTATAAATTAAACCCTTATATGTACTCTTGGGTTTTAATGCACTTTTGTCGTCGGACCTACACCTAGGCCTCAATTTTATTGTCTGACTGCTTTCTGCAGTTCCGTTGACACATAGTGTCTTACCGGTGAGTTTACTTAGTATTTTTGACGCAACGCTCTCGTTTATGCATAAAGCAATATTTTGTAGTATACAACGTGCATGAATTCACTTGTTTAATCACGTGTTCAGACATTGCTGACAATTAAGCACATAATTGCAGTCAATAAATAATAATTAAAGTGTACGGAAATTACCGGTTTGTGCCAGTTGTCACAGTCTCCCCCCGTTAAAAGAATTTCGTCCCGAAATTCAGGCTGAACTAACTCTCGCAGGAGTCTCTTTGAATAGGTGGGGATACTTTTCTTTGAACTGGTCTTCACGTTCCCATGTGTACTCGGGTCCGTGCTTAGAGCTCCAACGTACTTTGACAAGTTTCACACTGCTCCTCCTGGTCTTGTTGACTTTCCAGTCGGTAATCTCAACGGGTTGTTCTGTAAATCGGAGGGCTTCATCAATATGCACTTCATCCATCGGGATGATCACGTTTTCTTGTGTTGGACTCTTCTTCAGGTTGGATACATGAAACGTATCATGTACTCCATTAAGTTCTTCCGGTAACTCCAACTTGTATGCCACGGTACCAATTCTTTTCAATATTCTGAATGGTCCGATGTATCGTGGATTCAGCTTTCCACGCTTTCCAAATCTGACTACGCCCTTCCATGGTGAGACTTTTAACAACACTTTGTCTCCCACATTGAATTCTACTGATTTTCTTTACGGATCAGCGTAGCTCTTTTGTCGATCTTGAGCCGCCTTAATGCGCTCTCGGATCTGCGCAATCTTGTCGGTTGTCTCTTGTACAAGTTCAGGACCAACCATACGCTTATCTCCGGCATCTGCCCAACATAAGGGCGATCGGCATTTGCGGCCATACAGAGCTTCGAACGGCGCGGCTTTTATGCTCGTATGATAACTGTTATTGTAGGAGAACTCAATTAACGGTAGATGAGTATCCCAGCTGCCGCCTAGATCCATGACACATGCGCGAAGCATATCTTCTAACGTTTGTATAGTCCGTTCGCTCTGGCCGTCTGTTTGCGGATGGAAGGCCGTGCTCAGATCTAACTGAGATCCAAAGGCTTCCTGAAATGATTGCCAGATTCTTGAGACAAAGCGTCCATCTCTGTCTGAAATGATTGAGATTGGCACTCCATGACGTGCCACAATTTCTCTTAAGTATATTTTAGCAAGCTTTCCAGTGCTGTCTTTTTCACGGATCGGCAGGAAGTGCGCGGACTTTGTTAACCGATCAACTATTACCCATATCATATCGTGCCCTCTCGGGGTCCTGGGTAATTTCGTTATGAAGTCCATCGAGATTTGTTCCCACTTCCATACGGGAATCTCTGGTTGTTGTAATAGGCCGGACGGTTTCTGATATTCTGCCTTAACCTTGGCACAGGTTAGGCATTTTCCAACATAAACAGCAACATTGCTTTTAAGTCTCGGCCACCAGTAGTAATCCTTTAAGTCTTGATACATTTTGTCCGATCCGGGGTGGATCGAATATCTCGATTTGTGGGCTTCATTAAGGATGACTTCTCGTATGCCACCATAGAGTGGAACCCAAATACGCTTCTTGAAGTATAAGGCTCCCTCTTCGTTTGGCACCATGTATTTCAGCATACCCCGTAGGTATTCAGCTTTACGGTTCTCTTCTTTAAGAGCTTCTTGTTGTGCATCACGAATGCGTGCAGTGAGGTTCGTTCGAATCGTCATTTCCAATGCTCTAACCCTTAGGGTCTTAACCCTTTCTTTTCGGCTCAACGCGTCCGCTACAACGTTTGCCTTTCCAGGATGGTACTTAATCTCACAGTCATAATCGTTCAGCAGCTCGACCCAACGTCGCTGGCGCATATTCAATTCCTTCTGATCAAATATGTGCTGTAAGCTTTTGTGATCTGTGAAAATTGTACATCGAGTACCATATAAATAATGTCGCCAGATCTTCAAGGCGAATACCACTGCGCCCAGCTCCAGGTCGTGAGTGGTATAGTTTCTTTCATGAACTTTCAGTTGTCTTGAAGCGTAAGCGATGACTTTTTGGCGTTGCATGAGCACGCAACCCAAGCCTTGTCGTGAGGCGTCGCAGTATACCACAAAGTCTTCAGTGCCTTCGGGTAATGATAGTATCGGTGCATCGCAGAGCTTGTTCTTAAGTAGCTGAAAGGCTTCTTCCTGTTTGTGACCCCAGTCGTATTTCTTGTCTTTCTGTGTAAGGGTTGTTAGCGGTTGAGCTATCTTTGAGAAATTCTCAATGAATCGCCGATAGTAGCCTGCTAAGCCCAAAAATTGTCGAACTTCAGTTGGGGTCTTGGGAGCTTCCCAGTTCTTTATTGCTACAATCTTGGACGGGTCTACATGAATGCCCTTCTCATTCACAACGTGACCAAGAAATTGTACTTCGCGAATCCAGAATTCGCATTTCGAGAACTTTGCATAAAGTTTCTCTTTCTTCAGTAGTTCCAGAATAGTCCTGAGATGTTGCTCATGTTCTTCTTTCGTTCGCGAATAAATCAGGATATCATCGATAAATACAATCACGAATTTATCGAGATATGGTTTGCATACGCGGTTCATCAGATCCATAAAGACCGCTGGTGCATTTGTCAGCCCGAATGGCATCACCAGAAATTCGTAGTGCCCATATCGCGTTCTGAATGCAGTCTTGGGTACGCTTGCCTCTTGGATTCTCAGCTGGTGGTATCCAGACCGAAGGTCGATCTTGGAATAGTAGCTTGATCCTTGCAGTTGATCGAATAAGTCATCAATCCTCGGTAGCGGGTACCGATTCTTGATAGTGAGCTTGTTCAGTTCCCTGTAATCGATACACATCCGCAGTGTTCCATCCTTCTTCTTTACGAATAATACTGGAGCTCCCCAGGGCGAGAAGCTTGGCCTTATAAATCCTTTATCCAACAACTCCTGGAGTTGTGTAGATAATTCTTGCATTTCGGATGGTGCAAGCCGATAGGGTGCCTTGGCTACAGGAGCGGCTCCTGGAACCAAGTCTATACGGAATTCGACTTGTCGTTGCGGAGGTAGTCCTGGCAGATCTTCGGGAAAAAATCAGGGAATTCCTTCACCATAGGAATGTCTTCGAGTTTCGGCTCCTCAGCCTTCTTGTCTATAACGTGTGCTAGGAAAGCGACACATCCTTTCCTTAAGCACTTATGTGCCTTCATGCAACTGATGATTCGAAGAGGTGCGTCTCGTTTTTCTCCATGCACGATGAGAGTTTCACCATTCGCTAAAGGGATGCGAATGATTTTCTCATGACAAATAACTTCAGCTTTGTTCTTGGACAGCTAGTCCATTCCGACCACTACATCGAAGCTACCCAATTGAATAGGTAAGAGGTCGATGCTAAATCTTCGTTCACCAAGTTCTAGTGTGCAGCCTCTAACAACTTCGCCCGATTCAACGAGTTTACCATTGGCTAGTTCTATGGAATAAGGAATTTCTAATCTACTAGATTCTATTCCGAGTATATGTTTAAATTCCACAGACATGAAGCTATAGTCGGCGCCAGTGTCAAATAATATGGATGCAAAGTGATTGTGAATGAGAAACGTACCGGTGACCACGTTAGGGTCCTCGCGTGCGTTCTTTGCTCCAATCACAAATGCTCTAGCCTGAGCATAGTTTCCTTCTGGGCAGTCCTTCATGAAATGATCATTGCTTCCACACTTGAAGCATCCTTGGTTTCGCCCTTTACCGTTACCATTCTTGTTACCAACACCGTTTCCATTCCGGTTCTTTCCTTTTCCCCAACAGTCTTCTGTTTGATGACCCAATTTACCACATTTGTCGCACCTTGGAATGCGACAAGCTCCATCATGATGATACTTACATTTTTGGCATCTAGGTATGGAGCCTTGGTATGCTTTGGTTGCATGGGTTTTCGCCTCCTGGGATGGGTTAGCGTCACGCTTCTTGCTGAAACCCTTGTTGTTACGAGTTGCTTGGTTCAAACTTGCATGTTTTCTCTTTTTGTCGCCGGACGACTCAGCATGTGTCTCGGTCTTCTCTGTTGGGTTTAGTGATAACTTTTTCATACGAACACAATCTTCAGTCAGACTGACAGCCAGAGTTACAGCCTCAGTGATTGTTTATGGTTTGGCCGACGTCACCATGCCACGAAACTCTGGGGCCAGTCCCCAAATGTAGCGCTCCACGCGCTTGAATTCGGGAGTCACCATGTAGGGAAGTACTCTAGACAGGTCGTGGAACCTTCGAGTATAACCATTAATGTCAGCACCTTCCATGGTCAAGTGCCAGAACTCCGTTTCCAGCCTTTGGAGTTCAGCGCGAGAGCAATACTTCTCTCTCATTCTTTCCTTCAGTTCCTCCCAAGTTAGGCCATAAGCGGCATCATCACCCAAAGTTTGGGCTTGCAGGTTCCACCAAGTCAGAGCTTCATCGACAAACAACCCAGTGGCAAAAGTGACTTGCTGGTCTGCGGTACACTTACTCATGCGGATGGTAGCTTCAGTCTTCTCCGTCCAGCGTACAAAGGCTACTGCATCTCCTGTGCCGTCATAGTTCATCGGCTTGCAGTCGAGAAACTGCTTGAAAGTGCAGCCTTGAGCTGCATTGCCTCCAGATGAATCTCCATGCCCGTTACGTCTAGCATTGCTTGGTCCTCCACTGTCTTGAGTTCGGTTCGCCTCGTACTGGGCGATAGCAGCGGAGATCCTTTCTTCCAGTAGAGCGTTCAGCTCTTCAGCAGTTCTTGGCAATAGGGGAGGAGGAGGTTGTTCGTCATTGCGAGCATTCACAGCTTTCCTGGGTGCCATGTTCTGACAGAACATAACACAACAGGGTTAGACATTTGTTTGATATCGTCCTACTAGACAGTAGTAGTATATATATTCACAGGTATATACCACATAAGTGACATCAAACAATTATTACTCTAGCAGAGTACTTAGTAGGCTTGCACTGAGGGAATCTATACGTGACAAGACTTGCTGTGATTTCTGTGCACTGAATTCCATAATTATGTATGCATCCATAATTACGTAACTCCTTGCACAGTCCGCACAGTTAGTTTCATCCTCGTATTTCTTCCTTCAGATGGGCCATCGCTTTTAGATAAAGTCACGTATACTTGTGACATTCTACTTCTAGTATATGCTAATTATCACACATAATTGCAAGTAATTTCTAGTCAACGACAGGTGCTACTCAAGTGCACTCTAAGTCTCGCAGTGTCTTTTCTAGACTCTTGTACATAGTTTCAGGTAGTGGATGTCGCGGGACGTTTTATGCAATGAAAACTCTTTGAAAAATTGTTTTCGTGAAAGGATCCTAGAGATTGTAGACTAGACTCGAGAAGGAATCCTGGTTCACTACAATCGCAGCTCTGATACCAATCTGTCACACCCCTTTCTGCGGCGGAAGCACGAGGTGTGATCATGAAAGGTTCTCATTGCATACGAAAGGTAAACATGCTATAAGCTCGTAAAAACATCAAATACCGTAATTTGAAAACATAAGTTTAGCGTTTACATCGCTAAGTCGCATAAAACATTGTCTTAAAAAGTTTACAACTTTATTTAAAGATAAACAATAGCGACATCCACAAGCATAAGCGAGACCGCGCGCACATCCATCCTAGTTACCTGAAATACATGTGAGTTTTGGAAAAACGTCAACATAAAGTTGGTGTGAATTCATGCAGTTTTGTATTTCACGTTTGTATACTTTGTATGAAAACATAGTTTGAGAATAAATCAAGTTTTCATATATAAATCCAGTTTCATGTGTACACCACGTACTCATGTATAATTCAATTTCTTCTTGAGTACCCCACGTACTCAAGTATAATTCCCATTTTTCTTGAGTACCCCACGTACTTCAAGTATAATTCAATTTCTTCTTGAGTACCCCACGTACTCAAGTATAATTCAATCTTTTCTTGAGTATCCCACGTACTCAAGTATTCATCAATTTTTAGTATGGTATGACTTTTATGTAAATAAAGTATTCCTGTAAGTTTCAGGATTGTTAATGGGTTGCAAAGCCATTAACATGTGACACGACATAGGAAGTCACCAAACCTTAGGCATTTAATTGGTATATTCTGAGACACAAAAGCACTACTCGATTCTCGCCCTCACCGAGTGTGTGGCTGCCCGGCACTCGTTAGATCTAACCTTTTGTTCTGCGGTCTAGGTATATTGTTGATCAATGGTGCTTATTTACCCTATTCGTGACACGATTTCTCGTATCATTTCTCATAACGCATCCTACTTGGTTCTCGTCCTCACAAAGTGCGTTTCTTGTTATCATTTCTCATAACGCATCCTACTTGGTTCTCGTCCTCACCAAGTGCGTTTCTTGTTATCATTTCTCATAACGCATCCTACTTGGTTCTCATCCTCACCAAGTGCGTTTCTTATTATCATACCATTTATAAACATTATAATAGTTGTACATGTATTTCACCCCCGAAGTTATAAAACTGAAAACAGTTAAAAGAAAAGGGGGAGCATGAACTCACAACTTTGCGTTCCTGTGCGTCGTAAACTTCACCATATTTGCTTAATTAACGTCGTAACCTATACGCGTTTTCTTAACGTTAGTCACTAGATTTGTGTCGCACAGGTACAGTCACTCTCTTTTGTGTATATATTCTTGTGTTAAAAATATTTTATATTTTTAACTAAGTATCTTACTTATATTATTTTCTCAAAAATAAATATAAGCTTTTTGCATTTTGCATTTTGCACTTTGCACCCGAATTATGTATCTTGTATGCTGTATGTGTATTTTTATGTTTATACTCCTCATGAGTATTTAGTGTATTTTTAAGTCTTAATACACTACCACGTATAACACATACTATACACACTTAGCACAAAAGTTGGTGATAAAATAATATATATTTTTCTCTCAAAAATATACATACTTATATCCATTTTTATTCTTGAAGAAATCCTCATTTCTTATCACCAAAAATTAGGGAAACCTTGGTAATACTTTTAAATACATTTTTAGGGAATAAGTTTCTCAAAAACTTATATTTTTCTAAGTGTCAAAATTTATAAAAATTTTGACAGAGTTTCCCCTAAAAATGGAGGTTTCCCATGTTTTCAAAACATGTGTTTATTTTCTTTTAAATCATCAACAACAATCAATTTTCAACAACAATTAACAACAATATATACTAATTTCTCTATTTCATGAACTTGAGAATTTACAAAAGTGTGTAGTAACTGTTAGGATCGGAGGCTCTCATGATTGTGTTTGTTTGTATGTTTGGAACGATTTGTATATATGAAAACATGTAAAGTGCAGCGGAAATGAAAACAAACTTTGTAAACACAATCAAATGGAGAAAATAGTTTGATAAACAATTGCTTCTCATAGAGTCAAAAGATTTACAAATCAAAGCAAAAGATTACAGATGCTTACAAACTAAACTCCCCCTCAGCCTGATGCCCCAAGGTTGGTTGCACACAAGATGAAAGGATTAGACATGAGGAGAAGAACCCGCTCAGTCAATCAAATGTAACAGTACAGGGTACTGTTACATTTATAGGTAAACCAAACCACTGAGGTATCACAGCTGACGTCACCATGAAAGCGACGTCTAACAGCCTAACAACCTGTATCTACTGTCCTTACACAAACACTGCTAACCTAACCACTGACTATACATAAAACAGATATTTCACTAAACAGCTGCTTTCTCTTTATGTCAGTGCTTTCCTCAAGGTTGATCAGTCCTTGACTGGGCAGTGCTTTATCATCAGTAGATAGTACCAGCAGTGTTGGATACTACAGGGTTTTCATCAGCAGTTGAAAGGACATCAGCAGTTGAATATGAGCAGCAGATAGAGACCATCAGTTGTTATAAATCACTTTCAAGGGGAGAGCAAAGTGTAAACTGCTGCTTATTGTGAATCCTCTGTTGTGACCTGGTTTTGGCTTTACATTATCTGTTCCTCTGGTAGGGTTCAATCCCAACAATCTCCCCCTGGAACAGATAATGCCAAAACCCTTCATTATTCAGGACCTTTATTACTCATCAAGAGTGCCTTAGTGTCACACCCCAACCGATGGCGGAATCATCGGGGCGCGGCACTAGGCGAATCAGATTGCTCAAGAGAATCCATAACAACTATATTGCGATAATATTTAATACATTCGTTATCCCATACTAACAAATAATACAATCACATAAGTTATCACAGATTTCTTGTCCTCTCGAACAATACAAATCCGACAACCTAGATTTTTGTTGAGTTTCTAGACTCCCTAGCTTGATTTGATATAGTCTGCGATCTAGCCTGCAACATACGTAAAAAATAGTTTGTCAATACAAAAGTATTGGCGAGTATACAGGTTTGAATAGTATAGCATATAGATAAAAAGTGCTGCGAATTTCCACATGCATAAACGTAATACACGACATACATACTCACAAAACTGATACTACCACTAAGTCCTCGATGCTCGAATGTACGATGGCATAACTAGACCCCGTCGGGCGCAATAGTACTATACTAGTCGTGGTGGGACGTCGCGAGTATAAGCCCTAGCACATATGCAACTAGCATCACGTATATCTATGCATAACAGTTATTCGCAAGTGATAATTCGATTGATAGAACATTTCGATTGATAAGTTCGTTATGTTAGAGACGTATGTTACACCCAAAATTCGATTAAAATGGGGTCAAGTATACTCACAGTGCGTATTTAGCGGGAATACAACTTGATTGAGTCGGTTACGAGTTGTCTGTAATGATCCTTGAAGAAATAGAGTAAACGAAGTATGGTTAAGCAAGATTAACTTGAAAAGTTACACGTTTGATTGAATTGGGCCTCATCCGTGCGGATGGCAAGTCATCCGTGCGGTTGGTATGGTGGTACGTGCGGATGGGCTTTGCCTGTGCGCGCGGATGAGTGTACGCGCGGTTGGCTGGTGCGCACGGGTGACATGTCATCCGTGCGGGTGACATGTGCGTGTGGTGACATGGTCCGTGCGGGTGACTGACTGTGCGCGCGGATGACACGTGCGTGCAGTGTCATGGTCCGTGCGGATAACAGTACGCGCGGGTGGGGCGTGCGTGCGGACATCATGATCCGTGCGGACTGACATGTCATCCGTGCGGACTGACATGTCATCCGTGCGGGCTAGGGTCATCCGTGCGGACTGACTTGTCTGGTTCGCACTCTGACCACCGTTTCTGAATGTTTAACGGAAGGAATACGTTCGTTTTTACTAGGGTTGTGTAATTTCGCACTAACACTTGAAGTTCCGTCAATTCCGACTTATTCCAACGGCCGGGAATCACCCCGTTCCATCAGATCTGGCCGTTCATGGTGGTTCTTCATGGTTAACTCGAAATCGCACAGATTTAGGTGTGATTTGTCATTAAAACATGTGGAAATCACCTGGATCTGAGTCGTTTATAGTGAAATGAGACCCCAACTTGAAGTTCATAAGAACTCTTGGTGACATCACCTTAAAACGCCTCAAATCCGTAGATTTCACGGTTAGAATTAGAGTTTTGAAAGATAGAATGATGTAGAATCGAGTGTAGATTGTAGAAGTACAGGTTTTATGTTGAAATCTTACCGGAATCGTGAGGAAATCGAGAGAAAAGGGTCTTGGTGCGCGTGTGGTTGAACAGGAGCTGTCACATCACTTGAATAGTGGTGTGGCAGGCTATTTATAGGCGAAAGAGGAGAAGAAGAGGGATCAGGCCCGGATAGCCCATCCGTGCGGATGGCCCATCCGTGCGGATGGCCCATGCGTGCGGATGGCCATCCGTGCGCATGTCCATCCGTCCGGATGGTCCATCCGTCCGGATAGACATCCTGACGCTCGGAATTTCCCGTTTTTGATCGTTTTGATAGCTTTCGAAGCGTGTACGTCCATAATTAGTTTATATTATCAATATATTGTTATTATTATATTATTATGTATATATATATATATCACTAGGGGTCGTATTTACGTATCCATAATCCAAAGTTTCGATAATTAACAGTCGGTTTCCGATTCGAGTATGTGATTATTATCGACGTTGCACGGCCATCAATGAGGGTAGTATAGGTCCTTTCTTGATGTCATCGTGAACGTTATTTCGTGTAGTGCACAAAGACTGACGGGGTACCGTTTACTCGTATTGTCATCATCGTCATGACGACTGGAGCTACAACACTCACCCGAGGGTCCTTGTTAGCGTTAATTGTTTACGTTCGACACATCACGGCCATTGAGGAGGGTAGAATAGGTCCTCACTCAATGCCTCTGCGAGTGTTAGTGTGATAGTAGTGTAGTATAGTGATATTGTACTTCAAAAATATGGGATTATCCTTCGAATAGCGATATATACGATATAGTTACATTATGATCTGAATCTCTGGTGCTAGGCGTAACGAGTATAACGAGTAGTAACAACGCACAAAAGTGCGGGTTGTTACAGTCTCCCCTACTTTAGGAAATTTCGTCCCGAAATTAATCCAATAGGTAGACTTCTAAGAGCTGATTTTGTATAAGTAGCGATACAGCGAGTGGTTTGACCATAAGTTGACCGCGTGAACGTTTCGAATAAGTGGGATTGACTGCGATAGCGAGAAGACGATGCAAAGACGAAAGTATTAGTTCCACGAGTTGGCATTCCAATGTACCTTGTCTTGTGTAGAATTCGTTAGTTCGATGTGATTGTAATTTGAAGGGTTTCTCATAACGTAGAGTTAACTGAGTCGATCGTTAACCAACGTTACAAGAAGCGTTCGTTTCAGATATTGAAAAGGGATTTAGGATGAAAATCTTTTGCAAATTTTCCTTTTAACATGCGGTCAACAGAATCGATGTCAACCGATGTCGCAAGGAAGTTTAAGTTTCTAACATTTTAAGGAATTCGAAAATGAAAATAAGGGTTGCGTAACTCTCCTATGATATGGGTTCTAGTTGAACTCGATGTTGAACCAACAACTCAAGAAAATCTTGTTTTTGATCTTTGAAAAAGGTTTTAAGGAAAAATTGAACTCGTGAAGCTCCCTTTGAACATGGAGTTAAGCTGATTCAATGTTACCTCCACATTGTGAGGAATTTCACTTGTTCCACGGTTTTAATAAAAGTTTCATAAAAGAAATCGGTTTTAACCTTTGAAAAGGGTGATTTAGCATCAAGCCCCACCTGGCACCTTCCCACGGAAGTTCGTTAATATGTTTAAAACACTTATATATAGGAATTACCAGCGGCATGTCCACCATGTTTTGCCCATATTACTTTCGTTTCGCGAGGCAGTGTCAGGTGTGCCGATGTGACTCGGATAGAATTGCGTTTACTCGGCCCAATCGATAGAATGTCGAACCGAGCATAGGATAGGATCGAATAGATTAATCCAGCGGGTTGATAAGTGAGAAGCGAATAGCGCGTTTTCGATTAGATTCCACATTACACCCACATGGCACGTTTCCACGGGGGTTTGCTAGCATGGCGAAACATCATGCTTAACCAGGTTAGCTTTGCCTCGTGGAGCGGTGTCATGTGTACTTAGCACCATACAGACTGCTATGAACACCAAGCGAGCGATAAGCGGTAGATTATACACGATAGGTGATCAGCGATTTAGTGATTAGACGAATAAACACGAAACACTTGCGATGACGGTGATGATAAACGAATTACAATGATCGGTAGTTACGTTGCAAACGATGGAGGTATGCGGTTTGATTTACGCGGTTCGGTTCGGTTGATTAGCATCACAGAGTTGGACTAGCATTAGACCCCACATGGCCTTTTTCCACGAAAGGTTGCTGATATGGCTAAAACATCCTGCCTTAACCATATGAGCTTCATCTCGTGAAGCGAGGTCATGTGCTAACTTAACACGAATATTCCGGATAACGATATAGCGATAGATTGATACACAGCAGATGATGTAGGCTCACGTGATAAGCGATAGAGGTTGCGAGATATACAAGGTAAGCGATTGCGATTAGTCGAGTTCGATTCTTGTTTCGAATAAGCTTAACGTTTCGTTATGATGCATCACGGTTATCGAGGAGGGTAGAATAGGTCCTCACCCAACAACATCGTGAGCGTTTATTTGCTTGATTGAGATTCGTTGCAACAGACTTACGACCAGTCTTGCGTCGATGCAATTTTCCTGCGAGGTAGACTCCCCAGAGTCCATCGATGAGGCGATTGCATTGCGTTTGCAGACTCACGACAAGTCTTGCGATGATACGGTTTGTTACGCCTTGCGATTGAGTGTAGTGTGTTGAAAATAATTACAATAGTATATAGGTCTAATAACGTTCAACTCCACGTGGCACTTTCTTCACGGAACTTCGGTAGTATGGTAAGGCATTCCTCACCCGACCCCTACTACTTTCATCCCGTGTTTTGGTGTCACCTTTTTTCAGACGCTATGGCACTTTTAGAATTCACTACGATCTCTGTGCACTGACCCAAGTAATCCCGTGTGCACCCGCGATTAATCGTTCCTTGCACGTTTATCGTACCTCGTTCTAAAAGTGCAGTGAGGGTAAAACACATTATTTCGTGATATAGTATATAGCATGTAGTATGTGTGTGAATTTAGTCTAAGTGCGACAACTAAAGTGGGATGGAGGAAACGAAAACGAGAGTTGTTGTTACACTTAGTGGCAACTTCGAATTAGAGAGTAGGTTCAAAACTTAGAAATAAACGTCGAATATCGTATTATTACAACTCCATCCTGCGCTTGCTAGGTACTTGATGCTGAAGACTTTTGCTGGAGCTGTTGTTGTTGTACTCAGTTCACGGTTCGATGCGGCAGTTGCGGGTGAAGTGACCGTAACGGTTGTAGTTATTGCAATAGCGATAGTCAGCCCCAACTGGATGATGATAGGTACACGAGTAACACTGAGGATGAAATCCAGTGTAGGCTCGTTTTGGAAACGTCGAAACTGTTCGAAGAGGTTCCGGTTGCAGTAGTTCGGTTGTTGATGAGTTTGGGCTTGAAGTCTTTCGCTTGCGGCTGGGTTTGTCGGTGTCTTGCGAAGAAGTGTCGTCGTCGTCGGATTCGTCCGAAGACTCGCTTGCGGAGTTTTTGGCTGATTTGTCGGAAGATCCATTGGCAGATTTGTCAGAAGAATCGGCAGCAGATCCGTCCGAAGAATCGTCAGCAGATCTGTCAGAAGAATCGTTAGCTGATTCATTAGAAGAATCGCCAGCAGATTTGTCAGAAGATTCGTCAGTAGATTCATTAGGAGTTTCGTTAACATGTTCGCTTGAAGGACTACTGGCGATTGCTTGATGAGCTTGCTTGACAGGATTCTTTGAGAATAATCCTTCCATGAGTCGTTTGTTGTTGATTTCTGCGGCTAAGCGGTAGGTTTCTTCGATGGTAGTAGGCCTTGCAGCTTCGACAAAATCACCCACACACTCAGGCAAGCCACGAATGTACTTCGCGATGGCCTTCCCCGGAGTGTTGACTTGACCTGGGCAGATTATGCTAAGCTGTTTGAACCTTGCGGTGTAGCCAGCATTGTCACCTTCGGTTTGCTTGATTTCCCAAAATTCGTTTTCCAGCTTCTGAATCTCGTGAGGAGGACAGTACTCTTTCTCCATGAGCTCTTTCAGCTCATTCCAAGAGAGAGCGTAAGCTGCGGAGATCCCGCGTTTGTTACGTTCGGCGGTCCACCAGTCGAGTGCTCGTGATTGAAATACTCCGGTAGCGCAAGTAGTACGGAAACTATCGGGACACCCACTTTGACGAAGGGTAACTTCGATAGAATCGAACCACTGGAGTAGTTGAGTCGCACCTCCTTCACCCGTGAACTCCATCGGGTCACAGGCTTTGAAGTGCTTGTAGAGAAAAGCAGATTGAGGCTCTCCTGTCTTAACGTCTTCCGAAGCTCGAGAGTGGCTGAGAGAGTGCGCTCGAGCGGCAAATTGAGAACTAAGCTTACTCACTTCCTTAATCACAAGTGAAGCAATTCTCTTCTCGGCGCTTCGTTTGGCTTTCCTCCTAGCTACTCGTCTCGAGGTAGAGTTGTTGGAAGGCATCTAGACAGGAAGAGACTTGGAGTGAGATTCGATCATAATGATTTTTGAGTTTTGCGTTGCGATTGAGCGCGTTCAAAACTTGGTGCGATAGTATAGTAGTAATACGAATCACATAGGAGCCACATAGGAGACACGAATTTCCTAAGTTCTCACACAATGACTTGTTTGTTTATACGTATATATATATATATATATATATATATATATATATATTTATTTATTTAGATGTAATTTGTAATCATGCACATACAGGTCGATTTAGAATAAGCGAGGTCGCGTCGAAGTGAGAAAACGAGAGCGAATGCGATAGATTATGCATTAGTTTTGTTGCGAACATTCGGATTTCGTTTTAGATTGCGATGGCTGTGCGAACCGTGCGTTTATAAGGCAGGGAGTGAAAATCGTTAAACCGAGAAATCGATAAAGCGTAAAGTTTCAAAACGTAAATAAGTTCCAATCATTGTAAAATTGGCGGGTCGTATGATAGAGTGCCTTGGGTGTTTTAGGCGTGGACTACCCAAGGTAACCCAACTATATCTAACAAGTTCGAGCATGCGCGTTGACCTGGAGGACTTCATGCTTCCACTGGGATGCAGCTCATGGCATTCATCTTCCTAGTCCTCGCGTGGCTCGAGTTATCGTGATAGTCGAGTCCTTGGTGAGAGCTTTTGAAAACCAGTTTATAGAGAATGGGACGACTTATTAAGGTACGGGTTTCACCCCTGGCTTAACAGTTTCGTTCCTAATTGTGGCTATGCTCCTCGAATAAATTCGTGAGTTCCACTAGATTTAGAAATGGAGACTCTTGTCGAGATGTGGATGTCACTCCTAACTCGATGTAAAGTTCTCGTGCTAGAAAAATGCGCTGAGTGAGCAATCCTATCGAGAGTTCTTGGTTTTCACACCTGATCTTGACTGGATCGCTCGGTTTCGTTATGCGAGTATTTTCGAAAATGTGTGTATTGTGTCAGCCTTAGGAAAGGCTAAGTAGTATTTCAGCCTTAGGAAAGGCTTCTTCGTGTGAAGTTGTAGTATGCGGGGTTCACACAAAGTTGTATCTTTTAGCAATTTCGATCGAGAGTATCAAGTAAGCCCAATACAAACCCCACCGGGTTTGTATGAGTCGGCCTTTGGTACTTAGACTATAGACTAGGTCAATTTCTAAGACGTCGACCCGGACAAGGTCGAGTCTGACCTAATTCCCTATAGTTATGGCTCTGATACCAATCTGTCACACCCCAACCGATGGCGGAATCATCGGGGCGCGGCACTAGGCGAATCAGATTGCTCAAGAGAATCCATAACAACTATATTGCGATAATATTTAATACATTCGTTATCCCATACTAACAAATAATACAATCACATAAGTTATCACAGATTTCTTGTCCTCTCGAACAATACAAATCCGACAACCTAGATTTTTGTTGAGTTTCTAGACTCCCTAGCTTGATTTGATATAGTCTGCGATCTAGCCTGCAACATACGTAAAAAATAGTTTGTCAATACAAAAGTATTGGCGAGTATACAGGTTTGAATAGTATAGCATATAGATAAAAAGTGCTGCGAATTTCCACATGCATAAACGTAATACACGACATACATACTCACAAAACTGATACTACCACTAAGTCCTCGATGCTCGAATGTACGATGGCATAACTAGACCCCGTCGGGCGCAATAGTACTATACTAGTCGTGGTGGGACGTCGCGAGTATAAGCCCTAGCACATATGCAACTAGCATCACGTATATCTATGCATAACACTTATTCGCAAGTGATAATTCGATTGATAGAACATTTCGATTGATAAGTTCGTTTTGTTAGAGACGTATGTTACACCCAAAATTCGATTAAAATGGGGTCAAGTATACTCACAGTGCGTATTTAGCGGGAATACAACTTGATTGAGTCGGTTACGAGTTGTCTGTAATGATCCTTGAAGAAATAGAGTAAACGAAGTACGGTTAAGCAAGATTAACTTGAAAAGTTACTCGTTTGATTGAATTGGGCCTCATCCGTGCGGATGGCAAGTCATCCGTGCGGTTGGTATGGTGGTACGTGCGGATGGGCTTTGCCTGTGCGCGCGGATGAGTGTACGCGCGGTTGGCTGGTGCGCACGGGTGACATGTCATCCGTGCGGGTGACATGTGCGTGTGGTGACATGGTCCGTGCGGGTGACTGACTGTGCGCGCGGATGACACGTGCGTGCGGTGTCACGGTCCGTGCGGATAACAGTACGCGCGGGTGGGGCGTGCGTGCGGACATCATGATCCGTGCGGACTGACATGTCATCCGTGCGGACTGACATGTCATCCGTGCGGGCTAGGGTCATCCGTGCGGACTAACTTGTCTGGTTCGCACTCTGACCACCGTTTCTGAATGTTTAACGGAAGGAATACGTTCGTTTTTACTAGGGTTGTGTAATTTCGCACTAACACTTGAAGTTCCGTCATTTCCGACTTATTCCAACGGCCGGGAATCACCCCGTTCCATCAGATCTGGCCGTTCATGGTGGTTCTTCATGGTTAACTCGAAATCGCACAGATTTAGGTGTGATTTGTCATTAAAACATGTGGAAATCACCTGGATCTGAGTCGTTTATAGTGAAATGAGACCCCAACTTGAAGTTCATAAGAACTCTTGGTGACATCACCTTAAAACGCCTCAAATCCGTAGATTTCACGGTTAGAATTAGAGTTTTGAAAGATAGAATGATGTAGAATCGAGTGTAGATTGTAGAAGTACAAGTTTTATGTTGAAATCTTACCGGAATCGCGAGGAAATCGAGAGAAAAGGGTCTTGGTGCGCGTGTGGTTGAACAGGAGCTGTCACATCACTTGAATAGTGGTGTGGCAGGCTATTTATAGGCGAAAGAGGAGAAGAAGAGGGATCAGGCCCGGATAGCCCATCCGTGCGGATGGCCCATGCGTGCGGATGGCCATCCGTGCGCATGTCCATCCGTCCGGATGGTCCATCCGTCCGGATAGACATCCTGACGCTTGGAATTTCCTGTTTTTGATCGTTTTGATAGCTTTCGAAGCGTGTACGTCCATAATTAGTTTATATTATCAATATATTGTTATTATTATATTATTATGTATATATATATATATATATATATCACTAGGGGTCGTATTTACGTATCCATAATCCAAAGTTTCCATAATTAACAGTCGGTTTCCGATTCGAGTATGTGATTATTATCGACGTTGCACGGCCATCAATGAGGGTAGTATAGGTCCTTTCTTGATGTCATCGTGAACGTTATTTCGTGTAGTGCCACAAAGACTGACGGGGTACCGTTTACTCGTATTGTCATCATCGTCATGACGACTGGAGCTACAGCACTCACCCGAGGGTCCTTGTTAGCGTTAATTGTTTACGTTCGACACATCACGGCCATTGAGGAGGGTAGAATAGGTCCTCACTCAATGCCTCTGTGAGTGTTAGTGTGATAGTAGTGTAGTATAGTGATATTGTACTTCGAAAATATGCGATTATCCTTCGAATAGCGATATATACGATATAGTTACATTATGATCTGAATCTCTGGTGCTAGGCGTAACGAGTATAACGAGTAGTAACAACGCACAAAAGTGCGGGTTGTTACACTTAACTTGTTCTTTGAATTCAGCTTCAAATTCCTTTGCACTCTGGTCATCCTCATCCCTACACAATGAAAGTTCAAGGAGATCCTGCAAATCTTGAACACTAAGGCCTAGTGCTTCTTTCCTTGATATGTACTTCATATTTCCATTGGATCTGACAATAGTCAATACATGGGTCTTTTGGTCAGACATCCACTTTAGTACTTTCGAACCCAATGGATTTCTTGGGAGAGATTTATTTGAAGATGAGTTGAGGGATGATGGCCTTGAAAACACCTGCAGACTTTCAGACATTCTTTTGAAAGCTTCTTCAATGACTTTGTCTGCTGCAGCTATATCTTTTGCAGTTTCTTGTTCAATAAATTCTTGTCTTTCAGCTTCTGTCTTGTCTTTAGCAGTGTTTGGAGACGCAGGTTTGTTTAATGCCTTAAAAAGGCTTTGAAGCTTTGTTGAAGTTTCTTCTTTTAGACCCATTTTCGTGATGGTATCTTTGAAGTACTCTGCTTCTTTTTCTATTACCTCTTCTTCAGTCAGCTGTTCTCCCTCTTTTTGATTTGTTACAAAAGTAGACCGGAACAGTGTGTCGAGGTTTCCCATCTTCTGTTCAAGCTTCATCATTTGTTCTTGCTTCTTAGAAGTGTCTGAGACAGTTATCTTTCTTTTCTTCAGCCTTTTGTAGGCTTCATCAGTCTGCTGTCTTGACCACTTTGATATGGCTTCAGCAGTATCCATTTTTGCATCCACCAACTCCTTTTTCTTTCTTTTATACTCAGCAGTGAAGTCAGCAATGAGCTTTTTGAATTTGTTCCAGTTTGGAGCATTTTTCTTCTTTGTAGGATCATTCTTAATTCTGTCAATCCTCTCAGCCTCATGCTTTAGAGCGATTATTGGCCATTCTTCAAACTGTTTTTCTTCAGCAGGATAGAATTTTTCTTTCATAATGTAGGCAAGATAATTTTTTCTTAGCTCTTTGCGTTGTTCAGCCTTTTCTTTGATTAGTTCCTGTGCAAATTCTTCCATCTGCTTTACCTTTTCAAGGAAGAAATCCAGTCTTTTAGCAATGCCTTCTTCGCTTAGACTTTCACGTTCACTTTCAAATTTAGCTCTTGCTTTAGCCTGCCTTGCCTTGAGTTTGAGGTAATCATCCATATCCTCTGGTGGCATGTAGCCTATGAGTGAGGAGAATCTTCTTTTTGAAGGATCCTCTTCTGTATAGAATTGCCTCATCTCATTTTTGATAGCTTCAAGTTCCAGTGGATATTTTGAAGTATTAGGATCATGTATACCCTCATCGGCAGTTATTGGCTTTCTTTTTCTGTTGAAGAGCTTTGGCTGTGATGTAGAAAGAGTGAGAGCAGTGGTGGATGACTGACTAACAGCTGTTGAAGCAACTGGTGTCTCAACATCTGTTGTCATTACAACTGCTGATATGTCAGCAGTTGTCTTCTGCTTTTGAGCAGGAGATGGAAGTGGTGAGGTAGTTTTTGATGGTGGTGATGAATCATCATCTGATATGAGATTCCTTCTCCTTTTTAATGAAGAAGGAGCAGATGATGTTTTGGGTGGATC
Organism: Helianthus tuberosus; assembly: GCA_030545235.1. Taxonomy (NCBI): domain Eukaryota; kingdom Viridiplantae; phylum Streptophyta; class Magnoliopsida; order Asterales; family Asteraceae; genus Helianthus; species Helianthus tuberosus. The sequence continues at coordinate 120,315,155 of CM060429.1, forward strand.
AGTGGTGGTAGATTTGATAGCAGTGGTTTTTGGCAGTGATTGACTGACAGTGGTTGAAACAACTTGTGTTTCAATCACTGTTGTCATTACAACAGATGTTGTAACATCTGTTGTCTTCTGTTTTATGACAGGAGGCAGTGGTGATGGTATGATTGTAGATGATGATGGTGGAGCAGTAGTTGTAGTGGTGTGTGGTAGAGTGGTGTGTGTTGATGACATAGCAGCTGTTTGGCTACTGACAGCAGTTTTTGTAACCACTGCTGTATCAGCTGTTTGGCTAACAGGTTTTGAGACCTGCTTTTCTTTTTCTTTTTCTGGCTCAATATGAAGGGCATGTTCTATTCCCTTCTTCTTTATTTGCTTTATTAGCTCCCCCTTTTTGGCATTATCTGCAAGGGGGTCATCAAAGAATAATAAAGTTGAAGGAGCCTTGCCAGTGGCAGTTTGGATACTGGCCTTAATAGCCTTGATATCTGCTTGAGTGTCCTTGAACCTTGATTCCATCATGTTGGACAGCATTTGTACTTGAATAGCATGCTTTTGATCAGCCATTTGTTGCTGTTTTTCAAGCATGGGTTGGAAAATATTCCAAAGCTCATTTGCCGCAGGTGCTTGTTGTGGAGCAGATGCTTGAGCAGGAACAGTATTGGATTGTGCTTTCTGAGCTTTTAAAATCTCTTGCACCATCTCCTTTATTTCAGAAACTGATTCTTCAAGTTTTTCCACTCTGCCCGTCAATTCCTGATATTTTGAATCATCACCCATTTTACTGGGATCATCTGAATCCCCACCAGCAGTGGTTATATCAATGTGTGACTTAGGAACAGAGTCCCAAAAATCATCCATTGATGCCCCTTGTTCTTGGTACTGGGGACTTCTTTCTTCAGCACTCGATAAACCTTTGATGGTACCAGTGGTTAGATCCAACTCACTGGTGGTTACCCGAGTTGCCATAGAAGAAATTGCCTTCAAGGGAGTCTTACTTATGAAACAACTGTCCAACTGAGGATCTGTTGATCCACCAGTTGTAGTTGCTGCTCCACTTGAACTACCACCGAGAGTTACTTGTAACTCAGGGGGTGTAACCTCCTCAATTGTTGCTGGGATAGCAGGAGTAGTAGCATCAGACCCAGTCACCTGTAGGGGTATACTCTCAGTGATAGGTGATAGAGAGGAACTGGTTTGTGTCTGAGCTATAGCAGCTGCATGCAACAAAGGTAGCATGGATTGTGGCATTATTATTGGTGAGGGGATGGGGGTTGAAAGAGACATGTCCTTGGGATCAGGACTGAGGAAGATGGATCCGAGTGGATTCAGAGCTTCATATTGTGGTGTCCCTGTGCTTACAACCTGATCCTTTTGTGAGGATGCAGGAGGAGTTTTAGGCATGGGTTGAGATCTTTCTTCCAACTGCTGTGAGGAAGTAGCAGCAGTGGTTTGTGGTGACTTTTGTGTTGTCACAGGCATTTCCTCTGGGATCTCATCTTCCAGAGTTGCCTTTGTTTTGGGTTTGATGGGTTTTCTGTATGTTTTTCTTTTGGTCTTTTTGGTTATGTCAGGTGTGGGTTTCAAAGCAGTGGTTGTGCTGCTATGATCACCTGGAGCAGTGGGCTCAGCAGCTGATACCTGAGGAGCAGTTGTAACCGCTAAAATCTGCTCAGGTACCCCTGCTTTTGTTTTTATTGGTGCCATCATCCTTGAAAATGTTTCTTTTGTTAAGCTTTTTACTTGACAATGAACACCTTGTTTTGGCAAATTTTCATTTTCCTTTACAAATTTTTGTTTAAAGTAATAACTCAAAAATCTTGGAAAAAGTAAAAATGCTTTGTTGTCAACATTTTTTACTAAGTCATTGAAGATTTCCTGGGAATAGTTGTAATCTTTGTTATTCAAAATGGCACACCCCAGTTTTTACTAAGTCATTGAACATTTTTTACTAAGTCATTGAAGATTTCATTAAAGGATGTTGTTTTATTTGAAACACACATCAAAAGTGTGTGAAATAAAAATCTTGGAACAAAAGGAAAATAACCTTTTTGTAAGGTATCAACCTTTGATTGTTCTGCATACCCCCTTTTTAAGAAATCAGTTTTCATCTCGGCTTTCTCAAAAGATAGTTTACCTTCCTGATCGTTGAGATTAAAGACTTCGGAGATCGACTGTGGGGTTATTTGAACTGCTTTTCCCTGTATTGAGGAGTTAATGGCTATGACTTTTCCGTCTTGTTTTTCAAGCGACGCCTTTTTCCAAAACTCTCTCTGGGTTTGCAGATAGATGGGAGCATTTGCTGTCAACAAAGTTTTGTACTTTGATGCAGATAATGTATCAATGATGGTGTCAAAGGTGTGATTATCAGTAGGTTTTGTGAGTAAACCCAGATAGTTGTGAGATTGTTTGAATGGTATTTCGATGGGTTCTTCGGCCGTTTGAGCGACCTCTTTGGAAGGTGATGGTGATTTAGGTTTTGATTTTGATTTTGTCATTTTTGCGGAGAAGAATGAAAGAGGATTTTGGAGATTTTGAGAAGAAGGGTTGGAAACTGCTATGAGAAGAGAATTTTTGGAATTCAATTCGACAGTGTAAAACCCTGTTTGGGGTTTAGGGCAGGGTTTTATTTAAAAAATGATCGCTGATGTGGCAGCGGTTATTAAGATCTAAGGGCTAAAAACTGACCACGTGTCAAACACTGATGAAGTGGATGAAGTATGGAGAACAGTTGTTTTAAGGACCACTGACGTATCAAACATCAGTGGTTACAACGGTAAAAATTATGGGCAGTGGATGATTTTTACTATCAGTGGATAGCATATCAGTGAATAAGACACTGATTTTGAGCATCAGTGCTTTTCAAGAAAATGAGGGATCAGTGGTTAACTTTCAGCAGTGGACAGTATTTAGAGATCAGACGTTGGAACAAAACAGTGGTTTAGGGTAAATGGTACAAATCTGAAGAACAGGTGTTTCAGCAACAGTTTTGAGGATTTTCATTCAAGGTTTTGCCACATGTCAATTTTGAAAGACAGTGGTTAAGTACCCCAGATGATGAAAACTTTTTACTAAGGCAACTCATTTTCGTTTAATATTCAATTAAAACATGAGTACCCTAGTTATTCAAGCACAGTTTGCACTCAACCTTTGATAAAAATTTAGGAGCAAACCTGAGTATGACATGATCATGACATATGTACCATTTCCTTTTGAACCATTTATGAGGACACTAATACCATAAAAATAAGGTATTACATCCTGACAGGGGCTGAAACTATTGCCAACAAAAACAAGCATAAGTTCCAAATATATTATTCCAAAAAAAATGAATAATATATCCTGGTTATTTGAGAAAATCCTTTGAACAACAAAAAATAGTTAAAGGATTTTCTGAGAATAGTATCAAAAAGAGTCCGGTATAATTTCAATAGAGTATATAATCATATCATTCACAAGTTTTTGAAAATGGTCAGTGGTTTGACAACAGTGGTAGGAATTTTGACCACTGTTTGGAACCATTTTCTTTGTCAGTTGATTGCAAACCTGAGGACACATGGAGAAAATTTTTGAACATTTGTCTAGTCCTCTTTGGAGTTCATTTACTGGAATCAAAACCCTTTTCTGAACAGATAAATGCACATAGTTGCTTAATTACCATTATTACCCTAAACTTTGACTCATAAGTGTTTTATGTTTATACACTTTTCTTTTGACTTCAAAAGTTTTGAGATAAACACACTTCTGAGTTTTTATGAATATCCTCAATGTATTTTAACAAAGTTGATTTTGTCCTTTTGAGGGACTCAACCTGTTTTTAACACATAAGATCTGAATGACTAAAGTTTTAATTCCCTCTTTTTGAGTTAACAAAACATCAATGTTTTATGAATCATAGGTTTTGTTAATCTGAGGTTCATACTTTAGTTTTTAATGAAAACATCACAAATATCAAAACAACAGTTGAAATCAATATCGAAAAATATAGAGCAATCCCATAATTTAACAGATGTGTTTACAGATCTGAAAACTATGAGTGACTTCTGCATGATATCACTTGTTGTGTGAAATTTGTGTGTCATATGACATCTTGGTTGATTTTCAGAGTTTTTGAATAACCATTTTGAACATGATCTACACAGTACTCTGTTTTTCAACTAAATACAACCACCCTTAGTATCAATGAGTTTTGAGCCGAACTGTTATGTCAAATTGATTGTTAGATCGAATTTGACTGTCCAAGCTCTGATACCAATTGTTAGGATCGGAGGCTCTCATGATTGTGTTTGTTTGAATGTTTGGAACGATTTGTATATATGAAAACATGTAAAGTGCAGCGGAAATGAAAACAAACTTTGTAAACACAATCAAATGGAGAAAATAGTTTGATAAACAATTGCTTCTCATAGAGTCAAAAGATTTACAAATCAAAGCAAAAGATTACAGATGCTTACAAACTAAACTCCCCCTCAGCCTGATGCCCCAAGGTTGGTTGCACACAAGATGAAAGGATTAGACATGAGGAGAAGAACCCGCTCAGTCAATCAAATGTAACAGTACAGGGTACTGTTACATTTATAGGCAAACCAAACCACTGAGGTATCACAGCTGACGTCACCATGAAAGCGACGTCTAACAGCCTAACAACCTGTATCTACTGTCCTTACACAAACACTGCTAACCTAACCACCGACTAAACATAAAACAGATATTTCACTAAACAGCTGCTTTCTCTTTATGTCAGTGCTTTCCTCAAGGTTGATCAGTCCTTGACTGGGCAGTGCTTTATCATCAGTAGATAGGACCAGCAGTGTTGGATACTTCAGGGTTTTCATCAGCAGTTGAAAGGACAGCAGCAGTTGAATATGAGCAGCAGATAGAGACCATCAGTTGTTATAAATCACTTTCAAGGGGAGAGCAAAGTGTAAACTGCTGCTTTGTATCCTCTGTTGTGACCTGGTTTTGGCTTTACATTATCTGTTCCTCTGGTAGGGTTCAATCCCAACAGTAACTTACTAGCACATTTAGTAAGTCTTGTTATCTTTAAAAATATGATTAGTTCCTTAAGACTTTATTTTTAAAGAATATGAAGTTTCACAACTTCTAGTCAAGATTCACAAAAATATTTCTTTGTTAAACTTCCTTGTTACACAAGTGTTTACACACTTGTTTATTTACTAAAAATGCTTCTAGTTCGGATAAGATCCGAGTTTTAACAAAACTAATATTTCTGCTTGGTTCTTCCGAAAAACCACTTGTAGACCTTTAGATCTACATGTTTAGAGTCTTATTTTACAAGAAAAAATACTTTTACTCAAGTTCATGTTTCATGAGTGGAAGGGTTCATCATCTTTCATATCTCTAGCATTAACATACTACTAGTTCATGTTCTTGAACATGATCTAGTATGGTTAGATGATGATCCATCTCACTTCTAGCAACAAACAACATCAAATAATAACAACTATACAAGATCTACAAGATTTACACACATATCTTCTCTTTATCCACCATTAATCACTTATGTTCAAGACTTTAATGAAAGTTCTTTAGTGTTCTTAATTTTTAACCATTAAATCACCTATTAACCACCAAAAACAAGAACAAGATGAAGATTTGAAGCACTTACTACTAGCACAAGGCTAGGGGAGTTCAAGAGGACAAAAGAGGTGGATAAAAGCAATCGATGAAGGTCCTTCAACTTCCGAACACACCGAGCCTCGTGAATCACCTTCTTACACCTTCAAGTGGACTTGGAATGGATGAGCTTGGATTGAAGGTGGTGGTGAAGGGGGTGCTTGGTTTCGGCCGTAAGGAAGGAGGGAGGAGGGAGAGAGGTATGTGTGTTTAGTAGGTGTGAGAAAATGAGCTTAACCTTCCATGCATTCTTATAACCCATTTAATCCTTTCATTCATTGTGTAATATGTCCTCTTTGTACAAGACAAGATCCAATAAAATATAACAAAGAAATCCCATGTGGGATCCTTGTTTCCCAACCGTCCAACAATGGGGGGGGGGGTGCTAGTTTGATTTCAATTGGTAGTTACATGTTCTAGTTAGTTATAATTCAAGTATTAGTTAGGTTATTAGGTGTGTTATGTAACATAAGGGGTGTTAGGGTGTTCGGGGACCCTAACTAGCCCAGAAAAGTAAAAACAATGCTTCTAGCATTATTTTGGTGTTCCGGGTATTGTCCGGTTGTTCGGTTAGACACTAGTTCGTTAAAGTGCTAAATTACACTTTTTAGTGTCTTTTAAGTACCCTTCTTGTACCCTTTCAATTCCCAACACTTGGGGAAATATTCTGACTGAAAAATTATATTTTTGCATAATATTCGCGTGCTAAAAGCTGAATTATACAAATTTCTGCACTTAAAGTGCGTTTCGGGTGCTTTTTAGTGCTTATTTTTGCTTTCGTAATGTCTATAAATTAAACCCTTATATGTACTCTTGGGTTTTAATGCACTTTTGTCGTTGGACCTACACCTAGGCCTCAATTTTATTGTCTGACTGCTTTCTGCAGTTCCGTTGACACATAGTGTCTTACCGGTGAGTTTACTTAGTATTTTTGACGCAACGCTCTCGTTTATGCATAAAGCAATATTTTGTAGTATACAACGTGCATGAATTCACTTGTTTAATCACGTGTTCAGACATTGCTGACAATTAAGCACATAATTGCAGTCAATAAATAATAATTAAAGTGTACGGAAATTACCGGTTTGTGCCAGTTGTCACATCCTCGATAGCCGTGATGCGTCGCAGAGAATGCATATTCGAAACAAAACCCGGTTATTATATCGCAACTTCAAAATATGGATATTTATATGACCCTATGTGACTAATTATAATAAATATATGAATATGGGTATGAAAATGTGTAACCAAACTATCGCGATGCTTAACGAGCAAAACAAAACATCAAAACGCCATTCGCCGGAGACCACCGATCGAGTTGCCACCCGATCGGACAGCCACCCGATCGGACAGCCATCCGATCCATGGCACTCCCTCACCCTTCTCCTCTTCACCAATAAATAAGTACTTGTCACATCACTTGAACAGTCATGTGACAGCTCTCACTCGACCAGCACGCTTTTGGGGCTTTTTCTCTCGATTCCTCGCGATTCTTGTAAGTTTTCAACTCAAATCTTGTACTTCTTTGATCTACACACACTTCTTCATCTTTTTCACCCTTAAATCTTAACTTTTAACCATGAAATCAATGGATTTGAGGTGTTCTAGGATGATGTCATCATGGAGTTCTTATGAACTTCAAATGTTTGCCTCATTCCACCAAGAATAACTCAGATCTGAAGGATTTCCACATGATTTCACTACGATTTCGCATAGATCTAAACACCTTCAATGATAAAAGGATTGAAAGAAATTTTTCAACTTTCTTTCAACTCTTTTACACTCAATGCACTCAAAACCAATGGACTAAGAGCTCGTTCTGATCTTCTAATCATTCTAAGTGAAGTGTTGGTTCCAGATTTGATTCTGTCTAAAGAGACAACCGATTTCGGGTTAAGCATGAACAACCGTTACGGACAGTTAACTGATCGGATCAGGGTGATTCCTGTTCAATCGGATGACTTGGTTCATGATGGAGTTTCTGTTGTTTAGCACGTTATCACATCGTCTCGATCAAAACCACAAAACTTCCAAAACGAACAAGAGTCAAGACGATCTAGGCCACCGGGACGGATTGTCGTCCGATCGGATTGCCATCCGATCCAATTGCCACCTGATCGGACAGCCGTCCGATCGGCTTGCACTTGGTTCCTCACTTAAACTATCATTTCAACTTCTCAAAGTCTTGAACGTCGAACAGATTTCCATCCGATAGGATTGCCACCCGATCGAATGACCATCCGACCATGTGATGTTTGGGACTTCGACACTTAAACAATTTTCAGCATGTTCAATACATAGTCAGTTCCAAACGGATTGCCACCCAATCAGATTGCAATCCTATCGAGTAACAAACTACTGTGAACTTTTTCTCACTAAGTGTCCTACTAATCGGATCGTCACCCGATCGAGCCGCCGTTCGGTCGATCGACCTGAAGGGTAGAGATACTTCTCTGTTTTCAAAATGCTACAACGAAAACTTCAAAAGTCAAACCATCATACACAAACACATCTTTACCAAACGAGGTGACAATCCAATCGAATGGCCATTCGATCGGATGACCATCCGAACGGATTGCCACCCGATCGACTGGCCATCCGATCGGATAGCCATCCGATCGGATTACCATATGACGCTTGGTTCACTCGCCACCGTTTAACGCACTGTTCGACGCTTACGCTATCAATCTGTAACCAGGCTGATCTCAAACGCGCTCCCTTCAATCCAACCAAGTTGTGTTTACTAGCTGAACACCGACTGTGAGTATACTCGAACCCTTTTTATCGCATTTTGGGTGTAATATACATTTCTATCAAATCAAACTTATCAAACGAATTATTCAACCAAACTGTTTATCACTTGCGAATAACTGTTATGCATATTTACACGTTATGCTAGTTACATATGTGTTAGGACTTATACTCGCAAGGTCCCGCCTTAACTAGTATAGTACTATAGCACCCGACGGGGTCTAGTTAGGATGAATTGCAATCGCAATCGCAGCTTGAGTGACTTAGCTGGTAGTATCAGTCTTGTATGCATGTATGTTGAGATATGTCATTGTGTATTTGGTAATTCGCAGCATCCTTTTTAACTATTTACGCTACATTATCAAAACTTGTATACTCGCCAATACTTTTGTATTGACGTTGTTTTAACGTATGTTGCAGGTTTAGACGCAGTCTACATCAAATCAAGCTAGGAAGTCTAGAAACTCACCTAAAATCTATGTTGTCGGATTTGTATTGTTCGAGAGGACAAGAAATCTGTGATACCTTATGTGATTGTATTGTTTATTAGTATGGGATAATGAACGCATTAAATACTGTCGCAATATAGTTGTTATGGATTCTCTTGAGCAATCTGATTCGCCTAGTGCCACACCTCCATGATTCCGCCATCGGTTGGGGTGTGAGATTGGTATCAGAGCCAAAACTATAGGGAATTAGGAAAGACACGACCTAGTCCGGGTTTGTTGTCTTAGAAATGACCTAGTCTATAGTCTAAGTACCAATAGGCCGACTCGTAAGAATCCAGTAGGATTTGTACGGGCCTACTCGATACTCTCGTTCGAATTTGCTAAAAACTACTACTTCGCGTGAACGCCGCATACTACAATTTCACACGGAGAGCCTTTCCTAAGGCTAAAATATTACTTAGCCTTTCCTAAGGCCAACACAATACACACGTTTTCGAAAATATTCGTATAACACAACCTAGTGGTCCAGTCGAGATCAGGCGTGAAAACCAAGAACTCTCGACAAGAACGCTCACTCAGCGCATTTTTCTATCACGAGAACTTTCGTTGAGCTAGGAGTGACATCCACAACTCAGCGGAAGTCTCCATCTCAAAATCTAGTGAAGCTCTCGAACTTATTCGAAGAGCACAACCACAGCTAGGAGCGAAGTAATTAAGTCAGGGGTGAAACCCGTATCTTAATATACCGTTCCACTCTCTATAAAATGATTTTCAAAAGCTCTCGCCAAGGACTCGATTATAACGATAACTCGAGCCACGCGATGCCTAGGAAGACGAATGCCATGAGCTGCATCCCAGTGGAAGCATAAGTCTTCTAGGGAAACGCGCGTGCACGAACTTGTTGGGTATAGTTGGGTTACCTTGGGTAGTCGACGCCTAAACACCGAGGCACCCTATCTACGTTTCCCGCTTATAACTCACCGATTTTACGCTTTACTGAACTTATTTACACTTATGTGGCTACGATTTAAGACTTTACGCTTATCGATTTCTCAATTTGTCGATTTTCGCTCCCTGCCTTATAAACGCACAACACGCACAACCATCGCAATCTAAAACGAAAACCGAATGTTCGCAACAGAACTAATGTCTAATAACTCGCTCTCGCTCTCCCTCTTCATCGCGTCCTCGCGCAATCTACACCGACATGTATGTGTTTAAGTATAACCGACAACTATTTATATATACAAAACGAATCAACTATTTATATATACAAAACGAATCTCCTACGTGATAACTATTATATTACCCGCAACAAGTTTTGATCGCGCTCAATCGCATCGCAAAACTCAAAAATCATTATGATCGAATCTCACTCCAAATCTCTCTCTGACTAGATGCCTTCCAACGACTCTACCTCGAGACAAACAACTAGGAGAAGAACCAAACGAAGCGCCGAAAAGAGGATTGCATCGCTTGTGGCCAAGGAAGTGGCCAAGGTCATTCCTCAAATTGTCGCTCAAGTGCACTCTCTCAGCAACTCTCGAACCCCGGAAGACATTAAGACGGAAGCGCCGCAATCCGCTTTCCTCTATAAACACTTCAAAGCCTGTGGCCCAATGGAGTTCACAGGTGAAGGAGGTGTGTCCCAGCTACTCCAGTGGTTCGATTCTATCGAAGTCACCCTTCGTCAAAGTGGGTGTCCCGATAGTTTTCGTACTACTTCCGCTACCGGAGTATTTCAATCGCGAGCACTCGACTGGTGGACAGCCGAATGTAACAAGCGTAGGATCTCCGCATCTTACGCTCTCTTGGGATGAGCTGAAAGAGCTCATGAGGGAAGAGTACTGCCCTCCCCACGAAGTCCAGAAACTAGAAGACGAATTTTGGGAAATCAAGCAAGTCGAAGGTGACAATACTGGCTACACCACAAGGTTCAAACAGCATAGCATAATCTGCCCAAATCAAGTCAACACTTCAGAAAAAGCCATCACGAAGTACATTCGCGGATTACCTGAATGTGTGAGCGATTTTGTCGAAGCTGCAAGACCCGCTACCATCGAAGAAGCCTATCGCTTGGCCTCAGAAATCAACGAAAAACGAGACTTGGACGGATTCTTCTCCAAGAATCCTGTCAAACAAGCTCATCAAGCAATCGTCATCAACTCATCTGACGATTCTTTTGAAGATTCCTCCTACGATGTCTCCAGGGAATCATCAGACGAATCCTCCAACGACAACGGCACCTCATCTCAGGATCACAACGAGCTCAGCCACAAGCGAAAGGAACCAAGCGTGGATGAAATTCCAAACCCCACACCGCTACAATTTGCTCCCGTTCTTGTGAAGCGCGCCTACACCGGAAGCCATCCCTTGTGTCTCATGTGTATGTATCATCACCCACTAGGAGCTAACTGTTGTTATTGCGACAATTGCAACTAGTATGGTCATTTTACCCAGAACTGCCGCACAGGACCACAACCTTGATGAGTTTCAACAACATCCACAGAAGTACTTCACCGCAACATTATTTTGCTTCTAAAAGTTGTTGTAATAATACGACTTATCGCCGTCAATTTCTTTTATGTGTGGAAACTTACTCCGTCTCTCGACGCATGTGGATTCGATTTCTCCCTTATACCGCCCACAATCTATATGCTAGCACTACGTACTATAAAATGTATTTTAGCCCTACTATGCGTTCTTGAGATAAGGTACGATAAACGTACAAGAACCAAATTAATCATGGGTGCACACGGGATTATTTTGGTTAGTGCACGGAGATCGTAGTAAGTTTCAATGATGCCTTAACGTTCAGGGCATGGTTAAGCGTGGTGGATACGCCGCTGGTACTTCCTATATATAAGCTTCTTGACCATGTATGACGAAGTGTGGCACCTATTCACGGAACGAAGGCGTATGGTTGAAACATGACGGTGTATCTCCATGCTAACCGAAGTTTTGTGAAGAAAGTGCCATGTGGAGTTGGAACGTAGACCTATTATACTATTGTGGTTATTTTCGACACATTACACTACATCGCAAGGCGTAACAATCTCAATCGCAACTCAAGGCGTGTAATCGCAAGACTTTTCGTAAGTTAACACGCTCGCAATCGCATTATCACTGGAATCTATCTTGCAATCTCAGTCGCTTATTGTGTGTTCGCTCAATCGCTTATTATGTGTATCGCGCTATCGCTTATCATGTGTATCGCTCTAACGCTTGTGTATTGCTCCATCGCTCATGGTGTATCGCTTAACGCTTATCGTCATCGCTATCGCTTACCGTTATCTATGTAATCTGTGGTATATTAGCACATATGACCTCGCTTCACGAGACGAAACTCATATGGTTAAAGCATGGTGGATACGGCTCCGGTACTTCCTATATATAAGTGCTTTATTTGGGGTCTAATGCTAGTTAAAATTTGTGGTGTTGTTTAATCTAATCAAATCAAATCGAATGTTTCCATCACTTGCAACGCATCGACCATCGATTATCGCTCGATGGTTGTCGCAATCGCTCGTCGCTTACCGCCTATCGCTTTTTGCTTGTCGCCGTCGCCTTCGCTTATTACGTTTGTTTTGTGCTATCAATCATCGCATACTGCTTATCGCTTGTCGCACTCGCCCGTGACACTAAACTGAGTGCGAAAACGACCTCATCACTCAATTCGCTTTTCAAGACATGATCCAACCCTTTCCCGTTTGGATCAAGTCATCGCAAATCTGTCTGTACTATGTCGACACCTATGACACTGCCTCACGGGACGGAAGCCATATGGCTAAAGCATGGTGGATACGCCGCTGGTACTTCCTATATATAAGTGTTTTAACCATATTGTTGAACTTTCGTGGAAAAGTGCCATGCGGGGCCGACCTTAAATTTAAATTTTGGTATTATTAAAAGGCTTTGTTTACACAAATTTTAAACATATCTTTTCTTACAAAACTTTTTTCGAAAATTTGATCAAACCTTTGTACAAAACGAGACTATCTTGTAAGGTTGGTGTGATAATCGACTCAAGTTACTGCCGCGTGATGAGAAAATTTCATAAAACGAGTTTTAACCACCCTAAAATCTTTTAGTAACCTAATAAAACCCCTCCCATAGCGCTGGTGTGAACGTCCAGATAGTTTACGCCGCACTGTGGGAAGATTTTTCGAATTTAAACAACTTTTCGAGAATTCAAAGCACTTTTGGATCGCTTTTCGTGTGTTGCCATCCTTTGTTAATACGAATCGTCTTACTCACCGCCATCAATCTTCAATCGATCTCCCGCTCTCGCTTGTCGAATTTCAATTGATCGCTTGTTTATTTCTGACGCTCTTAATCGCTACTCCCACTCGCATCGATCCTCGTAACCCTTCTGGTGGATTAATTTCGGTACGAAATTTCCTAAAGAAGGGGATACTGTAATGTAACACCTCGAAAATTCACGTCCTATAATGTGTAGACACGTTTCATATGTTTGAACGTGTGAAAGAATGTTATAAAAGGATTTAAGTTGACAATCATGGAAAGTATGTGAATATACGAGTTCTAAATGTCAACAGTGAATAAATATATTGTATATTAACCCTACATGATGCTCATACCTTCAAACAAATAAATCATGGATCATACGAAGCTAAAAGTGAGAGGTTACAAACTACAGGGGTTAAATGTGTCAACATGTTTAAATTATACCTCTGAGTGACCTTTTGACAAACCCGAAGCTTTGTAACTGTTAGTTATACTCACTAGAATGCACGATAAAAATTTCATGAAGTTTCGTCAACGTATGAGAAAGTTATGATCAAATTCGTGTGCGGGGGGTTAAAGCGTCAACGTTGAAAGTTAAGCCTTTTCGGGTAACAATAAAGTTAACCGGGGACTCTACAAAGTGGGTATATGTCTTAAAGCCCTTATACGTCAATTACGAGGGCTCAAAGTGCAAGAAAATAAGGTCGAATCAAAGTTTGAAGAGCCAAGGACCAAAACTGCAATTATGGAAAATTTTGTTGGATAAGACCATAGGCTCGCGTAGCGCGAGCCCTAAGCTTCATTCCGTCGCGCTACGCGACGGCCCCAGCTGGACAGATTTTTATTTTCTTTGATCTCTTGTCTACCATGGCCTTGTAACCTCATTATTTCAACTTGCCTCTTCATGCTTGGCCCCTAAACAACCCCTAGAACATCTAGGACACTTGTTCGTGAATTGTGGATGGTTGTAGACTTGGGTGTCAACTTCTTGTGGTGATTAAACCACTATATAAAGGACCATAAGTTGCAAAATTTCTTCACACCATTCATTCTTGAAATCTGATCATTCTTGGAGCTCCCAACCAGACTCAAGTGCTCACAAACCATGCATAGGACCTTGGTAAGTTTGCTAATCCTTTCTTAATTAAGTTTTAGCTTAGTTTTAGCTTAAAAGTCAAACCGTCGTAATTAACGGTTGACTTAACGATTAGTCATTGTTAGCTTAGGGATTAGTCGAAGTGAAAGTGGTTATAAGTTGGTAATTATGTGGGTAATAAACCCTTAAAAGGGTTCCCCCTGATTCCCACTCTAACTAGGTTTAATGTTGGGTCAAACTTGTATTTAAAAAGTCAACAGGATACTTAGTTTACAATTTATGCATAATTAGCAATGTAGAACATATACAACCTGTTGGATCATTGTTATAACTTAGTAATTAGTGTAAGAGCATGTCTAAACATGTTCAACCCGACAATTTCCTATTTAGACCCGGCTCGGAACCGAAAGTCGCATAGTTTGACTTTTACTTTGACTTTCAGTTCTGACCCGTTTTAGTATGATTTAGAAATACCTAAGAGCTTCATTGGGACCAGGTTACATGCTAGTATAACCCTCTGTGATTATACACTATGGTTCATTAGTTAACCGATTAATACGCACGATTCCGTTAATTGCTCATATGTTGACCATTATGCCCTTTTCACCTTAAAACGTGATTTTTGAAAATGTAAAAGAGTAGAAACCTTAATTACTAATATATAGACTTGTATGCAAAGTTTGACATCAGTTTGAGGTGTAGAATAAGAGTTATGCTCGTTAGTGTAAAATTAAAGCTTTATGTTAATAAAACGGCGTAATTAGCGTATAGCCTAGTTAAGCCTACTTTTTGATATCAAATCTTTTACCCACTGATGTAATATATTATTTTGGGATTTTTAAATATTTTTAATAAATTTTAGGCTGAGCATAACTTATAGTCGTAGGCTTAATCCGGTAATTGTCGGTTTTGCCCTTACGGGCCATAAAATGAGTTTTACATATCCAAACGACTCCAAACCTTTTGCTACTGATCTTAAATGATAAATAAATTATTTTAAGCCTTCTGGAATAGTAAAAATATCAGCTTTATGTATCGAACCCGTAAACGGCTTTTAATCGCCTAATTAAGCGTTTTTAACGCATAATATGTACTAAGATTATTTTAAATATACCAAGGGTGATACCTACTGATATTTGAGGAAAATTATAATATTTTAATAGTAAGCAAAGGTTGATAAACTCAGACGTCAGTTTTTAGCTTTTCGGCTTATGTGAAATTACCAAAATACCCCTACGGGGCATAGTTTGGTTATAATTGATAAATTTAACTTATATACTTTAATCTACTGATATAACTTAGCAAATTGAGTATGTTTGCGGATTACATCAGGCCTGTAACTCAGGTTGACACTTAAACTCTTTTACAACCTTTAAAATGACCAAACTACCCATACGGGGCATAGTTTGTGATTAAATTCATTTCGGGTATAATGAAAGACATCTTACTGATGTCACAACATAAATAAAGCATATTAACTTAGGAAACCTGTAAATGGCTCTCATCACTACCCGTTACGCTTATTACGGTTCGATTCGGTTTATGTAACTAGTTTACATAAACTAGCCTAAACGGGTCAAACCTTAATGGTTTTATCTCAAAATCCAGAATGTGCATAAAGGACCCATGTTAAGCAAGTCTCTGAACATGTTGGGTCTAAATCACATTCTATCCGGTCTTCGCCTAATCATGCGTTTGAACCGTATATTTCTCTAAGACTAACCGGTCTAAGCTTAGGCTTAATTAAAGACCCGTTAGCATTCTAATTGGTTATTTATACCATCATTCCAGACTAGAGCCTTCCGGTAAATTATACCTACGCTTACTTAAGTGAATACGGCTGAGTTATTAATTCTTGCTATTTAAGATAGGAGCTAGCTCAGGTAAATACTCTTAACTTATTTTCCCTATACGGGCTTGGGATACGGTATAATGATACCGCTTGGTCGGGTATTAAATGTTTAATCGGATTGTGATTAAATTATTGAGGTAACCCGGTTTAATCTGTATTGTTTGAAATAAAAGCCTTTAGGGGTTAATGACCATGTCCCGGATATCCCTGACATCATTGTATTATAAAATAGCCACGTCTTAAGCACGGGGTGTAGGCATACACCTGACAGTTGTTTAAGTAATAACGGTATCTCACTCTCTTGTGGGCCTATACTTGTGGCGTGTCTGTTAATCTGACTCGGTTTCTACATCGGGCCCTGAACGTACAACGAACATGTAAATCTGTATACAAGATTATAAATATGATTGTCCCAAGTTATAAAAGATTAATTTTGCCTCTGTGCATTTTAATCAAAGTGTCAAAATAATTTGTGCCTGGTGCATCTAAATCAATTTTCTTAAACTCTTTTCAAATGAGTCAGTTGAGTGTATTTACCAGTGAAAACTAACGTATTTTCAAAAGTCTAAGTGACAGGTACAAGTACGTAATAGGCTGGAAGCTGCCCAGGACGTTAATAAGGAATCTTGCAAGTTCTAGGCGTATAAAGTCTGTTGAACAATATTTATGTTTTAAGATCCGCCTGTGGATCCTTTACTTTCCGTTGTAATACTTGATATTACTTTATATTCGGATTGTAATATATTTATCTCTTGCTTCCGCTGTGCATTCATATATTGTGTTGTTTGACTATTATGTTGCCAACCACGTCACGATACTCCCCACCGGGCCCACCGGTGACACGTGGAAATCGGGGTGTGACATGTAACAACCCGCACGTTCGTGCATTGTTACTACTCGTTACACTCGTTACGCCTAGCACCAGAGATTCGGATCATAATGTAGCTATATCGCATACATCGCTATTTTGTAGTATTTTCGCATACATTATCGCTATAACACATCGCATCACACACTAACGCTAACGATGATGTTGAGTGAGGACCTATTCTACCCTCCTCGATAGCCGTGATTCGTCACAGAGAACGCATATTCGAAACAAAACCCGGTTATTGTATCGCAACTTTGAAATATGGATATTTATACGACCCTATGTGACTAATTATAATAAATATATGAATATGGGTATGAAAATGTGTAACCAAACTATCGCGACGCTTAACGAGCAAAACAAAACATCGAAACGCCATTCGCCGGAGACCACCGATCGAGTTGCCACCCGATCGGACAGCCACCTGATCGGACAGCCACCCGATCGGACAGCCATCCGATCCATGGCACTCCCTCACCCTTCTCCTCTTCACCTATAAATAAGCACTTGTCACATCACTTGAACAGTGATGTGATAGCTCTCACTCGACCAGCACGCTTTTGGGGCTTTTTCTCTCGATTCCTAGCGATTCTTGTAAGTTTTCAACTCAAATATTGTACTTTTTTGATCTACACACACTTCTTCATCTTTTTCACCCTTGAATCTTAACTTTTAACCATGAAATCAATGGATTTGAGGTGTTCTAGGATAACTCAGATATTTGCCTCATTCCACCAAGAATAACTCAGATCTGAAGGATTTCCACATGATTTCACTACGATTGCGCATAGATCTAAAAACCTTCAATGATAAAAGGATTGAAAGAAACTTTTCAACTTTCTTTCAACTCTTTTACACTCAATGCACTCAAAACCAATGGAATCAGAGCTCGTTCTGATCTTCTACTCATTCTAAGTGAAGTGTTGGTTCCAGATCTGATTCTGTCTAAAGAGACAACCGATTTCGGATTAAGCATGAACAACCGTTACGGACAGTTAACTGATCGGATCCGGGTGATTCCTGTTCAATCGGATGACTTGGTTCATGATGGAGTTTCTGTTGTTTAGCACGTTATCACATCATCTCGATCAAAACCACAAAACTTCCAAAACGAACAAGTGTCAAGACGATCTAGGCCACCGGGACGGATTGTCGTCCGATCGGATTGCCATCCGATCGGATTGCCACCCGATCGGACAGCCGTCCGATCGGCTTGCACTTGGTTACTCACTTAAACTATCATTTCAACTTCTCAAAGTCTTGAACGTCGAACGGATTGTCGTCGGATCGGATTGCCACCCGATCGAACGCCCATCCGACCATGTGATGTTTGGGACTTCGACACTTAAACAATTTTCAGCATGTTCAATACATAGTCAGTTCTAAACGGATTGCCACCCGATCGGATTGCAATCCGATTGAGTAACAAACTGCTGTGAACTTGTTCTCAATAAGTATCCTACTAATCGGATCGTCACCCGATCGAGCCGTCGTTCGGTCGATCGACCTGAAGGGTAGAGATACTTCTCTGTTTTCAAAATGCTACAACGAAAACTTCAAAAGTTAAACCATCATACACAAACACATCTTCACCAAATGAGGTGACAATCCAATCGAATGGGCATCCGATCGGATGACCATCCAAATGGATTGCCACCCGATCGACTGGCCATCCGATCGGATAGCCATCCGATCGGATTACCATTTGACGCTTGGTTCACTCGCCACTATTGAACGCACTGTTCGATGCTTACACTATCAATCTGTAACCAGGCTGATCTCAGACGCGCTCCCTTCAATCCAACCAAGTTGTGTTTACTAGCTGAACACTGACTGTGAGTATACTCGAACCCTTTTTATCGCATTTTGGGTGTAACGTATGTTTCTATCAAATCAAACTTATCAAACGAATTATTCAACCAAACTGTTTATCACTTGCGAATAACTGTTATGCATATTTACACGTGATACTAGTTACATATGTGGTAACCGCGGAAAATCCACAGTCATCCTGAGTTAACACCTTGCTGCTTTGGATTGCTTACCAAATTTCGGGACGAAATTTCTTTCAAGTTGGGGATGATGTGACAACCCAAGATTTCGAAGTTTTCCCTATACACATCACTTGCTTCACAATCCCGTTAGTCGTGTGTGATTATTTGTATGTTGTATGTTAATTGTGTGAGGTGTGATTGTCAAAATGTGAAAATGGGAAACTTGGTGATGTGAATTCTTAATTTTGGAATTCAATATATTATATATATTCGATGTCTATGCCTATCAATAACCTAAGACCAACAAAATAACTTATTAACAAATTGAAGTTTATGATTTATCCCCACTTTATAATGTGCATGTGGACATAGTAAACATTTTATATTCCAAAGCACTATTATACTAGATCGCAAAAACAAGATAATTATTCAGTCAAGTTGTTCAAACATGTGCGGCCCATATTGACTCTTAAGTGTCAGCCATCATTTAAATCGGCCCAATTCACATTCTTAAACCACTCAGCCCAATCCTCGAATTCCCTTTTATGTATACGTATAACTTATCAAAAGAAACCCTAGTGCATCCTACCTTATTTTGCTCGACGATCAGCCTTTCCCTCCCCTTCTAATTGATTATTCTGGTAAGTATTACATTAAGGATTTTAATCTTATTTAGCTATGGCTGGTCGCATGAAAAGTGTCACTGATAAGCATGTATGTTTATTAATATGAATGTTGATTATTAACTATATGAGGGTATAGATGTGATTTCTGGTTGATATATGCCTTCATTGTTGCTAGTTGTATAGGTTGCTATATATACATATGGATCTTGTTAGTGACAACAGAACCTCATTAAAAGGAATGATCACAACGACTTGACCTATGATCACTATTAGTTATGATAATCTAGATGTTCTAATGATGATATTCGCCATTAATGAAGGGTATGATGGGTATTAAGCGGTGCGATGTTGTGCGAGTAAAACAGAGTGAAACCTGTTAAATGAGTTAAGTAATGACAAACATAATGAAAGACTTTCTATTGTTGAATTGCATGATAATTAGTGAGATGTTGAGACCTATTACTGTGCATGTGATCGATGGGGAATTCATAACCAACTTTGATGCATCAGAGTCTTTAACGGTCCAATAGATGTGTAGATAAATGGTTGATAGTTGGATAACCATGAATAAGAAATGGAGGCCATGTGATCCAATTAATGTTGCAGGTGGTAGTTTCTAGGGTTATGTGAAGTAATCGATTGTGATGAATCAAGAAAGTTCAACTGTTGGGTTGGGTTTGGATCGAGTGAGCACTCGGCCACGTTGTTGTCGGATTATGGGCCCAATACGGGCCACACACTCCGGTCGCACACATGGTTGTGGGCCGTGTTCTTTGAACGGGCTCATAATTAACGGGCCACACCCTTTTGGATCGGACCGTACGGTTAGCGGGTAGCACGGTGAATTGTGCGACTGGTATGATGTCGGTCTTATAAAGACTACATTGAACCTGAAACATGATTAATTGGTTTAGTAATGGAATACTGTTTGACTATATATATACATATATTTATATTTGGAACCTGTTTATTAGAGTTGGTAACAAGATACGTGCATGACTAGGTAATATGCATGCAAACTGGTTAGGTGTGTGATCAACTTGAAATGTGTACACTTGACTATACTTGTTAGAATATGTTAAGATGTGTGACTGATTTCTCATACCCAAACTGATTGTTGTATGATAACCATATTAGGATTGGTTGATTGAGTTGGATCATACGTAACAAATCTTACCGAGCAAACCACAGGTGAGTTCACTACATTCGAACATGCGTCCCAGTGGTTGGGGACAATCAGTGGTCTGGGTAATAACGGGTATGTTGGTTAATATTCTCACCTATCATTTTTGTAAGTCCCTTATTATGTTACCTGGAGGGTAACGGGTATTAGTTGGTAGCGCTACTTAGGTTTGGCACCCTCACACCGCTCCTAGATAGGACGAATGTGAACTAATGACCCAGTCGGGGCCCAGTACTAGATAGGAGTACGTGGGAAGGGCAGTCATGTATTTCAGGAGTCGTCTTGTTCGGAATTGAGATATTAACAATATTACTTGCATTGGTTATTGAACGGTTTTACATTCAACTGGTAACAAACGTTTTCTTAAACTGTGGACTTGCCAGCTTTGTCTGATACACTTGTTACATGCTCGCAGGTCGTTAGGTGATTGAAACAGGAGCTTGCTGGCTGGAGAGCAAGAGTGGTCATGGTCATACCGACGGGATTATTTGTCAAATACTTATTTATTATGATTGATTCGTATTTACCTTATGATACTTTAATGCTTCCGCTGAACTTGTGATTTTGAATAACTTATGATTGGAATTGTTATTACTTAATTGATGGAACTTTATTACAACTTGTGATTCAATGTAATTAGTGGCTCATTGCTAGTAGTCACACGCCTAACAAGGACACTCCCTAGGTGGTAATTTGAGGGTGTGACAGTTTGGTATCAGAGCCACTGGTTATAGTGAACTTGGTTTTAAAACGTTTTCATAAAACCAGACTATAACCGAACAGTTTCGAAATCGACCATGACACTCAGCTCCAGACTGCAAGGTTCGTTTCTCGTTTACTATTGCATAGTATATCTAGTGTTTGCTTATGAATAACATCACACGTGAATGCACACTTAGCACTGCAGTATGAACTTCTATGTTACCAACCCATGTTACGTGTTTTAAGAGTGCAACTCTTCTTGAACTTTCATGATCTATGTTGTGGCGTCATCTGCCTTATTTCTTGAATTCGGGGAACCTTTTAGCGCAAGTTAAGAGGCACTGAGATAAGCATGCAAATTGCCTTATTATTATGTGTGCACACATAATAATAATGTGGGGTGCATGTGAGTCCCAGTGAGGCTTAACGAGTGTGAGAGGGGTTCCGCTCTGTTAATTGATGTTATGTTAGAACTCCGCAGTCTATAAGAGTCATAGCAGTGATTGTCTCCTACTCGAACATGATCTTTTCACCCATTTCTGAATCCTTACGAATCTCGATGCAATCGAGTATCACCTGATCACACATCTGAACGCCTAGCGAACTGTGTAGAATGTTAGGTGCTAGTACGAACGTCCCTGAGTTGGATGGCTCAGCGTCAAATGATTGGACTATACTTTCCTCACTTATCTTTGTTTGCTGGAACTTAGCGTGTTGACGCCTTAGATCCCGAAGTGCGATCACTTCTGCAACACTCTCGCGACATATCGTGTATTACTCAGCCAACTTGCAAAAACGATGGACAAGAGAGTGAACGTAGTACTTGACTTCAATCGAACTCTTAACCCCAGCCAGCGACTCATGGGATTCGACTCTTACGAACCAATCGGGACAAAATGATGACGATTGATTGTAGAGCGGACTGTGTAACCGCCCGCACCATGAGTAGTGCCTTAGGACGTGGCACGGAATGTGAAAAGATGGACCTTGTTGGTAAAAGGACGCAGGACACCGTTACAGGCAACAATATTAGAGGCAACAGTCACGGCAACATCAAGGTACTCATGATCGTAGCTTACAGTATGGAAACGAAGGTGACCTTGACAAGGATTGACTGTGTTAAGTCAAGGTGACGACAACCAAGGGAACGACGGCAGTACTGGAAATTCTCGTGACGAAAACAACACTGGAAATGAAGCTCATGGAAGGACATTTAGTATTGGCATAGGCTATACCAGGCGTAATAGCAACACGATAGCTTGGATGAGTAGATAATTGCTTCGTCTCTGTTCTGTTTAACCCTGATGCTTCTTGAAACCGGACCTGTTGTGGAGTCAGCTGATGCAAGTAGATTGAAGCCTTATATGTTTGCTGGGATGCAAACTCGACCTTGGGGGATAGGTGTTCGACATCGACCTTCCTTCCACTACCCTCGATGGTTGCAATACAGTAGTTAGTGTGGATTGGTTATCCAGAGATCGCGCAGATACACCAGTGAGGAGAAAATTTTGTGTGTGGAGAATCGTTATTTGTTATAGAGAGTCAGAGTGGCGTAAAGGTTAACATCATTTCAGTAATGAAGGCCTAGAAGTATCTACGGAAGGATTACTTTGCTATGTTAGCAACTGTTACTGATATAATGATTAAGGCAAAGAGGATTGAGGATCCACCAACTGCTCGTGATTTCTCTCGATGTTCTACCCGTAGAATTTACCGATCTACTTCCACAATTGTAGAGAAGAATCTCAGTTGATCTCGCATAAGAGGCAGCCCTGATTACTCGTACTTCATACTGTCTTGCGCCAGGAGGGTTGCAAGAATTGTCTAATCAACTACAGGAACTCTAGGACAGGAGTTTTATCGGACCTAGTTTTAGTTTGGGGAGTATATCCGTGAAGATAAGTCTTATCATTGGACATGTGTACTGATTATCGAGAACTCAACAAGGTGACAGTCAAGAACCGTTTGCCTTGACCAGGCATTGCCAGCCTGTCGACCAGTAGCGAGGGTCAAGCTCCCATTCGAGGATTGATTAACGAACGAACTATTTTCAGATAGAAGTCTAAGGGGAGAATGTTCCTACAACGGCATATCAAACACAGTGTGGACATTACGACGTTGTATTCCAAGACCTTTGGGCTAATCTTCGCACCAGCAGTTGTATAGATCACATGAATCGACTATGCTTATTGATGACGTGTTGAATCATTTCCAGGAGAAAGGAACAACATGGGCGGCATTTGTATCTTATTTTAGAGCTCCTGAGGGAGGAGCCACTTCGCGCGAAGTCTTGATTAAATGTAATTTCTGGATTCGAGAGATACCTTTTGGTCATATAATCAACGAAATGGGAATACACGTGGATCTCGCTAAGATCCATTTTGTTAGAAACCAATCGACACCGTACAACAATTTCTTGGTTTCGCTTGATACCATCGCAGATTCATCGCGGGATTTTCGAAGATCGCGCAGCTTTAAATCTCTTTAGCACAGCAGGGTGTTGTGTATTCGCGGGAAACAAAACAGGAGGACATCTTTTCAGCTTTCGAATCCCAACTCTGCAATGTACTGAGCATCGTCTTTACCCAAGGGCGCAGGTGATTTAGTGGTATATCATGATGGTTCAAATCAGAGTTCTAGTTACACGCCGAGACAACACGAGGAAGTGATGGAATACTTAGTAAATTTACAAGAAGAATTGCACGAGTCACAATCTACGGTGGAAACCGTGGTCTTGGGATTGAAGTTGGAGGCATTACTTGGACGGTACCAAATACACTACCTAGACCGATCACAAGAGCCTCCCGTGTACCCTTATTTCGAAAGAGCTAAGCATGTGATGGCATCGCTGGATGGAACTTTTGGATGATTACGACTGTGAAACTTGGATGTACACGAGCTTTACAGCTCACTATCGACTCTAACCTACCTGATCAGGCTCGCTCTATTCAAATTGGAGAACTGAAGGAAGAGAATTTCAAGTTGAACCCATGCGGGGCATGGAGAAGCAACCTTTGGTAGGTCGGATGATATTCGCTACCCCATGGATCGAATGTGGATCTCATTATGCGGCAACTATGGGGAATTTGTGTTGAGAAAGCACACCGGCCACAATATTCTAGTCGTCTGGGTTTCGATAGGGGATATTAGGACCTATAAATCTTGTACTGGTGGTCGGGCATGAAGGCCCACCTGGCAATGTATGCGAATGACGTTTGACTTGTGGGAAAAGTCAAGGTGGAGTAACAGCAACCAACAACACCCATATGGAAAATGAGAACAGACTGCCAAGGATTTTGTCGCTAGCCTACCTAAAAACTCGAAACAGAAACATTATCGTTATCGCCTGAGTGATCGTTGATTGTCTCATGTAACCAGCACATTTTATTGCAATCAAGGACGCTGACGAGTCGTCACGGCTTGTGAATATTCCTCTGAGAGAGGCGGCATTTAGGCACGGGGTGCCAACTCCGATTACCTCTGAATTTGGATCCATGCTGGAATTATGACAGGCAACACACCCCACCCTTGGCTTACGTCTAGGCATGAGCGTTGGGAAAACGGACAAAGTGAACGAACCATCCTACCACACGAAGACATACTGCGAGCAAGTGTGTAATCGACCTTAGTAAGAATTAGAAGGACATTTACCTTTAGTTGAGTTCTACTGCAGCCGTTACCATACTAGTATTCAGACAGCAGCGTGTGAGGCATTGTATAAATTGTAACGCTAATCTCCTGGTTGGATTAAGGGGGGGTGGCAATCTAACCACAGGTCCAGGACTTGTGCTCGAAACTTTTGGGAGGATTGTTCAGATTGGGAATCGTTTGGCGGCAACGCGTGACCGTCAGGAAAGCTGATGGGCTTAGGAAACACCGGGAGTTCGCTGAAGATGAACGTGACATAATCGAAAGTCTCACCCTGGAGGGTGAGGTACACTGTAGAAAACGTGGCAAGCTTAGCTTACGATGCGTTGGGACATTCAGATTTCTGGAACGAATCGGCGACATGGCTCACAAACTCGAGCTATCTGACGAATTTGATAACTTTCGCGATGATACTTATGCCTCGTATCTAAGGCAGTGACTGTTCGATGAAACACTTGTGATACCTCTACCAACGGCTAAGGTTAATGACAAGTTACAGTTATCGGGGGATCTATCAAAAACATGGACCAGGAAGTCAATATTCGTTAGCATAGTCGTATGACAATCGTGAGGGTTCGTGGGAACTCAAAACGTGAACCGGAGTTCACATAGGAACGCAATGATCGGAATAAGCTCGGGTATCCTCTATCATCCAAACGGTTGAATCAACCTCTGATATCATTTGTGAATTTCGGGACGAAATTCCCTTTCAAGTTGGGGATGATGTGGTAACCGCGGAAAATCCACAGTCATCCTGAGTTAACACCTTGCTGCTTTGGATTGCTTACCAAATTTCGGGACGAAATTTCTTTCAAGTTGGGGATGATGTGACAACCCGAGATTTCGAGGTTTTCCCTATACACATCACTTGCTTCACAATCCCGTTAGTCGTGTGTGATTATTTGTATGTTGTATGTTAATTGTGTGAGGTGTGATTGTCAAAATGTGAAAATGGGAAACTTGGTGATGCGAATTCTTAATTTTGGAATTCAATATATTATATATATTCGATGTCTATGCCTATCAATAACCTAAGACCAACAAAATAACTTATTAACAAATTGAAGTTTATGATTTATCCCCACTTTATAATGTGCATGTGGACATAGTAAACATTTTATATTCCAAAGCACTATTATACTAGATCGCAAAAACAAGATAATTATTCAGTCAAGTTGTTCAAACATGTGCGGCCCATATTGACTCTTAAGTGTCAGCCATCATTTAAATCGGCCCAATTCACATTCTTAAACCACTCAGCCCAATCCTCGAATTCCCTTTTATCTATACGTATAACTTATCAAAAGAAACCCTAGTGCATCCTACCTTATTCTGCTCGACGATCAGCCTTTCCCTCCCCTTCTAATTGATTATTCTGGTAAGTATTATATTAAGGATTTTAATCTTATTTAGCTATGGCTGGTCGCATGAAAAGTGTCACTGATAAGCATGTATGTTAATTAATATGAATGTTGATTATTAACTATATGAGGGTATAGATGTGATTTCTGGTTGATATATGCCTTCATTGTTGCTAGTTGTATAGGTTGCTATATATACATATGGATCTTGTTAGTGACAACAGAACCTCATTAAAAGGAATGATCACAACGACTTGACCTATGATCACTATTAGTTATGATAATCTAGATGTTCTAATGATGATATTCGCCATTAATGAAGGGTATGATGGGTATTAAGCGGTGCGATGTTGTGCGAGTAAAACAGAGTGAAACCTGTTAAATGAGTTAAGTAATGACAAACATAATGAAAGACTTTCTATTGTTGAATTGCATGATAATTAGTGAGATGTTGAGACCTATTACTGTGCATGTGATCGATGGGGAATTCATAACCAACTTTGATGCATCAGAGTCTTTAACGGTCCAATAGATGTGTAGATAAATGGTTGATAGTTGGATAACCATGAATAAGAAATGGAGGCCATGTGATCCAATTAATGTTGCAGGTGGTAGTTTCTAGGGTTATGTGAAGTAATCGATTGTGATGAATCAAGAAAGTTCAACTGTTGGGTTGGGTTTGGATCGAGTGAGCACTCGGCCACGTTGTTGTCGGATTATGGGCCCAATACGGGCCACACACTCCGGTCGCACACATGGTTGTGGGCCGTGTTCTTTGAACGGGCTCATAATTAACGGGCCACACCCTTTTGGATCGGACCGTACGGTTAGCGGGTAGCACGGTGAATTGTGCGACTGGTATGATGTCGGTCTTATAAAGACTACATTGAACCTGAAACATGATTAATTGGTTTAGTAATGGAATACTGTTTGACTATATATATACATATATTTATATTTGGAACCTGTTTATTAGAGTTGGTAACAAGATACGTGCATGACTAGGTAATATGCATGCAAACTGGTTAGGTGTGTGATCAACTTGAAATGTGTACACTTGACTATACTTGTTAGAATATGTTAAGATGTGTGACTGATTTCTCATACCCAAACTGATTGTTGTATGATAACCATATTAGGATTGGTTGATTGAGTTGGATCATACGTAACAAATCTTACCGAGCAAACCACATGTGAGTTCACTACATTCGAGCATGCGTCCCAGTGGTTGGGGACAATCAGTGGTCTGGGTAATAACGGGTATATTGGTTAATATTCTCACCTATCAATTTTGTAAGTCCCTTATTATGTTACCTGGAGGGTAACGGGTATTAGTTGGTAGCGCTACTTAGGTTTGGCACCCTCACACCGCTCCTAGATAGGACGGATGTGAACTAATGACCCAGTCGGGGCCCAGTACTAGATAGGAGTACATGGGAAGGGCAGTCATGTATTTCAGGAGCCGTCTTGTTCGGAATTGAGATATTAACAATATTACTTGCATTGGTTATTGAACGGTTTTACATTCAACTGGTAACAAACGTTTTCTTAAACTGTGGACTCGCCAGCTTTGTCTGATACACTTGTTACATGCTCGCAGGTCGTTAGGTGATTGAAACAGGAGCTTGCTGGCTGGAGAGCAAGAGTGGTCATGGTCATACCAACGGGATTATTTGTCAAATACTTATTTATTATGATTGATTAGTATTTACCTTATGATACTTTAATGCTTCCGCTCAACTTGTGATTTTGAATAACTTATGATTGGAATTGTTATTACTTAATTGATGGAACTTTATTACAACTTATGATTCAATGTAATTAGTGGCTCATTGCTAGTAGTCACACGCCTAACAGGGACACTCCCTAGGTGGTAATTTGAGGGTGTGACAACATATGTGTTAGGACTTATACTCGCAAGGTCCCGCCTTAACTAGTATAGTACTATAGCACCCTACGGGGTCTAGTTAGGATGAATAGCAATCACAATCGCAGCTCGAGTGACTTAGCTGGTATTATCAGTCTTGTATGCATGTATGTTGAGGTATCTCGTTGTGTATTTGGTAATACGCAACATCCTTTTTAACTATTTTCGCTACTTTATCAAAACTTGTATACTAGCCAATACTTTTGTATTGACGTTGTTTTAACGTATGTTGCAGGTTTAGACGCAGTCTACATCAAATCAAGCTAGGAAGTCTAGAAACTCACCTAAAATCTATGTTGTCGGATTTGTATTGTTCGAGAGGACAAGAAATCTGTGATACCTTATGTGATTGTATTGTTTATTAGTATGGGATAAAGAACGCATTAAATACTGTCGCAATATAGTTGTTATGGATTCTCTTGAGCAATCTGATTCTCCTAGTGCCACACCTCGATGATTCCGCCATCGGTTGGGGTGTGACACGTGTCTTCATCAAGTGATGTAAGAGACTTAGGCAAACATGGCCTTCGATTGTCAAGAACTCTTACGATCTGTCTTGGATCCCGAGACTACTCACACACTCTATGATGGATGATGGATGATGGATGATGGTGGTGGATGTGGGTTGTGATGGTGGTGGTGGGTGGGTGAAGTGTGAGAGAGGTGGTTTGCCAAGGGATGGTTTGCAAGTGAGCCAAGCACCCCTATTTATAGCCTGCACAGAAGCCCGTACACGGCCCCGTGTCCACCCATCTTCTCTTTCTTCATTAAATGCAGTTTGTCTGCATTAGTTGACCACGCCCCCGTGTCTGCTGGGCACGGCCCCGTGTGCAGAAGCGTATCTGTACTATCAAGATTTGCCTGGATTCTGCGAATCATAGTGTTGACCACGGCCCCGTGTCCGTTGGGCATGCCCCCGTGTTGGGAGATAGAAGCTTCTACAACTTTGTCTTTTCTGCAGACTCTTGGGCACGCCCCCGTGTTTAATGAGCACGGGGCGTGTTCAGCCTTCTGTCTTCTTGTTTTTGCTTGAGAAGATGCTGTCGAGGGGTTGGGCATGCCACGTTTATTCCTTTTCTTGTATTATTGTTAGATTTAGCTGCATTTTTTGCTTCTTTTGTTTATTTAAGCTCTTTTAACCCTGAAAATACAAATGGAAGACAAAAGCACACTTTTTCCAACATTAGTACTAAAAAATGGTTAGTTTTATGCCACATTTGATGTAAATTATATGTTGCATTTTACACGCATCAGTGATTATCAAGACTAATTTGTTCATTTATTTCACAAAGACTAAGGGTTCCTCAAATACGAGTGAAACCCGTTTCGTCATATCACTAGCATTCACCCGAACACCTAATACAATCAAGTTCTACCTATCAATTTAGTAGTTAACATGATTTCAAACATCCATATTTATGAAATAAATCACTAATTTCACTACAACATTCAAAACCCTTTTGGATCATGTATAATCAAATACTCAAATTTGCAATTTGTTTAAGTATTTCGCTTCAACTATCAATTATGATGATTTCTAGCACAAACATATAATCATCCCCATTATTTAGCTAAAACCCACTTAGGACACACAAGGGAATTCATCAAACCCATAGTTTTTAACACTAATTCTTCAAGTTTTCAACTAGGGTTTGTTTCTAAACATGAATTTCATCACAACAACGCTCATAGATTCATTATTCATTCCAGAGTTTCGATTTTGATTGCTCATCATAATTTCAAAGTATCACCAAATAACAAAATTCAACATACCCTGTGATCCCCACGACTAGGTAATCACGAATTTGTGTTCATGCATCTGATTTGGGCTGGATTTGACCTTCAATTTGTTGATTTTGGGTGAACTAGGGTTTCACCCATTTTGGTCTCCTGTTGATCGATCCAGAACACACACTATGTGTGTGTGTGTTTTGTTTTAGATTTTTCTTTTTAATAATCCACTATCTAGCTTGTCCATTTTTGGTCCCTCAATTATTCAAGGTTTATAAAAGGCTCACTAGTTCATGCTTATTTATTGTCTTAAAAACAAATAACTAACTAGGTTGATTATTCCTAGTTAATTTAGTGGGTTCCGGGAGTTATAACCCGGTTATTTTAAGTCCCATTAACTTGGGCTCCTTATAACTTTGTTTTCCCAAGTCGTTTGCCCTCTTTTTATTTATTATTAGGCTTATTTATTTAAATCCTAATAATTTCCGAGTTAATCTTTTCTGCTAACGGTATTCTACCCGCTCTTTAGTATTAACGGGGTTTAATTACCAAACCCATTTTCGGGGTGTTATAGGTCAATCCCATCCTTTCCGTGTTCTCGTCTTTGTTTCGTTTTGCGAGTTAGATTAAGCTTTGCGTTGCGTATTATTGGGTAATAGTATCACATAACTAGATTATATCATTAACACATTAGTTTCCAAGTTTCATAGTTTCCGCCAGTGACAAGTCTCCAGTCTCTCGTTCAACCAAGTCTCAAGTTGCACGAGTCTCAAGAGTCAAGCACCAAAGTATCAAGAATCATAGTTCCATAAGAATCAAGTATCAAGAATCAAGAATCTAGTTTCCAAGTATCAAGTATCAAGAAACAAGCCTCAAGAATCAAGTCTTATAGTGTTAAATATCAAGAATCAAGTTTCTAGAATCAAGAATCAAGCATCATAGTATTAAGAATCAAGAATCTAGATTTAAGCATCACAAGTATCAAAAGTGTCAAGTATCACATAGTTTAGGGACTAAAATTGACAATAGCTAAAAGTGTAGGGACGCAGGTGTTACAGTCTCCACTCCTTTAGGAGATTTCGTCCACGAAATCTAGGAAGAAGACTGCTCGAAGAGCTGCTGATACTTTGTCTTCATCTCACTTTTAAGTTCCCAAGTGAATTCGGTGCCGCGCTTTCCTTCCCATCGAACCTTGAGTATGGGAATTTTGCTGCGCCTCAATCGCTTGACACCTTGATCCATGATTTCGACCGGTTTCTCCACAAAGTGTACAACTTCATTTATTTGCAAGTCTTCAAAGGGAACATGTAGTACCTTGTCGGCTAGGCATTTACGTAAGTTAGATACGTGGAACACTGGATGCACATTGTTTAGTTCTTGTGGCTGGTCGAGTCTGTACGCCACCTTGCCAATCCTTTCGAGTATTGTGAAAGGACCCACATAGCGAGGAACGAGCTTTCCCTTCTTAACAAAACGAACCACTCCCTTCCAGGAAGATACCTTGAGAAGAACTCGGTCACCAAAATCAAATTCCAGAGGCTTGCGCCTTTTATCAGCATAGCTCTTTTGTCTGCTCCTAGCCTTGATCAAGTTATCACGGATCTGAAGAATCTTATCTGTTGTCTCTTGAATGATTTCAGGGCCAGTAAATTGCTTGTCACCAACCTCATGCCAGCTGAGAGGAGATCGGCATTTGCGACCATACAAAGCTTCAAAAGGAGCCATCTGAATACTGGAATGATAGTTGTTGTTGTACGAGAACTCAATCAATGGTAAATGTACCTCCCAGTTACCACCAAAGTCGATGACACAAGAACGGAGCATATCCTATAGAGTTTGAATGGTTCACTCGGTTTGTCCATCCGTTTGAGGATGAAAGGCCGTGCTATGATTCAAATAAGAACCCATAGCGGATTGAAAGGTTTGCTAAAGACGTGAAGTAAATCGATCATCATGGTCCGAGATTATGTCAAGAGGTATGCCATGACGACATATAATCTCGTTGGTATAGATTTGAGAAAGTTTCCCCACTTTATAATCTTCACGAATAGGAAGAAAGTGGGCTGATTTGGTCAAACGATCAACGATCACCCAGATACTATCATGACCAGTAGGTGTATGGGGTAGTTTAGTAATAAAGTCCATAGCGATACTATCCCATTTCCAAACAGGGATTTCGGGTTGTTTTAAGAGTCCAGAAGGACGTTGATGTTCAGCCTTAACCTTTGTACAAGTAAGGCATTTCGAGAAATAAGCAGTAATGTCCTTCTTCATCCCGGGCCACCAATAAGTCATACGCAGATCATGGTACATCTTATCGGCACCTGGATGAATAGAGTAACGAGACTTGTGAGCCTCATTCATAATGAGCTCATGGAGGTTATTGCGATCTGGCACCCAGATGCGATTGAGATAGTATTGAAGTCCATCAGACTTAGTTTCGAGTTGATCCACAGTAGCACCACGTATTTCAACAAGTAGACCCCTTCATTAGCCGACGAATACTTAGCTTCACGAATACACGCATGGAGATCACTAGAGATGCGAATAGCATTGACATGAGTTTTATGACTAAGAGCGTCGGCCACTACATTCGTCGCCTTGCCAGGATGATAGAGAATTTCGCAGTCGTAGTCGTTAAGCAATTCCACCCAACGTCTCTGTCACATGTTCAGTTCCTTTTGGTCAAAGATATGTTGAAGGCTCTTATGGTCAGTGAAAACCACACACTTTGTACGATACAGGTAGTGTCGCCAGATCTTTAACGCAAACATAACTACACCAAGCTCCAGATCGTGAGTAGTATATTTTTTCTCATGCACTTTGAGTTGACAAGAGGCGTATGCGATAACCTTGTCCCGCTGCATGAGCACACAACCCATGCCACGATTCAAGGCATCACAGTATACCACGAAATCGTCATTCCCATCGGGGAGAGTAAGAACAGGATCGTTACACAAAAGGGTATTAAGAGTCTGAAAAGATTCCTCTTGCTCGGGACCCCAAGCAAAAGGTTTCTCCTTTTGAGTCAACGAAGTGAGAGGAACGACGATCTTAGAAAAGTCCGAGATGAATCGATGGTAATAACCCGCCAATCCTAGAAAAGAACGAATCTCAGATGCGGATTTAGGCGTACTCCAATTCTTCACAGCTTCAATTTTAGAAGGGTCAACATGAATACCTTGCTTACTAACGACATGACCAAGAAATTGCACCTCGTCGATCCAAAACTCACATTTAGAGAATTTAGCATACAAGCGTTCACCACGTAGAAGTTCAAGCATCAAGCGTAAATGACGAGCATGATCAGCTTTAGATTTCGAGTAAATGAGGATATCATCAATGAAGACTATCACAAAACGATCCAGATAAGGTTTACAAACACAATTCATAAGATCCATGAACACAGCGGGTGCGTTGGTCAATCCGAAAGGCATGACCACGAATTCGTAGTGCCCATAACGAGTGCGAAAAGCAGTTTTGGGTACATCATCCTCGAGTACACGAAGCTGATGATAACCAGAACGAAGGTCAATCTTCGAGAAACAGGACGCGCCTTGTAGTTGGTCAAATAGGTCATCGATACGAGGAAGAGGATAGCGATTCTTAACTGTAAGCTTATTAAGTTCACGGTAGTCGATACACATACGAAACGAACCATCTTTCTTCTTGACGAATAGCACAGGAGCACCCCACGGAGAGGTACTTGGATGAATGAATCCCTTGTCAAGCAGTTCTTGAAGCTGGCTAGATAGTTCTTGCATCTCGGAAGGTGCAAGTCGATAAGGAGCCTTGGCGACAGGAGTCGCACCAGGTATGAGATCAATACGAAATCAACGAATCTAGGAGGAGGAAGACCAGGAAGATCTTCAGGAAAGACATCAGGGAAATCACACACTACTAGAATGTCACATATGTTCTTCCCCTTGCCCTTTTGTTCCACCACGTGGGCCAAGAAGGCAAAGTTCTGTATACGTAAGCATCTGTTCGCCTGAGTGCATGACATCAACTTCAGTCCTTTCGAAGGTCGGTCTCCATAGACATGCAAAATATCACCGGACGGAAGTGGTAGATGAACAAACTTCTCGTGACAAGCAATCTCGGCATGATTCTTACGCAACCAATCCATGCCGATGGTGACAACCCGAACTTTCAAGGTCAGTTTTATTTAATCTCGTGACACCTGACTAGCATCGCTATTATCCATGTCTTACTATTTGTCGTCACTATGTTTACGTCCCGTATGTCTGTTAAATTGTTTAATTATATCTAGTTCTTGTGATTATCACCTATGATATAACAAATGGCCATGACTAGTTAGACAATGTTGCATTTTCATTTTTCATACTCTATTTGGTCCGAACCCATGTAGCCCGAATGCACAACCCACATTACACGGCCCATGAACCCTTGTAACCTCATGCACGCACATAAATGGATGTGCGTGGTTTTCTTGAATTAGTTTCCTTTCACCACAAGAGAACCCTAGTTATCCTTTTCCCTGTAGTGACTTTCGGCAGCCCCATCCCTTCTCTAATTCACAGTTGCTTGATCATAGACATCACAAAGTTATTCCGTCCCAAGGTTAGTACCCTTGTACTCGATTAGATCGTTGTCCTTGGCCGTATACGTCTTATCGTGGTA
The DNA here is from genome assembly GCA_030545235.1 of Helianthus tuberosus. Taxonomy (NCBI): domain Eukaryota; kingdom Viridiplantae; phylum Streptophyta; class Magnoliopsida; order Asterales; family Asteraceae; genus Helianthus; species Helianthus tuberosus. The sequence continues at coordinate 120,349,860 of CM060429.1, forward strand.
TCAAGCATGATTGTGAGTTTATGTTATAACATGAATGATAGTAGGGATATAGATGCATGATAGTGTAATCGTGTTAAACTCGTTAAGAAATTCATTGCGTTGATTATGATTGTTGTAACACATGAGATTAACTAGGAATAATTTATGAATTAACTATACTATGTTAATAATCATGGGTTCTGTAAGAGTTAGGATGGTAATAGAAGAATCTTGTGAGAATGGGAATTATAAATTATTATGTTAGCTAATTGATTGTCCTGAATTAATATTGCATGATGTTGGCTGTTAACGATGATGTGTGCATGTAATCAATGTGTGACCCATAATTAATTTTGATGTAACAGAAGTTTTAATGGTCCAATAGAATTGAAGGTGCATGGTTTGATAAGGCTTGATAACTATGAATGAGAAAAAATGGCAGCCCATGTGTGTAGCATTGATTTAATCAAACATAGTGGATATCCTTATAATATTGTTAGTGATAGAGGTTAGGTGAGGCCGATAGTTGTTCGTATGACATAATGAACACAAAAAAAATTGTTTAAATGATTAGGGTATTACTTGCTATTATCGAATAGAATGGATAAATGGGTTAGGGTTCATGTGCGCGACATTGTTTGATGGGTTTGTTGAGTTAATGGACCGGTTGAGTTATGTTGAGTAGTCATAGGATAAATTGTTGTTGATCCAGATTATTAACTTCATGATCTTAGATGATATACTATAAGGTATAATAAGGTGTAATAAAAAACTAAGGTAAGGGTAGCAATTGGATTAGCAACTTGGGTTGTACGTATAACTGGGCCGCACCCTCGGCTATAAGTGAACGGGCCTGTTTAAGACATGGGGCCACACATGATTAATAATTGGACTTGAAGTATATGCAAGTAAATTATGTATGTAGGTGTATTGTATGTTTGAGCTACTACATGTTAAGTAATTATTCGATGGCACTATGTGAATGGATTAACTATCATGACTCGAATTACATGTGTGCGTTACACGTACAATAAATGTGCTTTATGTGAACAATGAATACGTGAATTAGTTGAACGTGAAAGATGTGGTTCATGTGCACGTAGAACTGACTGTTATCGGTACCCCTTTTAGGACGTGTTTGTTCAACTGATAAACAAGATACTTAATCTTACCGAGCAAAACACAGGTGAGTTCATCTCTCTTGAGCATGCGTCCCGGTGGTTGGGACAGTTTTTGGGTATCCCGGGGAGGGATAGGTTTTGGGAAACTTGTGTGGGTATTCCTGAAAGGGATACGTCTTGTTATTAATTGGTAATGTTGGATAATATACTCATCCTATCACCTTTAAAGTCCCTCCGTGTTGTTTGGTTACCTGAGAGGTAACATGGTATTAGTTAGTAGCGCTACTTTGGTTTGGCAACCTCACCCCGTACCTGGGAGGACGGGTGTTGAACTAATGACCTAGTCATGACCAATGCTTTGATAGGAACATTGGAGAAAGGGCAATGTAAATCAGGAGCCATCTTGTATTCGGGGTATTATCAACATTAAATTCAATGCATTAACTAAACACTTGCTAACCAACGTTTTCGTAAAACTGTGAACTCACCAGCGTTGTCTGATACACTTGTTGCATGCTCGCAGGTCGTTAGATATCTTGGATTTGGGAACTTGCTGTCTGGAGTAGCTGGAGTGGTCATGGGTCGACTGGAGGATTCATGTGATTGTTTATTGATATATTACACTGGTTTTGAACAATTTAACTTTGGTTTACTATTTTCTTCCGCTGAACATGATGGTTTTTCATTTAAACTTGTTGATGACATTTTTCATTAATATTTGGGGATTTTATTTATAAACTTGAATGGGTTCCATGTAATTAGTGGCTCGTTGTTGGTACGTCACACGCCTAACAGGGACATTTCCTAGGTGGTATTTTGGGGGTGTGACAGTTTGGTATCAGAGCCACTGGTTATAGTGAACTAGGTTTTAAAACTTTTTTATAAAACCAGACTATAACCGAACAGCTTTGGAAATCGACCATGACACTCAGCTCCAGACTGCAAGGTTCATCTCTCGTTTACTCATTATACAACATAACTAGTGAACACTTACATATGATATTGCATGTGATTGCACGTCTAGCACAACAGTATGAATTCATGTACTACTTGCATGTGTTACCCTAGAGATTCGTGACCCCTGTTCTGTGACATTCCTTGTTTGACATCTGAGTTTTAGGAACCATTTGACATAAGTTAGGAGGAACTAAGATGAGCATGCAAATCACAGTACTGTTGTGGGTGCACACATAATAATAATGTGGGGTGCATGCGAGTCCTAGTAAGGCTTAACAAGTGATAAAGGGGTTCCGTTCCGTTATTTGATCAACGTGAAATGCAACAGTCTATAGGAGTCGTAGCAGTGATTGTCTCCTACTCGAAAGTGACCTTTTCATTTCTCTCCGAATTCTTACGAATCTCGATGTTATCGAGTATTACTTGTACGCCCATCTGAACGCCTAGCAAACTGGGTAGAATGTTAGGTGCTTATACGAACATCCCTGAGTTGGATGTTGCAGCGTCAATGATTGGTCTATACCTTTCTCACTCCTCTTTGTTTGTTGGAACTCAATGTATTGATGCCGTAGCTCCCGAAGTGCGAACACTTCTGCAACACTCTCGTAATATACCGTGACTTACTCAATCGACATGCAAGATTGATGGACAAAAGGATGGACGTAGTACTTTACCGACCTCAGTATTAGAACGACCCTGATTACCGGCAACGAGCACCAGCAAAGCGACTGCAATCGAATCTCTAACCCTAGTCAGTGACTTATGGGAGTCAACCTCTGCGAATCAATCAGGGCATAAGCAATGACAAGTATATATAGCGTGGAATGTGTAACTACCAGCACAGTGAGTAGTGCCCTAGTACGTGACACGGAATGTGAAAAGGTGGACCCTGTTGGTAAAAGGTCATAGGACCTTGTTACAAGCAGCGACAGGAGAAAACAACAGCCACGGCAGCATCGAGGTGCTTGTGATTATAGCTTACAGTATGGAGACGAAGGTGACTTCGACAGGGATTGACCGTTGTTATGTCAAAATGTTAACAACCAAGGGAACAATGACAGAATTGGGAATCCACACGACCGTAACAACAACATTGGTGGTAGTGCTCATGGAGAGGCATTTAGGATTGGCGTGAGCGACGCCAGGCATTATAGCAACATGGTAGCTAGTATGAGTAGCTAAACGCTTCATCTCTGTTCTGCTTAACCCTGATGCTTCTGGAAGCCGAACCTGTTGTGGAATTGGCAGATGGCAACTCAATTGAAACATCCTATGTTTGTTGAGATGTAAACTCGGCCTTGTGAGACAAGTGTTCAACGTCGACCTTCCTCCTGCTATCCTTGGTAGATACGATGCAGTAGTTAGTGTAGATTGGTTATCCAGATATCGCGCAGATATACCCTGTGAGAAGAAAATTTTGCGTATCCTTCTTCCTAGCGAAAAATCGTTAACTGTTCTAAAAGCATCAGAGTGGCGCAAGAGTTAACATCATTTTAGCAATGAAAGCCAGGAGCGTCTACGGAGGGACTACCCCGTTATGTTAGCAACCGTTACTGATGTTAAAGTTAGGGAAAAGAGGATCAAGAATTCATCAATTGTTTGTAATTTCTTCCGATGAGCTACTCGAAGAACTCTCAGGATTACTTCCACAAGTGTTAGACAGAATCTCAGTTTGATCTCGCGACAGAGGCAGCTTGATTCTTGTATGCCTTACCGTCTTGCACCAGGAGGGTTGCAAGAACTGTCTAATCTACTACGGGAATTGTTGGACAGATGTTTTGTCGGACCTAGCTCTCTTCGCATTGGGGAGCCCCAGTTTTATCAGTGAAGATAAGCCTTATCGTTGGACCTGTGACCTGATTTTCGAACTCAGCAAGGCGACAGTCAAGAACCGTTTACCTCGACCATGTATTGCCAGCCTGTTGACCAGTAGCGAGGGTCAAACTCCTAATCGAGGGTTGACTAACGAACGGACTATTACCAGATGGAAGTCCAAGGGGAGAAGGTTCTTGAAAACGGCATATCAAACGCAATGTGGCCAATGCGACACTGTACTCCATGACCTTTGGGCTAAACAACACACCAGCAGCTTTATGGACCACATGAACCGACCGTGTTTATCGATGACGTTTTGGATCATTTCCAAGAGAAAGGAACATTATGGATGGCATTTGCATCTTATTTTAGAGCTCCTGGGGGAGGAGCCACTCCGCGCGAAGTCTTGTTAAAAGGTAACTTCTGGATTCGAGAGGTACATTTTTGGTCATATGAGCAATAAAGTGGGGATACACGTGGATCTCGTTAAGATCCATTTTGTTAGAAACTGATCGACACCAAAGATCCCTTCGAGGATGCTGAAAATTCTTGGCCTCAATAGATACTATCGCAGATTCATCACAGGATTTTCGAAAATCGCGCAACTTAAATCTCTTTAACACAGCAGGGTGCTGTGTTCGTGGAAGACAAAACAGGAGGACGTCTTTTCAGCTTTCAAACCCCAACTCTGCAATGCACTGGGCATCGTCTTTACCTAAGGGTACGGGCGGTATAGCGGTATACCATGATGCTTCGACTCAGAGTCCCAGTTACACACCGATGCAACACGAGAGAGTGATGACTTACGTAATGGAGTTACAAAGAGGAACTGCACGACATACAATCTGCGATGGAAACCGTGGTCTTTGGATTTAAGTTGGAGGCATTACTTGGACAGTACCGAATGCACTATTTAGACCGATCACAAGGGCCTCCCATGTACCTTGGTTACGAAAGAGCTAAATCAGTTAATGGCATCACTGGATGGAACTTTTGGATGATTACGACTGTGAAACTTGAATGTGCATAAGCTTTGCAACTCACTATCAACTCTAACTTACTTGATCAGACTAGCTCTGTTCCAACTGGGGAACTGGAGGAAGAGAATTTTCAAGTTAAACCCATGCGGGGCATGGAGAAGCGACCGTTGGCAGGTCGGGCGATATTCGATACCTCATGGAACGAATGTGGGACTCATTATACGGCAACTGTAGGGAATTTATGTGAGCAAGCACACCGGCATTGAAATTCTAGTCAAGGTGGAGTATCAGCAACCAGCAACAGCCACATGGACAATGAGAACAGACTACCATGTATTTTGTCGCTAGTCTACCTACGACTCAAAATGGAAACAATATCACCTGGGTGATCGTTGATTGTCTCTCGCAACCGGCACACTTTCTTGCAATCAAGGAAACTGACGAGTCTTCACATCTTGTGGATATTCCTTTGAGAGAGGTGGCACTTAGGCACGAGGTGCCAACTCCTGTTACCTCTGATTTTGAATTAAGTATGGGTTAAGCCGGGCGATACACAACAACCTTGGCTCACGTATGGACAAGAACATTACTTACCGCCGTTGGGCGAACGGTTTGAGTAAACGAACCCCCCTGACACTCGAAGACATGCTGTGAGCATGTGTATGATTGACTTTAGTAAGAGTTAGAAGGACATTTACCTTTGGTTTAGTTCTACGGCAGCAGATACCATTCTAGTATTCAGACAACTCTGTTTAAGACATTACATGGACAGTAACGCTAATCTCCTTGTTGGATTAAATCACAGATCCAGGATTTGTACTCGAACCACTTGAGAAGATTGTTTAGATCGAAAATCGTTTGGCGGCAACGCGTGACCGTCAGGAAAGCTGATAAACTTAGGAAACACTGGGCGTTCGCTGCACGCGTACGTGTCATATTGGAAGTCTCACCCTGGGAGGGTGTGGTACGCTTGGGAAGCATGGCAAGCTTAATTTACGTTACATTGGACCATTCAAACTCTGGAAGGAATCGGTAGCATGACTTATAAACTCGGGATTACCCGGTGATGTGAGTATCGTACACGATGTTATTTATAACTCAAACCTGAAGAAGCGTCTGCCCGGAGAAACGCTCGCAACACCCTTACTAGAGCCTAAGAATAACGACGAGTTGCAGTTTGTCGAGAAACTCATTGGAATCATGGACCGGGATGTCAAGGTCCAGAGCCTAATCGAATTCTGATCGTGCGAGTTGGTTGGAACTCAAGACGTGGACCGGAGTTTACGTGGGAACGCAATGATCGGAGTAAGCTCTAGTATCCTCAGTTGTTCAAAACGGTTGTCTCAACTTCTGATCTCACTGGTGAATTTCGGGGCGAAATTCCCTTTCAAGTTGGGGATGATGTGGTACCTGCAGAAAACCCCACAGTCATCCTCATTTAACATCTTGCCGTTTTGGGAGAACTTGTCAAATTTCGGGACAAAATTTCTTTCAAGTTGGGGATGATATGACAATCTGAACTTTCAAGGTCAGTTTTGTTTAATCTCGTGACACCTGACTAGCATCGCTATTATCCATGTCTTACTATTTGTCGTCACTATGTTTACGTCCCGTATGTCTGTTAAATTGTTTAATTATATCCGGTTCTTGTGATTATCACCTATGATATAACAAATGGCCATGACTAGTTAGACAATGTTGCATTTTCATTCTTCATACTCTATTTGGTCCGAACCCATGTAGCCCGAATGCACAGCCCACATTACACGGCCCATGAACCCTTGTAACCTTATGCACGCACATAAAGGGATGTGCGTGGTTTTCTTGAATTAGTTTCCTTTCACCACAAGAGAACCCTAGTTATCCTTTTCCGTGTAGCGACTTTCGGCAGCCCCATCCCTTCTCTCATTCGCAGTTGCTTGATCATAGACATCACCAAGTTATTCCGTCCCAAGGTTAGTACCCTTGTACTCGATTAGATCGTTGTCCTTGGCCGTATACGTCTTGTCGTGGTATCAAGCATGATCGTGAGTTTATGTTATAACATGAATGATGGTAGGGATGTAGATGCATGATAGTGTAATCGTGTTAAACTCGTTAAGAAATTCATTGCGTTGATTATGATTGTTGTAACACATGAGATTAACTAGGAATAATTTATGAATTAACTATACTATGTTAATAATCATGGGTTCTGTAAGAGTTAGGATGGTAATAGAAGAATCTTGTGAGAATGGGAATTATAAATTATTATGTTAGCTAATTGATTGACCTGAATTAAGATTGCATGATGTTGGCTGTTAACGATGATGTGTGCATGTAATCAATGTGTGACCCATAATTAATTTTGATGTAACAGAAGTTTTAATGGTCCAATAGAATTGAAGGTGCATGGCTTGATAAGGCTTGATAACTATGAATGAGAAAAAAATGGAAAGCATTGATTTAATCAAACATAGTGGATATCCTTATAATATTGTTAGTGCAACTACCCCCCCCCCCCCCCCCCCCCCCCCTTATAATATTGTTAGTGATAGAGGTTAGGTGAGGCCGATAGTTGTTGGTATGACATTATGAACAAAAAAAAATTGTTTAAATGATTAGGGTATTACTTGCTATTATCGAATAGAATGGATAAATGGGTTAGGGTTCATGTGCGCGACATTGTTTGATGGGTTTGTTGAGTTAATGGACCGGTTGAGTTATGTTGAGTAGTCATAGGATAAATTGCTGTTGATCCAGATTATTAACTTCATGATCTTAGATGATATACTATAAGGTATAATAAGGTGTAATCAGAAACTAAGGTAAGGGTAGCAATTGGATTAGCAACCTGGGCTGTACGTATAACTGGGCCGCACCCTCGGCTATAAGTGAACGGGCCTGTTTAAGACATGGGGCCGCACATGATTAATAATTGGACTTGAAGTATATGCAAGTAAATTATGTATGTAGGTGTATAGTATGTTTGAGCTACTACATGTTAAGTAATTATTCGATGGCACTATGTGAATGGATTAACTATCATGACTCGAATTACATGTGTGCGTTACACGTATAATAAATGTGCTTTATGTGAACAATGAATACGTGAATTAGTTGAACGTGAAAGATGTGGTTCATGTGCACGTAGAACTGACTGTTATCGGTACCCCTTTTAGGACGTGTTTGTTCAACTGATAAACAAGATACTTAATCTGTAACACCCCGCCCTGATTAGGGCTGACGTTTTACACAATTCGGTAATCAGAGACAATTAATAACTTAATTAAAACATAAATTCCATAGGTTTAAAAACAAAAATCCCCAAAATGGCATAACAGTCTCAACAGAAAAACATAAGTGTCTAAATTTATTGAATATAAGGTTTTATTAAACTCCTTGTTCCAACTCTAGCTTTTTTATTATCACTCTTCACACATTTCCCCGATTTCCCTGAGTACCTGTTTAAGACATAATAAAAGAAAACAACAAAAAGAAACGGTTGAGCCAAAAATTGCCCAGTAACGGAGAAACAATAGCACTAACACATAAATGATAGAAGCAATACACTAAACACTTTAACGATGCAAACAGTACAATACGCTGAATGATCACTGATGAATACCATAAAGGTATATTAGAAATACCCATGTGAGCCACTAACAATAAACACTAACACTTTGTACATTAGCTGCAGTTCCAATGCACCATTATGTAGAGGGGATGTGGGCACTCACACCTATCCAACTACCACTAACACTTACACTTACACTCCTAGGATCGATCCATACGCCTCTCAATAATCAATAAGTGCAATCACTTAACACACAATACAATATAGAGACGCCGTGGGCCTTTCGCACCGCCACGGATGGTGCACGTCAACTGTGCCTATGATGACGCCCTATGTCCCCATAGGTGGATGCTCGGGTATTGAGGTCAATGAAACAATTTACTCAACTCAAGGCAAATACACTAACGATACACTAAGGCTATATCACATCTAGCCAAAGATGAATAATAAAAGTCATGGGAACATGCGACAATGAGTATAATGTGTAACTTATCGCATGCGTGGCAAGGACAATAACTCGATACGATGTATGTAACAATAATTAGAGAACGTAGAAAACTCAACGGTTCAAGTAGCAATAATGAACGAATACGATATCATGAATTAAAACAATTATGCTAAGAGCAAGACACCACAAAATCCGTACCTTAATTAGCGAAAGCAATAACCGTAGCTTTCGATTAATGTGACACTAGCGTCTCTCTTGAATAATATGATAACCTAAAAGTATATCCATTTGTGTTAAAATTATGTTTTGATCTTGTGATATGGTCTGATAACATTCGTATAAACATAAATACATTAAATCGATGTTGGTAACTGTTTGGATGAGGTTTTGGTTATTTTTATTTGTATTTCCCAAAAATGGTTTTTTTTTCTTAAAATTATACACTTTTAGATTATAATATTTTAATATATATGTAATGCATTCTCGTTGCTTCCAAAGTAAGGTTTATTCACTTGAATTTCATATTCAAGTTTAGTAGTATCACAAAAGGCTTAAACTATTATACAGTTAGCAATTTCAAACCAGTTTTAGAAGATTGAAGTATAAAGCTTTAAGTATATGCAATTGTTCGTAATAATGGGATGAATGAGTCCACACACCATAGAAGATATAAAAAGAAAAACTAGAGTTAACAAGATTTATTACCTGGGAAGAAAGGTAATCACAGTTGGTCAAACGAACGAGATGTGTATCCAAGTATTTGATGAGATTGAGGCCACTTTTGGCGATCACGGTTATCCGAAACATAACCAAATCAGTAGATAAAAATAAAAAATTTTCTAGACTTAATATACAATTTACTTAAATGGTTCGAGGATTACCCGTTTTCAAACAAACCAAATTGATTGAGTCCACAAAGGAGGCAGATTTATGTACGAGATATTTAAATTCTTGTCTGCTCGCAAGACGAAGTGGCAACAATCAACAAGAAGCAAACAATAAGGCTTGGGAAAATAATCAATGGAATAAAGTAAACAATGGAACGGAGTAAACATCAGAACTATAGACATCGGTCGGTCGATACCTGGGTATAAGTAGCTCAAGGCTGGTCAGAATAAAGAATATCACAGACTCGTAGACTCCTCCAATACTCCTGGGTGTTCCACGATGTTCGGCGGCTGCAGAAACTGCGATGACGCGGCCTGAATTGGAGCCAGCGGCAGAACAACTCCTCGGCAACGTAGCGGCGGTGATTTTGGGTTGGCTCTAAGTTTGATTACGCTCGTAAACGTTTGCATTGAAAGGTTAATATTGTGATTCGAAACATACGTTTGGAAAGGATTACAAGAGATTGTGATTGAATATGAAAAGGAATGCCGCTTCCTGATTGATCGGAGTTTGAGAAGGGATCGGATAATGATAGCTGTATTCCTTATCAATCTTTCTTGTTTAGTTATTATTTATTTCATTTAGTTTTTTTTTCTCGGTTACACAAATTCTACTACCTAAACAAAATTTAGAAACTGTTAAATATTATAATAGTTCATTTAATTATTTTATTTCCTTTCTTCGTAGGAAGAGATATACACACCACAATCTTAACTATTAAATATTATTATTATTATTATTATTATTATTATTATTATTATTATTATTATTATTATTATACCTTAATAAATTTGTGGTTAAAAGTTGACCAACGTTCTAGGCTTTGGATATCCGACATATTAATATGCCATACTACTTATGACATTTATTTCATTAGGGTTTTGAAAGTTTCGTATATTACAATTCTATCCCCCTTAAATAAAATTTTGTCCTCGAAATTAGCATTATATTACTCTACACAGTACGGGTATTTCAACTCCCTACCCCTTAAAAATAATTTCGTCCGCGAAATTAGCGATGACGAAAATGGTATACTATTCATGTTACAGATCAAGCATAAGAATAACGATAACAAAGTTGCAAACACGATGCAGAATAGTCGAAAGATACACAAGTAAGTTTCATATATGCGAATAAACCGTTCGGAACGCTAACCTTAGGTTTCGAATAAATACGGATATTGAGAACGGATCGCCTCCTCCGATTCCCAAGTGGCTTCACGTTCTGGATGGTTTTTCCACAAGATTTTGACGAACGGAAAAGACTTCTTACGCATCACACGTTCTTGTCGGTCCAAGATAGCCTCTGGTTCCTCTTCATACGATAAGTCCTCACGGATCTTGTGTAGAGAATAGTTCACCACATGGAGAGGATGGTAATTATACCCACGTAACAGTGAAATATGAAACACATTATGCACGTGCGACAATTGTGGCGGTAGAGCTAACCGATAAGAAACTTCGCCGATTCATTCCAAAATTTCAAAAGGTCCGATAAAGCGAGGACTCAGCTTTCCCTTTATACCAAAACGTCGAACACCCCTGCATGGTGAGACTTTTAAGAACACTTTTTCACCAACATTAAATTCCAAAGCCCTTCGATGGGGATCAGCATAACTCTTCTGTCTACTCTGGGCTTCCTTAAGTTTCTCACGTGCAATAGCAACCTTTTCATTCGTGATCTGTACCAATTCAGGACCCTCAATCATCTTTTCTCCGACCTCGTCCCAACATGTGGGAGCTCGACATTTACGCCCGTATAACAATTCAAAAGGTGCTATGTCGATACTAGCTTGCCAACTATTGTTGTAGGCAAACTCCACCAAGCACAAGTATTCATCCCAGTTTCCCGTCCACTCAAGTGCACACGATCTAAGCATATCCTCCAAAGTCTGAATAGTACGTTCAGACTGCCCATCAGTTTGCGGATGGAAAGCAGTGCTGAATCGTATCTTCGTATCCCAAGCATTTTGGAAACCCTTCCAGAACCGTGATGTGAAACGTGGATCTCTATCACACACTATAGATGATGGTGTACCATGCAATCGAATAATCTCACGAAGGAATATCTCTGATAGCTTACTCACCCCGTACTCCTTACGAATGGGCAAGAAATGAGCAGACTTTGAAAGTCTATCTACCACAACCCAAATAGCATCGTTCTTCATACGGGTTCTTGGTAAACCAGTTACAAAGTCCATAGAAATATCATCCCACTTCCAGACAGGAATATCTAAAGGCTGTAATAATCCACTAGCCCGTTGAGGTTCAATCTTCACTTGCTGACATATCAAACATTGGCTCACATGTCTAGCTACATCTTCCTTCATACCACTCCACCAAAAATGTTGCCTCAAATCCCTATACATCTTTGTGGATCCAGGGTGTATAGAATAAGGTGAACTGTGTGCCTCAGTCAATAATGATTCACGAAGAGAGGAATCATCTGGCACACATAAACGCTTCCCACACCATATTGTTCCATGTTCATACACTCGAAATTCAGATTGTTTCCCTACTTCCAAATTTTGTAAGACCGCCCAAAGCTCACCATCTTCTTTTTGAGCTTCCTTTATCTGAGTGATGAGGTTCGGTTCGATCTTCAGTCTAGCCAAATAACCACCAGACTCACCAACCTGCATACCAATATCCATGCGTATCAGGTCTGATTGAATTTGTGGCTGAACAGTCAAGCATGCCAAACCCCCAGAATTCTTCCTACTCAGTGCATCAGCAACAACATTTGCTTTACCAGGATGGTATTGAATGTTGGCATCATAATCCTTGAGTAGCTCTAACCATCTCCTCTGCCTCATGTTAAGCTCCTTTTGAGTGAAAATATACTTGAGGCTCTTATGGTCGGTGAATATGTTACATGTCTCCCCATATAAATAATGCCTCCAAATCTTAAGTGCAAAAACGACTGCCGCTAACTCTAGATCATGCGTTGGATAATTCACCTCGTAGGGTTTAAGCTGACGCGAGGCATATGCAATAACCTTTCCATGTTGCATGAGAACGCAACCAAGCCCTTTCTTCGATGCATCACTGTATATATCGAATCCGCCTGTGCCAGAAGGTAGAGTAAGAATAGGAGCTGATACTAGCTTCTGTTTCAATGCCTCAAAACTCTTTTCTCGATCATCGTTCCAAGTAAATTTTACCCCTTTCCTCAAGAGTTGAGTGAGAGGTAAGGCCAAAATAGAAAATCCCTCTACGAAACGTCGATAATATCCCGCTAGACCAAGAAAACTTCGAACTTCGGTAACTGACGTGGGTCTAGGCCATTTAGTGATAGCTTCCACCTTTGATGGATCCATTGTGATACCTTCCGCTGATACAATGTGGCCTAGAAATGCCACTTGTTCAAGCCAAAAGTCGCACTTAGAAAATTTTGCGTATAACTTCTGCTGGCATAATGTTCCTAGAACAATGCGAAGATGGTCCTCATGCTCCCCTTTACTTTTAGAAAACACCAAGATGTCATCGATGAATACAATCACGAACCGATCCAAATACTCATGGAATACTCGGTTCATAAGATCCATGAAAACAGCAGGAGCATTTGTCAAACCAAAAGGCATGACTAGAAACTCATAGTGACCGTACCTGGTACGAAATGCTGTCTTATGAACATCTTGATCTCTGACCCTCAACTGATGGTACCTTGATCTGAGATCAATCTTTGAGAAAAACTTCGCTCCTTGGAGTTGGTCAAAAAGGTCATCAATACGCGGTAAGGGGTAGCGATTACGAATGGTGATCTTATTCAACTCCCTGTAGTCAATGCATAAACGCATGCTACCATCCTTCTTCTTCACAAACAAAACCGGTGCTCCCCAAGGTGAAACACTAGGTCTAATGAATCCAAGTTCCAAAAGTTCTTGCAGCTGTTCTTTCAATTCCTTCAACTCCAATGGGGCCATACGATAGGGTGCTTTAGAAATAGGTTCAGCTCCGGGAATCAAATCAATAGTGAACTCAACTTCCCGTTCAGGTGGTATCCCAGGCAATTCTTCTAGAAAGACATCAGAGAAGTCTCGAACAATAGGAACGTCTTCAACACAGGGTGTATCCACTGAGGAATCTTTAATAGAAGCTAAGAATCCCTCGCATCCATGGGATATAAGTTTTTGAGCTTTAAGAGCAGAGATGATTTTAATGGATTTTCGAGGTTTAGATACTTGATAAATACATTCAGGATTCAGAATATCACCAAAAATGACTCGTTTGGAGTGACAATCAATGGTAGCTCGATGCATGGTTAACCAATCTATGCCTAGTATGACATCAAAATCTCCCATTTGCATGGGATAAAGATTCGCTATACGAATAACATTTCCGACCACAAGCGGGCAATCAATATAGACGTGAGTAATAACTGAAGGATTTCCCATTGGTGTAGAAATAACTAAAGCTTGATCCAATGGGGAAGGCAAAATTTTTAGATGTTGGGCAATTAGTTATGAGACTATCGAGTGGGTTGCCCCAGTATCGAATAACACATACAATTCATGCTCACCCAAATAAATACTACCCGAAACGGTACCTAATAAATTGATAAACAAATAAGACACAAACGATTGTATGAAAATCATAAACAACTAAGCAAGAAAAATAATACTACTAAAAGGAACATTTATCGGAGACGGTACCTGGAGCATTAGCAGCTTCCCCTGCAGTCAATGAGAAAACACGCCCTCCCGTAGTAGGTGGCACAGTAGCTCCCCTAGTGGTATCAGTTGGTCGATTACCAGCCTTTGGGCACTCACTAATCTTATGCCCCATATCTCCACACTTAAGGCAAGCCCCAGTAAGTCGACGACAGATGCCTGGGTGACGCTTGTTGCAATGGTTACACACTGGAGGCTGGGTAGGGTTCGGGTTACCTTTCTGGTTTACGGGTTGAGCTTGGGACACAATACAATATAGAGACGCCGTGGGCCTTTCGCACCGCCACGGATGGTGCACGTCAACTGTGCCTATGATGACGCCCTATGTCCCCATAGGTGGATGCTCGGGTATTGAGGTCAATGAAACAATTTACTCAACTCAAGGCAAATACACTAACGATACACTAAGGCTATATCACATCTAGCCAAAGATGAATAATAAAAGTCATGGGAACATGCGACAATGAGTATAATGTGTAACTTATCGCATGCGTGGCAAGGACAATAACTCGATACGATGTATGTAACAATAATTAGAGAACGTAGAAAACTCAACGGTTCAAGTAGCAATAATGAACGAATACGATATCATGAATTAAAACAATTATGCTAAGAGCAAGACACCACAAAATCCGTACCTTAATTAGCGAAAGCAATAACCGTAGCTTTCGATTAATGTGACACTAGCGTCTCTCTTGAATAATATGATAACCTAAAAGTATATCCATTTGTGTTAAAATTATGTTTTGATCTTGTGATATGGTCTGATAACATTCGTATAAACATAAATACATTAAATCGATGTTGGTAACTGTTTGGATGAGGTTTTGGTTATTTTTATTTGTATTTCCCAAAAATGGTTTTTTTTTCTTAAAATTATACACTTTTAGATTATAATATTTTAATATATATGTAATGCATTCTCGTTGCTTCCAAAGTAAGGTTTATTCACTTGAATTTCATATTCAAGTTTAGTAGTATCACAAAAGGCTTAAACTATTATACAGTTAGCAATTTCAAACCAGTTTTAGAAGATTGAAGTATAAAGCTTTAAGTATATGCAATTGTTCGTAATAATGGGATGAATGAGTCCACACACCATAGAAGATATAAAAAGAAAAACTAGAGTTAACAAGATTTATTACCTGGGAAGAAAGGTAATCACAGTTGGTCAAACGAACGAGATGTGTATCCAAGTATTTGATGAGATTGAGGCCACTTTTGGCGATCACGGTTATCCGAAACATAACCAAATCAGTAGATAAAAATAAAAAATTTTCTAGACTTAATATACAATTTACTTAAATGGTTCGAGGATTACCCGTTTTCAAACAAACCAAATTGATTGAGTCCACAAAGGAGGCAGATTTATGTACGAGATATTTAAATTCTTGTCTGCTCGCAAGACGAAGTGGCAACAATCAACAAGAAGCAAACAATAAGGCTTGGGAAAATAATCAATGGAATAAAGTAAACAATGGAACGGAGTAAACATCAGAACTATAGACATCGGTCGGTCGATACCTGGGTATAAGTAGCTCAAGGCTGGTCAGAATAAAGAATATCACAGACTCGTAGACTCCTCCAATACTCCTGGGTGTTCCACGATGTTCGGCGGCTGCAGAAACTGCGATGACGCGGCCTGAATTGGAGCCAGCGGCAGAACAACTCCTCGGCAACGTAGCGGCGGTGATTTTGGGTTGGCTCTAAGTTTGATTACGCTCGTAAACGTTTGCATTGAAAGGTTAATATTGTGATTCGAAACATACGTTTGGAAAGGATTACAAGAGATTGTGATTGAATATGAAAAGGAATGCCGCTTCCTGATTGATCGGAGTTTGAGAAGGGATCGGATAATGATAGCTGTATTCCTTATCAATCTTTCTTGTTTAGTTATTATTTATTTCATTTAGTTTTTTTTTCTCGGTTACACAAATTCTACTACCTAAACAAAATTTAGAAACTGTTAAATATTATAATAGTTCATTTAATTATTTTATTTCCTTTCTTCGTAGGAAGAGATATACACACCACAATCTTAACTATTAAATATTATTATTATTATTATTATTATTATTATTATTATTATTATTATTATTATACCTTAATAAATTTGTGGTTAAAAGTTGACCAACGTTCTAGGCTTTGGATATCCGACATATTAATATGCCATACTACTTATGACATTTATTTCATTAGGGTTTTGAAAGTTTCGTATATTACAATTCTATCCCCCTTAAATAAAATTTTGTCCTCGAAATTAGCATTATATTACTCTACACAGTACGGGTATTTCAACTCCCTACCCCTTAAAAATAATTTCGTCCGCGAAATTAGCGATGACGAAAATGGTATACTATTCATGTTACAGATCAAGCATAAGAATAACGATAACAAAGTTGCAAACACGATGCAGAATAGTCGAAAGATACACAAGTAAGTTTCATATATGCGAATAAACCGTTCGGAACGCTAACCTTAGGTTTCGAATAAATACGGATATTGAGAACGGATCGCCTCCTCCGATTCCCAAGTGGCTTCACGTTCTGGATGGTTTTTCCACAAGATTTTGACGAACGGAAAAGACTTCTTACGCATCACACGTTCTTGTCGGTCCAAGATAGCCTCTGGTTCCTCTTCATACGATAAGTCCTCACGGATCTTGTGTAGAGAATAGTTCACCACATGGAGAGGATGGTAATTATACCCACGTAACAGTGAAATATGAAACACATTATGCACGTGCGACAATTGTGGCGGTAGAGCTAACCGATAAGAAACTTCGCCGATTCATTCCAAAATTTCAAAAGGTCCGATAAAGCGAGGACTCAGCTTTCCCTTTATACCAAAACGTCGAACACCCCTGCATGGTAACCAACGTTTTCGTAAAACTATGAACTCACCAGCGTTTTCTGATACACTTGTTGCATGCTCGCAGATCGTTAGATATCTTGGATTTAGGAACTTGCTGTTTGGAGTAGCTGGAGTGGTCATGGGTTGACTGGAGGATTCATGTGATTGATTATTGATATATTACACTGGTTTTGAACAATTTAACTTTGGTTTACTATTTGCTTCCGCTGAACATCATGGTTTTTCATTTAAACTTGTTGATGACATTTTTCATTAATATTTGGGGATTTTATTTATAAACTTGAATGGGTTCCATGTAATTAGTGGCTCGTTGTTGGTACGTCACACGCCTAACAGGGACATTTCCTAGGTGGTATTTTGGGGGTGTGACACCGATAATGACATCAAAACTACCCAACTGCATGGGTATTAGATCAATAGTAAAAACGTAGTTGTTAAGATTCAAAGAACAACCACAGAGAATAGAATCAACTAGAATAGACTTCCCATCGGCAATCGGACCAAAAACGACTTAGGTAACATAGAGCGTGCACAGTTTAACAAAGATTCAAATTCTACGGCCACAAAGCTTCTATCGGCACCAGTATCAAATAGAATCGAAGCGTAAAGGTTATTCACAAGAAACGTACCATTAACGACATCATTGTTGTTACGAGCCTGATTAGCGTTAAGATTGAACGCTCGTCCACGAGCGACTGGCTGTTGGTCCTGGTTGAGCTGAGGACACTGATTACGAAGATGAGTAGTATCTCCACACTTGTAGCATGCACGAACAGCGTTGACTGGCCTAGGATTCTCCTGAGGAGCTGGAAGAGCTTGTAGGGCTGCCTGAGCTGGGGCTTGTTGAGCTGGTTGGGCAGGGTTAGCTTGACGACAATAGGGAGTCGTGTGACCATAGCGATTGCAATTGGTGCACAAATGACATGCAGAGTTAGCAGGATGATGAAAGTTACAAGTCGTACACTTGGGGTGAGGCCTAGTGTACTGCCTCTTGATCTTAGGAGCAGCAGGGTTCTGAACAACATCAGCAGGGGTAGGTTTAGCAGCAGGGTTTCCAGCAGGAACAATAGCATTGCATCCTGAACCCTAAGACTTCCTCTTCTTGTTCTTGCTGCCACTTGGCTGCTGAGTAATTTGATGTGTAGACTTAGAAGGAGCAAGGTTAGCAAACTGCTTATCACGAACACGGTTGTTGTTGAGACTAGCTGCAAGACGGTAGACTTCCTCAATAGTATCGAGCTTAGCTGCTTCAATAGAATCACGCATAGCAGGAGGTAGACCATTGATATACTTGGTTATCATGCGCTTAGGAGTAGAAACCAAGTGAGGAACGATCAAGCTGAGCTGTTTGAAACGAGTAGTATAAGCCAGATTATCATCACCAATCTGCTTCAAGTGCCAGAACTCTTCTTCAAGCTTCAACTGTTCATGGGGAGGGCAGAACTCAAGCATCATTAGTTCACACACCTCGGTCCATGGAAGAGCATAGGATTCTTCATTCGAACGGATGTTTCTCTCATTAGACCACCACTCTAACGCTCTACCTTGAAACATTCCCGTTGCACTCCTAGTCTTTAGATGGCACTCGCTGTTAATGAAGGTAACCTCAATGCTGTCAAACCACTCAAGCATAGCAGTCACCCCATCACTGCCCGGGAAAGGCTTTGGGTTGCAAGAGACGAAATGTTTGTAGCTGAACTTTGTGGGCTTTGGCTTTTCGGCCTTCGAGTCCACGGAGGATGGAGGAGTGTTTGATCCTTGGATCTCAAAGACGATCTTTGGCACGACTCGAGCAATCTGGTCGGCCATGAAGGACATCATCTTTTTCTGAGACTTTTCCCTGGATCTCTTGAGAGTGTCGGATAGCTTATGAGAAGACGTCTAAAGATCCAACAAGAGGGTCGTATAAGTCTATATCACAAAGTCTCACAGTATAGATTCACACACGATAGATTAAAGACTCAAGATTCAACAAGATTCACACAATTTAAGGATTTAGGTTTCCAACAAGTTTCGCATAGATTAGACACCGCAAACCCACGACCTTCACATGGCACGTCGTACGAAATTTGGCAACATGTCAGAAACGCTTATATATAGGAAGTACCAGCAGTGTATCCACCACGCTTCGGGCACTTCGCTTCCGCCTCGTACTCGGTGTCATGTTACGTGTCGCAATTGCCAAAGATAACAACACACTCATCATCATCATCATCATCATCATCATCATCATCATCATCATCATCATCATCATCATCATCATCATCATCATCATACACACGTAGATTAACCCGGTAGATTCACATAGACTCCAATAGAGTCCAATAGATTACCCAATAGATTCGCATAGATTTCAATAGATTCCAATAGATTACCTAATAGATTCGCATAGATTTCAATAGATTCCAATCATGCCAACAGCGTATCCACCATGCCTCAATCATGCCACGTCCGTCTCGTCATCGGTGTCATGCTTCGTTAACCATAACATTAGATTCCGTCACATCTCACAAAGATTTCACATAGATTAACCATGTAGATTCAACAACTTCAACCCGAGTCTACAAAACTACGAACTTCACTTAGCGCGTGGTACGAAGGTTCGGCAACATGCAAGAAACACTTATATATAGGAAGTACCAACGGCGTATCCACCATGTTTCGGACATGCCACTTCTGCCTCGTCTTCGGCGCTAGGCTACGTTTCGTATTTTGTTCTTCAAAACCACACATACATAGATTACACCCAGATTACGCTAGAGTATACATAGATTACACACATAGATTTCTCATAGATTCCATGTAGGTTACACAAGTAGTTTACCATAGCTTAGATTTCAACAATCTCATCACCGGTCTGCAAAACACTAAGTTTCGCATGGCACGTGGTACGAAAGTTGGTAACATGCCTGAAACACTTATATATAGGAAGTACCAGCGGCGTATACACCATGTTTCAGATACGTCACTTCTGTCTCGTATTTCTATGCCATGTTCTGTTTAGTGTTTCACAACCACAACAACACATGATTTCATCAAATAGCTTCACATAGTATCACAGTTGATCAAGATTCCCACATAGATTAACATCATGAACAAAGCTTCAGAAATTTAGTTTGATTCTGAGATTAGAATTTGTGTTTTAGATTGCGGACATACGTACGAATTGTGTAAAAAGCCTAAAAATAAACGAAGAATCAAGTTTAAAACCACACATAAAAGTTCAAGATAACATAAAAGATGGGCTCATAAAACATAGGATTGTTCTGGGTAGAGGAACGGTGACTAACCAAAGTGATTCGAACCCCTTTCGAATTGAGGCAACGTGTCTTGACTTACTTAGACAAATACGTCATCGATGTTAGGCCTATGATATTCGTCCTTTTGGTCATTTCACGTTCCTAATTGATTGGGAATTCCGAGACTTTGACGAGACATAAAATCAAAGAGTGGGACTAGTTATCAAGGTCTGAGTTTCACCTCTATCTTGACAACATCGTACACCAATAGCGTCGGTACTTATCAACAGATAAGACCTACTAGAATATAATAAGGAAATTTCCCATCAAGGTTCGGATGTCACTCCTGACTTGAGGATAAATTTCGTGCAAAATACAAACACTGGTTAGCAGTGTTTTTCAAAGTATCCAAGTGTATATTGTGTTAGCCTTGGGAAAGGCAGGTAAGTTTAGCAGGAAAATGTGTTGCTAGGAAGCAAATACGGTAGAATGCATAAGTCTTAAACAACAGATAAGAATCAAGATTCCTAGAACTATAGACTAGGGCAAGTATTCCTACTCATCCTAATTTCCAATAGTTATGGCTCTGATACCAATTTTTCACACCCTAACCGATGGCGGAAACATCAGGGTGGGGCACTAAGCGTTCAGATTGCTCATGAGATTCCACAACACTATATATTGTCACACCCTGGCTTTGCGGAAGCGTGGTTAATTTTGGTGTGACTTCTTAATACCATAGCTTAATCATAACCAAGCTATATGAATTAAAAACATGCAAGATCATCCATTAAGTTTTG
Source organism: Helianthus tuberosus (assembly GCA_030545235.1). Lineage (NCBI taxonomy): Eukaryota > Viridiplantae > Streptophyta > Magnoliopsida > Asterales > Asteraceae > Helianthus > Helianthus tuberosus. The sequence goes on from CM060429.1 coordinate 120,371,189, forward strand.
AAAACCAAATACTGTACCATTGTCTTAACGGGAACATACCCTAACAACCATAACCTTGTTCAACTGACATAACAACTTGAAACATAATATAAACATGATTTAAGGATTGTGTCTTGTCCAGGAAAGAGACACATCCCCTAAACCCCGGATGGCCTCGGAAACTAGTGCAGCGGAAAACATGCCATACCGTGCCAGATCCCTTTTAATTTCCTGAAATACATGTAAGTTGAAAAATCAACAATAATGTTGAGCGAGTTCATGTGTAAGTGAGTATGAAAAACACTTGTAAGTATAAAAGTTCCCTGGTATGTAGCAGTGTAAGGAAAAGAGATCACCAATGGTTTGCAAGGCCATTAGTATGTGTGAAATGCAAGTAGGAAGACTCAACCTAGCAGATTTTTGCGTCGGGTACAAAGTCACTCAAGGTCCGTTCTGTTGGTCCTCATAGAGGTCCGTTCTGTTGGGCCTAGAGTTGGGCTCGCTACACCCAGATAGATCTACCGCTTACGTCCCTCGGTACTTCTGCCTACCCATTCACATGATCTAAGTAGTAAACCTCCTTACGTTAACATACCGTGTATAATAGTACTTGTAAACAAAGTAACATGTATTTCACCCCCGCAGTTAAGAAAACAGAAAACAGTTAGAGAAAAGGGGGACATGAACTCACAGTGAAGCGTCTCTACCAAGTATCTCCCGCTCACGCAGCTGTGCGACGACCTACAGGTGCTAATTTCTATTAGACGGACGGCCGTGCCTTAGCTTTATAGTTTAAGTCTTTGAGAAATAGTTAGACAACTATCTCGTGTTTACATTCTGTATATACTTGGTAGTTATTTTCCTTCCCAAGGATGGGGGATTCAATACATGTGCGTAAGTTACGTTTTTAACAATCGAATGGTAATATAATTACCAGTGTAACTTATATATTTATGGTGAAAGCGTTCGTATTATTTTGGAATCGTTAACGTTTGTAAATATTATTTTTACTCTAAAAATAAAATTCATGTATTTTCACAAAATAATCATAAACAGTGTTGTGACAATATATATTTATCACGTTAAATTTTGTGAAAATCCCACCTCCGAATATTAGTAAATAAAGTCATGGCGAAATTTATATTTCGAAAACATGTCAAAGATAATTCTAACACTTGTTGTGTAAATAATTCTAAGTGTTAGGTTTTTAGAAAAATTTCGCCAGAGTTTCCTCTGTAACTGGAGGTGGCCACGCTTTCAAGCGTATCATTTTCTTTTACAAAATCAATTTCAACAACTTCCTTATTCAATCAAACAATTTCCGACAAATCAAACTAGTCGACAAGTATGTAAATCGCATAATCGCATGAACTTGTAGTTTTTCCGAAAACTATAGTGTAAATCCCATTATATTTTGTGGATCTTTATATAAAGTAACTTTGATCTCGTAAAAACCTCGTTTTTAGAGAAATCCGTCTTTACAACTTCTAGTAACATTTAACAAAACTAGTTCTTTGTTGGATCTTTTCATTTCACAAGTGTTTACACACTTGTGGTTTATAAAAATCATACTTGTTAGTGTAAGATCCGTCTTTTAGAAAACATGATTTCCTTGACGCGTGGTCCTTTGAAAATACCACTTGCAGATATGTAGATCTGCTAGTTTTAAACACTATTGTACAAGTTAAAACACTTTTACACAAGTTCATGTTTCATGTGTGGTAGAGTTTCACCTTTTAACCCTTGTATCAATCAAAACAAGCTTATGTTAAGATCCATGATCTTACCAAACCGGGTTAAATGGTGATCCGGGCTACCATAACATAGATCGGGTCTAAATAATCACAACTTTCAATTACTACAACATTTACACAACTCATAAGCTATTAACCACCAATATTAGCATTTTAAGTAGACTTTTATGTTTCAAAATGCAAGATTTAGAGTTTTAACCATCATACATCCTATTAACCGCTTTAGAATGGTTCAAGAACGAGTTTTAAGTGTTATACCTCTAGCTCAAGGCTAGGGAAGATTCTTGACTAAAATGGCGTGGATAATAGCAAAGTAACGAGGTCCTTCGCGTTCCGTTTGCTCCAAGACTCCTAATACGCGACCTTTGATGTATGAATGATGTTGGAATGGCAAGAACCAAAACCGAAAGTGGAGGTATGGGGGGTGGGGTGTTCGGCCGAGACTTAGAGCAAGAGAGAGAGGAGTAATTTTTGTGTGTTGTGTTGTGATAATTGTGTTGTGTTTTGAGGTTATCTTATAGGCAAAATCTAGTGTTAATAACCAATGGAAAATATGCCACTTAGATACTAAACACTTGGGAATTAAATAATCAACTTAGTACAATGTGTGTCTCCCCATAGTTGGGGCCGGTTAGAGAGGGGGGGGGTACCTTGTTCGATTTCAACTAGATGGTTAGGAAGTTTAGTTAAGTTAAGTAATTAACTCGGTTACTAACGTGTAGTATGTTATGACGGGTGTTAGGGTATACGGGGACCCTAACTGGCTCAGAAAAATATAAATAGTGAAAATAACAATATTTTCATGTTCCGGGTATAGTCCGGTTGTTCGGTTGGATAGTAATCCGTTAAAGTGTTAACAAAGCTTTAAAGTGTCGTTATTGACATTTTTAGTGACACAACTTATTCCTCCAAAGTGTCAGGAATATTTCTCATGTATTGGCACTTTATTAGTTAGCTAGAAGCTGAATTGTTTATTAAAGTGCTGAGTTTGGTACTTTAAGTACGTTTTAGGCACATCCAGTCACTGTGACTTATTCCTAGAGACGCAGTTCCACAACCCTTATATCCCTACACTCACTGCTAGTGTAGCAAAAATATCTCAGGCTCTTATAGGCCTTGGAGGCAGTGTTTGCCTGATGTTGGCTTTATCAGCATGTTCAGTAGGTTATCCGATAGTGCTACTGTGCTTTTTGTGCATCATGTTTGTCACTAAGGTGCCGTATGTAAATAATGTAGTGACGATAAGTAATGTATGATGCAAGTAAGTGCATGTATCAGATATCAAGTAGCAGTTCATCAGCTAGTTCAAACAAGCACAGTAATTAATCATTAATTAAGTCGTACGGATACCTGGTTTAGTGCGGGTTGTCACATTCTCCCCCCGTTAAATAAATTTCGTCCCGAAATTTAAGTTCTGCTTGTAGATGCGGGGTTCTTAGGAAAAAGGTGGGGGTATTTCTCTTTCTTCCGGTCCTCACGCTCCCAGGTGAACTCAGGACCATGTCTGGCATTCCAACGAACTTTGACGAGTTTGTCACTGCTCCGGCGGGTCTTGTTAACTTTCCAATCCGTGACCTCGACAGGTTCTTCAACGAAGTGGAGCGTGTCGTCAATATGAATCTCGTCGATGGGAATGGCAACGTCAACTTGAGTTGGACTTTTCTTTAGATTGGATACATGAAATGTATCGTGAACACCATTTAGTTCAGCAGGTAGGTCCAACTTGTATGCTACTAGTCCTATTCTTTCCAGAATTCTGAAGGGACCAATGTAGCGCGGATTTAACTTCCCACGCTTCCCAAAGCGTGCCACACCCTTCCAGGGTGAAACTTTCAATAACACCATTTCTCCAACTTGGAAATCCACATGTTTCCGGTTTGGATCCGCATAGGCCTTTTGTCTGTGGCGAGCTGCTTCGATGCGTTTAAGAATCTGCGCGATCTTGTCTGTCGTCTCTTGGACGATTTCGGGCCCAGCAAGCTGCCTATCACCTGCGTCAGCCCAACATAGAGGTGATCGGCACTTGCGTCCGTATAGGGCTTCAAATGGCGCGACACCAATACTGGTGTGGTAGCTGTTGTTGTATGAGAATTCGACCAAAGGTAAGTGTTTGTCCCAGCTACCGCCCAAATCCATAACACACGCTCTCAGCATGTCCTCCAAAGTCTGTATCGTTCGCTCGCTCTGGCCGTCAGTTTGCGGATGAAACGCAGTGCTCAGATTCAATTGTGAGCCAAACGCTTCTTGGAAGGATTGCCATATCCTTGACACAAACCTTCCGTCTCTATCAGAAATGATTGAGAGAGGCACTCCATGACGTGCGACGATCTCTCTCATGTATTTTTCGGCCAATTTTCTCGTATTATCCTTCTCTCTGTTAGGTAAGAAGTGTGCTGACTTTGTTAACCGATCCACTATCACCCAGATAGTGTCATGGCCTCTTGGCGTTCTTGGCGATTTCGTAATAAAGTCCAAGGAGATTTGTTCTCATTTCCACTTGGGAATCTCAGGTTGTTGCAGAAGTCCTGAAGGCTTCTGGTATTCCGCTTTAACCTTAGCGCACGTTAAACATTTGCTCACGTAAACAGCAACATCACCTTTCATCCTAGGCCACCAATAATAATCTTGGAGATCCTGGTACATCTTATCCGCTCCCGGATGGATAGAGTACCGCGATTTGTGAGCTTCATCGAAAATAACCTTCCTCAAATCACCAAACAGAGGAACCCAAATCCTTTTCTCAAAACATAACGTTCCTTCCTCGTTTGGTACCAAAAGCTTCTCCATCCCACGGAGATATTCTTCTTCACGGTTTCCTTCCTTGAGAGCTTCTTTTTGCGCGGCACGGATGCGCAAAGAAAAATCAGTTCGTATAATCATTTCTAAAGCTCTAACCCTTATGGGCTTGACTCTCTCTTTACGACTTAGGGCATCGGCGACCACGTTCGCCTTCCCTGGATGATACTTTATCTCACAGTCGTAATCGTTTAGCAACTCAACCCATCGTCTTTGCCTCATATTCAACTCCTTCTGGTTGAATATATGCTGTAGGCTCTTGTGATCTGTAAAGATTGTACACTTCGTACCATAAAGGTAGTGTCTCCAGATCTTTAGTGCAAAAACCACTGCGCCGAGCTCCAAATCGTGTGTGGTATAGTTCTTTTCGTGCACTTTCAACTGACGCGATGCGTAAGCAATAACCTTTTGGCGTTGCATCAACACACAACCCAAACCTTGACGCGATGCGTCGCAGTATACCACAAAATCATCAGTACCTTCCGGTAGAGCTAAGATTGGCGCATTGCAGAGCTTATCTTTCAATATCTGAAACGCTTCATCCTGTTTGATTCCCCAATCAAACTTCTTATCCTTCTGGGTGAGGAGCGTCAATGGTTGAGCGATCTTTGAAAAATTCTCAATGAATCTTCGATAATAGCCAGCCAAACCCAAGAATTGCCGGATCTCGGTTGGCGTCTTTGGCGTTTCCCAATCCTTGATCGCCTCGGTCTTGGTTGGATCCACGTGGATTCCATCTCTATTTACCACGTGCCCAAGGAATTGGACTTTACGTAGCCAAAATTCGCACTTGGAGAATTTGGCATACAGCTGTTCCTTCTTCAGCGACTCCAAAATAGCTCTTAGATGCTGTTCGTGCTCAACCTTTGTCTTTGAATAAATCAAAATGTCGTCGATAAACACAATCACAAACTTGTCCAAGTACGGCTTGCAAACTCATTTCATTAAGTCCATAAAGACTGCAGGTGCGTTTGTCAAACCAAACGGCATAACAAGGAACTCGTAGTGTCCATAACGAGTTCTGAAGGCTGTCTTTGGGATACTTTCCTCTTGTATCCTTAACTGATGGTATCCAGATCGAAGATCGATCTTTGAATAAAAGCTTGAGCCTTGCAGTTGGTCAAACAGATCACCAATTCTTGGCAGAGGGTACCTATTCTTGATCGTCAGCTTGTTCAGCTCCCGGTAGTCGATGCACATTTGAAAACTACCGTCCTTCTTTTTAACAAACAGGACCGGAGCTCCCCAAGGCGAGAAGCTTGGTCGGATAAAACCCTTGTCTAACAGCTCTTGAAGCTATGTCGACAGTTCCTGCATCTCAGGCGGAGCAAGTCTATAAGGTGCCTTGGCCTCAGGCGCGACGCCTGGAACTAAGTCGATGTGAAACTCTACTTGCCTCTGAGGTGGCAGTCCAGGTAAGTCTTCTGGGAAGACTTCTGGGTATTCCCTTACGACAGGGATGTCTTCTATTCTTGGCTCAGCAGCCTTCTTATCCACAATGTGTGCCAGGAAGGCAGCACATCCTTTCTGCAAACACTTTCGTGCCTTCAGGCAGCTGATAATTCTCAACGGCGTATCACGCTTCTCTCCGTGAACCACAATTGTTTCGCCGTCTTCGGTTGGGATACGAACAACCTTTTCGTGACAAACTATCTCAGTCTTGTTGCCTGATAACCAATCCATTCCTACTACCACGTCGAAGCTTCCCAATTGGACTGGTAGTAAATCCAAGGCAAACTCACGCTCTCCTAATTCGATCACACAACCTCTGATAACTTCATTGGCTCCTACTAACTTCCCATTGGCCAATTCGATTGAGTAGGGAATATCTAACTTATTAGCGGCTAAACCAAGCATATTCTTAAATTCTAATGATACGAGGCTATAGTTGGTGCCAGTATCAAACAAAATAGATGCAAAAGTTTTGGGTTGATAGGGAACGTACCAGTAGTCACGCCTGGATCCTGGCATGCTACACAAGCTCCGATGTTGGATGTCCTTTCACGGTCTTGTTTCAACTTCGGGCATTCCCTCTTAAAATGTCCAACATCCCCACAATGGAAGCATCCTGGATACCTCCCATTTCCACCTTGAGCGTTGTTACTGTTTTCTCCTTGTCTGGGACCCTTCATCCCACAACCATCCTTGTTGTGTCCTTTCCTTCCGTACCTAGGCTTCCGACATCCATGATTGTGGTGACACTTGCACTCAGCACGTCTTGGTTCAGTTTCTAAGTAATTCTTATCTTTAGCCTGTTTATTGTTAGGGCAATCTTTCTTGAAATGCCTTTTGTCCCCGCAGTCAAAACAACCTCGAATAGATCTTTGTTCATCCTCATTCATTCGGGTATCTTCGGTAAGCTTCCTTTTGTTCTCTCCAGACGACTCTATCTGAGTCTCCTTGTCAGGGTTTGCAAGTTTTTCTAGCCTAATTGCTTCCGTAACGAGTGCCAGACCCATCTTACTTGCCACATCAGTTGTTGGTGGCGTTGACGCTGCCATCAAGCTCAAGACTCGAGGCGCCAGTTCCCAAATGAATTGTTCCAATTTCTTAAATTCTGGTTTTACCAGGTACGGGACAACTCGTGACAAATCATGAAGTCTTTGCACGTACTCCAACACCTTCGGACCTTCCATCACCAGGCTCCGAAATTCATCTTCCCACTTCTGGGTTTCCGTTTGGGGGCAATACTTCTTATGCATCATTCCTTTCAACTCATCCCAAGTTAACGCGTATGCTGTAGTTAGGCCCATTATTCGAACCTGAAGATTCCACCATAATCGAGCTCCATCTTGAAACAACTCAGAAACGTATGGGACTTGTTGTTCTGGCGTACAGCCACTCATTCGAAAGATGGATTCCATACTTTCAATCCATTTTACAAAAGTTATGGCACCCCCAGTGCCGTCGAACTTCGGAGGCTTGTAGTTGAGGAAGTGCCAGTAGGAACAACCGTTATTTTCTGAGGTGCCTCTGCTGGGTTCGGAGCGTAGGGCCTCGTGCTGTGCTATAGCTGCAGCAATTATTTCTTGAAGTTCTGCCTCAGAGGTGGGCATGCGCATTTCGCGTCTTGGCGGCATCTTCTAAAAGATGTTTCACGTAGGTTAGGTCATGGCAAGTGAAGTGTACGTATGCATTCAACAATACCAACACATAACATCTCATGCTATCAATAAATCAATCACATAACATCTTATGTCATAGGACATAAACAATAGATTGAACATCACAAGTGATGAGAATACTGCGATTGCATTGCCACAATTCGAGACCACAATGTAAAGCTTACAAGTACATCACTATATCATACAACATCAATGACTTAGTAGGGGACGACCCTAGACAAGTCGTGCGATCGCTGGACATGTTCAGGAGTCTCTGGCTCGTCCATTTTCAAATTCCAGGATTCCACCTCAAGCTTCTGAATTTCAGCCCCAGAACAGTATTTCTTCTCCATTATTTCCTTGAGCTCGTCCCAGCTCAGTACATAAGCAGCATCTGTGCCAAGGGTCTGAACCTGGAGGTTCCATTAAGAGAGTGTGCCATCTAGAAATATCCCCGAGATATAGGTAACACTCTGTTGGGGCGAACAGTTACTCACTCTTAGAATGGAGTCGGTCTCTTCGGACCAACGAACAAATGCAACGGCGCCTCCTGTTCCGTCCAAGTTCAAAGGCTTGCAGTTTAGGAACTGTTTATAGGTGCAGCCAGTTGGAGGATTATTTCCAGTAAGGCCATCGTTGTACTTAGAGCGGAGGGCTTCATGTCGTGCATTTACCTGTGAGGTGCGTTCTTGCAGCTCGGCTTCTGTCCTTGGCAACGTACTGGTGTTTGTGTCACATCTGGGTGACATTCCCCTTTGTCGAAGTGGTGTGAAGCGGGTTAGACAACATTTCAATTGTCTATGAGGTGTATATAGCAACATAAGCCATCATGTAATCACCCAATTTCACACGCAAATATACTCACTGTATGAGTGGGGAAGTAAATTTCTGAGCCTTCACATAGGCTTGCCAATTTGGCTTGTTGCTCGTAATAGAAGGAACTCGAGGCTACATCGCCTTGGTCATTCATGTTTAAGTTATTTCCCGCTGCATTGGTTATCATTAGCTTGACCCGCAGAGTCCACCAGGATTCCTGCGCACTACAAATTGTTATTACGTGGGCCCCCGTAATAATAAATTGTCTTGCACAGTTACCCCAAACTTTCTCTCGTCCAAGCAGATGATCAATCAAGGAGCAACAGTAGGTGCATTGGCATGAACAGGGTCATGCTCCAATGCGGGGTCAGGAGCAGCGCCTGGCTCAGGGGCCACGGCCGGCCCCGGATCAAAAACTCCTTCTCAAGATCGGCTGGGTTAACAAACACAGGGGGTTACAGGATCCTCCAAGGGCTGGTCTAAGTGTATGAACTCAAGGTCATGGTCTGGATCAAAACCAGGTGGAAAAGTAGGATCAGCCTCAATATCGTGATCAAACTCAAAGCTGTGGGCGGGATCCGGTGCAGCTGATGATGCCATATCAGGGTCGGCGTCGTGTGAGTGGTGCTGCATTCCCTGTATGTACGAAGATGCGGATGTCAAAAGCTCAAATGAGTCTGGGATAGGGGAATGGACATGAGTTTCCCCTTCAGGAGCGTCCGCATGCAGTAGTCTAATACCAGCAGCAATAGGGCCCTGCCCTCGAGTGGGTCCTCCTCCAGTAGATCGTTAACGTCGTCAGAGGCCACGTCGGGAGGGGGCATATCAACAACAGGATAAGCGGCAAGGGGGCAAATTCCCAACAAGATGGTCATCAGTAGGCTCTGCTACGACTTTAGGCAGTGCAAAAGGGCTGAAAGTCGTCATTGTTTGTGCCTGTAGTATCGGGAATGCACACCTCGTGCTTCGATGAAACTATGTCGTCTGATACTATGGCCATGGGATTCGTAGTGTCCATCTTTCTAGTATATGATGAAAGCATGATGTTTGTAACACAAACACATATACGTATAATATTCAATCATATAATCATATAATCACATAAGTCACCAAGTAAGGTATCACATAATTCTCCAAGTCTCACTAGCCAATTTCTCCCAGTCTCTAAGACTGCTCTATCCTCCACCTCGACCTCTTAGATGGAGCCTCGGTCCCCTTGACCGAGCCTCAGCCTTCATGACTGAGCCTACTCTTCCTAGCCTCACTAGCCAACTACCTCGGTCACCTAGACCGAGCCTTGATCCTCCAGACCGAGCCTCAGCCCTCCAGGCTGAGCCTATAATAAATCAACGTGCTCAACTACCTCGGTCACCTAGACCGAGCCTCGATCCTCCAGACCGAGCCTCAGCCCTCCAGGCAGAGCCTATAAATAATAAAATGTGCTCAACATTTGTTTGTAAAAAGTTTTGGATCTGGACTTAAGTGGTATGCAGAAAAATGTTTTCGTGAGAGCCCTAGTGATCATAGTCTAGACTCGAGAAGGAATCCTAGTTCGCTATGATCAGAGCTCTGATACCAAGCTGTCACACCCTGGCTTTGCGGAAGCGTGGTTAATTTTGGTGTGACTTCTTAATACCATAGCTTAATCATAACCAAGCTATATGAATTAAAAACATGCAAGATCATCCATTAAGTTTTGAAAACCAAATACTGTACCATTGTCTTAACGGGAACATACCCTAACAACCATAACCTTGTTCAACTGACATAACAACTTGAAACATAATATAAACATGATTTAAGGATTGTGTCTTGTCCAGGAAAGAGACACATCCCCTAAACCCCGGATGGCCTCGGAAACTAGTGCAGCGGAAAACATGCCATACCGTGCCAGATCCCTTTTAATTTCCTGAAATACATGTAAGTTGAAAAATCAACAATAATGTTGAGCGAGTTCATGTGTAAGTGAGTATGAAAAACACTTGTAAGTATAATAGTTCCCTGGTATGTAGCAGTGTAAGGAAAAGAGATCACCAATGGTTTGCAAGGCCATTAGTATGTGTGAAATGCAAGTAGGAAGACTCAACCTAGCAGATTTTTGCGTCGGGTACAAAGTCACTCAAGGTCCGTTCTGTTGGTCCTCATAGAGGTCCGTTCTGTTGGGCCTAGAGTTGGGCTCGCTACACCCAGATAGATCTACCGCTTACGTCCCTCGGTACTTCTGCCTACCCATTCACATGATCTAAGTAGTAAACCTCCTTACGTTAACATACCGTGTATAATAGTACTTGTAAACAAAGTAACATGTATTTCACCCCCGCAGTTAAGAAAACTGAAAACAGTTAGAGAAAAAGGGGACATGAACTCACAGTGAAGCGTCTCTACCAAGTATCTCCCGCTCACGCAGCTGTGCGACGACCTACAGGTGCTAATTTCTATTAGACGGACGGCCGTGCCTTAGCTTTATAGTTTAAGTCTTTGAGAAATAGTTAGACAACTATCTCGTGTTTACATTCTGTATATACTTGGTAGTTATTTTCCTTCCCAAGGATGGGGGATTCAATACATGTGCGTAAGTTACGTTTTTAACAATCGAATGGTAATATAATTACCAGTGTAACTTATATATTTATGGTGAAAGCGTTCGTATTATTTTGGAATCGTTAACGTTTGTAAATATTATTTTTACTCTAAAAATAATATTCATGTATTTTCACAAAATAATCATAAACAGTGTTGTGACAATATATATTTATCAAGTTAAATTTTGTGAAAATCCCACCTCCGAATATTAGTAAATAAAGTCATGGCGAAATTTATATTTCGAAAACATGTCAAAGATAATTCTAACACTCGTTGTGTAAATAATTCTAAGTGTTAGGTTTTTAGAAAAATTTCGCCAGAGTTTCCTCTGTAACTGGAGGTGGCCACGCTTTCAAGCGTATCATTTTCTTTTAGAAAATCAATTTCAACAACTTCCTTATTCAATCAAACAATTTCCGACACATCAAACTAGTCGACAAGTATGTAAATCGCATAATCGCATGAACTTGTAGTTTTTCCGAAAACTATAGTGTAAATCCCATTATATTTTGTGGATCTTTATATAAAGTAACTTTGATCTCGTAAAAACCTCGTTTTTAGAGAAATCCGTCTTTACTACTTCTAGTAACATTTAACAAAACTAGTTCTTTGTTGGATCTTTTCATTTCACAAGTGTTTACACACTTGTGGTTTATAAAAATCATACTTGTTAGTGTAAGATCCGTCTTTTAGAAAACATGATTTCCTTGACGCGTGGTCCTTTGAAAATACCACATGCAGATACGTAGATCTGCTAGTTTTAAACACTATTGTACAAGTTAAAACACTTTTACACAAGTTCATGTTTCATGTGTGGTAGAGTTTCACCTTTTAACCCTTGTATCAATCAAAACAAGCTTATGTTAAGATCCATGATCTTACCAAACCGGGTTAAATGGTGATCCGGGCTACCATAACATAGATCGGGTCTAAATAATCACAACTTTCAATTACTACAACATTTACACAACTCATAAGCTATTAACCACCAATATTAGCATTTTAAGTAGACTTTTATGTTTCAAAATGCAAGATTTAGAGTTTTAACCATCATACATCCTATTAACCGCTTTAGAATGGTTCAAGAACGAGTTTTAAGTGTTATACCTCTAGCTCAAGGCTAGGGAAGATTCTTGACTAAAATGGCGTGGATAATAGCAAAGTAACGAGGTCCTTCGCGTTCCGTTTGCTCCAAGACTCCTAATACGCGACCTTTGATGTATGAATGATGTTGGAATGGCAAGAACCAAAACCGAAAGTGGAGGTATGGGGGGTGGGGTGTTCGGCCGAGACTTAGAGCAAGAGAGGGAGGAGTAATTTTTGTGTGTTGTGTTGTGATAATTGTGTTGTGTTTTGAGGTTATCTTATAGGCAAAATCTAGTGTTAATAACCAATGGAAAATATGCCACTTAGATACTAAACACTTGGGAATTAAATAATCAACTTAGTACAATGTGTGTCTCCCCATAGTTGGGGCCGGTTAGAGAGGGGGGGGGGGGGGGTACCTTGTTCGATTTCAACTAGATGGTTAGGAAGTTTAGTTAAGTTAAGTAATTAACTCGGTTACTAACGTGTAGTATGTTATGACGGGTGTTAGGGTATACGGGGACCCTAACTGGCTCAGAAAAATATAAATAGTGAAAATAACAATATTTTCATGTTCCGGGTATAGTCCGGTTGTTCGGTTGGATAGTAATCCGTTAAAGTGTTAACAAAGCTTTAAAGTGTCGTTATTGACATTTTTAGTGACACAACTTATTCCTCCAAAGTGTCAGGAATATTTCTCATGTATTGGCACTTTATTAGTTAGCTAGAAGCTGAATTGTTTATTAAAGTGCTGAGTTTGGTACTTTAAGTATGTTTTAGGCACATCCAGTCACTGTGACTTATTCCTAGAGACGCAGTTCCACAACCCTTATATCCCTACACTCACTGCTAGTGTAGCAAAAATATCTCAGGCTCTTATAGGCCTTGGAGGCAGTGTTTGCCTGATGCTGGCTTTATCAGCATGTTCAGTAGGTTATCCGATAGTGCTACTGTGCTTTTTGTGCATCATGTTTGTCACTAAGGTGCCGTATGTAAATAATGTAGTGACGATAAGTAATGTATGATGCAAGTAAGTGCATGTATCAGATATCAAGTAGCAGTTCATCAGCTAGTTCAAACAAGCACAGTAATTAAGCAGTAATTAATCATTAATTAAGTCGTACGGATACCTGGTTTAGTGCGGGTTGTCACAGATATTTTGATATAGATTTAATTCATTTCATAATAATATTGTCTAAGTATCCATCACAAAAAACATCAATTACAAAACATCATCAAAATAGTTTCAAGTTTCTAATTTAGCTATGATGTGTTTCTAAGCAGCATCCTAACAAGTTTCATGAGTCCTAGCATCCTGTCAGCCTGCAACATGTATTAAAATAGAGTTAGTACAAAACGTATCGGCGAGTATACAAGTTTGAGTATATAGCATAATAGATTAAAAGTCTCATATCCATAATGTAAATGATAACAAAAATAGTTTCAGCCATGCTAGTGTTCGCAGTCCAAGTGATAGCCCAAGTGTCTCGATGCTTTGATGTTTTCCCAAGACTCAAGGAAAACTAGAATCCTCCTAACAATACCCCCGAGAATAATGGGGAGGTGCATCTTCCTATAGCGCTACTACTGTTAAGGCGGAACTACACACAAGGATTAAACGTTCACATAGCATAAAGAATCAAGAATCACAAGTTTCTCATTCACATAGGATAGAGTTTAGATTCAAAAGTATCAAGTTTCAAGTTTCATAGAATACATGTTGCATCCCAAAAGTTTAAAACGAAAAGGGAACGAGTATACTCACAGTGATTGCTTAACAGATGAACTGTTATTGGATCAAAGGGAGCTCTTTAGGGTTAGCCTGATTAGATTATAACAGATAAGTGCCGGAAAAAATAACGAGATTTCGCAAAGTGTCGGATCAGTCATCTGATCGGATGGCCGTTCGATCGGACGGTAGTCCGATCGGATTGCCATTCGATTGAAGTGACCATTGTGAGTGAAGGGACGGATTGCCATCCGATCGGATGGTCATTCGTACGGATGGCCATTCGATCGAATGGTCATTCGATCCAAGTGTTGAGATTCCAAAATGTTAAGCCAAGAGTTCAACTCAAGTTATTTCGATCGGATGGTCATCCGATCGGACGACAGTTCGATCAGATTACCATTCGACCATGGTGGTTTCCAAAGTTTCAAAGATTCAAAGATTCAAAAAGATTCCAAGTGTTTAAAGGTTATGAGACACATGCCACTCCGATCGGATGGCCGTTCGATCGGACGGCAGTCCAATCGGATTGCCATTTGATTGGGCGGCCTTGTCCTGTTCACACTCTTGTAAAGTTTCTAAGTTTCGATTCTTACGACGACCACTCGGTACGTATTGAGACAATGTTTACCACATCAGTATCCAGCCAATCTGATCGAACAGGAATCACCCCAGTCCGTTCAGGTGTCTGTCTTTAACTGTGTTTATGTCGGAATCCGTACTCCGGTCATCTTCTCCGGCAACAATCTATTTCCAAACTGACTCCAGACTAATCATCAAGTCTACAGTCCATTTAGGTCCGGATTCCACTGTTTCAAGTAAACATGAGTTTTAGCTAAAAAGTTTAGATTTAGTAAAGATTTGGTGTAAAAACGCATGAAATTCCTTAGATCTGAGCTTGATCTTGACTAGAATAACATGACACCACAGTTTGTACAAACCGCTATGATGACGTCACCCTCAAGAGCTCAAATCTCAGAGATTTCACGGTAAAATGTGTGATTTCAAAGGAGAATAACATAGAGAATAGTGTGTAGATCAAAGATGTACAAGAATCTAGTGTAAAACGTACCGAAATCGCCGAGAAATAGGGGAAAAGTGGGAGTGCGTGCGTCTTGGTCAAAGGAGGCTGTCACATCAGTTGGAAATGATGTGACAGGTCCTATTTATAGTGTGTGAGAGGAGATAAGGCGGTGTGGCACGGATCGGATGGCACTTCGATCGAATGGCACTCCGATCGGATGGTCATCCGATCGAATTGCCATTCGGTCAATCCCATCCTTTCCGCGTTCCCGTCTTTGTTTCGTTTTGCGAGTTAGATTAAGTGTTGCGTTGCATATTATTGGGTAATAGTATCACATAACTAGATTATATCATTAACACATTAGTTTCCAAGTTTCATAGTTTCCGCCAGTGACAAGTCTCCAGTCTCTCGTTCAACCAAGTCTCAAGTTGCACGAGTCTCAAGAGTCAAGCACCAAAGTATCAAGAATCATAGTTCCATAAGAATCAAGTATCAAGAATCAAGAATCTAGTTTCCAAGTATCAAGAATCAAGCCACAAGAATCAAGTCTCATAGTGTTAAATATCAAGAATCAAGTTTCTAGAATCAAGAATCAAGCATCATAGTATTAAGAATCAAGAATCTAGATTTAAGCATCATAAGTATCAAAAGTGTCAAGTATCACATAGTTTAGGGACTAAAATTGACAATAGCTAAAAGTCTAGGGACGCAGGTGTTACAAGGTTCATGTATATGTCATTGGTGATACTGCGTCGCTTGGGGCGAAAGTCTTCGTGACTAGTAGTGGCGGGTCACGTTCATCGCTGGGTCCTTGAAAGCGCTATTGGGAATGCATAAGAATCGCTTGTAGGATGGATGTATTGCTCACGTAACATCAAAATTCATTAACGATAAAAAAAAACCTCGTTTTTGTCGATACTTTATTAAGGTAGTGTTTGGTATGTAGGAATGGGAGGTGGAATGGAATGAACTATTGCGAGAGAATGGAAAAAAGTGTGTTTGGTTGGTCAACGTAATGGAATCACCCATTACATAAGTCATTCCATTCCCTCAAATTCATTGCATCCACTCCCTCTGTTTTTTTTTTCCATTTCATTCCCTCTCTCAGCCTACGTCACAAACACCGCCCATCACCCCCACCATCTGCCACCACCACCACCTGCCATCGTCACCACCCGCCACCAACCTCCGCCGACCACCACTACCGTCCTCTGCCGCCACCGCCCGCGCCGCCCGCCGCCACCGCCATCGACTACCATCGCTGCCACCCGCTATCGCAAACCACCGCCACCGCAAACCACCACCACCCCGACCACTACCGCCACCCTCCGCCGACCATCACCACCATCCTTCGCTGCCACCACCTGCTACCGTCGACCACCACCACCCATCGTTGTCATCGTCACCACCACCTGTCTCCACCACCATCGACCACCATCACCACCACCCGCCATCACCGACCACCGCCACCGCGACCACTACCGCCACCTTCCGCCGACCACCACCATCCTCCGCAGCCACCTCCCGCTACCGTCAACCACCACCACCCACCTTCGTCGTTGCCACCACCATCGACCACCATCAACCACCATCGCCGCCACCCGCAACCACCGACCACCGCCACCCCGACCACTACCGCCACCTTTCGACAACCACCACCACCATCCTCCGCGGCCACCTCCCGCGATCGTCGACCACCACCACCCACCGTCGTCGTCGCCACCACCATCGACCACCATCGCCGCCACCCGCAACCACCGACCACCGCCACCCGCAACCACTACCGCCACCTTTCGCCAACCACCACCACCATCCTCCGCGGCCACTTCCCGCTACCATCGACCACCACCACCCATCGTCGTCGCCACCACCATCGCTGCCACTTGCCACCGCAGACCACCGCCGCTACCACCGACCACCGCCACCCATCGCTGCCATCGCCACCACCCATCGCCGATTTAATTCATTCATCTGTTCTTACCTACCAAACAACACAAGGTAATGATTTAGTCCTTTCCTGCATGGTAACCAAACAAGAATATGGAATGCAATGATCCATTTCATTCCATTAACTCGTCCATTCCATTCCTTCATCTATTTCTTTACGCCATACCAAACAGACCCTAAATGTAACTAAATGTAACTGAAATTAATGTTGTATATTTTGTTTGATAAGATCGAATCAACATTAAATAACTTTAACACTAGATATATATTTTTTAACAACAATTGTTATTTCTACTCTGTTTTACAATAATTATTTTATACTATTCTTTTCGCCCAGGTTTAAACATGCCTCTCTAAAAAGAATCAGGTGTCTTTATCAAAGTAAGCCAACACTAATATATATATATATATATATATATATATATATATATATATATATATATATATATATATATATAATGGAGAAACCGTTGAAAATGAAGTTGTAAAGACATCCTTGTCATGTGCAATGGCATTTTTGCTTTCTTACTTTATGACTTAGGAAAAAAAAACAAGTTTCAAGTGAAGTGTAAGATTAAAGAATTAGTGCATTATACAATATTCGATGATTTTCATTTTTATTATCATATAAAAGATAAAACAAGTTATATGTTTGCTAAACAAGTTATATGTTTGCTAAACATAATAACGTACCTAACTATTTCATCGCTTCCGTCTTGTGCGTCAACGAGGACGAGGATGTATTTGCTCTTTCGTCGAAAACACTTAAACGAGTATATAGCTAGGCTCATTAGTATGTGAAAGTTGGCGGAAAGCTTAAACATAATTACACATAATGTCTTTTACGCTTATATAAATAGCAGATTTCATCTTCTACCTCCAAAAATATGCTAATTAAGTTAAAACTAGGTTTATCATCCGCCGCAATGCGGCGGGGATCCATTTCATATGCATCATAGCTAAAACTCAAGTGTTTGTTACATCAACCTTCCATATTCCATAGTCATATCGGGAGACCCGCCGGCGTGGGTGGAAAAGTGTTCCGCGTAGCATCAAGAAAAAAATATATTAGAAAGAACGGCTTTATAACACATAATCATGTAAAACTTATTATTTGATCATATTTACAACTCTTATTTGTTCACACTTTACAACTCCTAGATACAATTGTTCAAATACCATCACCATTTTATACTTTGCATAATACAATTGTGCAAATACCAACACCAGGTTATACCGAATTTAATTGTCCTAATAAACAAATTAAAATACACTCTTTTTTTTATGTTTTTTTCCTAGACAAGCTTTATCTTTTTTATGACTAATTAAAAAATATATATCTATGTAAAAAAACATAAGTTTCCCTTGGAAGTGAGAGTAAAAAGAAGAATTAATAACTCTATATTTTTTTCTATTGCCAAAAGACTTGTTCTCTGTTTTCTGAGCTAGGACAACTCAAAAGCATGGTTGCAAAAGTCGCCAAGCGCTCCCTAGTCGGATTCGGGAGTACTCGGGAAGTACTCGGCTTAGGCGGAGATTACTCGGGGAGTAATTGGCCTGGGAGACCAGTACTCGTGCTTCGGCAACCTACCTTGTAGCGAGTACTCGGGGAGTACTCGAAGCCTAGACGGGACTTTTACAACCATGCTCAAAAGTACTTACGTGTGGCTATTTTAGTTGATACGTTTTCTCAGGCCATGATTCTTTATTTGAAAGACTTGATTTATTTTTTGTTTTTCTACTTTTAACCTCATACCAATATGCTTAATTTCCCTCTTCTTGTTCTTTACACCGAACCCTAATTGCTTTTATTCAAGCAGCTACGTACAACACAATATACTACTTCACGCCATCTTCATATCTCAACTAAAACCCTCACTCATTTTTCCCTTAACAGCCATTATAAATCAATGATTATTAGTAAAGCAAGAACCATGAATTTACGGTTTTTTATTTGCATTTAGGCAATAACTCACATTGGAGGTTAATCATGTCACTACATCCAAAAAAAAACACCAATCACCGCACCAAACCACTTCATTAAAGTCGAAAAATAAGAAGTAATAAATGAAAAGAACGAGGCTCAGACTCAAGCGTTATCATCGCTATCATCAACGATGCACGGCTCAGTGCCGCTACGACTGCAACCGGAGTTGCCATGTCAGGTAGCGGCCACCATCATCACCTTCAAGAGCACTCGTATATAACACTTGTCAAACCGGTTAACCACCTCCGACCAAAGCCTTCTACGAGGTCTGCACAATCGTTCCATAAGAAAACGATACGTGGTGGTTGTGAAACCGTAAGCGACGACGGAGAAGAGGCGTAGATGCAGCGGAGCTGGGGCGGTGAAGCCTCATATTATCTTATATAGAGAGAGAATATCTGGAAAGAAAATGAGGAAATGAAATACCAAAATATCAGTTTTAATCACTTAGAAAACCACCAAAATAAAAACCATCAAACCAACATACAAAACCACCATACAACTTCATAAACATAAAGTACAACTGTGTTTTTTTTTTTTTTTTTTTGAAAAGCTCCCCAAGCTCATGGTACAACATACATATGCACAGAGTTGTTGCTAATTTATAAGGCGTTAATTATACCATTGGTGGTGGTCAAACCCACTATCCATTAAGTTAAACGGCTTATGGGGAGTGGAATAAAGCAAAGATTTGGGTCTCCACTTCCTAAGGCCCTCAAATTCTAAAAAGAAATTAAGAAAAATACAAAACGTATGTGATTTGTACTTTAGGATTGTTGACGGTGGGGTTCTAATCTATAATATACACAGTAATAATATAAGTATCACATGATGGAAATCAATTTTATTTTAGTGAAAAGGACCCCAATTTATTTATATACTTTGGGCCCTCAAAAAGTTTGAGCGCCCCTGAAAATGGTGTACGCCACCATTAGGTGTACTCTACTGAACGGTCCCACGTCCAACAAAGGACGATAAATCAGCTGTCCCACAGTAAATTGAGTGCTGTCAGCTATTTGATCACCATACCTCCACAACAGATTCCCATTGAAGGACTATTGTGGGGATGAAAATGGTTATTGGTTGTATTGTTGTAAGAGAGGTGAACGTTTCATCTAATTACTTTTGGTTTGGATGTGAGTTTTGAAACGGAGAGAAGTTTGAACGAGTGAAAAGAGATTTACCAAAATATTATTCCTTTTTCCAAAATTGTAAGGAATTTGGATGAAGAATGAAAAGAGATTTACCAAAATGTTATTCCTTTTCCAAAATTGTAAGAATTTTGGATGAAGAATGAAAAGAGATTTACCAAAATATTATTCCTTTTTCCAAACTTGTAAGGAATTTTGGATGAAGAATGAAATTTCAAATCGTCACGTATATGTAAGCACTAAAACTAAAAATGCTATAGTTGTGACTTGTGATAAAACACACACAAAAGTCTATATGAGTCCGGCCCTCGTCGATTTGGATTTTTAGAGTCTAGCCCCCACCGAGTTCCGTTCAAACTTCGCCACTGGCCACTCCCAACTTTCAATTTGACTCTCAAGTCTCACCAAACCCAACTTAACACTTTGGGTGTTGTGTCGCCCCGTCGTTAACGAGCCACTAACTTGGTTAGTTTTATTATCCTACGTGTCAATTATTATCTCATGTGGCACGATGATGTGGAAATGGATCCCTATACATTTAGGGGTTTTTATAAGATGTACAAACAAGATACACAAACAAACGCAATCTGCACAAACGATCTGGATCTGTGATTTTTATTAGGGACCCCAATTCACTTATGCTCCCACTATCAAAGCTCACAATCAAGGGCGTAGCAATTAAGGGGGGGACTTTTCGCTCAGTAGTATAATATATGTGGTTTTCGTATAGAAATTTTTTGGTATATACGTTTTCGACCCCCTGGTTTTATAGAAATTTTTGGATATATACGTTTTCGCCCCCCCCCCCCCCCCCCGCGGTCGGAAATCTCTAGTTTCGCCACTGCTCACAATCAAACGCAATCTGCACAAACTAAATGTGGATCTGAAGAACACATACATTCTTATTCCACTTATAATTTTATAAGGTAAGCCAAAATTACAGATCCAGATCTTTATATGTTACTTATCCATGTTAGGTTTACATATTTACAGATATGCAAAATATTATACTCTGTTAATTCTGTTAGTTCAAATCCATAGAAACAAAACAATGTTTGGCCAGAGTTTACTGTCGTGGTCCAACAGTTTCCAACCGGAGAATCTAAGTCAAAATGCATTAGCGATAATCAAAAACTTGTACAAAACTTATGACACTATTAAATGTTTCAAAACTTATTCATGTCACATTATACAAAACATATTCCAAATAATCCGAACATAATTCAATACATAAACATAGAAAAAATCCATTTATTTAGTCTAAGGCAATCCTACGTGTCATCTGTCTATGCATCATCAAACCTCGTTCCTCTACGATGTGAAAAATATATTTGGGTCAACTAAAAGAAAGTTGGTGAGTAAATCTAAGTTTAAATAAAAAAAATATTTAAAAAGTTAATTTATTTTAAAAGTTAACATGCAACTCATGTCATATTCAAATATATCAAATAACAAACAAACAAACAACAAATAAAGCAATCAATTATCGAACCCATAAAGAGTGTGACTAGATGATGAGAATACCTTCATCCCATAGTCATGAGGAAATGATCATTCTAAGATTAAGTGAGGTGATACTCACATCCCATAAATTATGAGGGAAGGTAAACCAGATGTAAGTGAGCCTATGAATAGGTGAGACACTTACGAATTGAATAACCATTGCACATAAATTAAATAAACAAATAAACCAAACAACACGTACCACATAACTACACAATGATTTGCATGCTTTAATACTTGAGAAATATGAATATGAGATTTTACGTGACACATGATACACCCGGAAATGCTTAATTGTAAAAAGAGGAATAGAGATCTACTGATAGTTTGCGAAGTATGATCCACGAATATGAAACTATCTGAGAACAAATGAACAAATCCAAATACAATCCAACGACAAAGTCACCCTACAAATATATAAATAAATATCTAAACAAACGGGATGATAAAATAAGACTAATGATTTGGTTCAATGATTAAGTAAATATAAATGTAACTTTGAGTAGGGTTTAATATCTAAACAAGTTAAAGGGACTTAAAATACAAATTTTAATTTTCAGGAAGTCCTTACGGTCCGCAAGCAAGTCTGGGCGGCTAGAGTGCCCACCAGCTCGCGAATTAAGTCCGAATCTCACCCTTTTCAACCACTTAACACTCAACTAACTTCATTAAAACCCTAATCCCCCATAATCTAAGCCTCTCACACCTTCATTTCACTTTCCACACTCTAAATCCGCTCTCAAAACAATCCAAATCTTCAAGAAATCTCAAAGTTGGGCAGATTACTTTCAAGTGCAAAACTGAGCTTTCAACTCACGTTCTCCATCTTTTCTTCTTTTTTCTTACCACCTGGATAACCTCTAGGAATGTTTCCCTAAGTTTACCATGGTAAACTAAGTTGGGACATCACCATATTTGAGGTCCAAAGTGGGATTAAATAAACATTTCAAAAACCTTGTTCATCCTACTTTATTTCTTAAACATCTTCAAGTTGCCACAAATTCCATTGTTGGGATAAGGTTGATTGATGATTATTACATAAATGATTGGTGTTTTAGCTCACTTTTTAAGTGACCACACAACTTCCAAGTAACAAAGTGAACAATACTACACCGAGTGTCCAAACATTATCCATGTTAATTTGGAATGCACTCGTCTAGTCAAGTCACTAGGTTTTTTAGGTGAATTAGATGATTTAGTTTATCTAAGTAGCTTCTAAGAAATCCAAGTGAACCAACCACACCTCGTCTCCAACATTTGCCATGTTGGGTATGCACACGTCTTGGTTGTTCTCATTTGGCTACTTAGCAAAGTAGATACTTTTTAAGTTACATACATAAGTTTCATGATCATGCGAATCATCCTTGAGATAATTTGTGCATGGTGAACTTCATGAGGTTAGTAGATTACCCTACCTCAAAATATATGACCATACGTGACAATCTATGACTTAGGTTTAAGTTATAACTACATACAATATATATACACACATATATATAGGGGACCGCTAAAATAAGAACCACCTCCAGTTGTAAGAACCGTGAGAACTTTTTGATCCGGGGCGAGTTGGACCAAAATTTTTTTTCATAAACGTAGATGCTTGTATTATAAATACATTTGTAAAAAAAATTCAAAAAAAATGTCGTGTGTGTAGTTTTGAACACCACAAGTTTGTGTTTACGGGTACCGTAAATTTTAAATAAAATTTACTGGTCCCGTAAACGCAAACTTTGGGTGCTCAAAACTACACACCCGACATTTTTAATTTTTTTTTTACATATGTGTTTATAATACATGCATCTACGTTTATGAAAAAAAAAATTTGGTCCACCTCACCCCGTACGGTGTAGTTCTCACGGTTCTTACATTTGGAGGTGGTTCTCATTTTAGCGGTCCCCTATATATATATATATATATATATATATATATATATATGAGAAGGATCCGTTAGAAACCACCCTTTATTACGAGAACCGCAAGAACCAAGTTTGAACACAACTAAAAAATACCTAAAAAATCAAAAAACACTCAAAAAATTTTTTTTACTATTTTTTTAAAAAAAATCGCTATAAAAAAACCAAAAAAAATTGAGTAACAATTATCGATGCACATGTGCATATGTATCATTTCTTTGACAAATTCCGTAATACATTACTAATATCATACAATTGCACTTTCATTTACACTACCATTCATAATACACTACTTTTTACATTAACAATATTAGAAATGCACATGTGCATCTATATGTATGAACTTGTTATAATATTAACAACACTATAAATGCACATGTGCATCTATACGTATGAACAAGTTATAACGTGTTTTGGTAGACCACTTTGAATACACATTCCCTTTCATCTATCATACAATCCATAATACACTACCATTACCTCCTACCATCCGTAATACAATACCATTGCATCCTACCATCCATAATACAATACTATTACCAATATTCACTTTATTACATGTACATCAACACCCTTTATATCATCCAAACAACATATTACATCATAAAGTGACAAAATAATCATATCATCAACCACTAGATATAACTAACCAAAACACATGTATATGGGCATACTTCATCATTTAAAATCACAAACTTTTTGTACCAAAATACGTTATATGATGGTTATACATAATGATGCACATGTGCATTCTTAATATTGGTAATGTAAAAATTAGTGTATTGCGGATTGTAATGTAAATGAAAGTGCATTTTTCTACTACTGGTAATATATTACGGAATTTGTCCAAGAAATGATACATATGCACATGCACATGCACATGTGCATCTGTCACACCCCAACCGATGGCGGAAACATCGGGATGAGACGAAGTGTGTAGATTGCAAGAGACTTCATAACGCTATTTTGTGTCTAAGTATTTAATGATTACATTTTACATGGTTTGAACTAGAATACCACAAGATTAAAATAAATAATGCACAATAAGTATTCAAATAATTAAATTTCATTTCATTGATAATTAATTATTACAAGTATTGGAAACAGAATACAACAGGATTGAAAGCAAATTACAATACAACGAGCAATAAAGTTTAAATGCGTTTCTAGGCAATCCTACTGTATTCATCTGTCACAATCCTGCAACATGTATTAAAAGCATGGATCAGTACAAAAGCACTGGCGAGCATACAAGTTTGAATATAATTATAAGTATAAAAATTTGTCTCAAATTCACATAGCATTTATTATTCACGTCGAAACGAGCATACATAAATAACTTAAACATAGCAAATAGTATGAAATTATGATTTTTAAACTAGCATGCATAAACAGCCAAAGCATAACAATATCATGAGAATACAAGTTGAAACTAACAAGTATTAACAACTTAAGCATAACAACGAACGTGTTCGATGAATTATGTGTTTGATTATAATCGATGGTGTAAAGTGGGTTGTGTATACATGTTGCACCCCAAAAATGCGTTAAAACGTAAAAAGGGTCGAGTATGCTCACCGTGTTTGCGTATGGAGATTCCTTGAAATAACGCGCGAGGGAAAAGATAGGAAAAACCGAACGCACGAGAGTGATTACCCTAAATATGGAATACGTGAACGTCAACGCTATATATAAGTTAAATAAATTGATTTAAATGTGTATTAAAGGAAAAGAATTAATAAAAGTAAAACTGTTATTACTATTGTTGTTATTATTATATATAGTTCGTTTTAAGAATAATAGGGTTAGTTTCATAAACCGGTTAAGTGTTATCTAAAACGTCGGATCCCCTGTTTCTCTCTCTCGTTCCCCTTTCTCCTATGCCGCTAACATAACCACACCAACGCCGTCATTATAGTCATCATCATCATCATTCACGGCGGCAGATGCCTGAATCGTGACCGGTGGTCATTCCTGCGACATGTTGTGACGAGAGAGAGAGACGGAAATCAGGGGGTGTTGGGTTGTGTGAGTGGTGCGGAGACACAAGGAGGGACGGGGGAGTGTGTGGGGTGGTTGTCGGAGTTCACAGCCGGCACCGACCGGCACTCCGGCTCTAGTCACCGGTCGAGCAGACGAGAGAGATAGAGGGAGGATCATATGTGAGCGGCTGTAGTGATCTGATTGGCCTCATTTTGTAAAAAAAAAAATGAAGATAGGAAGGGGATGATGGTATGTTACATATAATTAGGGTTTCATCTTGAAGAAGAAAAAGCAGAGGGAAATGAGAGGGGGCGTGTATACGGCTGTAGAAGTGAAGAGAATTAGGGTTTACCCACTCTTTTATAGATAGGATTAGTTAGTGGTCTTTGGGTTTGACTTGAACGAGGGTTTAAATGAATTGTATGTTCTGACTCGTTTGATGTTAAGACCCAGCTCAGCTGGTCAGTGCGAGTGTGTGTGAGGATGTTGACCCGGGTTCGAGTCCCGTGGTCTTCATCTTTTTGAGTATTTATTTATTTATTTGAAGCATTAAACTTTCAGAAAATTACACAAACAGTCCCTGTAGTTTAAAGTTTCAGTTATTTACTCTAACAACCCTTGACTTTAATTAAAACTCAAGTTATGTTATTTTTAAAGGAACTAACCTTATAGTTTAAACAAACTAGATTAGTTTTAACTTTAAAAATCCAACGAGACTAACTAGATAATTATAAAAAAATAAACTTTTTAAATTATAAAATTAATTAATTTAATTAATTAAACAATGAAAAATTAACCATATTTATAACGAATTAAAAATAAAGATAAAAGATTTTCGACGATGCAACGGATTATAATTTTGAAAGAGGGAGCTTCTAAAAATATATTTTTAAGACTCGATTTCTAAATTAGGAAATTTATGAAAACACGGAGCTTTACAGCATCCATAACTGTTACTCGAAAAAAAGTTTTTTTTTTTGGGTAACGAAATATAGCGATTTTTAATAGAAAAATATTTAAAAAAATTTTGTGTATTTTTTGGATTTTTTTAGGTATTTTTTTGTGTTCACGTTGGTTCTCGCGGTTCTCGCAATAAGGATGGTTCTCAAATGGACCTTACCCTATATATATATATAGGGTAAGGTTCATGCGAGAACCGCGAGAACCAATGTGAACACAACCTAAAATAGCTAAAAAAACCTAACCCCCACCCCCCCCCCCCACAAAAAAAAAAACCTAAACCCCCCACCCCCACAAGCTAAATGCTAAAAACTAAAACCCCCAAAAAACCTAAAAAAAACCTAACCCCCCCCCCCCCCAAAACCTAACCCCCCCCCCCCCAAGCTAAAATGCTAAAAACTAAACCACAAAAAAACCTAAAAAATCTAAAAAAAATCTAAAATTTTTTTTAATATTTTTTATGTTAAAATCGCTACTTTTAGTAGCCCAAAAAAAATTAAAAAAAAATTTTGGCTACTAAAAGTAGCGATTATTTTATAAAAAATATTAAAAAAAAAAATTGTGTGTTTTTTAGCTATTTTTAGACATTTTTGGTTGTGTTCACATTGGTTCTCGCGGTTCTCGCAATAAAGGGTGGTTCCTAACGGATCTTTGTCCTATATATATATATATATATATATATATATATATATATATAATTATATAATTCCAAAAACTGAACCATGATAACAACCAATCCATGGTTAACTATCATGTGTTAAGGTGGAATCCTATCTAAGTATTGAACTCCTTACTTTGGACTTCCAATGAGTGTAAAATTCATGAAGAACATCACCCACTATGGTGTCCAAATATGTGTTCCAACAAGATAGATTTTTGTGTAATTTCATATTATTATAATTTCCCGTATGCATTCCATCATCGAATCCAAAAACTCACACCTTTGCTTGTCGTTTTAGGGTAACCTCGGTGTTTCATCCGTCAAGTCATTCAAGCTCACCTTGTGAAAAACATTTCGCAAACCTTGAGGTGTAACATGTATAATCTAATAAACTCACAAAGCACACAATCAAACTCATGCAAACAGTCAATCCACCAAACATGTTATTTGTCAAATTTTAGGTTTATACATGCTAGATTATATTTGAGTGCAAACTATTTTTCATTAACTTTGCAAGCCTACCTTAACATGTATAACGCTATAGTAGTAGCACACCGCCTGTTTTTGGGGTCATTATTAAGTATTCTATCATAACGGTCTTGTTCACTTGTTGACGAGATTACGCTAGTGGACACTTTGGTTTGACGTTTAGGTTATGCATGCTAGTATGTTGTTAAACTTAGTATACAATCGCCATGTTGGATTTGAGACTTTTATCATATATGCTATGTAGTCCCAAACTTGTATGCTCACTGACCTATTTTGTGTTGACGGTGTCACACCCCAACCAATGACGGAAACATCGGGGCGCGGCACTGAGCAAAACAGATTGTCAAGAGAAATTCCATAACAACTAAATTACCGGATAGTTAATATTACGTCCCATACCATAACCCATCAAGTAACTAATTATTTACAGACATAGATATCTCAAAACAAAACATGTTCCGACAACTCAGATTTAAATAATAAATTGTCTTTGTTTGTTTCTAGACTCTCATTCCTACTAGATTCCACAAGCAGGTAAGCACAGCGTCCTAAGCAATCAAGCACCTGTTACATACGTTAAAATAGAGGTCAATACACATAGTGTAAAGGTGAGCATACAAGTTTAATAGATATAATAGAGTTCGAAAGCATTTACACATAACCAGCATGTAACATGTATAGTGTGAAGCTAGTAGGTTATCGACAATGAAATATGCACAGACTAGACTGCGAGTTGTAGAATGCGCAACACATATCACTACTGTGACACGTGAAGAGGTAACCTTAACAACCCCTGTCCACGACAGGTGCTAAGTCTAAACATATAGTACTATCGTTGCTAAGGCGTCTGGCAACAATCATTGTGTTAACATAACATACAAGCATTCATCGAGTAACACGTATCATGCAATAACGGTCAGTGTATAAATAGTGTTTGCGTTGTGTGTCGATGTGATTTAGATTAAGTAACGTATGTAACACCCAAAAGTGCGTAAAGCAAAAAGGGATCGAGTATACTCACAGCGATGGAAATGGATTGAAGGGAACGCTAGAGTGATTAGCCTGGACAGTTAACGATAGATGATGCGTGTTTAGCGTGATATGTTTTTGTGTATATTTTTAGCACTTTAGTCAAGTTTTAAATTTATAAAACACGATATTCTACTAACACTAAACACACATATGGGCAAGTGCACCCATCGTGAGCATAGTATAGTGTTGGTAAGATACCGAGGTCGTCCAAGGACACAAGAGCTTTTAATACCGGTTTATCCTCAACGTCTAATCAAATCAAAATTTTGGAAAAAGGTTTTAAGCATGAAAAAACTAAAAATGCTGAAAATAAAAAAAATAAAAATAAAAACAGATAGACAAGATGAATCACTTAGATCCGACTCGCCTTTGGTGTAACCTTTGATGTTTTCCGCTCTTTTGCACTTTTTAAGAGATTATCTTAGTTATAGTAGTAGGCCCCTCTTTTGAAGGTGACGTTACCCTCAACCCAGTAGTTTGAGTCAGCAAGGATACAATCCTAAAGGGTTGGATTATTGAAAGATAATTAATTAAGTTATTAATGCGTAATGTGGTAGGCCCCTCTTTTGAAGGTGACGTTACCCTTGGCTAAGTGGTTTGAGTCAGCAGGGATACAATCCCAAGTAGCCGGGTTAATGTATTAATAGTAGTTTACATATGAGGGGGCCAAGCCATTCGCACCCCCGCCATCCAATACCAGTGGGTATTGAAGGAGGTCCTAGTAAGCTTGACCCAGGTCCTTGCAGGATCTAAACACTGAACAAGGCAAGAACCTTACCAAACCATTCTCTTAACCCCCGACCAAGTAGCCAACATATCTCCATATAGACCGTGGAGATATGAATGGTGTAAATCTTTTATTTTATATAGATAGTAAAATAACGCCAAGACACCACGGACAAATGACAAGGAAGTTTCACCTTCAACATAAGAAACTAGTTATTAAAGTCATTAATACAAAACTAAATAAAAAGTGCGAAAAGATTAAAAAACAAAAGTATTACACTAAATGCGTGCCTTCACCAAGTGATGTAACAGACTTAATCAAACATGGCCTTTGATTGTCAAGAACTCTTACTATCAATCTTGGATCCCAAGACTACTACACACACTCTATGATGGACGATGGATGATAGTGGTGGATGTGGGTTGTGATGGTGGTGGAGTGTGGGTGAAGTGTGGGAGAGTTGGTTTGCCAAGGGATGCCTTTGAAGTGAACCAAGCACCCCTATTTATAGCCTGCACAGAAGCCTGGACACGGCCCCGTGTCCGCTGGACACAGCCAGTGTCCACCCTTTTTTCTTTTTCTTCATTAATTACAATTTGTCTGTATTAGCTCCACACGCCCCCGTGTCCGCTGGGCATGGCCCCGTGTGCAGAAGCGTATCTGTACTAGTAAGATTTGCAAGATTCTACGAATCTTAGCGTTGACCACAGCCCCGTGTTGAGCTGGGCACGCCCCCGTGTCGGGAATAGAAGCTTCTATAGCTTTGTCTTTTCTGCAGACAACTGGCCACGCCCCCGTGTCCGCTGGGCACTCCCTGTGTTGAGCTGGGCACGCCCCGTGGTAAGCTGGGCACAGCCCCGTGGTGAGCTGGGCACAGCCCCATGCTCAGCTTTCTTCTTGTTTTTTGCTTTGGGAGATGCTGTCGAGGGGTCGGGCATGCCACGTTTCTTCCTTTTCTTTGTATTTATGTTGGTTTTGGCTGTATATTTGTTCCTTTTGTTCCTTTAAGCTTATTTGATCCTGTAAATTCAAAAGGAAGACAAAAACATACTTTTCCCAACATTAGTACTAAAAAAGGGTTAGTTTTATGTCTTATTTGATGTAATTTATATGTTGCATTTTACACACATCAAATACCCCCACACTTGAATCTTTGCTTGTCCTCAAGCAAAACTCTTTATTATGTGGCTTACACACCCAAATGGAATGGGTAGAAGATAAGTTTTGGGCTTGTCTTGAGTGTCGGGAATCCAAGATCTTTATTGGGTTTTATTTTTATGTTATTTACAATCCTATTCGTTATGATTTATTTAGAACATTTCATAAGAGAATTTACTTATTTGGGCATAACATGCCTTTTTAAAATTCAATTTATATACAAGTTCACATACCTCACGGGAGATCACTCAACACTCGGCCGAAGATGTATTTTTGTGAAACACTCGAGACCGGGATGGAACTTACTTCTACCATATGCTTGCCAAACAATCAATCCTCCTCCTTTTTAACTGTACACCTTTGTAAATATCAAGAGGACTTGGGGAAGGGTTAGGCTTGGGTTAAAGGTAGGTGGTTTTGGGTTAGTGGTTAGTAAAAAGGGCTAAAAGCGTAAAAAGCGTCGGTTGTCGTGAACTCTCTCTCTTTTTTTTTTTGACATTTATTCAAACTAAACATATTCAAACAAGATTTTTGAGGAACTTGTTTGGTTATTGCAAAATCCTCTTTTTTATTTTATTTATTTATTTTTATTTTTTTTGTCACAAGATAACCGAGATTTTACTAAAACAAAAGGGGTTTGAAAAGAAAAAGGTTTTGGTGGGTAAAGGGTGTTTGTTTTGTGGGTTTTGAAACAAAAAGGTTTAGGCTCAAAGGGGTTAACTAGGGGGATTTTGGGTAGGCGATAAAGAAAAATGAAAAATAATGGTGTTGAAAGGAAAATGGGTTAGTTCTAATGCCTCCATCATTGACTTACTTGGGTTTAAGTTGGTAAGGACTGGGAATGTATCGTTGTGGCAAGTTCTAGAGTTGTAAGAACCAAGCGGCTATTCACACAAGAAACGAAAAATGAGCATTTAGTTTAAAGATGTATGCTTTTATGCTCAATAAAGGCTCAAAACTCATTTTTTGTGGGAATGGGTTTATAATGTGATCAAGTATATATATAATCAAATTTTAACTAGATTTGTCATGCCATTTCATAATTTTCTTATGTTGGTTCTTTTTATCACGATGCTATCGGTTGTAAATTTGTAGAAATAAAACATTTGTAGAACTTGTTATTCCCAAATTAAACTAAGACAAATAAAAAAAATGAAAAGTTTTTGAAAAAAATTGGGGTGATTAGTAGTTCCAATAGAGTTTTGTGTAAGGCTTGTTACTAGGACTTGCAAAATTCAAGGTTTTAGCATCCCCCCACACTTAAATTACACATTATCCTCAATGTGTCCCAAAAATAAGTTTTTAGGTTGATTAAAATGTGAAAAAGTGGGTTGAAAACAAGTTTTTATGTTACTGGGTAGCTGAACACGGGGTGTGGTGAGCTGAGCACGGCCCCGTGGTCAGACTGCCAGTATCAAATTTAAACAGAAGGCTGGCCACGGGGGCGTGTTCAGTGAACACGACCCTGTGTCCAGTTACCTGAACTAGGCATTTTCTGCAGAACCTCGGGCACAGGGGCGTGTTGGGCTTAGCACGACCCCGTGTTGAACTTGATGTAATGAAGAAAAATTGTCGGGAGGCTCTGTTTTTGTGCATGGGGTGTGGTTTCAAGTTTCCCTTAGTAACCTCCACCATTTCGAGTGTGCTTTATTCGTGAAAATTAAAACTAAACTAGAAAACATAAAAGTTAAACTAAGGATAGTTCCGCGGAATGCCTCCGTGGTGCACCACGTTTATAAGGGTCCTTGGCTAGACCCGCCTTATCAGGTGGTTCTGGCTCATCTTCAATTTGAGGGTCGTCATTGCCAATAGGATAATTCATTGATCGCTCAAGATCGACACTTCTTTTGAATGCCCCTAATTGAATGGGTAGATTGTTTCTCTTCTGATTTTTCAAAGCTTCATGAGCTTTTACAAAAGGTGGTCCCAACACTAACTGAGCGTCATCAAGGACGACGTAGTCAGTTCGGATTACCATTTGATTGGTTTGGACTAACACATCTTCAACTATCCCTATTGATTTTACCATTTTTCGATTAGATAGAAAAATGGGTATTTGAAGTGGAGAAAAATCACCAATACTTAATTTTTCAAAAATGTAGTTTGGCATTATATTAACACAAAGATCTTTATCAATTGTAATATTACTAATAAATGAATTTTGAAAGAAACATGGAACCGGTGTAATGTTAATTTCAAATGGGTCTTCTTTTATTAGCGTAGTTTGATCATTTGTTAACTTAATGCTTACCGTTTCGTCAATTTTAGTGTTAGTGTTTAACTCGTTTAAAAAACTTAGCATGAGTGGGTACTAAACAATGATTTTCGAAAGAAGGTGACAAGAGATTAATTTTTTTAAAATTAGACTCTTCTTGAATTTTAACGTTGTCGGACTCACCTTTTTCGTTGTTTAACTCACGTGTCGGCTTTTCACTTACTTGTTCTTCCATTGTTACCTCTTCAACTATCTCTTCGTTATTACAAGTTAATTTTTCCCTTGCTCGAGATTCCTCTTCCCTTGCGCGGGCTTCTTTTATACAACGCTCGATAGTTTTAAGGTGTTCTATTATCTTTTCGGCTACGGGTGAAATAGTTGGTGGTTCGTGAAAGTGAGTTGAATAAGTATCATCAAAGCTTGAATTCAGAAGTTCGATCCTTGGCTCCTCATAGTACTCATATGAGGTAGATGGTTCACACCATTGTTCCTCATTGTAAGCATATGAAGGGTAAGGGTCATAACTTACTTCTTCATAATACTCATATGAGGTGGGTTGTTCACGCCATGGTTCCTCATAGTAAGCATATGAAGGTGGAGGATCATATCTTGGTTCCTCAAAGTATGAGTATGAAGGCTCATATCTTGGTTCATCAAAATATGAGTATGAGGGAGAAGGTTCATACCTTGGTTCTTCATAGGGTGTGTATGAAGTTGATGGCTCGTACCTGGGCTCCTCATAGTGGTTGTATGAAGTGGATGGTTCAAAGAGGTCACAATATTGTACCGAATGAGGGTTACCACAAATGGTGCAATAGTCTTCCCTATAATCATCCTCTTCATAGTGGTAGTTGTAATCTCCTGAGTATTGATCCATAAGAATCACTCAGCAGACTACAACAGAGTCTCGAGACCAGAAAACAAAAATAAAAATGGAAACAGAGGCTGGACACGGCCCCGTGTTCAGTGAGCACGGCCCGTGTTCAGGTTCTGTATCTGGACGTTTTAAAAAAAGTGACTGGTTTTATGAAGCACGGGGGGTGTTTGGTGAGCACGACCCCGTGTTCAGACTCTGTATCTAGGAGTTTGTAAAAAAATGTGCAGCACGGCTCCGTGTTCAGTGAGCACGGCCCCGTGTTCAGTCTACTGTAAATGCAAAAACTAAC
The DNA here is from genome assembly GCA_030545235.1 of Helianthus tuberosus. Taxonomy (NCBI): domain Eukaryota; kingdom Viridiplantae; phylum Streptophyta; class Magnoliopsida; order Asterales; family Asteraceae; genus Helianthus; species Helianthus tuberosus. Next base: position 120,404,952 of record CM060429.1, read on the forward strand.
TAAAATGCAGAAAAATGCGCGCGGTTTTAAAAGGTTTTGAAAAACTCATTTGGCCGTCTATTTTAAGCTTTCTTAAAATCCTTGTGTCCCCGGCAACGGCGCCAAAAACTTGATGCGTGTGTAGCGTGATGTTTTTGTGTATATTTTTAGCCCTTTTTAACACTGTAGTCAAGTTTTAAATTTATAAAACACGATATTCTACTAACACTAAACACACATATGGGCAAGTGCACCAATCGTGAGCATAGTATAGTGTTGGTAAGATACCGAGGTCGTCCAAGGACACAAGAGCTTTTAATACCGGTTTACCCTCAACGTCTAATCAAATCAAAATTTTGGAAAAAGGTTTTAAACATGAAAAAACTAAAAATGCTGAAAATAAAAAAAATAAAAATAAAAACAGATAGACAAGATGAATCACTTGGATCCGACTCGCCTTTGGTGTAACCTTTGATGTTTTCCGCACTTTTGCACTTTTTAAGAGATTATCTTAGTTATAGTAGTAGGCCCCTCTTTTGAAGGTGACGTTACCCTCAACTCAGTAGTTTGAGTCAGCAAGGATACAATCCTAAAGGGTTGGATTATTGAAAGATAATTAATTAATTTATTAATGCGTAATGTGGTAGGCCCCTCTTTTGAAGGTGACGTTACCCTCGGCTAAGTGGTTTGAGTATGCAGGGATACAATCCCAAGTAGCCGGGTTAATGTATTAACAGTAGTTTACATATGAGGGGGTCAAGCCATTCGCACCCCCGCCATCCAATACCAGTGGGTATTGAAGGAGGTCCTAGTAAGCTTGACCCAGGTCCTTGCAGGATCTAAACACTGAACAAGGCAAGAACCTTACCAAACCATTCTCTTAACCCCCGACCAAGTAGCCAACATATCTCCATATAGACCGTGGAGATATGAATGGTGTAAATCTTTTATTTTATATAGACAGTAAAATAACGCCAAGACACCACAGACAAATTATAAGGAAGTTTCACCTTCAACATAAGAAACTAGTTATTAAAGTCATTAATACAAAATCAAATAAAAAGTGCGAAAAGATTAAAAAGAAAAGTATTACACTAAATGCTTGTCTTCACCAAGTGATGTAAGAGACTTAGGCAAACATGGCCTTTGATTGTCAAGAACTCTTACTATCAATCTTCGATCCCGAGACTACTACACACACTCTATGATGGATGATGGTGGTGGATGTGGGTTGTGATGGTGGTGGATTGTGGGTAAAGTGTGAGAGAGGTGGTTTGCCAAGGGATGCCTTTGAAGTGAACCAAGCACCCCTATTTATCGCCTGCACAGAAGCCTGGACACGGCCTTGTGTCCACCTTTTTTTCTCTTTCTTCATTAACTACAATTTGTCTGTATTAGCTCCACACGCCCTTGTGTCCTCTGGGCACGGCCCCGTGTGCAGAAGCGTATCTGTACTATCAAGATTTGCAAGATTCAGCGAATCTTAGCGTTGACCACGGCCTCGTGTTGAGCTGGGCATGCCCCCGTGTCGGGAATAGAAGCTTCTATAGCTTTGTCTTTTCTGTAGACAACTGGCCGTGCCCCCGTGTCCGCTGGGCACTCCCCGTGTTGAGCTGGGCACGCCCCGTGATGAGCTGGGCACGCCCCGTGGTGAGCTGGGCACAGCCCCATGCTCAGCTGGGCACAGCCTCATGCTCAGCTTTCTTCTTGTTTTTTGCTTTGGGAGATGCTGTCGAGGGGTCGGGCATGCCACGTTTCTTCCTTTTCTTTGTATTTATGTTGGTTTTGGCTGTATGTTTGTTCCTTTTGTTCCTTTAAGCTTATTTGATCCTGTAAATTCAAAAGGAAGACAAAAACACACTTTTCCCAACATTAGTACTAAAAAGGGTTAGTTTTATGCCTTATTTGATGTAATTTATATGTTGCATTTTACACACATCAATAGCATAAGCGAAGAGCAGTGCGAAGTGTCCAATTGTCGAACGGTAATCCGATCGGATGGCAATCCGATCGGATGGTCATTCGATCGGATGTCAATCCGTTCGGATGGTCATCCGATCGGATGGCCATTCGATCGGATTGACATTCGTTTGGTAAGGATGTGTTTGTGTATGATGGCTTTGAAGTTTTTGTTGTAGCATTTTGAAAACAGCGAAGTTTCTCTACCCTTCAGGTCGATCGATCGAATGGTCGTTCGATCGGATAACGATCCGATTGGCAGGACACTTAGTGAGAACATGTTCACGGCAGGATGGTCACTCGATCGGATAGCAATCCGATCAGATGGCAATCCGTTAGAGCTGATATTCTTTGAAAATTATAAAAGTTTAAGTGTTGGGGCTCAAGTGCAATCCGATCGGATTGTAGTTCGATCGGATGGCAATCCGATCGGACGGCAATCTGTCCCAACGAACCTAATCGTCTTGAACTTGATTATTTGCTAAGTTTGAAAAGTTTTACGGTTTGCTCGAGACGGTATGACAACGTGTTAAACAACGGAAAGCTCCATCAGACCCAAACTATCCGATCGAGCGGGAATCACCCCAATTCGATCGGTTAACTGTTCGTGACGGGTGGTTTCATGTTCAACCAGAAATCAGTTGTCTCGTTGATAGGATTCGGATCTCAAACCGGCACATCACTAGAGAAGAGTAGAGGGCATGAATGAGTTCCAATTCTATCAGTTTTGAGTGCATTTAGTGTAAAAGAGTTGAAAGAAAGTTAGAAACCATCTTTCAATCCTTTTAACTTTGAAAATGTTTAGATCTACGTGAAATCGTTGCGAAATCACATGGAAATCCTTCAGATCTGAGTTGCTCTTGGTGGAATGAAGTAAAATCTTGAAGTTCATAAGAACTCCATGATGATGTCATCCTAAAACACCTCAAATCCGTTGATTTAATGGTTAAAAGTTAAGATTCAAAGGTGAAAATGATGAAGGAGTGCGTGTAGATCATAGAAGTACAAGATTTGAGTTAAAAACTTACAAGAATCGCGAGAAATTGAGAGAAAAGAGGGCTTGAGCGAGCTGGTCGAGTGAGAGAGCTGTCACATCACTTGTGATATGACAGGAGGGGTGTTTATAGGTTGCCAAAAATGGAAGGGAGGAGCAAGGGTCGGATGGTGCACCGATCGGATGGCGCCTCGATCGGATGGCGCCTCGATCGGATGGCAATCCGATCGGATGGTCGTTCGATCGGTTGGCCATTCGATCCAAGTGTCCGACGAGTTGAGTTTTGGCATTTTGTTCAGCGTGTTGAGCATTGCGATGCGATGCGATTCGAGTGAGCGATGTGATAGTATTACCCATTAGTCACACAAATAACCTAACTACTATATCTAACATACAATCACTATAAATGACTTGCGTTTAGCGTTTGCGATTAGATTGCGATTGCGATGGAGTTGCGATTGCGATGGAGTTGCGATTGCGATTAAACAGCTCAATCATAAACATAACATGCACAAGTAACACATAATAGCACACACGTAAAACAATATCCAGAACACATAGTTCGAGTTGCGAATGCGATAGCGACGCGATTAGCGATTAAACATGCGATTAAACCTCGATTATTAGTAGATACTCCACATAATACAACTAAAGCAATTAAATAAAAGAATTCTATTACAAGCCGTTAACATATAATCAATAGTTAAGCAAGGAGTGACAGATCGCAATTAGCAATCTTTTCTTCCTTTGACTTTGACTTTGACTTTGACTTTGACTTCGACTTTAAAAAAAACGGGTTGTTACGGCCTCCCCTACTTTAGAAAATTTCGTCCCGAAATTTAAGAAGTAGGCGTAACAAACTATTGCGGGTACTTCGCCTTCATGTCACTTTCGAGTTCCCATGTGAACTTGGCGCCGCGTTTGCTTTCCCAGCGAACCTTCATAATGGGAATGCGTGGGCGTCTGAGCACCTTGGTTTCTCGTCGCATGATCTCGACAGGCTTTTCCACCAAGTATAATGTTTCGTCCACTTGTAAATCGTCGAGAGGGACATGTAACTCATGGTCGGCCAAGCACTTTCTGAGGTTCGAAACGTGGAAAGTCGGGTGGACATTATTAAGTTTCTCCGGTAGTTCGAGTCTGTAGGCCACTTTTCCAATCCTTTCTAGGATTTTAAAGGGTCCCACATATCGAGGCGCGAGCTTTCCTTTCTTGCCGAATCTGATTACTCCCTTCCAAGGTGCAACCTTTAGGAGCACGTGATCGCCAACGTCAAATTCAAGGGGCTTGCGGCTTCTATCGACGTAACTTTTCTGACGACTCCGAGCTTTCAGCAGATTGTCTCGAATTTGGAGGATTTTGTCAGTCGTTTCTTGCAACAGCTCAAGACCGGTAATTTACGCGTCTCTGATCTCGTGCCATACAATAGGCGATCGACATTTCCTTCCATATAATGCCTCAAATGGTGCGATTTTTATGCTAGAATGATAACTGTTATTGTACTAGAATTCGACCAAATGTAAGTGCGCGTCCCAATTACCACCGAAATCTATGACACACGAGCGAAACATGTCTTCAAGGGTGCGAATCGTTCTTTCAGTCTAACCGTCGGTTTGGGGATGGAAAGCGGTACTTAGATTAAGAGTAGTACCGAGAGCAGATTGAAACGTTTCCCAAAGACGCGAGGTAAACCGACCATCGCGGTCAGAGATGATGTCACGAGGCGTGCCGTGTCGACAAATGATCTCATCGGTGTAGATTCGGGCTAATTTTTCTACCTTAAAGTCCTCTCGTATTGGCAGTAAATGAGCTGATTTGGTCAAATGGTCGATGACAACCCAGATGCTGTCGTGACCTGATTGCGTACGCGGAAGTTTCATTATAAAGTCCATAGCTATACTCTCCCATTTCCACATCGGGATCTTGGGTTGTACGAGTAAGGCAAAGGGTCTTTGATGCTCAGCCTTGACCTTGGAACAAGTCAGGCACTTCGAAACATAGATAGCGATATCCTTCTTCATGCCCGGCCCCCAGTACTTGTAGCGCATGTCCTGGTACATCTTATCAGCACCGGGATAAATAGAATACCGAGATTTGTGGGCTTCGTCCATCAGAAGTTGTCGCAAATTTGTTCGCTTGGGAATCCAAATTCGGTCCAAATAATGAAAGATACCATTCGATTTATTCTCGAGTTGGGCACCATCGTTTAGAATCCTTACTTTCTTCAAAGTTTGTTCGGTAAAACAAGCATGCTGAGCGTCGCGGATGAGAGCTTCGAGGTTAAACTGGGCATGAGAATTACGAACGCTATGCAAATAGCTTCGTCGACTGAGAGCATCGGCAACGACGTTCGCTTTTCCTGGATGGTAACGGATCTCACAGTCGTAATCGGTGAGGAGTTCTACCCACCGGCGTTGACGCATATCCAGTTCCTTTTAGTCAAAGATGTGTTGTAGGCTCCTATGATTGGTGAAGATCGTACACTTGGTACCATAAAGGTAGTGTCGCCAAATCTTTAATGCAAAAACAACTGCGCCAAGCTCGAGGTCGTGTGTGGTATAGTTCTTCTCGTGGATCTTTATCTGTCGAGAAGCGTACGCGATAACCTTGTCTCACTGCATGAGAACACAACCAAGACCAAGGTTCGAGGCATCGCAGTAAACTACGAAATCATCGTTTCCGTCGGGCAGTGAGAGCATGGGAGCATTGCAAAGCATAGCTTTGAGAGTTTGAAAGACTTCCTCCTGTTTAGTTTCCCAAACAAAAGGTTTGTCCTTATGCGTAAGAGAGGTAAGCGGCACATCGATCTTAGAGAAACTTTTGATACTCGGCGATAATAGTCCGCTAGTCCAAGAAAAGAACGGACTTTAGATGGGTTCTTGGATGTAACCCAACTTTTAACGGCTTCGATCTTTGCGGGGTCGATGTGAATACCTTGACTATTGACAATGTGACCCAGGAATTGGACCTCCTCCAGCCAAAATTCACACTTGGAGAACTTGGTATAGAGACGGTTTCCCTGGAGTAGTTCGAGAACCAAACGTAGATGTTGCGAGTGTTCGGCTTTTGACTTGGAATAGATCAGGATATCATCGATGAACACGATGACGAAGCAGTCAAGAAAGGGTTTGCACACTCGATTCATTAAGTCCATGAAAATTGTGGGAGCGTTAGTCAAACCAAAAGGCATGACAACAAACTCGTAATGACCATAACGGGTTCGAAAAGCGGTTTTGGGAATATCATCCTCTTGAATGCGTAATTGGTGATAGCCTGAGCGTAGATCAATCTTCGAAAAACATGTGGCACCTTGTAACTGATCAAACAAAGCGTCGATTCGAAGCAAGGGATAACGATTCTTGATTGTCAGCTTATTCAACTCCCTATAGTCGATGCACATCCAGAACGATCCATCCTTCTTTTTGACGAAAAGGACAGGCGCGCCCCATGGAGAGGTGCTAGGGTGAATAAAAAAATTATCAAGGAGTTCCTGGAGCTGACTCGAGAGTTCACGCATTTTAGAAGGAGCGAGACGATAAGGCGCTTTAGCAACAGGGTTTGCTCTAGGAATGAGGTCGATTCGGAAGTCGATATCACGAGCGGGAGGTAAACCAGGTATATCATCGGGGAAAATGTTGGGGAATTCACAAACAACGGGAATGTCTTTCACTTCTGTGTTTCCTTTCTTTTCCTTCTCCACTACTACAATGTTAGCCAAGAAATCTCTGTACTCCTTGCGGAGATACTTACTTGCTTGGACACATGGCATGAGCTTGAGACCTTTCGAAGGAGTTTCGCCATGCACACACAGTTGATCACCATTAGCGAGCGAGAAACGAATCATCTTTTCGAAGCAAACAACTTCAGCACGATTTTCGCGAAGAAAATCCATGCCTACTATGATGTCAAAACTACCGAGCTACATCGGAATAAGGTCGATAGGGAAGACGTGATTATTGAGTTCAAGCGTACAATCACGTAGAACAGAATTGACAGCGACGGTTCTTCCGGTGGCAACTTCAACATCGAACGTCGAGGGGAGATGGGCGCACTTACGATTAAGGAGCTTTTCGAATTCAAACGATACAAAACAGTTATCTGCTCCAGTATCAAACAAACACGAAACATATATACCATTCACAAGGAATGTATAATTGACCACATTGTTGTCTGCTTGAGCCTGGCGGGCGTTGATGTTGAAAGCACATCCGCGGGCTGCTGGCTGTTGCTGCTGCTGCTGCTGTTGTAGCTCTTGCTTCACCACTCGATTGGGGCACATGTTTGCGAAGTGGTTGGGATCACCACATGCAAAGCAAGCTCTAGCATGGATCGCGGGTGCAGGAGCCGCTTGTTGGCCTTGAGGAGAAGGAAGTAGAGCTTGTTGAGCAGGAACTTGACCATGAGTTGGAGCTGGGGCTTGACGAGGACCTGTACGGCAGTTTGCGGTGAAGTGGCCGTACATATTGCAATGAACACAGAACCGGCATGCGATACCCACCGGGTGATGATAAGTACAAGTAGGGCAGAGCGGGTGTGGCCCAGTGTATGCACGCTTGGCGGGCGGTGCATTGACCACAGGTGCCGCTACTTGGCGGTGTTGAGGTTGCGGTTGTGGTTGGGCAGGTACTGTTTGGAGCAGGGCAGCAGAAACTGCACAGTTCCTCTTGCGGCGTGAGAGCTTTGAAGATTGTGGGGTGCGGCGGTGGTTTCAGCGGTTGAAGCAGCGCTAACTTGGTACAGGTTCTTGGAGGCTTTGTCGAAATAACCAGCCCTTACTCGCTTATCGTTGATCTCAGCTGTGAGCAGGTAGGTTTCCTCAATTGTTGTCGTCTTTGCAGCCTGAACAAAGTCTGCAACGCAATCCGGAAGAGTACGGATATACTTCTTGATCGTAATATCAGGTAGTGACTTGACCGGGACAGATAATACTCAACTGCTTGAAGCGAGCAGTTAAACCAGCGTTATCTCCGTCATCCTGCTTAATGTGCCAGAATTCATCCTCAAGTTTTTGGAGTTCATGGGGAGGACAGAACTCTTGCATCATGATGTTCTTCAACTCGTCCCACGACAATCCGAAAGCTGTATCGTTTCCTCGTTTGTTCCTCTCGGCCGTCCACCAATCAAGAGCGCGGGATTGGAAGACGCCGATAGCATTGACAGTGCGCAGGTTTTCTGGACAGCCACTCTGGCGCAGGGTGACTTCGATAGAATCAAACCATTGAAACATGGCCGTAGGACCATCCTCGCCGGTAAATTCCTTTGGTCCGCAGGCTTTGAACTGCTTGAAGCTAAAATCGGCCTTAGGAGTATTGGTCCTGAACTCCTCTGAAGATTTGCTAGCATTCTCATTCAGTTCACTGACGATTTGTGGGATGACTTTCGCCATTTGCTTAGAGACGAGAGCGGCGATTCGTTTGTCATCATGGTTTCGGTGAGTGGCTCGGGAGTGGAATTATCCAAACGACGACATTGTCTGCAACAGACATCGCCATAGGACTCAAAAACAATTTTGATTAATCCTAGTATAGACTAGCGATTTACCATAAAGCTCAGGAACACAGCCATTCACAAAATTCACGTAGGCACATAACCACAGAATCACATAAGCACATTGACATATAAGCACATAAGCTAACCTAAACACATATTTTGCACGTATAGCGATTAAGTATACCGATTGCGATTAGCGAGCAGCGATTGCGAATTAAAGACCAGCGATTTGTTAGCGTTCTGAGGCAAATGTGCAGTGCGAATCGTGTGTGTTGATCAAAGCGGTCAGCAAAAAGCGACTAAATCACTAAATTTGAAACACATAAACGCATAAAACAACACAAAATTCACATAAAATCGATAATTCACAGAGTTGGCAGCAGCGAAATCCAGGATTGAAACATATGAAATCGAAGAGAGATTGTCTTGGGTGTGTAGACAGCGACTACCCAAAGAGGTTCGACTATTCACAAGGACCTTAAGTGCACACTTTGGCCTTCTGGACTGTGCTCTCGCCTCAATTTGGGCGGTCGGCACGCATCCTTCCGGTTACAGCGTGACCCAAGTCGTTGGAGTCCGTCGAGACTTTGGTGAATTTTTTTGTAAAACCAGAAGTATAAAGCGGAACGAGTCATACGACTACATCCCTGTTGGTACGATAAAATCTTGAGATAGATAGGGATATTTGCGTCGAACTGTGGATTTCACTCCTAATTCAACGCAAATTCTCTTGTTTAGAGTAATAATAGCGAGTCGAACGAGTGTTTTGGTCGAGAGTTCGCGGTTTTCACACCTAATCTCAACGAAATCATCCGTTTGTGTGTGTATCCAGCCTTAGGAAAGGCTGGTCTTGAGCGGAACTGTAGTATGCGATGTTTGCGCAAGAGTTGTAACGCCCAGCGTCCCTAAACATTAGACTCTTGGCAAGATTAGTCCCTGAACTTTCTTTAATTGTCAGTTTTGGTCCCAATAGTTATGTAATGTTGACACTTTGATACTTTTGGTATGAATCTTATTGATATTGATGCTCAATACTATGATGCTTGATACTTTACTTTAGATACTTGATTCATGATACTTAAACTATGAGACTTGACACTTAATCTAGAGACTTGACTCTTGATGCTTAATCTAGATACTTGATTCTTTATACTATGGAAGCTAGATTCTTTATGTTGATTCGTGATACTTGATACTTGGAAATCTAGACTCTTGATTCTTGATACTTGAGAAACTATGATTTTTTACTCTTGAAACTTATTCGGTGCTTGACTCCTCAGACTCGTGAAACTTGATTCTTGGTTGAACGAGAGACTGGGGCCTTGTCACTGGAGGAACCTATTAATCTTATAAACTTTTGATGTGAATGTTGTAATCTAGTTATTCTATAATAACGCAACGCCTAATCTAACTCGCAAAACGAATCAGAAACGTGGACACGAAAAGGTTGGATTGGCCAGAATGGCAATCCGATCGGATTGCCACCCGGTCGGATTACCACCCGACCGGATTACCACTCGACCGGATTGTCACCCTATCGGATGACCACCCGATCGGATGGCCATCCGATCGGACTGCCACCCGTTCCGAGGACACCTTCCCTCCTCTTTACACTCTCACACTATAAATAGCAGCTGTCACATCAGTCCTTCACTGATGTGACAGCCCTGGTCGACTCAGACGCGCAAACACCTTTCTCCTCCTTTTTCTTGGTGATTTCGGTACGTTTTAGACTAGATCTTTGTACTTTCTTGACCTACACTTCATTCTCTACATGATTTTCACTTGAAATCACACTTTTCACCGTGAAATCTCTCGGATCTAAGACCCTGAAGATGATGTCATCGTGGTGGTTTGTACAAACTACTATGTGATGTCATTCTTTGAAAGATCTAGCTAAGATCTAAGGGAATTCATACGTTTTTCATCAAATCTAAACTAGAATCTAAGGGTTTTGATAATAAAACTTAAGCTTTCTTCATCTTTCCTCAAACTTTCACTTTAATCGGTGGAAACCGGGTCTAAGCGGACTACAGACTTGGTAAATAGTCTAGTGTCGGCTTTGATCTGAGTTCTTACTGGAAAAGACGAGCAAAACACGGATTCTGACAAAAACTCGTCAAAGGCATACGGCTGATCGAACAGGGGTGATTCCCACCCGATCAGGACTGTTGTGTACTGATAGGCTTACTATTGTCTCAATACGTGTTGTGCCATCACCGTTAAGCTAGAAACTTGGAAGTTTTACAAGAATGTTAAACAAGAACAAGGGTCGCCCGATCGAGCGGTAACCCGATCGGACACCCACCCTATCAGGAGACACTTGCCCCTTTTACCTTGAAACTTTAAAAACTCTTCGGCACTTAGAACCTTTTGAACATGGAAACTTGGAACCTCGATCGAACGGCAACCCGATCGGACAGCAATCCGATCGAGCAGCCACCCGATCAGAGGAACCAGAACACTTAGCACTTGGGTCGATTGGCAACCCGAACGGACAGCAATCCGATTGGGCAGCCACCCTATTCCCCATTACCTTGTGGATTTTGAAACCAGAGGCAATCCGATCGGATGGCCATCCGATCGGACAGCCTTCTGTCTCCTCACATACATATGTCACCCGACTGGCTGGCAATCCGATCGGATAGCCATCCGATCGGACAGCCATCCAATCCAGAGACTGATTTGGCACTTTGAGCAATCTCGTTATCCTGCCCGACTCTTATCCTATGGTAATCTAATCAGGGTAATTCTAAAGAGCTCCCTTTAATCCAATAGCAGTCTATACTGTTAAGCAATCACTGTGAGTATACTCGATCCCCTTTTACTTTAAACTTTTTGGGTGCAACATGTATTCTATGAAACTTAAACTTGAGTCTTTTGAAACTTATACTCTATCCTATGTGTACGTGAAACTTGTGATACTTGATTCTTGATTCCTTGTGCTATGTGACGTTTAATCCAGAGTGTGTAGTTCCGCCTTAACAATAGTAGCGCTATAGGAGATGCACCTCTCCCATTATTCTCGGGGGGTATTGTTAGGAGGATTCTAGTTTGCCTTGAGTCTTGGGTAAACACTAAAGCATCGGGATACTTGGGCTATCACTGCGTGGACTGAGACACTAGCACGGCTGAAACTATTTACATTTACATATGTATATGAGTTGTTTTAATCTATTAATCTATTATTAAACTTGTATACTTGCAAATACTTTTGTATTGATATTTTAATACATGTTGCAGGCTGATAGGATGCTTAGAATGCATGGAATTCAGCTAGGAGATGCTTAGAAACGTCACCTAGTTAACTTAAGAACTTTTGAACATTTTGAACAATGATTGTTATGTTTTTGTACTGGATGTGTTTGGTTGGTACTCTTTAGACAATTGCTATGAAATCAATCTAATTCTATATTGGAACAAATAGTGTAATGGAATTCTCACGAGAAATCTGAATGCTTAGTGCTCGCACCCCGATGTTTACGCCATCGGTTGGGGTGTGACAGATTGGTATCAGAGCCATAACTATAGGGAATTAGGATAAGTAGGGATACTTGCCCTAGTCCATAGTTCTAGAAATCTTGATTCTTATCTGTTGTTTAAGACTTATGCGTTCTACCGTACCTGCTTCCTAGCAGCACATTTTCCTGTTAAATTTACATGCCTTTCCTAAGGCTAACATAATATACACTTTATGCTTGGAAAACAATGTTAACCGATGTTTGCATATTCGCACGAGATTTTCCTTCAAGTTAGGAGTGACACCCAAACCTTGCTGGAAATCTCCGTATTATTCTAGTAGGTCTTATCTGTGGATGAGTACCAACGCTATTAGGGTACGACGTTGTCAAGTTAGAGGTGAAACTCAGATCTTGATAACTAGTCCCACTTCCTGATTTACATGTCTAGCCAAAAGTCCCGTAACTTCTGATCGATTGAGTACGTGAAATGACCAAAAGGGTGAATATCGTAGGCCTAACACCGATGACGTATTTGCCTAAGTAAGTCAAGACACGCTACCTCAATCCGAAAGGGGTTCGAATCACTTTGGTTAGTCACCGTTCCTCTACCCGGAACACTCTATGTCTTACGAGCCTATCTTCTATGCTATCTCAATTTTATGCGTGGTTTTAAACTCTATTCTTCGTTTATTTTGACTCTTTGTTTGTTCTGAGACTTTTACACGAATCACACGTTGTCCGCAATCTAAAACATAAATTCAAATCTCAGATCAAACTAAATTTATGAAGCTTTATTCTATGTGCAATCTATGTGATAATGTAATTGTAAGACACTAGATGTAACATGTCATGGAATACGAGGGGGAAAGTGGCATGTCCGAAACATGGTGGATACGCCGCTGGTACTTCCTATATATAAGTGTTTCTGGCATGTTACCAACTTTTGTACCGAGTGCCATGCGAAATTTAGTGTCTGATGTGGAATTCTAAAGCTATGGAAGGTCTATTTGTGTATTCTATGAGAAACTTATGTGAAATCTATGTGTAAGCTACGTATGTGTGGATGGAGAAACGAAATACGAAATGTAACCTAGCACCGAAGACAAGGGGGAAAGTGGCATGTCCGAAACATGGTGGATACGCCGCTGGTACTTCCTATATATAAGTGTTTCTGGCATATTACCAAACCTTCGTACCACGCGCTAAGTGAAATTCGTAATTTTGTAGGCTCTGGTTTAAGTGATTAAATCTACCTTGTTAATCTATGAAATTGAATCTATGTTTCGAGAAGTGGTGACATCTAAAGCGGTGGTTAACGAGGCATGGCACCGATGATGAAACGGGTGTGGCATGATTGAAGCATGGTGGATACGCCACTGGTACTTCCTATATATAAGTGCTTCCGTCATGTTGCCGAACTATCGTAGCACGTGCCATGCAGGATTTCGTTGTTTGTGGATTATTAACACGAATCTATGTGAAACTTTGTGAACCTATTGGAGTCTATGGAATCTATTGAATCTATTGGAGTCTATTGAAATCTACGTGAATCTATTTAAATCTATGGTAAACTGTGTGAATCTATGATGATGAGTGTGTTCTACGAGACGTAACATGACACCAAGTACGAGGTGGAAGCGATGTGCCCAAAGCGTGATGGATACGCCGCTGGTACTTCCTATATATAAGCGTTTATGGCATTGTCACCAAACTTCGTACAACATGTCATGCGAAGGTCGTGGGTTTGTAGTGATGAGTCTGTTGAAATCTATGTGAAACTTGAATCTTGATCTATGTGAATCTTGTGAATCTTGATAAGTTTTAGTCTATTGTGTGTGAACCTATATTGTGAGGCTTCATGAATTTAGACTTATACGATCCTCTTATTGGATCTCTAGGATATCTTCTCGAAAGCTATCCGACACTCTCAGGAAATCTAGGGAGAAGTCTCATAAAAAGATGATGTCATTCATGGTCGACCAGATTGCCCGAGTCGTGCCAAAGATCGTCTCTAAGCTCCAAGGATCAAACGCTCCTCCATCCTCTGTGGACTCGAAGGCCGAGAAGCAAAAGCCTACTAAGTTCAACTATAAGCATTTCATCTCTTGCAGCCCTAAGTCTTTCACGGGCAGTGATGGGGTGACTGCTATGCTCGAGTGGTTCGACAGCATCAAAGTTACCTTCATTAACAGCAAGTGCCCGGACCATCTCAAGACTAGGAGTGCAACTGGAATGTTCCAAGGCAGAGCGTTGGAGTGGTGGTCGAATGAGAGAAACATCCGTTCAAATGAAGAAGCCTATGCTCTTCCATGGCTGAGGTGCGAGAACTCATGATGCTCGAGTTCTGCCCTTCTCTTGAACAAGAGTTTTGGCACTTGAAGCAGGTTGGTGATGATAATCTGGCTTATACTACCCGTTTTAAGCAACTCAGCTTAATCGTTCCTCACTTGGTTTCTACTCCTAAGCGAATGATAACCAAGTACATCAATGGTCTACCTCCGGTTATGCGTGATTCTATTGAAGCAGCTCAACTGGAAACTATTAAAGAAGTCTATCGTTAGGCAGCAGGTTTGAACAACCGTGTGTGTGATAAGCAGTTTGCTACTTCTGCACACTCTAAGTCTGCAAATCAAGTTACCCAGCAGCCAGGCGGCAGCAAGAACAAGAAAAGGAAATCTCAGGGTTCTGGATGTAATGCTATTACTCCTGCTGCAAACCCTGCTGCTAAACCTGCTCCTGCTACTGCTGCTGCTAACCCTGTTGTCCCAGAAGCTAAGAAGCAATACACTGGGTCTCATCCCAAGTGTGCAGCTTGCAACTATCATCACCCTACTGCTACGGCATGTCGTTTGTGTACCAACTGTAACCTCTATAGTCACACGACTCCCTACTGTCGTCAAACTAACCCTACACAGCAAGCTCAGCAAGCCCCAGCTCAGGCATCGTTACCCGCACCTCCAGCCCCTCTGCAGAACCCAAGGCCAGTCGACGTTGTTCGTGCATGCTACAAGTGTGGAGATACTACCCACCTCCGTAACCAGTGTCCTCAGCTGAACCAGGATCAGCAGCCAGCCGCTCGTGGTCGAGCGTTCAACCTTAACGCTAATCAGGCTCGTAATGATAATGACATCGTCAATGGTATGTTCCTAGTTAATAACCTTTATGCTGCGATTCTATTTGATACTGGTGCCGATAAAAGCTTTGTGTCCGTGGAATTTGAGTCTTTGATAAACTGTACGCGCTCCAAGTTACCTGAGTCGTTCTCTATTGAGGTCGCCAATGGTAAGTCGTTTCTTGTTAATTCTATTGTCCGTGATTGTTCCCTGACTCTTAACGATCACGTGTTCTCTATTGATCTCATACCCATGCGTTTGGGTAGCTTTGATGTTATTATCGGTATGGACTGGTTGCGTAAGAACCATGCCGAGATTGTGTGTCACGAGAAGCTCGTTCGCCTTCCTCTTCCTTCTGGTGACACTTTGATCGTCTATGGAGACCGGCCTTCGAAGGGACTGAGGTTGATGTCGTGCAAACAAGCGAGCAGAAGCTTACGTAAACAGAACCCTGCCTTCTTGGCCCACGTGGTGGAACAGAAAGGCAAGGGGAAGAACATAAGCGACGTTCCAGTGGTATGTGATTTCACTGATGTCTTTCCCGAAGATTTACCTGGTCTTCCTCCGCCTAGATCCGTAGATTTTCGTAATGATCTCGTACATGGTGCGACTCATGTCGCCAGGGCTCCCTATCGTCTTGCACCTTCCGAGATACAAGAGTTATCTAGTCAGCTACAGGAATTACTAGACAAGGGTTTTATTCGTCCAAGTACCTCCCTGTGGGGTGCTCCCTTTTTGTTCGTCAAGAAGAAGGATGGTTCCTTCCGTATGTGTATCGACTATCGTGAGCTTAATAAGCTTACTGTGAAGAATCGTTATCCGCTCCCTCGTATTGATGACCTATTTGACCAACTACAAGGCGCGTCCTGTTTTTCTAAGATTGACTTACGCTCTGGGTATCATCAACTACGTGTCCTCGAAGATGATATTCCTAAGACTGCGTTCCGCACTCGATATGGGCACTACGAGTTCGTAGTCATGCCTTTTGGCTTGACCAACGCACCTGCAGTGTTCATGGACCTTATGAACCGTGTGTGTAAACCTTATTTGGATTGTTTTGTGATAGTCTTTATTGATGATATTCTTATTTATTCTAAGTCTAAATCTGATCATGCTCGCCATCTACGTCTTATGCTTGAACTTCTACGTGGTGAACATCTGTATGCTAAATTTTCTAAGTGTGAGTTCTGGATTGATGAAGTGAAATTTCTTGGTCATATTATTAGTAAGGAGGGTATCCAAGTTGACCCTTCTAAGATTGAGGCAGTGAAGAATTGGTGTACGCCTAAATCCGTGTCCGAGATTCATTCCTTTCTAGGTTTGGCAGGTTATTACCGTCGGTTCATCGCGGATTTTTCTAAAATCGCTGTTCCTCTCACTACGCTAACCCAAAAGGAGAAACCTTTTGTTTGGGGACCCGAACAAGAGGAATCCTTTCAGACCCTTAAGACCCTTTTGTGTAACGCGCCTGTACTTACTCTACCTGATGGAAATGATGATTTCATGGTATATTGCGATGCCTCGAACCGTGGATTGGGTTGTGTGCTCATGCAGCGGGACAAGGTTATTGCTTATGCTTCTCGAAAACTCAAGGTGCATGAGAAAAACTATACTACTCACGATCTGGAGCTTGGTACAGTTGTGTTTGCGTTAAAGATATGGCGACACTACTTGTATGGTACTAAGTGTGTGGTTTTCACTGACCATAGAAGTCTTCAACATATCTTCGACCAAAAAGAGCTGAACATGCGTCAGAGACGTTGGGTGGAATTACTTAACGACTACGACTGCGAAATTCGCTACCATCCTGGCAAGGTGAATGTAGTAGCCGATGCTCTTAGTCGTAAAACTCACGTGAACGCTATTCGTATCTCTGATGACCTCCATGCATGTATTCGTGACGCTCAGTATTCATCAGCTAATGAAGGAAGTCTAGAAGAAGAAATCCATGGCGCCAGGATTGACCAGCTTGAAACTAAACCTAACGGACTGTAGCATTATCTAAATCGCATCTGGGTGCCAGATCGCGATAATCTCCGTGAGCTCATTATGGCTGAAGCTCAAAAATCTCGTTACTCTATCCATCCGGGTGCCGATAAGATGTACCAGGATCTACGTACAACTTATTGGTGGCCTGGCATGAAGAGGGGCATTGCTGTATACGTGTCTAAGTGCCTTACTTGCTCGAGGGTAAAGGCTGAACACCAGCGCCCCTCCGGACTCTATGAGCAACCTAAGATCCCAGTTTGGAAATGGGATAGCATTGCTATGGACTTTATTACTAAGTTACCCCGTACACCCGCTGGTCATGATAGTATTTGGGTGATTATTGACCGTCTTACTAAATCAGCCCACTTTCTTCCTATTCGCGAAGATTATAGAGTGGAGAAACTTGCTAGGATGTATACTGATGAGATTATATGCCGTCATGGGATTCCTCTTGACATAATTTCTGACCGTGATGGTCGTTTCACTTCACGTCTTTAGCAGACATTTCAGTCCGCTATGGGTTCGCACTTGAATCTTAGCACGGCCTTTCATCCTCAAACGAATGGACAGACTGAGCGTACTATTTAAACCCTAGAGGACATGCTCCATTCTTGTGTCATCGACTTTGGTGGTAACTAGGATGTACATTTACCATTGATAGAATTCTCGTACAACAATAGCTATCATTCCAGTATTCAGATGGCTCCTTTCGAAGCTTTGTGTGGACGAAAATGCCGATCTCCTCTCAGCTGGCATGAGGTTGGGGAAAAGCAGTTCACTGGCCCTGAGATTATTCAAGAGACAACGGATAAGATTCTTCAGATCCACGATAACTTGATCAAGGCTAGGAGCAGACAAAAGAGCTATGCTGATAATAGGAGGAAGTCTCTGGAATTTGCTGTGGGTGACTGAGTTTTACTCAAGGTATCTCCCTGGAAGGGAGTAGTTCGTTTTGGAAAGAAGGGAAAGCTCACTCCTCGCTATGTGGGTCCTTTCGTGATACTTGAAAGGATTGGTAAGGTAGCGTACAAACTCGACTTGCCACAAGAACTAAACAACGTGCACCCAGTGTTCCACGTGTCTAACCTACGTAAATGCCTAGCCGATGAGGAACTGCAGGTTCCTCTTGAAGACTTGCAAATAAATGAAGTTTTTCAATTTGTGGAGAAACCGGTCGAAATCATGGATCAAACTGTCAAGCGTCTGAGGCGCAGCAAAATTCACATTGTTAAGGTTCGATGGGAAGGAAAGCGTGGTGCCGAATTCACTTGGGAGCTGAAAAGTGATATGAAGGCCAAGTATCCACAGCTCTTTGAACAGTCTTCATCTAAGATTTCGGGGACGAAATCTCCTAAAGGAGGGGAGACTGTAACGCCCAGCGTCCCTAAACTTTAGACTCTTGGCAAGATTAGTCCCTGAACTTTCTTTAATTGTTAGTTTTGGTCCCTATAGTTATGTAATGTTAACACTTTGATACTTTTGGTATGAATCTTATTGATATTGATGCTCAATACTATGATGCTTGATACATTACTTTAGATACTTGATTCATGATACTTAAACTATGAGACTTGACACTTAATCTAGAGACTTGACACTTAATCTAGAGACTTGACTCTTGATGCTTAATCTAGATACTTGATTCTTTATACTATGGAAGCTAGATTCTTTATGTTGATTCGTGATACTTGATACTTGGAAATCTAGACTCTTGATTCTTGATACTTGAGAAACTATGATTTTTGACTCTTGAAACTTATTCGGTGCTTGACTCCTCAGACTCATGAAACTTGATTCTTGGTTGAACGAGAGACTGGGGCCTTGTAACTGGCAGAACCAATTAATCTTATAAACTTTTGATGTGTACGTTGTAATCTAGTTATTCTATAATAACGCAACGCCTAATCTAACTCGCAAAACGAATCAGAAACGTGGACACGAAAAGGTTGGATTGGCCAGAATGGCAATCCGATCGGATTGCCACCCGGTCGGATTACCACCCGACTGGATTACCACTCGACCGAATTGTCACCCTATCAGATGACCACCCGATCAGATGGCCATCCGATCGGACTGCCACCCATTCCGAGCACACCTTCCCTCCTCTTTGACCTCTCACACTATAAATAGCAGCTGTCACATCAGTCCTTCACTGATGTGACAGCCCTGGTCGACTCAGACGCGCAAACACCTTTCTCCTCCATTTTCTTGGCGCTTTCGGTACGTTTTAGACTAGATCTTTGTACTTTCTTGACCTACAATTCATTCTCTATGTGATTCACACTTGAAATCACACTTTTCACCGTGAAATCTCTCGGATATGAGACCTTGAAGATGATGTCATCATGGTGGTTTGTACAAACTACTATGTGATGTCATTCTTTGAAAGATCTAGCTAAGATCTAAGGGAATTCATACATTTTTCATCAAATCTAAACTAGAATCTAAGGGTTTTGATAATAAAACTTAAGCTTTCTTCATCTTTCCTCAAACTTTCACTTTAATCGGTGGAAACCGGGTCTAAACATACTGCAGACTTGGTAAATAGTCTAGTGTCGGCTTTGATCTGAGTTATTACTGGAAAAGACGAGCAAAACATGGATTCCGACATAAACTCGTTAGAGGCATACGGCTGATCGAACAGGGGTGATTCCCACCCGATCAGGACCGCTGTGTACTGATAGACTTACTGTTGTCTCAATACGTGTTGTGCCGTCACCGTTAAGCTGGAAACTTGGAAGTTTTACAAGAATGTTAAACAAGAACAAGGGTCGCCCGATCGAGCTGCAACCCGATCGGACAGCCACCCTATCAGGAGACACTTGCCCCTTTTACCCTGAAACTTTGAAAACTCTTCGTCACTTAGAACCTTTTGAACATGGAAACTTGGAACCTCGATCGAACGGCAACCCGATCGGACGGCAATCCGATCGATTAGCCACCCGATCAGAGGAACCAGAACACTTAGTACTTGGGTCGAGTGGCAACCCGAACGGACAGCAATCCGATCGGGCAGCCACCCTATTCCCCATCACCTTATGGATTTTGAAACCAGAGGCAATCCGATCGGATGGCCATCCGATCGGACATCCTTCTGTCTCCTCACACACATATGTCACCCGAGCGGCTGGCAATCTGATCGGATAGCCATCCAATCGGACAGCCATCCGATCCAGAGACTGATTTGACACTTTGAGCAATCTCGTTATCCTGCCCGACTCTTATCCTGTGGTAATCTAATCAAGGTAATTCTAAAAGAGCTCCCTTTGATCTAATAGCAGTCTATACTGTTAAGCAATCACTGTGAGTATACTCGATCCCCTTTTACTTTAAACTTTTGGGGTGCAACATGTATTCTATGAAATTTAAACTTGAGTCTTTTGAAACTTATACTCTATCCTATGTGTATGTGAAACTTTTGATACTTGATTCTTGATTCCTTGTGCTATGTGACGTTTAATCCAGAGTGTGTAGTTTCGCCTTAACAATAGTAGCGCTATAGGAGATGCACCTCTCCCATTATTCTCGGGGGGTATTGTTAGGAGGATTCTAGTTTGCCTTGAGTCTTGGGTAAACACTAAAGCATCGGGATACTTGGGCTACCACTGCGTGGACTGCGACACTAGCATGGCTGAAACTATTTACATTTACATTTGGATATGAGTTGTTTTAATCTATTAATCTATTATTAAACTTGTATACTCGCCAATACTTTTGTATTGATATTTTAATACATGTTGCAGGCTGATAGGATGCTTGGAATGCATGGAATTCAGCTAGGAGATGCTTAGAAACGTCACCTAGTTAACTTAGAAACTTTTAAACATTTTGAACAATGATTGTTATGTTTTTGTACTGGATGTGTTTGGTTGGTACTCTTTAGACAATTTCTATGAAATCAATCTAGTTCTATATTGGAACAAATAGTGTTATGGAA
This sequence comes from Helianthus tuberosus, assembly GCA_030545235.1. Taxonomy (NCBI): domain Eukaryota; kingdom Viridiplantae; phylum Streptophyta; class Magnoliopsida; order Asterales; family Asteraceae; genus Helianthus; species Helianthus tuberosus. The sequence continues at coordinate 120,425,874 of CM060429.1, forward strand.
TTCTCACGAGCAATCTGAACGCTTAGTGCTCACACCCCGATGTTTCCGCCATCGGTTGGGGTGTGACAAGAGTGTAGTGTACAGCGAGTTCGAGCGAGAAATAGCGAGTAAGCTCGTGCAAAGTCCACATTGGTTATGCACAAGTTGGTCTGTTGGTACTTAGACTATAGACTAGGTTGTTTCTAAGACATCGACCCGGACTAGGTCGAGTCTTGCCTAATTCCCTATAGTTATGGCTCTGATACCAATCTGTCACACCCCAACCGATGACGGAAACATCGGGGCGCAAGACGAACGAAACAAATTGTCAAGAGAAATTCCATAACAATTAAATTGCCGGATTGTTAATATTATTTCCCATGCCATAACCCATCAAGTAACTAATTATTTACAGACATAGATATCTCAAAACAAAACATGTTCCGACAACTCAGATTTAAATAATAAATTGTCTTTGTTTGTTTCTAGACTCTCATTCCTACTAGATTCCATAAGCAGGTAAGCACAGCGTCCTAAGCAATCAAACACCTATCACATACGTTAAAATAGAGGTCAATACACATAGTGTAAAGGTGAGCATACAACTTTAATAGATATAATAGAGTTCGAAAGCGTTTACACATAACCAGCATGTAACATGTATAGTGCGAAGCTAGTAGGTTATCAACAATGAAATATGCATAGACTAGACTGCGAGTTGTAGAATGCGCAACACATACCACCACTGTGACATGTGAAGAGGTAACCTTAACAACCCATGTCCACGACAGGTGCTGAGTCCAAACAAATAGTACTATCGTTGCTAAGGTGTCAAGCAACAATCACTGTGTTAACATAACATACAAGCATTCATCGAGTAACACGTATCATGCAATAACGGTCAGCGTATAAATAATGTTTGCTTGTGTGTCGATGTGATTTAGATTAAGTAACGTATGTAACACCTAAAAGTGCGTAAAGCAAAAAGGGATCGAGTATACTCACAGCGATAGAAATGGATTGCAGGGAGCACTAGAGTGATTAGCCTGGATAGTTAACGATAGCATAAGCAAAGAGCGGTGCGATGAACGGTGCGAAGTGTCCAAGTGTCGAACGGTAATCTGATCGGATGGCATTCCGATCGGATGGTCATTCGATCGGATGTTAATCCGTTCGGATGGTCATCTGATCGGATAGCCATTCGGTCGGATTGACATTTGTTTGCTAAGAATGTGTTTGTGTATGATGGCTTTGAAGTTTTCGTTGTAGCATTTTGAAAACAGAGAAGTGTCTCTACCCTTCAGGTCGATCGATCGAACGGTCGTTCGATTGGATAACGATCCGATTGGTAGGACACTTAGTGAGAACAAGTTCAAGGCAGGATGGTCACTCGATCGGATAGCAATCCAATCGGATGGCAATCCGTTAGAACTGATGTTCTTTGAAAATTATAAAAGTTTAAGTTTTGGGGCTCAAGTGCAATCCGATCGGATTGCAGTTCGATCGGATGGCAATTCGATCGGACGGCAATCTTTCCCAACAAACCTGATCGTCTTGAACTTGATTATTTGCTATGTTTGAAAAGTTTTGCGGTTTGCTCGAGACGGTATGACAACGTGTTAAACAACGGAAAGCTCCATCAGACCCAGACTATCCGATCGAGCGGGAATCACCCCAATCCGATCGGTTAACTGTTCGTGATGGGTGGTTTCATGTTCAATGAGAAATTAGTTGTCTCATTGATAGGTTTCGGATCTTAAACCGGGACATCACTAGAGAAGAGTAGAGGGCATGAATGAGCTCCGATTCTATCGGTTTTGAGTGCATTGAGTGTAAAAGAGTTGAAAGAAAGTTAAAAACCATCTTTCAATCCTTTTAACTTTGAAAATGTTTAGATCTATCCGAAATTGTTGCAAAATCACGTGGAAATCCTTCAGATCTGAGTTGTTCTTGGTGGAATGAAGTCAAATCTTGAAGTTCATAAGAACTCCATGCTGACGTCATCCTAAAACACCTTAAATTCGTTGATTTCACGGTATCAAGTTAAGATTCAAAGGTGAAAATGATGAAGGAGTGCGTGTAGATCATAGAAGTACAAGATTTGAGTTGAAAACTTACAAGAATAGCGAGAAATCGAGACAAAAGAGGGCTTGAGTGAGATGGTCGAGTGAGAGAGCTCATGTGATAGGAGGGGTATTTATAGGTTGCAAAAAATGGAAGGGATGAACAAGGGTCGGATGGTGCACCGATCGGATGGCGCCTCGATCGGATGGCAATCCGATCGGATGGCCATTCGATCGGTTGGCCATTCGATTCAAGCATCCGACGAGTTGAGTTTTGGCGTTTTGTTCAGCGTGTTGAGCATTGCGATGTGATTCGATTAAGCGATGCGATAGTATTACCCATTAGTTACACAAATAACCTAACTACTATATCTAACATACAATCACAATAAATGACTTGCATTTAGCGTTTGCAATTAGATTGCGATTGCGATAGAATTGCGATTGTGATTAAACACCTCAATCATAAACATACCATGCACAAGTAACACATAATAGCACACACGTAAAACAATATCCAGAACACATAGTTCGAGTTGCGAATGCGATAGCGATGCGATTAGCGATTAAGCATGCGATTAAACCTCGATTATTAATAGATACTACACATAATACAACTAAAGCAATTAAATAAAAGTATTCGATTACAAGCCGTTAACGTACAATCAATAGTTAAGCAAGGAGTGACAGATCGCAATTAGCAATCTTTTCTTCCTTTGACTTTGACTTGTACTTCGACTTTGAAAAAAACGGGTTGTTACAGACGGCTACTTTAATACATGTTGCAGGAAATTGATGACGATGTGACAAGAAATCTACTTAGGGTGGGCTGGAATCTCACTCAAAAATTTATTTATGAATCTTGTACTTGTTATGTTTTAATTTACAATATGTTGTATTTTCCTTTCAAACATTGTACCTTGAAATTTAGTAATGAAATGAAGATGGTTATTTTAAATTATTGTCATTTTAGTCCGTTATGATGTTTTGAACAATCTCGTTTGTCTCACTCCGATGTTTCCGCCATCGATTGGGGTGTGACAATCTCCATGGCGGAACTTTTGGGTTGTAAAAAGGAAGAAATTTATTTGACATATTTGGGGATTACAGTTGGGGCAAATACGAATAGGCTTAACAACTGGAAACCAGTTATTAAGGTATTCGATAAACGGTTATCCTCTTGGAAAACTAAAACTCTTTTGATTGGGGGGAGAATCACTTTGATTCGTGCGGTTTTGAAAAGTTCACCGATCTATTTTTTCTCTTTATATAAAACTCCAATCGGTATTATAAATATTTTAGAATCTAAAATGAGAAAATTCCTATGGGTTGGGGTCGGGTCAAGTGAATTGAACAAAACTCATCGGGTGGCTTTGATAGGGTTAGGGAACAAATTAGAAGAAGCTAACGAGAGAAGGAGATATTCTTAATTTTCTGGATGATCCCCAGACACATAATCTCATTCAATATATAAAGTCTCAAGTTACAAGACAGCCCTCACATAATAAATAAAGTACCATAATGACCCTAGACTCTCATGCAAACCAACTAACATCAATAAAACGTAAAAACACACACTAATTGGAAAAGACACGTAACAATACTTCCCTCTTAACATACTTTTTGACCTCAAAAAGTAAGCTTAACCCAATCATCAAAATCCGGAAACCGCAGCCTCATCTCATCCAAGAACTCCCAAGTTGCCTCTGCAGTTGTCTGACCCATCCAATGTACCAAAACTTTCATTGCAGCTCGACTTCCTCGCTTGACCATTTTTCTATCCAGTACCGCCATGGGTTTCAACCGGAACCGAGAATCAGTGGGAATCGGTACCACGTGATCAGGAGGTCCCGCAGCTAGCTTCAACAATGATACATGGAAAACCGGGTGAATTTGAACCTCATTAGGTAAGTCTAACCTGTATGCCACCTTACCTACACGCTCGACCACTAGAAACGGACCAAAGTACTTCGGTGCGAGCTTTGAATGTTTGTGCATATGTAGGGTGTTTTGCATGTACGGTTTTAATTTGAGATAGACCCACGCTCCTATTTCAAATTCCCGCTCGGTCCTGTGCTTATCCACCTGTTGTTTCATACGAGTCTGGGCTTTTAATAAGGATTGTTTCAAGAGTTGGGTCATCACATCTCGATCTCGCATAAGCTCATCAACTTCTGGTACCGCTGCATCTTTTGGTATGTACGGTATGTATAAAGGAGGCGGGAAGCCGTATAAAGCCTCAAATGGTGACTTGCCAATCGATGAGTGAAACGAAGTGTTATACCACCATTCCGCCAATGAAACCCACTTCACCCACGTATGTGGTCGTTCCATTACCATGCACCTCAAATAACCCTCCAAACACCGGTTGACCACTTCTGTTTGTCCATCAGATTGCGGATGATATGCAGTAGATAAGTTAACCGCTACCCCTTGCAAACTCATAAACTCCCTCCAAAATGCACTTATAAATACCGGATCTCGATCTGAGACAATAGTAGCCGGGCACCCATGTAGTTTATAAACATTGTCGAGAAAAACTTGTGCCACATCCCTTGTCGTGTACGGGTGGCTAAGGGTAATAAAGTGGCTATATTTCGTTAGTCGGTCAACCACTACAAAAATCGTGTCCTTCCATTTCGCCTTCGGTAGACCCCCAATAAAATCCATTGAGATGTCGGTAAAGATAGTGTCGGGAATGGGAAGTGGTTGCAAAAGACCCGGGGATGCAATGTTTTCATGTTTAGCTCGCATGCAAATATAACATTCTCGAATCACCCGTCGTACCACTTTGTTTATCCCTTTCCAATAGAACATTCCCTTGACCCGTTGAGCGGTTGCATGGATACCCGAATGCCCTCCCATCGGTGAGCCATGGCATAACTTCACAATATCGGTTCTTAGTTGTTCATCACCCCCTACTATTATTTTACTTCTTTTTTATAGCCACTTTCCATTCCAACCTAAATGAGGTGGGACCACTCCTTTTTCTCTAACCTGTGCAAGCACCACTTTAAGTATCACATCATTTTCTTGACTATCGACAATTTTTTTAGCAATAGTGGTTCCATAGTTGATATTGCCATAGTGAACAACGAACTCCATGAACCCGAGATAACGCATCCGCGGCTACATTCTCCTTCCTTTTTTTATAATCAATAGAATAGTTGTAGCCCATTAATTTGGCCAACCATTTATGTTGTAGCGGGGTTGTCACCTTCTGTGTTAACAGATATTTGAGGCTCTTTTGGTCGGTTCGAATAAGGAAATGACCGGTTATAAGATAATAATGCCATTGCTTCACTGCCATTAATATTGCCAAAAGCTCTTTTTCATAGACAGACATTGTTTGTTGTTTTGGTGACAACGCTTTACTAATGAATGATATTGGGTGCCGGTCTTGCATGAGTACCGCTCCCAACCCGCAAGCCGACGCATCCGTCTCAATTACAAATTGTTTAGAAAAATCGGGAAGGGCCAGTACCGGAGCCGCCGATAACGCTGCCTTTAGTTGTTGAAAGGCATTTTGTGCTTCATCTCCCCACGTGAAGGCGTCCTTTTTTAGTAAATCCGTGAGGGGCTTTGCAATGAGTCCAAATGACCGAATAAACCGTAGGTAACACCCAGCGAGTCCCAAGAACCCGCGTAATTGTTTGATGGTTTTAGGAATTGGCCAATGTTCAATAGCTTCCACCTTGGTAGGATCGGTTCTCACCCCCTCCCTTGAGATGATGTGTCCCAAATATTCCACAACCCGTCCACCAAACACACACTTCGACTCCTTAGCAAACAGATGGTTCTCCCTCATGAGGTTCAACACTTGTTTAAGGTGTCGCTTATGTTGTTCAATATCCGAACTATAAATTAATATGTCGTCAAAAAATACGAGGACGCCTTTTCTCAATAACGGACGGAACACATGATTCATCAAAGGTTGGAACGTAGCACGGGCATTAGTAAGACCGAAGGGCATGATGAGGAACTCGTAATCTCCTTCGTGCGTGCGGAATGCGGTCTTATGAACGTCGTTTGGATACATACGTACCTGATGATAACCGGAACGAAGGTCTAATTTTGAAAACACGGTGGCACCACCTAGCTCGTCCAATAACTCCTCAATTAATGGAATCGGGAATTTATTTTTTACCGTGGCTTCATTTAGTTTACGATAATCCATACACATTCGCCATTGACCATCTTTTTTCTTTACCAACACAACGGGAGCGGCGAAGTCGCTAATACTGTTGCGTATCACTCCTGAAGCGAGGAGTTCTTGGGTTGTTTTCTCAATCACGTCCTTTTGTACAGTGGGGTACCGGTATGGCCTTTGGCTAATTGGTGGGGTCCCTTCTTTGAGAACAATCTTGTGATCAAAACTTCGAGTTGGTGGTAAAAAGGTGGGAAGTTTAAACACATCTTGATACTCTTTCACTAATGTTTGCCATTCTGTTGGGTTAGCACTTGGAATAACCTTTGAGCCCATTAGATTACTAGTGGCCGACAAACTGAACAATTGAAATGATCCCACTTTATTTTGCTTTTGTAACATGTCTCCTAATTTTTCCATAGAACATACAACCACCTTATTATTCTCGACACCTTTGAGCACACATGCCTCACCGTCCACCTTAAATTGCATTGTCATCTTCTGGAAGTTCCATAGAATGTCGTTCAATGGTAGGGGCCATTGTACTCCGAGTATCATATCATAGTTTTCTAACGGAATGAGGAGAACATAGGTTGTAAACCACCATCCTTGCATCGTCCATTGAAATTCTTCACAAACTTGGTTGCAGTGTAGTGGTTCCCCATTGGCCACACCTACCTTCACCGAAGGTATATCCCGCACTGAACATTGTAACTTCCTCGCCAAATTAATATTAATGAAATTGTGGGTTGACCCGGAGTCAATGAGAATGTGTAGTTGTCGAGTCCCTATCGAGCCTTGAACCCGCATCGTGGAATAGGACGGTACCCCTGTTAAAGCATGAATCGAGATCTGATGTTCTTTTTCTTCCTCGTCTAACTCTTCTTCCTCAACAATAGTATCATCCTCATCATCCATTTCAATAATATATAACTGGTTCCAGTTCTGTGCACATTTATGACCAGGCACGAATTTTTCTGTGCACCAAAAACATTCACCCTTTGCCCGTTTCTGTTCCAACTCCTTACTAGTAAGGCGACGAGGACCATTCGCCGGCTTGGTCGTTGGAGCAGCCGACCGGTTGGGAGTGGGTAGAAGCGGCAGTTTGGCCGCATTCATGGGTGGTGTGATCCTCGGGTGGGAGTTAGCCTTTGACCCCCCCGTATCCACTCACCCGGATTTCAGTTTACCCTCCCAGTTATCGTTGTTTGAAGATTGTTGTTTTGCCAACCCATACGCTTCATGCAAAGTTCGTGGTTTAAACATCTTCACCGGCCCCCTGATATCCGGGTTGAGGGCCTTGAGATAGAGACTAATAGCTTGTGTTTCGGTGAGGTTTACCTTGTTCAACAGGGAGTCGAATGTGGTGTTGAGTTCATGGAGGGTGCCAGTTTGGTTGAGGGCAGCCAACTCTTCTAGTGGGTCTTCAAACATAGCATTAGAAAAACGGGCGGAGATAGATCTCACATAATCTTCCCACGGAACTTCGGAGATGGTAGCCCCACGTATTTTCATGTACGCCCTGTGCCATTGGAGTGCATCCCCTTCCAAGTGAACGACAGCACACCTGAGTTTTACGTCGTTCGGGGTCTCGTCCATTGCAAAAAAGTGTTCGCAACGGTAGATCCAACCTTACACGTCTTCACCCGAAAACTTAGGAAATTCAACCTTCCTGATTCGCAAGGGTCGGGTACCCTTCAAGTCGGCATCGCTGACAGGAAACGATGAACCCGAACTAAACACACCGCCGCCGGAGTGGACCGATTTATCCCGTACCGCCTTTAAGATCTCCTCTTGTTGTTTGGATGACTGTTCTTGTTGTTTCATTAGGGCAGATAAAGCTGTTTGGATTTCTGTGATTGCCTTATCGTGACTCTTGAGGGCGTTGTCGACGTCTTGATTGCGAGTATTCGTCATGATAGCGAGAGGTTCCGATAAGAGATCGGAACGGCTCTGATACCCTTGATAGGGTTAGGGAACAAATTAGAAGAAGCTAACGAGAGAAGGATATATTCTTAATTTTCTGGATGATCCCCAGATACATAATCTCATTCAATATATAAAGTCTCAAGTTACAAGACAGCCCTCACATAATAAATAAAGTACCATAATGACCCTAGACTCTCATGCAAACCAACTAACATCAATAAAACGTAAAAACACACACTAATTGGAAAAGACACGTAACAGGCTTGGGTCGGCCACACTTCCTAAAAGAATGGGAGTTGGTGATTAGCATCCTAAAAGATGTAAACGAAGCTCTCATGGCGAAATGGGTGTGGAGGTTTAGAGTAGAGAACCAAAGCCTATGAAGGAAATTTGTGGAGGCTTGTCAGTATAATAATAGAAGTTGGAATTCTTTGTCGATTAATAACTTCTTAACAGGATGTTGGAACAATATTGCAAAAATGAAAATGAAGGTAAATGTAAAATGCTTACAAAGTTTTATTAGAGGTTAGGTGGGGAACGGGAGTAATATCTGTTTCTGGATCAATATATGGACGGGCATTCAAGTGCTAACAGATAGATGGCCCATTCTTTTCAGTATAGAGACGGAAAAAACGAGTAAACTGTTAAGTGGCAGAGAGGATAACATCAGATCATGATAGGAACAGGTAGCAATGGATTAGGGACCTGGAAACGGAGTCCGAAATACGAGAATGGCAAGAGTGCCAAGTAATAATGGCAGAAGTATCTCTATCAAGTGAGAGAGACTTGTGGAAGTGGACAGGTGATGATTTGAGTATCTTTCCGGTAAAATCGGTCAAGAAAATGAAGGAAGACGATAGGGGTGATGGTATCTCGAATGTTTTTGAATGGTGTAGGTGGGTGCCCTTTAAATGCAACATCGTTGCGTGGAGGGTTAACCTCGATGGCTCGATAAATTAGCTACTAGGGTTAACTTAAGGGGGAGAACATGAATATACCATCGGTTTTGTGTGTGCGAGTATTATGAAGAACAAGAAGAAACTGCCGAGCATTTATTACAGCTTGCATATTCTCGAATCGAGTTTGGATGAGTTTTAGTGTAATATACCTCCGCTATACATCTTCACGGTGAAAGATCTTATGGAAGTGCACTGATTTTTACAAATGGGGAAGAAAGCAAAGAAGATTATACATGGACTTATTATAATCATGTGTTGGTGTGTTTGGAAAGGAAGAAACGAGATGGTTTTTCAAAATATAAAACAAAGTCCGCAAGATGTTTTGGGAGAAGTCAAATCTAGAAGCATTGTTTGGTTAAGTAATAAGTCTTCTTTTAAGTCTCTTCGTTTGGAGTAATGGTGTAAATCTTCTTTGTATATGTTGTAATTTTTTGCCTTTTACTCGTTTGGGTCAGGGGCGCGTTTGTATGTATTCGCATGGGCGAAGCTTTTAAGGGGCGGGAGGGGGCGACCGACCCCCCGAACTTTCCACTCAGTAGTGGAGAGTATGTAGTTTTCGTATAGAAATTTTTCGGTATTTACGTTTTCGATCCCCCAGTTGTATAGAAATTTTTATATCCGTTGACTTCCGCCCCCCGGGTCGAAAATCTCAAGCTTCGCCATTGTGTATTCGCCTCTTACCCGATTGGGTCAGTGGCGTGTTTAATAAAGTTTAATTTTCAAGGAAAAAAATTAAAAGGAAACATCATTTTTCTTTCTATGGATTTGGACTACCACTCTATAAAAACCAAACAGGTAATTAATGTTGGTTGAATATCCTACTGTGGAGCAGCAAATTTGGACCACAACTCTATAATAACCAAACAGGTAATCAATGTTGGTTGACAATCCTACGGTGACATGCTCAATATGCGCATAATTCAAAGGGTTCGATGATTTTAACCCCCAACACTAAAGTCTAAACCCCATTTAATCTTTTTTTTTATTTTGATATCAAAATAAACCTAACATCATTATAAATCAATTAAAGACGCATCACATTTAAAAACCCAAATAATGTGATCTTTCGAAAATAACCACACCAACTACAAATCATGTATCTCATCTATATTTATAACATGCATCCTCTTATGTCATGCTTATAAATTCACTAAAGTCCAATGTGATCATTCAAGCCACTATATCCCACCATTACACGTTCACTACTTCTCAAAACATACATACACACGGAGATGGCCAAATCGATTTTTTATTGGTTTCGGTTTGGTGGGCTATTGGTTTGGGAGTCGGTTTAGGTTCGGTTCAAACTAGTTTGGCCGGTTTGAGAGTCGGTTTTTACCCGGCTTTGGTTCGGTTTCAGTTTCGGTTACAAACCTCTAACTAAATAGCTAGATACTTTTATTCATATTTAAATTATTATTAAATGCTAGTAGAAGTAAACCTATGACTAAATAGCTTAAGACCACATGGTGTGGGTGTAAAAATTGGACGTGGAAGTCAGTCTATGCCAAGCTGACCATCCCGTGTCCGGCGTGGAGCACAGCATTGTGGTTGGGGCTTGAGGATCTCCACCGGCGTGGAGGGCAAATGTGTGGGTGAGGTGGCAGCATTTCTGATAGCGTGATGGTAACAAAAACTGGTGATCTATGTCAACCACGAAGAACACGATTGGAGACTCTCCAAAACGTAAATGTATTCAACCAAAGAAAAAAACCAAATCTGAGAATTACAAGGAATTGTTTTTAAACCCAACCAAAAGATAAAAAAAAGGAAACCAGATAACTTAAAATTTGAAACAAATATAATATAAAAATAAAAGATAGAAGGCGCCGGCTCAATGGGAGAGATCTTGGACCGACCCTCGAACTCGCGGAAGCCCGTCTAGCCACTTTCGGTTGGAATCGGTTTACGAACCCCGAAACTCGATGTCACCTGCTCGTTCCCCTCGCCATCATCCTCCCCGGGTTGAAAAGAACTCGTCCCCGAGTGATCATCATCATCTAAATCCCCCTCATACGGAGACAAGTCAGCGACGTTAAAAGTTGCAGATACCTTGTAGTGGCCCGGCAAGTCAATCTTATATGCGTTGTCATTAATACACTCGAGAACTCGAAACGGTCCGTCCGCCCGAGGATGTAACTTCCCAAATCGTCCCTGTGGAAAACGATCGCGTCGCAAATGGACCCAAACTAAATCTCCCGGGTGGAAGATTATTGCACGGCGATGTTTGTTAGCGGCCTCCTAATATTGCAAATTAATGAATTATGCTTAGCAATCTGAGCACGAACCTGTTGGTGAATGTCTTGAATTTGCGCCGCTCTAACTTCACCATCGGTACTAAGATGAGACATATCGGTAGGTGGCGCCAAATCAAGAGGAGTAAACGGATTGCGGCCGTAAACAATAAAAAATGGGCTTTTCCCGGTAGACTTATGACATGAACGATTATATGCAAACTCTGCCTGAGGCAAGACCAAGTCCCACTGTTTCGGCTTATCACCAACTAAAGTACGAAGTAAATTACCCAAACTTCGATTCGTTACCTCTGTTTGGCCGTCCGTCTATGGGTGATGAGAACTAGAAAACTGCAACTTTGAGCCCAACCTTTTCAACAACGTACGCCAAAAATGTCCAACAAACTTAACGTCACGATCCGAGGTGATCGTCTTGGGGACCCCATGTAAACAAACTATTTCAGCAAAATATAAATGAGCCACCTGTGATGCGTCGAACGTTTTGGCACAAGCCACAAAATGTGCCATTTTGGAGAAACGATCGACAACGACCATAATTGAATCTTTCTGTCGTTGCGTGTGTGGCAATCCAAGGACAAAGTCTAAACTGACGTCCTCCCAAGGTGCACGAGGAACCAGTAAGAGGGTATAGAGGCCTTGGTTGGTTTGTGTCGTCTTCGCAATGTGGCACACATGGCATCGGCGAAGTAAACGGACCACATCGGCTTCTAGTCGTGGCCAAAAAAATCGTTCTCGAACATGCGCAATAGTCTTGCCACGTCCAAAGTGTCCCGCGAGACCCCCCTTATGACACTCCAAAATGATATGTACCCGGAACGACGATTGCGGAACACACAAACGGCCACCCCGAAAAAGAAAACCGTCGTGTCTAGAAAAAACCCCATGCGGAACTCGCTGTGCGCATCCAAGGCTCCCCGAAGTCCGGGTCATCCTCGTAAAGCCGCTGCCAAGTAATAAACCCGGTAACCGAGAGAGCGAACGTAGTAAGCAAGGACGGGCGACGACTTAAAGCATCCGCGACAGTATTAGAAGACCCCGCTTTGTGTCGAATAGTGAAAGAGTACTCTTGCAAATTTTCGACCCACTTTGCATGACGTGGATTTAATTTAACTTGCCCTTGGATATATTTTAACGCTTGATGATCCGAAAAAAGAATGAAGTCATTAGGGAGCAAATAGTGGCGCCAATAGTCGAGACTACGAATGATGGCATAAAATTCTTTGTCATACGTGCTGTAGCGGCGACGAACGTCATTCAATTTCTCACTAGAAAATGCAACCGGGCGGCCACTTTGACTCAAAACGCCGCCAATACCAACGCCCGAGGCGTCACATTCAACCTGAAAAACATCATCAAAATTGTGAAGTGCCAGTATTGGAGCTTTGGTGACAAGGTCCTTCAAAACGTCAAAGGACTTTTGTGCTCCGGGTGTCCACACAAACTTAGAACTCTTCAACAACTCGGTCATTGGAGCAACGATGGTGCTAAAATTTCGGATGAAACGGCGGTAAAAAGAGGCTAACCCGTGAAAACTGCGAACATCATGTAACGTTTTTGGAGTTGGCCACGACGTAATTGCCGACAATTTGGTTTCATCCATATGAATACCTGACGTGATGCCGTGGTCACAATCAAATTTAATCCAATTACTACTAAATAGATAGTGGCAAGTGGGTATCGAACACAGGGAGTTTGTGGAATATGTGTTATTTCAAGGTTTATCTAAGTTAACTAAAATTAAACTAAATGCAAGTAAAGTAAATTTCAAGAGTTGATTTGATTGGACTGGTTTTAAAACTAAAATTACTATTATGATTGCAAAATAAAAGTGTTGGTTGTAAACGATTTAGAGATAAGTAACCATCTTTAGTTTCCGGTTTGCTTTGACATTTATGCTATCATTCCACTAGAAAGAACTACATAGACATAGTTCATGTGTGATTAATTGCAGTGATGAAAGGGAACTAAGTACTCAGATTCCTAGAACGTGAGGTTGTTACCCGATAATCAATCAACCCTTACCCAAGCCTAACTATACCCATGATATCTCGATTGCCAACGGCACCAAGAACGTATGGTTTCTAATTAGTTGAACATAAGAATCAACAATTTACTAACAATCAATCACACACCATAACAAGCAATTCAATAAAGATAAAGATTGTTATTCTAGAAATAAGGAATTAAACATAAAGTCTCATGCAAACCTTCAACCAAAGATAGTCACAAAGTATTTAGCCACTCATGGCTTGAAACATCATCATCCAACAAGTCTTAATCTTCAAACCAATGAAAAACATGAACCAAAAGATTAAAGATAGTCTTCAAGCTCCAAAAGTGCACCAAAAATCGTCTCCCAAGTGTGTGTAACCGATTAGGAATGATAAGTACTCAAAAGACATCATAAAATACCAATAAATGGGGCAGTTACAACTTTTACGCAGGTCAAAGCCGTAACCTACGGCTCCTGCCGTAGGCTACGGGGTCAATAAAACTCTTACGGTGAGCCAGAACTGAGCTACGGTGGACCAAAAGACCCAGTGAGGGCCGTAACCTACGGCAAGAGCCGTAGGCTACGGCGGCGCCAGGTTTTGTTTTCTTGTTTTCTTCATAACTTTCTCGTTTCAACTCCGTTTTCTTTGCCGTTTTCGCCCACGTTCTCGTAATTTCATCCTCTATCATGTGCTATTCTTAGTTCTTCAATTCCAAAATTTATTTTTTCATTGATGCTCCAAATTCCTTCCCTTTAAAGCTCCATTTGCACCTGCACGTCCAAACAACTAGTAGTTACCAAGTTCAAACAATTAAATGTGTAAAGCATGGGATTTTAATCTTTTTAAGGCACTTAAGGGTTGTCCTACGGACCACCCGTCAATACCTGCGCCCGACACCAAATGTCCTAAAAATACGACCTCCTGTGTAAGATAATGACATTTTTTTCCGTTAGCAAATAAACGTTGCTCCCGTAAAATAGTGAAAACGGCCCACAGATGTTGCAAGTGTGCCTCCAATGTTTTACTAAAAATAAGAATATCTTCGAAATAAATGACGACACAAAGACCAATAAGCCCACGGAAAACATGATTCATAAGGCGCATAAAAGTGCTCGGCGCGTTTGACAAACCGAATGGCATAACCATCCATTCGTATAACCCATCCCGCGTTTTAAAAGCGGTCTTCCACTCATCCCCTTTTCGCATTTGAATCTGATGATAACCGCTTCGAAGATCAATTTTCGAAAAAATGCTAGACCCGTGCAATTGATCCAATAAATCTTCAAAACGAGGGATCGGGAAGCGGTATTTGACCATTATTTTGTTGACGGCCCTACTATCAATGCACATGCGATAGGCGCCTCCAGGTTTAGGGACGAGTAAAGCTGGTACGGCGCACGGACTCTTGCTTTCCCGTATAAAGGCTTTTTCCAACAACTCGGTAACTTGGAGTTGTAATTCGGTATACTCCTTTGGGTTCATTCGATACGCTGGTTTGTTCGGAATGGAAGCACCCGGTTGGAAGTCGATACAATGCTGAATTTCCCGCTCTAACGGAAGGCCCGGTGGGATTTCCTCTGGAAAAAGATCTCAAAACTCATGTAGAAGGGGTTGTACGGCCGCGGGTGGTGTTGGGGCGGGTTGGTTCTCTTCGACCACTAGAAGGGCGTAAATCCACGGTGGTTCCGGCTTTAACGCACAACCCAAAAATTCCGAACGAGAGAGAATATAGGCTTCTGTTTGTGAGGCTTTTGGGTTAAAAGGCGCCAAAGTAATATTCAAGCCGTCCTTTCGAAAACTGTAAGTGTTGCGATAGCCGTCGTGTTTGACGCGACGGTCATACAACCACGGGCAGCCCAGAAGTATATGACAAGCGTCCATCGGAATTACCTCACACAAAAGCGCGTCCGTGTACTTGTTACCAATGGAAAAAGAAACCAAGCACTGTTGCGTGACTTTAATTGTATTCCCCTTTTTTAACCAAGACAACTGATACGGGTGCGGGTGAGTTTGGACTGTTAAACCCAACTTTTCGACGGCCGTTGTCGCTATCATGTTATCGCAACTGCCACCATCTACAACAATATCACAAACCTTTCCCTTAATAGTGCATTTTGTGCGAAATATGTTATTACGCAGCCATGATGTATCGTCCCCATCCGAAGCAACGGACGCATTCATAACACATTGAGAAATTAAGGCTTTGCCCCGATCGGGGTAAATAACTTCCGCATCTTTAAAATCATCATCCTCAGTTGGTTCGTCATCAAAAATTGGTAAAGAATCATCAAGCAAAGCTACTGTTTGAGTGTTGGGACAGTTAAGTTGCCGATGACCCAACCCTTGACATTTAAAACACCGTGTCGCCCCCGTAGTCGGGTTTGAGGCCGGTGGTTTTTGGGCTGGAGCAGAAGAGGTCGGTTGGGTCGAAGTGGTCGGCGGCGGTGTTGGAACAATAGGGCCTCGGCTTTGATTGGGCTGAGGAGTGGAATACCGAGATTGGGCCGCCGATTGTTTTTCCACCTTACTAGCAAGCTTGCAAACATCATCAAAACAATAATACGGGTGTAACTGTATTACCTCAGAAATATCAGTGCGTAAAGATCCCAAAAATCGGGCAATAACTTGTTCCTCATCCTCGTCCGCACCGCAACGCATTCGTAGGCGTTCAAATTCCAAAATAAAATCAGAAACAGACAAAGAACCTTGTTTGCGGCCATGATACTCCAAGAAAGCGTCTTGGCGATGATTTACCGGAAGGAACTTTTTGTGTAGTAACCGCTTCATTTTCTCCCAAGATTCCACCCAGCTTTTACCCTCCTGTAGACGTTTTCTTTTCAGGTGCTCCCACCACAAAGAAGCGTGTTTCTTTAATTTCATGGCGACTAGCTTCACCTTCAAATGATCAGGAACCTCGCGGAGGTTAAAAACCCGCTCTCAACGGTATGGATCCAATCCAGAAAATCGTCCGGTGCCACACCTCCTTCAAAATCAGGAATATCAAAGCGAAACCCGAGGGATCGCAGTGGGTCTGCCAACGGCGGTGGAGGCTGTGGAGCCCTAGGTGGTCGGCCGAAAGGGTTGCCTTCAAAACCGTCTCCAAAATCATAAGCCTCGGATTCAGTTTGTTCCGAGTCAAGTTCCGGTGGGCGGCGATCAACATCAGGCAGTAACCCGGCGGCCAAAAGTTGTTGTCGCAACACTTCAATGTCGTTGTCTCTCGGATCACGGCCATACTCACCGTTGCCTCCTCGGTCGGCGAATCGACGATGATGTCGGTAATGATCCGTCATGGCTCTGATGCCACTTGATAGCTTGATGGTAACAAAAACTGGTGATCTATGTCAACCACGAAGAACACGATTGGAGACTCTCCAAAACGTAAATGTATTCAACCAAAGAAAAAAACCAAATATGAGAATTACAAGGAATTGTTTTTAAACCCAACCAAAAGATAAAAAAAAGGAAACCAGATAACTTAAAATTTGAAACAAATATAATATAAAAATAAAAGATAAAAGGCGCCGGCTCAATAGGAGAGATCTTGGACCGACCCTCGAACTCGCGGGAACCCGTCTAGCCACTTTCTGTTGGAGTCGGTTTACGAACCCCGAAACCCGATGTCACCTGCTCGTTCCCCTCGCCGTCAGTTTCATTGGTGAGTGGATTTTGGGTTGGTTTCGATTGGTTAATGTTGACGTGGCTACCACTTTTCGCATAACGCCCCATTTTTATTCCCCTTCACAACGAATGGTCTAAAAGTACAGAAAAGGCATGACTTTTTAATTTTTTTCATGGTCGGTTACCCTGGATTCAAACTCGAGAACCGGCCCGAACCCGAAATATCTCTATAATAGGAACTGAAGAACAACCGAATTACAGGATATCAGTTCGATTTCGGGTAAATTCGGTCTCAGTTTTCGGGTATTTTCGAGTAGACCAGATTTATGCTCACCCCTAAGAGGGCTTCTTCAGTTTAGTGGCCTGTTAACAAAATTCGAAGGTGCCCAATTAATTTCTGTTTGAATTCTATAGAAAATTACATTATGGAGGCGGGGCACCTTACGGGTAGAGGCTTGAGGTTTCCAACCCTTGCTAGAACCACCTCCTAGGGTAGGTTATGCGGGTTAGTTCCATGGGTACATCAAGCCCCACGGGTTTGGAGAATAGGGGTTTGAGGGTGGGGTCCATCTCTTGAATTGTGTGTGTGATTGGCGGGTGGGGTAAAATGGTAGGGTCTATGGTTCAAAAGTACTTTGTAGTGTAAGGGTAAGCGTCACTAGTGTTTTATAGTGCAAGGGTACTTAGTAGGTTGCTTATGTGGATTGCCCTTGCACCTAGTCCCCAAGTCAATTCGCCCCAGATTGTAAGCCTTCCCAAAGGCTAGAGCGAGTTCTCACAACTTAACTTGTTATTCCCAAAAATCCAAACCCATGCCCAACAATATTCATAATCACATAACACATGTTCATTTACGGATTTGCGCACTTTAAAACATTATTATCTTGATCGTGTTCCAGTCCAGAAACGTTAAAAATGACGTTTTTGGGGGTAGGGTCCATATCTTGAATTGTGTGTGTGATTGGCGGGTGGGATAAATGGCAGGGTCCATGGTTCAAATGTACTTTGTAGTGTAAGGGTAAGCGTCACTAGTGTTTTATAGTGCAAGGGTACTTAGTAGGTTGCTTCTGTGGATTGCCCTTGCACCGAGTAGTCCCCAAGTCAATTCGCCCCGGATTGTAAGCCTTCCCAAAGGCTAGAGCGAGTTCTCACAACTTAACTTGTTATTCCCAAAAATCCAAACCCATGCCCAACAATATTCATAATCACATAACACATGTTCATTTGCGGATTTGCGCGCTTTAAAACATTATTATCTTGATCGTGTTCCAGTCCAAAAACGTAAAAAATGACGTTTTTGGGGGTAGGGTCCATCTCTTGAATTGTGTGTGTGATTGGCGGGTGGGGTAAAATGGTAGGGTCCATGGTTCAAAGTTACTTTGTAGTGTAAGGGTAAGCGTCACTAGTGTTTTATAGTGCAAGGGTACTTAGTGGGTTGCTTCTGTGGATTCCCTTGCACCGAGTAGTCCCCAAGTCAATTCACCCTGGATTGTAAGCCTTCCCAAAGGCTAGAGCGAGTTCTCACAACTTAACTTGTTATTCCCAAAAATCCAAACCCAAGCCCAATAATATTCACAATCACATAACACACGTTCATTTGTGGATTTGCGTGCTTTAAAACATTATTATCTTGCTCATGTTTCAGTCCAAAAACGTTAAAAATGGCGTGTATATATAGAACTCATCTTAAACATATGCTATTATTTGCTTGCATTAAGACCACTCGTCGGACTAGGACCACTCAAACCGATGCTTCTCTGTGATAGATCCACTGTCCCGATCATCTACCACCACCCAAACAAATGTATAAATGAAGTTTACATTTATTCATTTTTTATTTCACAAATTGATTTTTATGAACATAAATTTATTTGAAAATACATAATTATTAAAATATTTTTTTGTATTATTATCTTAAAATCCAACTTGAAAGCTATTGTACGTCTTTGATGTTTCCAAACAATGCAATATCCGATTTACAAATATTCCACTAACATTAATATTTATATTAAAAAAATCATACAAACTAAATAAGATTATGTAAATCATAATATCAATCTATAAATAGTAAAAACCGTAACCAGCTAACAAATGAACCTTACCACTGCCCAAACAAATGCATCAATGAAGCTTACCAAAATATTCAACCTTATTGGACTTATTATTTTCTGAATCGATGCCCATTCTCATTGATAATGGCAAATATATAATACAGGATATAAATAATAAAAAAATCATACAAACTAAATAAGATTATGTAAATCATAATATCAATCTAAAACAACAAATAAAATTATTAATATATTAAAAAACAAAGCTTTTGAATAGTAACTCAAGCCTTCCTTTTCCTGCGTTTGTTAGTGTTTAAATATAATTGATTTTGAGCTTGTAATATGCTATAGGAGTTGGTAAATTGGTTGCTTGTCTCAAAGTTTATTCATTTGGCAGGGGTTCGATTCCTAGGTAAGACTTTTTTTTTACTTTCTCTCCCATTTTGATTTCATCCATCCCAAACCAGTTATCCTACCTCAACCCTCTGCCGATCCCTCCCACGCATCCATCCTCTTTCCACCGCCGCCGCCGCCTTGAATAGGTGGATGCCAACATAAAACCCTCAAACTAACGCTCCCTGATCTTTACACCCCACACATATGGAGAGAGGAGACCTGCTGAATCGATGATGGTTCCCGCGTCGTGACGGCGGTGGTCAATAGAAACCCTAGCCGTTCAACCCATTTCAAGAAACAAATCGTGAGAGAAAAACAGGAGCCGGAGAATCAAGAGAGATGGAGATGATTGTTGGCGACGGTAGACGCGGCGGAGGCCATTCTGTGCTCCGACGATTGGTAACTACGGCGGTAGCATGTTTTCGGCGGCGGCTAAGGTTTAATTCCGACCACGGTAAGTTTTTCGTTCCGATTGGGTTTAACCTGCTTTTCAGTTCTTTTTTTCCCTCCTCTCAGGCTTTTCTTCTTCGTAACCTTCTTATTTCTCTCCACAGCCTCACCGTCGTTCAGTATTCTCGATCATCATCTTCAAAGGGTCACTGCCCACCAACATCAAATGATTCAACAAAGAAGAGAGAAAACTAATTGATTCAAGACGACGACGATGGGTCGCGTTGACGCCGGACCTCGGTCGTGCTTCTTGGTTCCCATACGACGGTGTCCGGGTAATGTTATTTAGTATATTATATTTGTAATCAGAATTGTTTATTTGTTATGGGCCTAATTTTTTCTAAGTTTTCGATTTACGGTTTCCCCTAATCTTTTTTCGATTAGTGTTACTGTTTGAATATAAGCTACTGATTAGTTTATGCGATAAAAACATTGCACTCCAGGTGTTTGTAGAAATCCATGACTGAGAAAATTAACTATTGTACGTGCAAAAGAAGTTGAAAAAGAAGAATAATTTGTTTCTTGAGGTGAAACTCCAGTGTTGCTTGATTGAAATGTATGTTTTTATTTCTATATATAAGGCTATTAAATCAGTTTGAGTAATGCTATCTTTACTTGCAAATGTGTCCATAGTTCATCTTTCCAAACAGGTCAAATAGGGCAAAATTTGCTCAAAAGTTTTCCTGATTTTCATTTTTAATGTGTCAGTTTTAGTAGTGTTCTGATTGCGTTGATTTTGGCAATGTACTTGCTTCTTATCATCTTTATGAATTTTATTAGGTTTTTGGGTTTTGATGTTTCTTTCGCTAAACGCAGATTCCCGTACTTTTATGGAGCGTAATTTGTCTCGATCGGACTTATCATTAGACTGATTATTTCCTTCTTTTCGGATCTGGCCCGGTATTTGGCTTTCTCTTATATGCAACGACTTTAGTTTCGGATGGCTTATTGGGTTTTGCAATTTTGTCATTGGCTTTGGTGTTTTGTACTTTGAGTGTTGTGATTTTGGGGGTTCTGATGTAAGGCGTTTCTTTTTTTTTGTTTATTGTTTGTGTTTATTTTTGCTAGATACATTCATGCGATCTGGTGAAGTTTGTGAAGTTAGTGAGAACGAGTTCACTTTATCATGAGCTCAGTTCTACATTGAGGTTTGTAAAGTTCTTTTGTATGCAACTCAAAAAAAAAAATGCCATGACTTCGTATTAACATTATGTGATTGGATTGCATTGGCTTTTAGTTTGTCATTACAACAAAGGAAACTGTCCATTTTCTTCTTCTGTTATGGTTATTATGTCCCACAATATACTTTATTTGTTATATTTTGAAGTATTGTTTATAAAGCCATTCTTTAAATTAGCTTAGCAATTGAATAGGTAGTTTGATTTTTGGTATTAAATTGAGCTTACAGCTCTAGAACTGGATATCTTGCACACATGTAGATTTTTTAAGTTACTAAGCAGCCTGTTAACAAGTCAGTTGCTTCTCAAATCATTATGTAGGGCCTTTTTTTAAACAATATGTAGTTAGATTGATAAGATAATTTCTTTTAAGTGGGACGATTAAGACGTAAGCAGTCAAATACAATACACCTGACTTTTGATTTTTTTTACCCATTGACCCGCTTCATTTCAGCAGTTTCTCTACTTCAAATGATATACATTTTTAATACACATAGTATTATTCTAAGTTCATCGCAAATTATATAAAACTATTAACTTTTTGGTTGACCTTATACTGTGCAGACTAAGAATCAAGTGAGAAGATGAACTCCCCTGCTGCTCCAGAATCCAGGCAAGATTGATGCCAAACGCACTCACTGGCACCGACCTCTTGGCCCAGCATACATAAGAGTGGTCCACTTTTTAAGTCACAAGGCTATTTGATTTTGGTTTCATGTAGGTCAACAACTGTTCTATATTGGTTTATTATGTTTTTGATTGCTTTGATCTATTTGAATTCGTTTGGTTAATGCTCATAGCTGTTCTGTATTGGTTTAACCCAAGCATAACGCACGAGTAGGGTGAGGAATCCCGGCGCAACGCGCCGGTTTCGAAACCACTAGTTAATGTTAATAAATTTCCTATAAATAGTAAAAACCGTAACCAGCTAACAAATGAACCTTACCACCGCCCAAACAAATGCATCAATGAAGCTTACCAAAATATTCAACCTTATTGGACTTATTATTTTCTGAATCGATGTCCATTCTCATTGATAATGGCAAATATATAATACGTAGGACAACCGTTCACAAAATAAATAGAATAACAATTTTATTTATCAATATTCTGAAAACAATACATAAAGAAAAATTAAACCAAACTGGAAGGAAATACAATACGATAAATTTAAACTAAACTTAGAACATATTACAAAAGAAAATAAGGAAAAACATAAAACGATGGTGACTGAGGCACGCGAAGATCACGCTTCCCTTAAAACAGATTTCGGGCTACCCAGGTGAACCCGTCTGTTTCCCAGGGTACAACAGCCTAAGCAGGTCGTACTGCCGGGATTAGCCTAGCACCTGAAACAATACCTGAAACAAGAGTACGTAGAGATCCAAAATTCGGAAATTCGTTAGAAGCTGTGTTTGTTGTATGAACCATACGAGTTTCAGTCTCTCGTGTGTTTAAAACAAAGCACCAAGCTTTGTATATAACAACCGACTAGAATTCGAAATGATTAGTCTCTATTGAATACAAAATTCAATAAGAATAAATTCTGAGACTTAACCATTTTCCAGTTAGGAACATGAACAGTCTCTATTGAATACAAAATTCAATAAGAATAAATTCTGAGACTTAACCGTTTTTCAGTTAGGAACTTGAACAGTCTCTAGTTGACCACGAGCCAAGACACGTCTAAAAAATACTAAAGGCGGCTCGCGGCGATGCGAGCGTGCGAAGTGCGCCATCAAAGCGCCACATTGCGCCCATCGCCCTCGTCCGGTCCTGGTCCTGTGTTCCAACACACAAACTTAACGCACAAGATCTCTCATTCATCTTGGCTTAATTATTAAATAATCATTATAGTAATTGATAATATAATATTATTTTTAAAATTTCCAACACTAAATAAGATTATGTAAATCATAATATCAATCTAAAACAACAAATAAAATTAATGTTAATAAATTTCCTACAAATAGTAAAAACCGTAACCAGCTAACAAATGAACCTTACCACCGCCCAAACAAATGCATCAATGAAGCTTACCAAAATATTCAACCTTATTGGACTTATTATTTTCTGAATCGATGTCCATTCTCATTGATAATGGCAAATATATAATACAGGATATAAAGTTGAGTATGGAAACTAAATCACCTAATCAAAAGGCTATATCTGTACATAAATACATATACAAAATATTTACTAACAAACCCCCGCAGTTTGAGTCGTAGCCGGATGAAGGCACAAACTGGATCTGAAACGTGTAAACAGCTGCTTTGACAGGCCTTTTGTGAAAATGTCAGAGTACTGATAATCAGCAGGAACGTGAAGGACGCGGACTTCACCGATACGAACCTTATCACGGACAAAATGGATGTCAAGTTCAATGTGTTTAGTGCGTTGATGTTGAACATGATTCTGTGTGAGATAAACAGCAGAGATGTTGTCGCAGTAAACTACAGTGGCTTGCTTGACTTGTAAACCGAGTTCAAGTAAAA
Source organism: Helianthus tuberosus (assembly GCA_030545235.1). Lineage (NCBI taxonomy): Eukaryota > Viridiplantae > Streptophyta > Magnoliopsida > Asterales > Asteraceae > Helianthus > Helianthus tuberosus. Next base: position 120,449,391 of record CM060429.1, read on the forward strand.
GGTTGCGAATCCAACTAGCTTCAGCAACCGCATTCGCGACGCCACGATATTCAGCTTCAGCACTTGAATGAGCGATTGTTTGCTGACGCTTTGAGCTCCACGAGACAAGATTGTCCCCCAAGTATATACAGTAACCAGAAGTGGAGCGGCTCGAATCTGGGCACCCGCCTCAATCCGCATCGGAGTAAGCGGTTAGTAAAAGAGATCGAGACGGGTTGATGTGCAGGCCGTAATCAAGCATCCCTTTGATGTAACGAAGAATGCGCTTGAGGAACTGAAAATGAGGTTCCCGTGGATCATGCATAAAGAGGAAAACATGTTGGACCGCGTACGAGATATCCGGACGGGTAATTTTCAAATACTGTAATGCGCCAGCGAGACTGCGGTAGAGAGTGCCATCTACAACTGGAGAACCAGAGGAGGCGCTGAGTTTGGAGCCGACCTCAACAGGTGTAGTGCAAGGTTTGCAATTCACCATGTTTGCCCTGTGTAAGATGTCATTCGCATAAGTAGACTACGAGTGAATGAGACCCCCGTTCTTGTGTACGACCTTGATACCGAGGAAGTGATGAAGCCCCCCAAGGTCGGTCATAGCAAATTCCGCCTTGAGGGTAGTAATAATATTCTGAAGCAAAGTGGAATCAGAGGCCGTAAGAATAATGTCGTCAACATATAGCAAAAGATAAGCCTTTTGACCCCCTTTGTTAAACACAAAAAGAGAAGTGTCGCACACGCTGCTTTTGAAACCGCACTTAATAATAAAGTTTGCAAACCGTTGATACCACGCCCGTGGCACCTGTTTCAGACCATATAGTGTCTTCTTCAACCTGCACACAAAACCTGGATTATTCTGATCAACAAAGCCCGGGGCTGATGCATGTAAACAGTTTCATTTAGATGACCATGAAGGAAGGCGTTTTTCACGTCAAGCTGGTGAACGGGCCAGGATCTAGAGACGGCGAGACTTAACACAGTCCGAATGGTGGTCGGTTTGACCACTGGGCTAAAGGTCTCGTCACAGTCAATACCAACCGTTTGGCTTTTACCATTCACAACAAGTCGGGCCTTATAGCGTTCCAACAGACCAGATGCTAAACATTTGTGTTTGTAGAGCCACATGCACCGAATTATGGGCGCAGAGGTAGGTCTCGGCACTAAGTCCCACGTTTGATTCTCCAATAAAGCTTTGTATTCGGTGGCCATGGCCGCGTTCCAGTTTGGATCCTTAAGGGCATGTAGGTGAGTTTTTGGTAACGGGGAAATGGACGGGGTGACGGTCGACAGGTTGAGAGGGATACGAGGCTTGACAATGCCGGCACGGCTGCGTGTCGTCATGGGATGGGTCGGGTGATTATTGGGTGCCGGGTCGGTGGTTTGGGCTGGTGTGGAGGAGACGGGTTGGGTCGGAGATTCGGGCGATGTTGGGAATGGGCCGAATTGGGGAGGAATTGGTAGGTCGGATGCTGCCGGTTGGGTAACGGGCTGCTGGGAGTTGGGCTCGGGTGTGGGATGGGATGGAGATGGGCCGAAGCTTGGTGGGCCGGGAGGAAGGGGTCCAAAACCGGGAGGGAAGAATGGGTAAATAGGGGGCTGGTCATCGCAGAAGGATGGAGACGGTTTGGGCTCAGGGGAATCGGAAAGAGGAAACATGGTTTCGGAAAAGGTCGCGTGTCTAGAGAAAATGGTTTTGCCGGTAGAGAGTTCGAGACACCGGTAACCACGATAATTAGCAGGATAGCCCAAAAAGACACACAAAGAGGATTTGGGGTGTAGTTTGTGAGGACGAGTGGCGGACTCATTGGGATAGCATGCGCTGCCAAAGACACGAAGGTGTTCATATGAGGGATGTCGACGGTAGAGGGCCGCACATGGAGTGAGGTTATGTAAGGTTTTGGTGGGTAGGATATTGTGAAGATAGCAAGTGGTGTGGATGGCCTCGACCCAAAATTTTGAAGGCAGTGAGGCATGAACAAGAAGGGAGAGCATGATGTCGTTGAGACGGCGAATCATACGCTTCGACTTCCCATTTTGTTGGGACGTGTGAGGACACGAAAAACGAAATTGTATGCCGTGAGTATTAGCGAACTCAAGGAATTTGTGGTTATTAAACTCCCCCCCCCCCCCATATCACACTGAAACTGTTGGATTTTTAGTTTAAATTGAGTTTGTACAAACGCATAAAAGTTAGAAAATTTGGTAAACACTTCCGATTTGTATTTCAATGGATACACCCAAGCGTATTGAGTGAAATCATCGATAAGCACCATATAGTACTTGTCACCTGCGGTACAAGCAACCGGTGAAGTCCATAAGTCACAATGAACAATAGAAAAAGGCATAGATGTACTAGTGATAGAATCAACAAAAGGAATTCTTCTATTTTTAGCTAACTGGCACGCATGACAAACAAAAGAAACATCAAGTTTATTACAAGGTAAAAACTTATGAGAACTAAGAAAATCCATAACATGACGACCCAGGTGGCCGAGACGGTCATGCCAAGACTGAGGGGAAGAGACGGAGACCAAAGCAGTTGCCAGCGAATTCTTGGTGAAGGAATAGAGACCACTCGAGCTATTGTGGCGGCTCAGGGGCGTGCCATCCTTGTAATCCTTCACAGAAAAACCAAAGGGGTCAAATTCAACTGAAACGCAATTGTCAATGGTAAATTGTCTAACCGAAATAAGGTTTTTAATAAAGTGAGGGTTGTAAATGACATTTTTCAAATGGAAGGTTTTATTTGGAGTGTGAAGGGTAGTGTCACCGGATCCAAGAACTGGTAAGCGGTTCCCATTACCAACCAATACGGACTTTATGTGAGAAAACGGAGACATAGTAGAGATCATACCTTGGTCAAGAGTGACATGAGATATGGCGTCCGTATCCATGTCCCAATTCTCATCCTCTGGGTCAAGAGACACCGCCTGGAAAGCCTGTGCAATTTGAGTAGGGTCTAAGGCATCAAAGTCAGTGAAATGTGCCTGTGCTTTCGAACCCTGTGATGGTGCCGGTGGTGTTTGGGTCTGAGTCGGGTGCTGCTGAGTCGGGGCAGGGACTGTTGGACCGAAGGGAGCCCAAGGTTGGTTCCAGGCAGAGGTGGTTGGGTAAGGACAAGGGGGTGGTGTCCAGTAGGGTGGAGTAGGCCAGTAGGGGTAGGGCGATGGTGGAGTGGGGTAGGAGGAGTAGCGGTTGTAGGTGGTCGGGTTTGGGTGGGTGTTGTGGGGAGGGTTCCGAGGGCCAGAACCACGGCCGCGTCCCCTGTTCCGAGACGTATTGGGCCGGCCTCTAGAGTCCCGAGAACCATCCCTGGTTGGGTCACGAGGTGGGGGTGCAGGGGCGGAAGCGGGTGGTGGTGTGGGTGTTATCTGGCCAGCGGCAACCACAGGGGAACCATCCATTAATTCATGAGCAGCACGACGACGTTGATCGTTCAACAGCATCTCGCACGCCTCTGGCCAAGGGGGCAGTGATTGGTTAACCAGAGAGCCCATGGTATCGAATTCAGCGAGAAGTCCACGGACCATCTGAAGAACCAACCATTTGTCATCAATAGGCGTGTCGAGCAGATCGTTCAACTGATCAGCTAATTCCCGTAGTTTCTGAAAATAGGGTTCCAAGGACGGGTGATTTTTGAGTGCCATATTGGCAAACTCATGTTCTAGGGCGGCAATTCGAGTGCCTTTATTGTTATGAAACTGGTTCTGGATACGAATCCAAGCTTGATGAGCAGTGGAGTCGTCGGTAAGCACCTGTTTAAGCAAGTCATCAGACAAGGTACTGTAAATCCACTGGAGGACGATTGAATCAATCTCCAACCAGGAATCATAGGTGGGATCGGTTTTTGCGGGTGGCGGCGTACCGTCAATATGAGCAAGAACCTGATAGCCGCGAGCATGTAAAGTAAATAAGCGAACCCATGAAGTATACGAAACCTTCACGCCATCAAGAACGCGAACCTTCTGCTGGATATTGGTGACTGCATAAACATGGTGGAGTTGGGTTTGGGATGATTTCGGTGGTGGTGGGTTGGCGTCGGTGGTGGTGATGGGTGCATCAGGGCTGGTCATGATGTGGCTGGGTTGGGAGACTGTCTGGCAGAAAACACCAAGACAGGAAACAAAAAGAAACGAGAGCTGCAAGTATCCGGCCGAAGTCGGAGATGCAGAGGAGGACGATCGAGGTCGATTGTGTGGTGGCGGCTAGGGTTCAGAGCAAATTTTGCTCTGATACCATATTATTTTCTGAATCGATGCCCATTCTCATTGATAATGGCAAATATATAATACAAGATATAAAGTTGAGTATGGAAACTAAATCACCTAATCAAAAAGCTATATATGTACATAAATACATATACAATATATTTACTAACAGGACTATGTTCACAACAGGGTGTAGAGTGTAGTGATAAGAGAGTTATATAACCCTTTCAACTATACATACATATGTATGTATATATATGTACGTGAGTTGGGAAGAATGGTCACGCCGCGAAGATGATAACGGAAGAAAGGATTTTAACCCCCATAGCGTCCCCTGTAATGGTGTTGGGCGGCGCTATAGGACGCCATAGCCTCTCAGCCTGTGATATACCGCCCCACTACACAAGGGCTTTTTATTAAAATTTTGGTAGATACTATATAAATAATCAGTGCCATCTGTCTTATATTGATTTTAACGGACATAAGTTTCTGTAAATATACATCTTTATTAACAATAAATTATTATTCTTCTAAAACCCAACTAGAAAGTTATTGTCTTTGATTCTTCCAGACAACACAATCTGGGATTTACAAATATTACAATAACATCAAAATTTTATAAAAAAATACAAAACTAAATAAGATAGTTTAAACCATAAAATCATGCGTAGTGACTACTGACTAGTGAATCGTGAAAGCTCAATTTCAGGTCTGGCCTGATCACATGGGCTACACTGCCTCCTTCATATGAAAGGGGCCTTTAGGTCGGAACCTGTGGTGTGAATCACGCGAGTTGGTTGTTGAATTCCATAAAAATCTAGCTGGTTACCCTTTGTTTATTCAATTTTTTTACCTTTTAACTACTATGTAACCAATTGGGTAATTAATGAAAGGTAAACTACTATACCATTTTGAGAGTAATTTCATTCATGTTGATATGGACGTCACACACTCATGGTTAATATATTCACCTACGACAATTAATACTAGAAAAAAGTAACATTAATTTCAAGAAACTTTTCTATAAAACTGTAATTCAATTTTCTTGAACGTCACACACTCATGGTTAATATATTCACCTACGACAATTAATACTAGAAAAAAGTAACATTAATTTCAAGAAACTTTTCTATAAAACTGTAATTCAATTTTCTTGAACGGCAAATTTCTTTTATTCTTTATCTGTGGCACTTGAAACCAAGACCTCTCCTCTCTCCCAAAGTGTTTAAAGGTTTTGCCTTTGCCAATGGACAACCACCCTATTGGTAAAAGCCGTAATTCATATAAAAAGAAACAACATGTTGTTTTGGGTTAGGCTATACGGTATGGGGGACGTCCTCGGTTCGTCCTGGTCCGGCGCCGGAGCGCACACCGTGCCGCTCCCCTCCGTCCTCGTCCTCACCGTCGAGGTTTGGACGTTGGCGACGATGCAAATGAAGACAAAAATGGTGAGTTGTCCCTAGTGGCGCAGCTACGAAGGGGCCGGAGGGGGCGTCCGACCCCCAGAACTTTTCGCTCAGTAGTGTTATGTATGTACATTTCGTATAGAATTTTTTAGGTATATACGTTTTCGACCCCCCGGTTTTATAAAAAAATATTTTTTTTAGTTATATACTTTTAGGTCCGGTGGCTTCCGACCCCCCGATGGAAATTTTCAAGCTTCGCCACTGGTTGTCCCATGCCTATTGACTTTTAAAAAAAAAATTAAAATAGTGGGGTAGGATCATCCTCCCATTTCCATTGTTTTTGTGAGATGGACCATCCTCCCAAGGACTATGATGTGTCGCCTATGTGGCGAATCATCCTTCAAGGGAGGACCATCACCATACTAGGTAGCCTTAGACAACTCTTTAAATCTCTAACAACCAAGTAATCACTTTTGGTTGACATCAACTCCCAATTCCAGCACCAATCAATGGGTCGATGATTTCAATATAAATGCACCATAAAAGCACACTCGTATGGTTGGCCTATTAATACCCACCATCAAACCCACAAGTCTTCAACACCACCACAAAATGACCACCTCACCGGAATCCGAGCATCCGATCAAGGCTTATGGTTATGCTGCTCGTGACACTTCTGGATTACTTTCCCCTCTCACCTTCTCCAGAAGGTATAGTGTAATATCCTCTTTAATTGTTCTGTAATTCATATTTATACAAGTTGATGTTGTTAATCTAATTATACAGGGCTACTGGGGAGAAAGATGTGAGGTTCAAAGTTCTTTACTGCGGAATCTGTCATTCGGACCTTCACTTTATCAAGAACGAATGGGGAATTACCAAGTACCCGGTTACTCCAGGGTAAAATTTCTCTTTTACTCTTTAATTGAATTGAATTATTATGTTTTTATCTAACTCTGTAATAGTGACATCGGACCATGATTTATATTTATATTACTTGTTAGCTTTAATATATAACTAGGGTTGTAGTTACTCGCGCGTTGTGCAAGGACGCAGTTGTAAATTCAGAACGTATAACATACCATGACAATTGATAAGTAAATTTGTAAAATAAAATAAAATAATATCTAAATGTGTTATACTATTTGCGTCGTAACTTGACTCTGAACATGAAAATAATAAAAAAAAAGATAAAACAATATAGTAAATAAAAAAGGTAAACGAAAAAGAAAACGATAGAAACTTGGCCGGTTTCTCTGCGCTCGTTATAGCAAAGGAAAAGAAAAGTCAAAAAAATATGTTTAAAAGAGTATCGGCGTGTTCTTAAAAAAAAACTAAACTAAAAAAAACATTCGCTACACTCGTTATAACAAAGAAAAATAAAAGTTAAAAGATATGTCTAAAAACGGTATTAACGTGTTCCTTAAAAACGGTATTAACGGGTAGAAAAGTAACTTTTAAAGTAAACAGAAAAGAATACAATAACTAAACTAATGTGTTGCAAATGAAAGTTTACGCTAAATGACGAAATAGACAAAAGAAAAAAATAGTTATTCATTTTCTTGTAATTTATATAGATTATAATATAATATAATATAATATAATATAATATAATATAATATAATATAATATAATATAATATATATAGACATAATTTTGTTAATTAAAATTGTGTTCTGATTGTACAACACAGGCATGAGATTGTGGGTGTGGTGACAGAGGTAGGAAGCAAAGTGGAGAAATTCAAAATTGGGGACAAAGTTGGGGTAGGATGCTTGGTGGGATCATGCAGATCATGCCAAGGTTGTGTTACTGACTATGAACAGTATTGCCCGAAGAGTGTTGCAACTTACGGTACCCCCAGTTACGATGGTACACAGACGTACGGTGGGTACTCTGATCACATGGTTGCAGATGAGCATTTTGTTCTCCGTTGGCCGGAGAATTTGCCACTTGATGCCGGTGCACCGTTGCTATGTGCTGGGATCACAACTTACAGCCCTCTCAGGTACTTTGGATTGGACAAGCCTGGTATGAAAGTGGGTGTCGTTGGGCTCGGTGGGCTCGGTCATGTTGCTGTGAAGATGGCTAAGGCTTTCGGGGCGGAAGTTACTGTTTTTAGTACCACCCCTGCTAAGGAGAAAGAAGCAATTGAGGGGCTTAAAGCTGATCATTTCATAAACAGTAAAGATGAGCATCAGATGCAGGTGGGATATTTGTAAAAAAAATGTTGGTTGGTAATTGATTCTTGATTCTTGATTCATTTGCTATGTTTTGGATACTGATTCGGGTTTTATATGATCATAGGCTGCTAGGGGTACACTCGATGGCATCATCGATACAGTGTCCGGAAATCATCCGATTGCACCATTGCTTAATGCACTTACACCCCATGGAAAGCTTGTTCTTGTTGGTTTACCAGAGAAACCACTTGATGTTTCCGCATTTTCTTTGATCATGGGTAACAATTTTAACTGGCGAATTCCGTTTTGCTTTTAGCTTTTGCAAGCTGATGAAATTAGCTAAAATGGTGTAATTTGGGTATAACAGGGAGGAAGACTCTTGCTGGTAGTAGCATTGGTGGACTCAAAGAGACTCAAGAGATGCTTGATTTTGCAGCAAAGCATGGGATAACTGCTGATATAGAGATTATCCCGATAGACTATGTGAACACAGCGATGGAGCGGCTGGTAAAATCTGATGTAAGGTATCGATTTGTGATCGATGTAGCCAACTCGATCAAGGCTGAATAGGTTGATTCATAAAGCTCTTGATGAATGTTCTATTTCTCTTGGTAGTTTATGGATTTGTGAGCATGTTTTTATAAGAAAGTGAGAGTATGAGGTTAAGGTTATTTTGGTTAATTAAAGAGTATTATTAATAGTCTAATACAATATTCTCTTATAATGTATTAAAGTTTAACTTGTTATTATATGTACCTACCAGTTACGGTCACCACATCCACCACCACGCCACCTCCGTTCGCATTAAAAATCAAACACGCTTATTCCTAAAACCAAACCTAATGAACACCGTGCTACAACCACCACCATCAACACCATAGGCCACCGGAGTATCAAACACCCAAAGAAAGATGATGATTGGTGCCAAGTCATTAGCTAGCATTTTTTAAGTTATAATAACAAGTTAGATATATACAGTTTGATTTATTAAATAAGACGATGTCTATCTATACTATTATAAAAAGGAGAAGTGATGTACAAGATGGTAATTTTGCCATGCGTATCAATTTTAAAGCAACATGTACAAGGTGCTTAAAGCCATGGAAATTGGAATTCCTACCAAGTTTAAGACGCCTAAAAGGGCAATTGGGGGATTTCACATGGAATTCTAAAGAACCCTAGCTTCAGTTAAATCCGTTTCAATTCCTTTAAGACGCCCTTCCTCACGAATAAGTGGGTGTTTGGGGTTCCTTATTTTGAAAGAAAAAGTCCTTTTTTAGCCTAAAAGTCCTTTTTTTTAAGTGTTTGCTTTTCCTTTTTTAAGCCAAAAGTCCTTTTGCTAAGGCAAAAGTCAGGTATTCCTGACTTTTTTTTTTTTCAGAAGTCCTTTTGGAGAATTGCAAATAAGTTAAGCCAAACATGCCCTAATCTGACCCTTCGTTCCAGTCTCCACCCTTGAATTGAATCCACACACACATGAGAGAGAGAAGGGATCCAGAGGAGACGATGACAATGATTCAACGGCGGTTGAGGATCAAACAGTGGCGACGATATGATTCAACAGTTTGAAGTGCGTTTCTGTGAGAAGAAATCTTCTGTATCTGGATATGGTGGGACGTCAATACGATTGCTTGATTAACCCTCTCGGGGCCGTCCGATCAACGTTTGAGAAGGCGGTGGCATCTGGTGCAGATCCGACATCATTTGACGGTAAAGATTGGGGCGTATCAGATCTATTTCGAGAATATCTTTTTCAAAACGAAGCCGTCAGTCAGGTGATTCTAGGGTTTATGAATTTCAAAACGACGACCTTCTAGGGTTTATGATTATGACTACTTTTTTAAATCACCCTGCTGTTTTGCGGGTGCATATTTTATTTTAAATACTGTTGATTGATTTGAGTATTTGATGATAATTTTTTAGGTTCTGATTCTGACTCTTCAACTGTTAAATGGGTTCAAGCGAATTTGTTAGTTCGGTTTCGTGGGATGATACAAGATATGTTAGGAAATGAATGCTATGTTGGTCCTTATAAGGTACGATTCTGAATTAGAACAGGTTCAAAAGAGATGCTAATTAATCAAAGGTCCCACTTTTGAATCTTGTATTAAATTATGATTGTTGTTACTATAATTTATCTTTTGTAGAATGAAGGGACATGGAATAGCAACAAACTCACAGATATTTCTCAATTTCCCATGGGTCATTCCCCAGATACCTGCCTCTGGGATCGTCGGCTGCTCTTATGTGTACCTGTGAGTTCATGTTCAAGTTTATATACATATGCATTTGCAAATCTATAATTTTTCAACGGTTACTTATTGTATAACCTGTGACATTCATTTCCTTCATTTGTAACTTGCATTTGTATATGATGATAGTTTTGATTTCAAGAAAAAGACATGGGTATTGTAAATTGTATTTATTGAAATGGGTGTCTGTATATTGACCCTTAGAAGTATCATTCAAAAAAATTTATATTCATTTGTTTCTTGATTTGTTGCAGCCTAAATGGAATGATGCCCTTCTAGAGGCGTTTAGGATCGAATGATCGATTATGTTGGAAAATCTCCGTACATAAACTCTATCCCGACCATCACAAACTAGGCCCAAGAGATAGATTCTTGATATTATCTTCAGACGGGCTTTATCAGTATTTCACTAACGAGGAGGCTGTTTCTGAAGTCGAGCTCTTTATTCAGTGGTCGCCAGAAGGCGATCTAGCTTAGCATTTAATAGAAGAAGTTCTGTTTCGTGCAGCCAAGAAAGCCGGTAACAGTTCACCCGAATCACTTTTGTGTTTGTTCACGTTATTTTAAGCTTGAATCAGTGGGTGTTAAACGGGTCAGTTTCATGAACCTGGTAAGTTTTTTATAAATGGGCACCAGCATTTTAATCTTATGCTAAAATAGGTATTTAATTTTTCAGTTTTGCTCTAATTATAGATGACAATTTCAACTTGTTTACTGGGCCAAACTGGTAAATTAGAAAAATAGCGATGAAGGTAACCGGTCGAAAGTTGCCCAAACTGTGCTTTTAATACATAAGGAACATTATTTGTAGAAAAGAACATTTTTAATCATACTAGGCATACTAATTGCTTATAAAAAAGAACACTAAAAGATTTTGCGTCAACCATACCAAAACTATGTGGTTTGACTCAAATCCACATTGACCCGTTACCTGACACGTTACTTAGAAACATATATCTATGATTATTTAGCGCCTGTTGTTTATGTGTGTTAGTCTCTAACATGAAATTTATAACAAAAGACTTCGTAATCTTTTAATATTAAAAATTGTATTATACCTTTGGTTTACAATTAACATATATTAAAAATTGTATTATAGATTTGGTTTACAATCTAACTAGCCGAGCTTACCTTGCTTCGGCCTTGGCTCGTTTACAAACTAGCCAATTTCGAGCGAGTTTTTCGAACGATCTTAATTTCAATTTACATGAACTTGAATTGAATGTTTTCTAAATGATTTCAGGGGCATATTCAGATGTTAATGATCACAGCACTTCAAACAACAGTAAGGTATCATCTGTGCCGCCAATATACCGCAGCGAGGGGGAGATATTACAGTCACCCAATTTGAAAAGTTTTAGCTTTTCTGATATGAAAATGGCCACCAGTAATTTCCGACTCGATAGCGTGTTGGGAGAAGGCGGGTTTGGTACGGTTTTCAAGGGCTGGATAGATGAACAGTCTTTAACTGCTACTAAGCCCAGAACCGGCATTGTTATTGCTGTCAAAAAGCTTCATCAAGAAAGTTTTCAAGGTCGCAGGGAATGGCTGGTGAACCTTTGTTTTTTTTTATAGGTAAATTATGTAAAAAAAAGATAATATATCGCTTAAAAATGGGTCGAATCAATTTTCGGCTTAAAAAATGGGTCGAATTCTTTTTCGCTTAATAAGAAACGGGTTGAATGCTTTATCCCTAAATAAGAAGCAGGTCGAATGCCTTATCGCTCAAAACGAAGCGGGTCGAATGCCTTTTCACTTAAAAAGAAACGGGTCGAATGCTTTTTCGCTTAAAAACAAATGGGTGGAAAAGAACTACTAGACCACTTTTTTAACGTTTGATCTTACAGTCTTGAATTTCGTATATTTGATTTTACAGTCTTGAATTTTGATTTTCATATCTTTTGACATCTATGTAGATTTGAGTACCCACAGCCAACGTTTCAGAAATTAATGAAAGAGAACTGCATGGAGCCTTTCTTTGTCTCTCAGGTTCAACATTAAGAAAAATATTTTTAAAATGATAGCTTTAGCATGTGCCTGTGTTATTTGTTTTTCAAATAAGCAGTTATTGTTCTCTTTGATTTGTAGGTCTTCTGTATGGGACTTTGGTGTCTCGATGAAAAAACCAAATGGTAAGTTATTTATTTTGTAACCACTTTTGGTATATTGCTTATCGACTGTAAATAAACGTTCGTGTATTTACGTTTATTCAGGATACGGGTGGCGACCTAATAATAACGAAGAAGATCTTGAGAAAGTAGTTCAAGACGACCGTCATTCTTCGTATCCTCCTTTTGTTCCTAGAGAATATCAACCAATGGGCTGGTTGGGTCGGTAGGTTTTGTGTGGACTGAAACAGGTGGTTACGTTGATCCAAGACACTTGTTCAACACATTTATCTTTTTAATAAACAATTACTCTTAGACAGTGGCAGAACTAGCCCATTAAATCAGGGGTATCCCAAAAAATTTTTTTACTGTGCAATCAACAATATTAAAAAAGTATTATAGAAAAGGCTGCTTCAAAGACATCCACAAGGTGAAATTTACCGGGATCAACAATATTAATCATGATTTGTGGGGTGTTTGGTTTTTGAAGTTTATTGAGGCGGGTACTTTATATATGGTTTAATGGTTGAGTAAAATATGTCTTACAAAGAGATTAAAGGGTTGGGTTTCTTTATTCGTTTTTGTATTTCATTTAAAAAATCAGCCGTTATACGGTTTAATGTCCTGTAACATGTGGCCAACAGACTTTAAAAAAGTTTTATTGCTACCATTTAACTATCATAAGAAAGTCGTATTTCAGTTGCAACTAAGTCTCAGTAGTGCAAAGTGAGTAGTAGAATCAGCTCCTTTTGAGCTCATAGCTTTAGCCATGTGAGTCAAAAGATTTTTATCTTCAGGAACTTATTCCCCTTCGTACGGGCTGCTTCTACCATTAGTAGAATCAGCTCCTTTTTGAGCTCACAGCTTCAGGACCAACTTATTCAGGTTTTATCCATCGTCCTACACATCAGACTGTCTCTTCACTCTTATTTAGCCAAACCGCGGCGAAGCGCGGGTTCCCTACTAAATTAAACAAGTTAATCATTTGGACCTCATTCATGAGTTAACACTTCAATGCTTCTCAACAACTAATTAACATGCAATTTTTCGCTAAATGGAGTTAGTTTAATGGTAATGTGGTGTTCAACAAAACAGCACACCACACATCAGTTAAACAAAACACCCCTTTTATGCTCTAGCGTTTTAAAGGCTGTAACGAGTGAACTTGGTTACCAAGGCTCTATGCTCTAGCATGTATTTTATTCAGGTAGTTATTTATGAATAATATAAGTTGAAAAAATGATATTTTAGTCTAGATATTGCACGGTCTTTTATTATTTATTGAAAAAATTATATGTTAGTCTAAATTTGGGATAGTATTTATAACTGAAAATGAGTCGGGCCGACTTCTGTGATGCAGTTCTGTTCATGAATCCCTGGGCTTGATGATTACCACACATCTCACACGGTTAGTTATTCTCACACGATTAGTTATTCAAATGATTGTTAAGTTTACATGTTGGGTATATTGCACGGTCTTTTATTACTTCTGTGATGCAGTTCTGTACATGAATCACTGGGCTTGACGATTACCACACATCTCACACGGTTAGTTATTCTCACACAGTTAGTTATTAAAATGATTGTTAAGTTTACATGTTGGGTATATTGCACGGTCTTTTATTATTTATTGAAAAAATTATATGTCTAAATTTGGGATAGTATTTATAACTGAAAATGAGTCGGGCCGACTTCTGTGTTGCAGTTCTGTACATGAATCCCTGGGCTTGATGATTACCACACATCTCACACGGTTAGCTATTCTCACACGGTTAGTTATTAAAATGATTGTTAAGTTTACATGTTGGGTTCAATAGTATTAATATAACCCATTCTTTTGTTTCAAAATTAACGTGTTTCTATATGAAATAATTTCCATTTATGGAATCTAATCATGTGCCATTTTGTAGGCAGCTTTGAAGAAAGTAGATTTAGGGGCAAAGATTATAACAATAGTAGAAACTAGCGACAAGTAAGGCGGTCAAATTTATTGGGTAACGGGTCAAGAGTGGTTCGGGTCAAAAAAAATATTTACTTAATGATCAAAACGGGCAGCTCTGGGTTACCTGTTCCCTTTGGTTAGTTAGTAGGGAATTGGTGAATATGTAATTCTGTGAGTTTGTTGTGGTTCTCATCATATCTTCAGAATCACTTTGGTTGAAGCAACCCTTGATGGGATATTCTTGATGGGAAGATCTTCAAAACTCAATGTCAAACATTAACATGTAAAGTAGAGATTTTAGAGTCCAGTATTTTTTCAATTAAGTGTGAGTTCAGTCAGTTCTGTACCGAATACACCGGTTCGGTACTGGTACCGGTGTTTTAACCGTAAGTATCGGTATCGAAAAACGGGAAAAATGAATGATTAATTGTTGGCAACCAATTTTTCTTATGTTTGTTTGGTGTTCTTGGAGCTTAATGACGGAGTGGTGGTTGGCAATGACATGGTAGTGGTGATGTGTGTACTCTCATCGTAGTGTCGACTCCGCTGCAACGCGCGGGTTTCCCACTAGTAATAATAAAAATGTAACTTGCCATATATTAAATAAATGGATCACTACAACTCATCTAATAATTTAAAAGGTTGCCCTTTGCAAAACTGTTACATGTCCAAAATCCAAAGCCCTCTTTTAGAGCACACATATAGTTGAGTAGTTAGTTTTACTTTCTGTTATAGAGGATGTATGCAGTTATATCTGTTTTCATTGTTGGCTCCTATACTAAACATATAGGAAGTCATGTACACCATTTACTAAAACGGCAGTATGCTCTAGCGGTATCCAGACGACTTTCTCTAGGGGAGGTCACTGATTGGAGTTTCGTTCGTGACAAAATGTTATGCGCGAGCCAAGGGTTTTACCATAACGTGTCTTTGGGTGGTGGGTTTCCTCTGAAATTGGTAACAGACTGGGTCACCAGCACAACGCTCTCTGCGTGGATGTTCGACATTCAAATTAAAAGAAATGTATTGTACCATTTGTATTGTTAAGACTTTATTTCTCACACCTTCCTCCATTCAAAGGGTAACTAGTATTGTGTAATGTTATTTCAGTAGTGACTCCATTCAAGGGGTAACTGGTATTGTGTAATGTTATTTCAGTAGTGAGATAATTTCGGTGTGATTTTGTAAAGATAATTTGTGTGATTGGTTTTTCTAAAACTAATATGTAATGAGTTCTGATATTATTTCCAACATATTATAATTTTGGTTTTGTTACTGTTTAATGTTACAATATTTTTTATATATATGAGATTAGATGAGATTCACAACATACATGGAATCAAGCACATACAAGAAAAAGATCTATTTAAACAAGAGATGGTGACAACAACGAGAAACCGTTCCAACTAACCGACAAACATAAATTTGTTTGCAAAATTATCATAAAAAAATTATGTCTAAAGAGTACTTTATATGTTGGGTCAGGATTTAAAGAAAACGGTGAAAAGTGTGAGAACGGTGAGAACGATTTTGGTGATGACATGTATCATTGATGCTAAATTACATTAAAGGGTAATATTGTCAAAAACCTCACTCACATGAACTGGGTGTTCAAATATAACGCCAAAAAACACCCAGTTTAGAAAAACGCAATGAAAAAACTCAGTTGAAAACACCATAAAACACTCCGTTCAGAAAAACGCCATGAAAATATCTTAAAACGCCATAAAAACACCTAGTTCAGAAAAACGCTATGAAAATACCTAGTCTAAAACGCCATAAAACATCCAGTTCAGAAAACGCCATAATACCCAGTTATTTTTTTTCGAAAAGTATATCAATAGTATACTCATTGGAAAGATAAAAAACGCTGAGTTTTATTGTGTAATTTTTTTCGAAAAATAATCACGTATAAAAAAGTTATTGTCGTTTAAATATGATGGGGGAAATGACATGTGATTAACATGTCACCTGTTTGTATCTTTCTATTTTACTCCTCCTGATAGTTCCAAGGCTCCTATTTATTTACAAAAATGTCACCGCATCAATCTCAGACACAAACCACCAAGATCTTGTGGCCGAGAATCTTTCTCACCGTTCCTGTTACCTTATATGTATTGTCATTAACACAACTAAGAACAAACTAACACAGGGTATATTAAGCCAAACACAAAAAACAAACATAAAGAAACATGACCTGCATTATTAAGGAAAGATAAACTGTTGGTTCAGTTCTGTTTATACATGATGGAAAATAATAAAGACATACCTGTTACAGCAGACAGTGCAGTGGAGAATCCAGTAATTGAGTTCGACATGCTTGTCATCTTGATCTGGTTCCTCCTTAGGGTGCTGACTGATGATGGGGACTTAGTAAACCGAAAAGGGTATCGGTTAGGAGAGGATGTCGAAATTATGATGTTATGACTAATGGGGTGTGTCTAATTGTGTAACTGAGTAACCCCTTAACCTCTACATAATTCTCCTTATATAAGCACCCAGGAGGAAACCTAATTAGTTAATAAGGGTAATATGGTCCATCAACAATTACCAACTAATTATTTAATAGGTTATTATATATTTTGATCTATATTATGTAAATGATTATAATGGCTATAGATTAAATATTGTTACATAATATATTTAATCTTACATTCTCCCACTTAGCCGAGTAATCATTTACTATGAGTATTAGATAAGCCTGATCAGGAGTTAACACTCATTTTAGCCTTAAACAAGTACTATAGCAGAGAAATACAGCCGTTGAATCATTATGCGACTCAGGACCCCCATTAATCATACTATAGCCTTAATTTAAAACCTAATCGTTATGATCAAAATACGCATAAGCCCTTTGTTTGATTTGTAACTTTATTTGTCAATATACCATTATACCGGTTGAACATATTCTAAGAGACATACAAAATCAAACTGAGGAAATTTCATTAACATAAACATAAGCTAGTACAATATGCTCAAATAAGGTCTTTACTAAATCCCATATTCCGAACATGTTCTTCATAAACCTTAGGAGGGAGACCTTTAGTCATCGGATCCGCAAGCATATCCTTAGTACTAATATACTCGATACAAAGATTATTTTCCTCAACTCGTTCTCGTACGAACAGATATTTTGTATCAAGATATAAACCAGCTTCAGTCGAACTGTTACTGTTCGAGAAACTAACGGCAGCTGAATTATCACAATAAAGCTTCAATGGTCTAGAAATGGAATTAACGATTTTGAGTCCAGTGATCAGATTTCTAAGCAACATTCCATGACAGGTTGCGTTATAAACAGCAATGTACTCTGCCATCATTGTGGAAGTTGTGGTCAACTGTTGTTTATGACTCTTCCATGAGATAGGGCCGCCTGCTAACATAAAGATATAGCCCGAAGTGGATTTCTTATCATCTTTGCACTTTGCAAAGTCAGAATCAGAATAGCCCACCACTTCTAAATGATCACTTCTTCTATAAGTCAGTTTATAGTCTTTCGTCCCTTGCAGATATCGAAGTACCTTCTTAGCTGCTTTCCAGTGATCTAGGCCAGGATTAGTCTGATAACGGCCTAGCATTCCAGCAATATAAGCGATATCTGGGCGAGTACAGACTTGAGCATACATCAAGCTCCCGACTACTGACGCGTAAGGTATCTGGCTCATTTGCTCCTTCTCAACCTCTGTTGTCGGACACTGGAAAGAACCGAAAACATCTCCTTTAACTACTGGAGCGACGAAGGGTTTGCACTGTTGCATGTTATATCGTGTAAGGACACGATCTATGTAAGCCTTCTGGGACAATCCTAAGATCCCTTTGTGTCTATCTCGGTGAATTTCGATGCCAATGACGTAAGAAGCATCTCCAAGATCCTTCATGTCGAAATTATGCGAGAGTAACCGCTTCGACTCATGCAACATGTCTAAACTATTACTTGCCAATAGAATATCATCTACGTAAAGGACAAGAATAGTAAAGTTGCTCCCACTCATCTTGAGGTAGGTGCATTGATCCACTTGATTCTTCATAAAACCTTGTTTCTTCATGACTTCATCAAACTTGAGGTACCACTGACGTGATGCTTGTTTTAACCCGTAAATGGATTTCTTCAACTTACAGACTAGATGCTCCTCACCTTCAGGTTTAAAGCCTTCAGGTTGTTTCATGTAAACATCTTCGTCTAAATCTCCGTTAAGGAAAGCGGTTTTAACGTCCATCTGATGCAGCTCTAAATCGAAATGAGCTACTAGGGCCATGACGATCCTTAATGAATCTTTACGAGAGACAGGTGAAAACGTCTCTTGATAATCAATTCCCTCTTTCTTAGTGTAGCCCTTTGCAACCAATCTCGCTTTGTAGCGTTCAACGTTCCCATTCGGATCCAGTTTTGTTTTGAATACCCATTTACATCCTACGGGTTTGGCTCCGTTGGGTAATTCTACCAAATCCCAAACGTCATTTTTCTTCATGGATTCAAGCTCTTCAATCATTGCTTTATTCCATTCAGAAGACTGATCACTGCTTATGGCTTCATTGTAAGAGATAGGATCATTGAGCTTTCCGGGATCAATTTCAGTCAGGTAGGTAACATAATCATCCCAATTAGTAGGCCTTCTTTGCCTAGATGACCTCCTGAGTGGATTATCGGGTTCAGCGTTGTCTTGGTTTTGAGCGTTTGATGTGCCTTCGTCATGAGGTATAATGGGTTCTGATTGTAGAGGTAAATTTGGAGTTTGTGCAGTAGCTTCAGGTACAGTAGTTGCATTGGGTACAAGAGGAGTAATCGGAGTAATGGTAAGCGACGAGTCTCTCCCCCCCGCGTCTTGTACTTCTTGCAATTCTTCGTAAGGGTTGGTACTGCTCCCACTGACCTTGAAATCCTCCAGGAACGCGGCACGCTTGGTTTCAACAATACGAGTGACATGGGAAGGACAATAGAAACGATAACCCTTAGAGTTCTCAGGATACCCGATAAAGAAACAGGTAACTGTTTTAGGGTCAAGTTTCCTTAGGAAAGGATTGTAAAGTTTCGCTTCAGCAATGCAGCCCCATACTTTCATATATTTAAGACTCGGTTTCCTTCCTGTCCAAAGTTCATAAGGAGTTTTAGGGACAGACTTAGAAGGAACTCTATTGAGTATATGAACAGCTGCTTTTAATGCTTCAGTCCAGAGAAATAATGGTAAATTAGTGTTGGCTAACATACTGCGGACCATGTTCATAAGGGTACGGTTTCTTCTTTCAGCGACACCGTTCTGCTGAGGTGTACCAGGCATGGTGTATTGGTTCACAATCCCCTGGCCCTTACAAAACTCATAAAATGGACCAGGAGCTTGACCCACATCAGTATGTCTTCCATAATATTCACCGCCTCTATCTGATCTCACAACTTTAATCTGACGATCTAATTGCTTTTCAACTTCAGCCTTATAATCTTTAAAAGTTGTTAGAGATTCAGACTTTTCCTTAATAAAATACAAGTACATGTAACGAGAATAATCATCAATAAAAGTGATAAATGAAGTATGTCCTGTTATGCCAGCGATTTGGTAGGGACCACTAATGTCAGTATGAATGAGTTCTAATAAATTAGAGCTCCTAGTGGCACCTTTCTTATTCGCTAATATCATTTTACCTTTAAGACATTTGACACATGTTCCAAAATCAGAGAAATCGAGAGGAGGTAAGATGTCACACCCCAACCAATGGCGGAAACATCGGGATGAGACGAAGTGTGAAGATTGCTCGAGACATCATAACGCTAATTGTGACAATAGAATTAAAGATAAATTGACTTCTTTCATAAATAAATGTTACAATACATGAAATTTGAAATACAACATGTTAAGTACAAGAAAAACAATATGACATTTATACAATGTATTTGACCTAAACGTCTATATGTGTATCTAGGTATCAACGCTACTTCATTTCATGGCATCATCATCCTCAACCTGTAACATGTTTAAAATAAAGTTCAATGCAAAAGCAAAGGCGAGTATACAAGTTTGGTACATACATAGCAAAAGATAAGTTTCGAACAATTCCTCATAGCAAGCATGTGATTCAAGATAAACGTAAAAACATGGCATGTGTCTAACATATCAAACCAAGGAAACGCAACAGGCTCATGACATTACCACAAGTTACGGGTGGCGGGTCGTTAATCCTATAGCGCTACATATGTCACGGTTTGGCTCGTACGAAGTTAATGATAAGTTCAACACATAAGATTCACCCAAGTTTAAATATCAAGCCATCACATATACAAGCATGTTAATAGGAATGTTCATGTGTTTAAGCAAAATGTTCATGTGTAAGTTGTTGATAAGTAAACATGTTACACCCCAAAAGTGGTAAAAGTAAAAGGGGGAAATACGAGTATACTCACAAAGTTTGCATATGCTTTCCAATTATCCAATTATTGACGAGTTGATGAGGTTAAAAGATTGAATGTGTAAGGGTTAAAGTTCAAGTATGCTTAGAGTCGAGATTCGGTATTTAAAACAACATGAAAATAAGATATGAGAATAACATGTGAAAATAATCATCTTCAACACTTAACACTTGTATGACACTTGGTAACCACAAGGGTTATGATAATGTTTTCATGAGTTGAACACCCATAAGAATCACAACAAGGTTTAGGTCTTATATGATGTTCCACTACTTTAACATATAAACACAAGTTCAACATCAAAGGTTCGAATGAGTGTATATATATATCTAGGTTAAGTATTACATATTATTTAGTCCAATAATTCATGTCGGAGGTAGAAGATTAGAATCTTCATTTAGGCACCTCGAGTAGTCATGGATGTCAAGTATGGGGTAGGAAGAACTAGCTTCCGTTTAGGAACCCCTTGTATGTTCACCACTTCACTTGATGTAAAAACAACCAAGGAGGGCCACGAACTTAGGATTAGTACAATAATATAATTAATCTAATCTATAAGAAATCATCAAATCATGTGAGGATTGTATGTAGGACAACCCAAGTTGTTCCATAATCACTCATTCATCAAGATCTAAGCTTTACATGATTTGTGGGTTAAATACCCTAACAAAACAGAAAGTATTTGAGGTTTTAACCTCTGATTTATAGTGTCTCAACCTTGTTTTTAAGCTTAACCAACCATAAGAGAGGTTGTAAGCATTGGGACATAGGTATGAGATGTGTTAGACACAAGTTGGATGAGTTTAAACAAGCTTTTGAAGAACATGTAACAAAACAGAAAGTTTATGGACAATTTCGGAGCAATTCCAGGTCTGATTTCTCCATGGAGAAACCAAGGAATCAAACCCCATGATTATCCAAGCAAATAGGAAGAAGAATCAAGTGATTTCATTAAGAAATGAGCAAGTTATGCTCTCTTTTGTAAAGGTGTATGAATCTGTCCGAAAATGCAGCTTCTTGTAAGAACTTGAGAGTGTTTAGGAGAGGTTTGAGAGTGTTGAAAGTGTTCAAGTGCTTGGAGGACCTTGGGTACTTATAGGGGAGTGATTAGGGTTGTTTTGGGGGGATAATTAAGGCTAAAACCCGGTTTAAACAAGGAAATCCCACTCAAAAATGAATCTGGTCGCGACTGCATAAGCTTTCTGATCTGGGCAACCTCAGGCGGCCCGCTTGGGATATCCAGGTAAGTTGAGGCGGGCCGCGAGCCTTATGAAGCTGAAGTTTCACTTATTTACAATTAGGCCCCTGAAGTTGTTATCTTTGTGATTTTAGGTGTTCTAGGGACTTGTTTCGCCATTTAAGCATAGTTTAAGGGCAATTCAAGTATGACGATCATAACCCAAGTATAATTTATCGTGTAAGCATCAAAATCAAGTGTCGTTTACGTTTAAAACACGTTTTATGCGTAAGTTTCATGTATTTACAAGCTTAGCACCTAGTTTCCAAGAATAATGATTAAACACCAATTGATTCACCGTTTCGAACATACGAGCATATATAAAGTGTGTACAACATATTTGTAACAAAATACGAGTTTCATTAATGATCCAAGTCTCGGTCTCGCAATGATTACAAAGAAAGAACGATTACAAGAAAACAAAGTTTCCAAAAATAGTTTTACAAACGATGGTTTCTAAATATAGAAAGTATGAAAACGCGGGGCGTTACAGTCTCCCCTCCTTTAGGAAATTTCGTCCCGAAATTTATTCAAGAGGTAGACTGGAAAAGTTTTAGTAAAAATTTGAGACTTGAAATTTTGAAACATTTTGAAAGGCACAAAACTTTGGAGAGTGACAAGGTAAATTTGTGAGTGAGTTCATTGTTTAAAATGATTTGAGGTATCTAACATAGTTGAAAACATGTAGGTGCGTATATAGGTGCAGTGAGTCTAAGCAAGTTTGAATAACTTAAATTGGCGACGTATTTAAAAAGGTGACGTAATAATAGAAAGTGACGTATTAAGAAAGAAGATGTTCACAAACGGCTTGTATTTTGATGGGGCGTGGTAACGAAATCACATTTGTAGAAGATTGTTTATTGAGTGAAACGAGAAGGTTTGGTACTTTACATAAAGCATTAAAGGTATACTAAGTATAGTTACACAAGAATCCAAAATAGGAAGACTATTTTATAGGTAGCGAGGTAAGTTAGGACTCGAATGTTTAAACAAGTTTATTTGCGAACGAGGTTTGTATGAACTAAAAGGATAAGGAGAATAATACGAGTATAGAATGAACGAACGACTCTTACGGATGGCAAGTATAAGAATAGCATGAGTGTTGGATAGATGAACGTAGTATGTTAAGGATGAAGTCTCGTCATGGATAATCGGATATAATGCGTTTGTGAGTTGTGTGAAGTTGTATTAGGTCCAAAAGGTCTGCAAAACACTGAATGTCTCATGGCACGTTTTACGAAATTTGGTAATATGGTGAAAACACTTATATATAGGAAGTACCAGCGGCGTATCCACCATGTTTTAACCACATTACGTCCGTTCCGTATTCGGTGCCATGTTACGTTCCGTGTCTTACCATACACAGTAGTACACTCTATGGTTCTCATACGCCTATCACTATAATCCCGTGTGCATCCGTGATTATATTGATCGTCGCCTGATCCGCATAGCTTGTACTAGTTGTGTATGAATTAGGGTATCCATAATTTGAAAATTAAGAATGTGCACGTGTAAGAATGTAGTATGTAAGCAAGTCCATGCTTAAGTATGTATGGGACCCACGCAAGCGAATCACTCGGATTACGCTCGTGTATGGGTACGAATGTATGGATCATGAGTATGAATGAAAGTGTGAGCATAAGTATAAGTTTAGGTATGAATAAGCACGCAAGTATGTGTATCGACATAACACGTACGAGTAGTATGTGTATATGTATAAGCACGCAACGTTGAGTATAAGTGAAAACATGAAATATACGAGTATAGGTAAAATCATGAAACGTATGAGTATAAGTAAAACATGAAACGTATGAGTATAAGTGTGAATACGATTAATAGTATAGGCATAAAACGTATGAATGTAAGTGTAGGTACGAATATTTAAATCTACGTATATAGTGTACGTTGGAACATCACGGATTTAGGTGTATAAAATCGTCCAAAAGGTTAAGTATGTAAATACGAATGATTATAAGTGAATTGTTGCGTAAAAACGACTAAAACGCGTAGGACGATACGTGGGTATAGTTGTTTAAATGAAACGTTGAGTGTATCGTATCAAAATTAGATTGAGCTTGGTTTGAAAGGTAGAATATAGTTGCATATGTAAAAGGACATAAGGTACTCATTGGTTAAGCTTAATGCATTTTGTAATAAATGGGAATGCTACTTTTGTTTTAAAAGAGTTTACGAAGTCCAAGGATGGTCGGTCTCCAAGAAGTCTTCTTGCCCACGTGTTTTGTAAATTGGTGAAAAAAAAAGGTTTTCAATCAAAAGTAATTTCATTTCATTAAACAAGAAGTTATGAATTTAGGAGGTTCTTGTGAAAACGAGGATCCTTAGAAAAGAATTTTAGCAAAAGGACTTTGAGATTGTTAAAAGTTCTAACAAATGATTTGTTAATGTGAAAAGAATCTTTGGTAAAATGATCATATAACATCCATAAGATTTTATAGGTGTAAAAGAAAGGTTGGTTTGATCCTCCGATTGAGAATGAAAGTATTTAGTTTGGTGATATATATTATGAGTGCGTTTTAGTGATTAAGTCGAATATGAAGTTCATGGGCAAGAGATTTGTTTGACCGATTAAAGTGATAGGTAGCATTTCGTAAGGTTTGGAAATTTGTGTAGTAAAACGTTTAAGTTAAGTTAAGAATCCGTGTATGTGAGTTAGGTAAAAATAGGTTGTAGGATAGAAAGTATGCTTGATAAAACAATGTATTTTGAAATCGTACACGTATGTACTTTGAATAACGATCAATAATTTAGATATAAACATGACCGAGTTTGCATAATAAGATATTTTGAAGAGGCGGTTTGGTAACGATCACCTAGGTAAGGGAATCACCCCGAACTTGTTGGTGAGGTCGTTTTGAAAAAGGGGAGTGGAGTTAATCGTCAAGGTAAGGAAATCACTCCTATCTCGAGGATATGTCTCCACTTGTCGTTACAAGGAATTTGAATTTAAATTACATGAAATCATGCATATGTATAAATGTATGGAAAAGATTCAATATGTTGTGTGTGTGAGAAGAAAATATCGAAAGTAAATTCGAATTTGAAAGATTGCATCATATAAAATAAATAATAGAAACACACGTTTGATTAAAATTCGGATGGTTCCAAAACGGAACTTTTGACTCACCAAAGTGGTCGAAAGGTCTTTCGAATTTGGGGAGCATGCTTTGGCCTAATAGGCGAAATACTCTTGCCGACAAGTCGGTTAACGGTATTTACCCTTCCGGTTACTACATGTCCCAAATCAATTGAAATTTCGAGACTTGGCGGGATTTATGAAAATCAAAGAGTGGAACTAGTCGACAAGGTGCGGGTTTCACCCCTAACTTGGCGATTTAGTATCCTAAGTGTGGTTGGTACTCGTCGGGTCAAAATTTGATTTCAACACTTTGACGAGGGTCCACTAGAATTCAAAATTTGAATTTCTCCATCAAGGTGAGGATTTCACTCCTACCTTGGTGGTGAAATTCGTGTAAGAAAAGAAAAGTAGAAGGCTTGAGAGTCATTCACCAAATTGTGGGTTTCACGCCTATTTTGGTGAAGTCGTCTCGTTTGTGTATTATGGGTGTTTTCGGATTTAGAAATATCGAGTAGAATGCAAGAGGGAAGTGTACGTCAAAGGAATACGCAAACAAGTATAAACACGTAAGAGGGCATATCAAGAATGGTACATAAATAATGAAATGATAAATCAAATATTAACACATAGAGAGATAGGTCAAGAATAATACGTAAATGATCGAACAACGAAACAAGTATTAACACATAATAAGACAAGCATTAATGCATAAGAATAACATGTCGAATATTACCCACGAATGATATACATGTTTAAAAGAGCATAATAAAAAGCAAATAAAGTATCATGTAGTAGTTCAAGCAAAATATACGAATAAGGCTCTAAAACTATAGACTAGGTAAAAGCATGACAATTCTACCTAATTCCCTATAGTTATGGCTCTGATACCAATCTGTCACACCCCAACCAATGGCGGAAACATCGGGATGAGACGAAGTGTGAAGATTGCTCGAGACATCATAACGCTAATTGTGACAATAGAATTAAAGATAAATTGACTTCTTTCATAAATAAATGTTACAATACATGAAATTTGAAATACAACATGTTAAGTACAAGAAAAACAATATGACATTTATACAATGTATTTGACCTAAACGTCTATATGTGTATCTAGGTATCAACGCTACTTCATTTCATGGCATCATCATCCTCAACCTGTAACATGTTTAAAATAAAGTTCAATGCAAAAGCAAAGGCGAGTATACAAGTTTGGTACATACATAGCAAAAGATAAGTTTCGAACAATTCCTCATAGCAAGCATGTGATTCAAGATAAACGTAAAAACATGGCATGTGTCTAACATATCAAACCAAGGAAACGCAACAGGCTCGTGATATTACCACAAGTTACGGGTGGCGGGTCGTTAATCCTATAGCGCTACATATGTCACGGTTTGGCTCGTACGAAGTTAATGATAAGTTCAACACATAAGATTCACCCAAGTTTAAATATCAAGCCATCACATATACAAGCATGTTAATAGGAATGTTCATGTGTTTAAGCAAAATGTTCATGTGTAAGTTGTTGATAAGTAAACATGTTACACCCCAAAAGTGGTAAAAGTAAAAGGGGGAAATACGAGTATACTCACAAAGTTTGCATATGCTTTCCAATTATCCAATTATTGACGAGTTGATGAGGTTAAAAGATTGAATGTGTAAGGGTTAAAGTTCAAGTATGCTTAGAGTCGAGATTCGGTATTTAAAACAACATGAAAATAAGATATGAGAATAACATGTGAAAATAATCATCTTCAACACTTAACACTTGTATGACACTTGGTAACCACAAGGGTTATGATAATGTTTTCATGAGTTGAACACCCATAAGAATCACAACAAGGTTTAGGTCTTATATGATGTTCCACTACTTTAACATATAAACACAAGTTCAACATCAAAGGTTCGAATGAGTGTATATATATATCTAGGTTAAGTATTACATATTATTTAGTCCAATAATTCATGTAGGAGGTAGAATATTAGAATCTTCATTTAGGCACCTCGAGTAGTCATGGATGTCAAGTATGGGGTAGGAAGAACTAGCTTCCGTTTAGGAACCCCTTGTATGTTCACCACTTCACTTGATGTAAAAACAACCAAGGAGGGTCACGAACTTAGGATTAGTACAATAATATAATTAATCTAATCTATAAGAAATCATCAAATCATGTGAGGATTGTATGTAGGACAACCCAAGTTGTTCCATAATCACTCATTCATCAAGATCTAAGCTTGACATGATTTGTGGGTTAAATACCCTAACAAAACAGAAAGTATTTGAGGTTTTAACCTCTGATTTATAGTGTCTCAACCTTGTTTTTAAGCTTAACCAACCATAAGAGAGGTTGTAAGCATTGGGACATAGGCATGAGATGTGTTAGACACAAGTTGGATGAGTTTAAACAAGCTTTTGAAGAACATGTAACAAAACAGAAAGTTTATGGACAATTTCGGAGCAATTCAGGTCTGATTTCTCCATGGAGAAACCAAGGAATCAAACCCCATGATTATCCAAGCAAATAGGAAGAAGAATCAAGTGATTTCATTAAGAAATGAGCAAGTTATGCTCTCTTTTGTAAAGGTGTATGAATCTGTCCGAAAATGCAGCTTCTTGTAAGAACTTGAGAGTGTTTAGGAGAGGTTTGAGAGTGTTGAAAGTGTTCAAGTGCTTGGAGGACCTTGGGTACTTATAGGGGAGTGATTAGGGTTGTTTTGGGGGGATAATTAAGGCTAAAACCCGGTTTAAACAAGGAAATCCCGCTCAAAAATGAATCTGGTCGCGACTGCATAAGCTTTCTGATCTGGGCAACCTCAGGCGGCCCGCTTGGGATATCCAGGTAAGTTGAGGCGGGCCGCGAGCCTTATGAAGCTGAAGTTTCACTTATTTACAATTAGGCCCCTGAAGTTGTTATCTTTGTGATTTTAGGTGTTCTAGGGACTTGTTTCGCCATTTAAGCATAGTTTAAGGGCAATTCAAGTATGACGATCATAACCCAAGTATAATTTATCGTGTAAGCATCAAAATCAAGTGTCGTTTACGTTTAAAACACGTTTTATGCGTAAGTTTCATGTATTTACAAGCTTAGCACCTAGTTTCCAAGAATAATGATTAAACACCAATTGATTCACCGTTTCGAACATACGAGCATATATAAAGTGTGTACAACATATTTGTAACAAAATACGAGTTTCATTAATGATCCAAGTCTCGGTCTCGCAATGATTACAAAGAAAGAACGATTACAAGAAAACAAAGTTTCCAAAAATAGTTTTACAAACGATGGTTTCTAAATATAGAAAGTATGAAAACGCGGGGCGTTACATAAGACTTCATCCTTTATGAGACGATTTAATCGTTCTCTTGAGATGTGGCCTAAACGCTGATGCCACAACATGGATTAAGTTTCTAAGTCTCGTTTCTCTTCCATCTTTGTGAGTGATTCATTAATGTTATATGACAACAAAGATTTGGAAAAGTTATCTTCTAGTTCTAATCTATAGAGACCACCATCCAGAATACCAGTACCATAAAGAACAGAATCATAAAGGATAGAGAGTTTGCGATGACCATGGGAAACAATAAAACCGTCCATGTCTAACTTTGGTCCTGATACAAGGTTCCGAGTTACCTCAGGAACATATAAGGTATCATAAAGTTTAATACATAAACCAGTTTTCATAACTAATTGTAATGTTCCAATGGCCTTCACTTCTAATTCTCGATCATCCCCAACCTTAAGCGTTCTTTGGTTTCTTTCCAGCTTCCGGATTGGAAGGAATCCCTGAGTTGAATTGGTAACATGAACCATAGAACCAGAATCAAACCACCAAGAATTAGCAGGAACACTTAAATTATAGGACTCAAGTATCATAAAATAATCATTACCTTTCTTAGCCAGCCACTCCTTAAAGTCAGTGCATTCCTTCTGCATGTGTCCTGTCTTTTTACAGAATTTGCAGCGGATACTGCCTAAGGAGTTCTTAGAGCTGGAAGGTGCACTTGTATTAGGATTAGGATTAGGCCTTTGGACTTTTGAAGCATCCTTCCTCTGATAATTGTTCTTCCTCTTCTTAGGATTGGAGGTGGTGAAGTTGGCAACATCAGTAGTGCGATCCATCCTCATACGCTCTTCCTCCTGTACGCACATGGCGACCAGCTCACTCATCGTCCATTTGTCCTTCTGAGTGTTGTAATTGATCTTGAATGCTTCAAAGGACGAAGGAAGCGAAGTAATGATGAAATGAACAAGGAAACCATCACTGATTTCCATTTCCAGCCCCTTCAGCTTATTGGCCATGTCATTCATCATCATGATGTGCTCGCGAATTCCGCTCCTCCCATCATACTTAGTTGTCACCAGCTTGAGAATAAGGGTACTAGCGTGTGCTTTAGACGTCCCTTTGAACTGCGCCTCCACATGTTCCAAGTAGGTTTTAGCATCTTCAGAATCAGGAATGGCTCCCCTGATTGCATTGCTTATGGACTGCTTCATAAACATGAGAGACATGCGGTTACACCTAGTCCACTTATCATGAGTCAACTGCTCAGCAGCAGTACTTTGAGTGGTAAGATCCGCTGGCTTATTCTCTCTTAGAGCATAATCAAAGTCTAGCAGCCCAAGAGTAAGCATGAGAGCATCCTTCCATGCAGCAAAGTTATCACCAGTCAAAGGTGGAATCCCGCAATTGGGTGCTGATAGTGGAAATAAGATGAGCAAGTTATGATACTAAGGAAGAAGTCCTAATGTGATCTAAGGGCACGTTAAACTAAGGCATGCATAAATAATGACCATTTTACATTATGAAGCTGTGATATTGTCTATTACTAACATCAAAATAATAGACTTAGCTAAAAAATTCTACTTAAACGAAGACAAAACAGCTTTGGCCAGAAGTGTAATCATTTAAGCATATGTGCAAAGTGGTTGTAACAAATCAGCTTTGGCCAGAAATTGAAACAATCACTTTAGTTATGCACTTGTTGAGTATGCCATCTATGAATGAATTAAATCAGCTTTGGCCAGAAATTAAGACATTCATGCTTATGATGCACACAAAACATAGCTTTCGTAATACTTGAACGATAAGTAGATGTGTCAAGTCAGCTTTGGCCAGAAATGATACATCAAAAAACTCATTCAAGCTATTTTGGTTTTGTAAAACATTATCTGATTCTGATTAATTAACTAAGTAATTACAAAACCAATTATTTAATAGCAAACCACCCGTTAGCGCGGACCGAGGTTTCGATTCATTAAACAGCTTAAAATAATGAGGTTTCGAGTCACAACCTTGTTGTCTCGAGTCGAGACCTTTGTCTCGAGTGATGACCTTATGGTCTCGAGTCATGATCTAATGGTCTCGATTCATGATCTAATGGTCTCGAGTCGAGATCTAATGGTCTCGAGTCGAGACCTCTGTCTCGAGTTGTGAAGGTTTAATGGCCTGATGATTTCGAGTCGAGACCTTGTTGTCTCGAGTCGAGACTGATGGTCTCGAGTCGTAATCTGATGGTCTCGAAACTTCCTGTTAACGGCTGTGAATGTGGAAACATAACTGAAAATTCGAAAATTAGGAATTGTGATAGAGTTTCCTATTTTAATATTGATCTATTTTTATCATAAAATTTCGAAAATCATAATCTGTTTATCCTATTAACAGATTTCGAAAATCCTTATTAGAAAAAATAGATCAAAATCAGGAAAACATACAACAATTCAAAACATATTCCAAAACATAAAGGAAATTTCGAATATTAACTAAGAACATGATGAACCCTAAAAAATAAAACATAAATTCTGGAACCTGAAACCTGAATTTTAATAGCTTTTCTAAACAGATTTCGGTTAAAACATAATCCAGTTAATTTCGAATGAACATATGATTAACCTTTTTCCGAAAACAATGATCTCGAGTGGACATGACCGACTCGAAACCGGCTGTTAGATTCATAAGGTTTCAAAAAAATTCCGTTTTCCAAGTTTCAATCCCAGAATTATGGATACGAAAACAGAACTGACTAATCAACATATGCTCTGATACCACATGTTGGTTCAGTTCTGTTTATACATGATGGAAAACAATAAAGACATACCTGTTACAGCAGACAGTGTAGTGGAGAATCCAGTAATGGAGTTCGACATGCTTGTCATCTTGATCTGGTTCCTCCTTAGGGTGCTGACTGATGATGGGGACTTAGTAAACCGAAAAAGGTATCGGTTAGGAGAGGAGGTCGAAATTATGATGTTATGACTAATGGGGTGTGTCTAATTGTGTAACTGAGTAACCCCTTAACCTCTACATAATTCTCCTTATATAAGCACCCAGGAGGAAACCTAATTAGTTAACAAGGGTAATATGGTCCATCAACAATTACCAACTAATTATTTAATAGGTTATTATATATTTTGATCTATATTATGTAAATGATTATAATGGCTATAGATTAAATATTGTTACATAATATATTTAATCTTACATAAACAACCAATGACGAACATCCTTCTATTTGATCTTAAAACATGTTTACAAACATGCAAACACCTTTAAAGAAACAAAAAAACTGAAACCATGAAGGTACACTGAACCTAAATATCAACAATCAACTAATGTTATCGCATTATTGTGACTCACATGGGAAATATTCTTATTTAGAAATCAAAACTTAATAGTTAGCATTGATTTTTAAGGGTGACGGAACCATAATTTTTTTTTTTATCGGGGACGAAAATTTTTAGGGGTCGTTCGTCTATCGTTATATAATATTTTTTCTCGGTCCGGGTCAGGTCGGGTCATATAATAAAAAGATAATCAAACCAAGGGGTAAGGGTTTAACCTTTGAAACCCACCACACATTTTGTTATGGACTAATACCATTGCAAGGTATGAGACATGTCACACATCGGTTGTATAAGCAACGAATGTGAGGTTTATAAACCAAATGAGCACTCTCACCCACCAGACTAGTCTTTTGGGTTGAATTCTCTTGTTTGGTATGTAATATTGGCTTCAAGCCAGAACTTGGAGTGGTAGCCCATGAAATCTATAGAAGGTGTAATATAGGGGAGAAAAAACTTTGTTGATAAAAAAAATAGGGACAGAGTCCAAATTTCATCTTCTACTCATTATTTAGTTGATATCGGTTCGGTTGGTTGGTTTGTGTTCTATGTTTATTTTTTTCAACACTGCGATGTAAATTTTATTGCAAACGAATATTGTTCCACTATCGTACCAAACCTAACTGAACAACATCTGTACTGGTACCGGTTTTATTTTTATTGTTTTTGTTTTCGATAAATTGACACCGTATCACTACCATACCGTGTCAAACCGAACAACGTTGGTATCGTATCGCTACCATAGTGAACCGGAACGAAAACAAACGAACAACATTAGTTCGGTACCAATATTTATTTTTATTGTTTTTTCTTTCGATAAACTGACACCCTATAAATTATTCATTTATACAACTTCGTGTGTGTCGATAAATGAATATATACGTGACAATCTAAACCAATCGATACTGTTCGAACAACATCAATGCCGCTCTATCGGTGTTCATTTTTATCATTTTCAACCGATGTAAAACACGTGTTGATTTCTATACCTAGAGCATGTATTGTACCGTTGCTATAGCGAACCGTAATTATACCGATCAGATGCCCGCGGAATGTTAAAAAAATAAACAAACATAGATGGAGATTTAGATTTTTTTTTTAAAATTAACGAACACAAGTTACTATATAATGAACCGTATCGATACCGATCCAATGCCTATGGAATGCTAAAAAAACAAACATATAAACGAATTTTAATTTTATTTTTTAAAGTTAACGAACACAAGTTATTACTAAAATATCAAATTTAATAATAAATAAAATACTATTAATAAAAATAAAAAAGCATAACACTTAAAATTATGAATTTGTTATAAAACTTAAGAGATTGAGATCAAAACTTCCTTTATATATCTTTCTCTATTCTTCTCTTCTATCACAATCATATTACATCTAATATTTCTCTTGATTAAAACTCAAAAATGAACTTGAAAGATATGAAACAAAGCTATTGTTGTGTAGAGATTAGTGCATTGAATGTAGAAGATGTGTGTCCCATTTATAGTGAAGCAATCTAGTTGTCATCCACATTATTTGACTTGTCATCCACATTATATGAAAATAATGATTCATAACACTCCCCCTTGGATGACACTTTGCAAACTTTGGGGTAATTAAGTACTGCCTCATTAAAAACCTTTCTAGGAAAACCCAGTGGGACAAAACCATAGCTAAGGGAAAAAGAGTGCAGTGTATAGTCATCTCCTGATATTTCTGGATCATGTATGTTGCCTCATTAAAAACCTTACTAAGAAAACCCAATGGGATAAAACTTAGTTAAGGGAAAAAGAGTGCAACTTGTATAGTACCCCCCCTCATTTTAATATGTATTATTTATGTGACTTGTCTCTATCTTTATTGAAAGTTGATCAAAGCTTTATAGACAACAATCCTTAGGTAGGCAATCTTTTTCCGATCAGTGTTATATGATCTTCATATGAGACTTCTGGTTCTATTTTGGAAACAAATATCATAAGATCCACAACTGTGTTTTGTTACATTACCTGCATTTACAAAAAACTAACCAAATTTGTTTCGATGGGTTAGTAAAAATATAAATTATACCTTACATACCTCAAGTGTATCAAAAATTTCGTTTCACCTTAGGAGAATATGAAAAAGGAAAATATAATTCATCTTGCAACGTGTTAATGAAAAATTTCTAAATTTGTATGGTAAAAAATGGTGAAACTGGCCGTCCCCTGGATCGAACCCGGGTCTAGGCCACACCCTTTCGCGCACCTAGCCAACTGAGCTAGGTGCCTAGTTTGTGAGATTTCCTTTTTGGTTAAATATAAGCATATGTACAATAACTTCCTATTTTTTCAAAATCCCTGGCCTTTGCGAAAAACCTTGAGCTACAAGTCTCGCTTTATACCTTGTAATCTCATTTTTCTCATTTCGTTTCCGTACGAAAACCCATTTATACCCTACAGGCTTTATTGCCTTAGGAGTGATAACAATAGGCCCAAAAACCTTTCGTTTGTTTAATGAATTTATTCAGCTTGCATAGCATCTTTCCACTTTCTCCAGTCATGTCTATTTTTACAATCATTTACAGACTTTGGTTCAGGAGTATCATCTCCACTCATAATCTCACTGGCAACCGAATATGAAAATATTTCATCCATATTTTCCATTTCATCTCGGTTCCATATTATATGTGTATGACCATAGTTGATTGATATCTCTTTGTTAGTATCATCAACATCTTCCTCATGAGAGGTTTCGGTATTTACCGCTTGATCAAGATTTTTATCTTTATGGTCAATTTCATTTATAAGCGCTTTTCTTTTTTCGAGGATGTTTTATCCTTTGAACCGACTGGCCTCCCATGTTTCAAACGGGATTCAATAGCCATATTATTATTATCCCTTTGCTTGTCTGTAATATTAACTCGAGCTAAAGCATTAGTATCTGATATATAAGATTTTCAATATGTCTTTGTCCTTTTTGGACATTAATTTTAACTGGAGCAATTCAAGACTTTTTGGATGAATTTCCTTCTTAAAATATCTTTTAGATATTTTACTCGAGGATACAGATAATATAATGATAACTTCAAAATTTATTTCACTTTTAGTTGTTTTCTATCTCCCCCTCATGTTGGGATTTATAATCAGCAAATGAAGCTCATAAGAAATCTCTCATTTATGGCTATATATTATTTATTCCCAACATGTCATTAAATCTCATCTTTGTGCGTTGTGTTGTAATAATTTCAGTATATATATCGCACACCCAAAAATGATAAATATTTGGTTTCTAAATAACTGTAATGGGGAGTAAATGTTTCAATAATAATACTTGTTCCAATGATCATTGATAATTTAGAATTTATCAAAAACAAATTTTTCAGTCTGGAATAATATTCTTGCTATATTAGCTAAGCCATATGTGCAAACTTCAAGTTGCGAATTGATAACCATTTAGACGATGCATCGATTTAAATACTAAATGGTATCATGCTAGGATATGTGTATCCTTTAATCCTTTTTAGGATTATCATATGATATGTGAATCCTTTTCATCATAGTATATCCTTGATGGCTTAATCTGACATGCCATCATATCCTTGATGATATATATATATTCTTGAAACTCAATAAGTTCCTTATTGATTTTTTGGGAAAAATAGAGCGTTCTCTATTTAAAAACTTTGTACTATCAGGTAATTAGCTTTTCTCATTCTTTCTATTAATTTTGAATGTCCCAGGCAAAACCGTTATTTGCATTATTCGTCTAATTTATGAATAATTTATATATACATATGTTTGTCATTGTATTTCCACAAAACATTTGTATGTGTGTATGTATGTACAACCCAAACTTGTATGTTTATCATGCTTCGTCTTTACCATTTAATATATTTTATAAATATAAACTTGTTTTATGAATCAAATAAACCTGACAGTTTTCTAACTTCCCAAAAATAACATTTCCTTAATACATCATTTATTATATATATATATATATAACTGTTGTATATATATAACCGTTGTACAACGGCTATAAAACGGTAATATAACCGTTACAAAACGGTTATAATTTACCACTATAAATAACCAATTATCAATCTCATTTTTTTTTCACATCAAACCCTCTTCTTCTCAAAGTTATTCAAGAAAAAAAATTTCGAAGATGATTCACCCGGTTTTAATATTGACCGGCATAATGTTAATATTATTGCCGACATTAATGTATGAGCTTCCGCCTCATCTATTTAGTACTTATGTATTCATTTATTTGTTCATAGCTATTCCTTTGTATGTTATCTCATTTTAATGAGTATTTAGATTTTAATATTTATCTTATTTATGTTTTGTAACAAAATTGGCAACCTATAACTGAAGTAATTATTAATATGGTGGTGGGTTCCATCTAATTGTTATGGGAGTTGCTGTTGAGATGACAATGCTCGCGTGTCATCTTCCATATCAATGTTGTATGTAAACATGTTTCAAATCATATGGCTACTTATCCATATACTTAAATAAATATATTAAAATAATTGAATCGTAGCAAAATGATTCTAGTATATAGTTATGTTTGCGGACCTCTGTCTGTGTATACAACTGAAATTAATCAGAATCAGAATCATGAGGTGATGGTGGTGGCGGAGTAAATTGTTTTGAGATAATACTAGCTACTTGTCTTAGCATTTCTTCTTGCCACTCATTCTTTTTCGTCAACCACTCTATTTGTCTTGACATTTTCCGGTTCTTTGTTATTAGTTTATCAACCTTTATTGGATCTAAAAATGGATTTATTAGAGGCACCGTACTTGGTCCGGCTTCAACAATTGACTGTTGTTGTTGCTCCGGATGTAGTGAAGACTGTTGCTGTAATAGTGGTGATATGGGTTGTTCTGGTGCAAACAACTCTTGGAATGT
Source organism: Helianthus tuberosus (assembly GCA_030545235.1). Classification (NCBI taxonomy): domain Eukaryota; kingdom Viridiplantae; phylum Streptophyta; class Magnoliopsida; order Asterales; family Asteraceae; genus Helianthus; species Helianthus tuberosus. Next base: position 120,485,730 of record CM060429.1, read on the forward strand.
CATGTTATCATTAAATATGGATTGTTGCATCATTTCTCCTTGCCCAAAAGATAAAGGTGAAAGTGCCTGGTAGATGCCTGGTGTTTGTGGTTGATTATGCTGTGTTTGAGATGTGTTAGTTGAAATATGTTCAAACACGGGTGGTATTGGCTGCTGTTGAGACAATAAATCAAACTGATAAAAAGATGGTGGAGGAAACTGCGACAGTTGATGTTGTATATTTTGTGATGTATTTCCTGGGATAACCGGTGCTGCCTCAGATTGAAACGATCGTCTTTGTGTAGGAATATCAATAGGTATTCTATCAATATTGGTAAAACTTACCACTCCAGGTAATCGTGGTGGGGATAATTCTTGAATAATCTGATCGTTTATGACACCTAGTGTTGGATCTGAGTTTCTTTTTGATTGTATTTTCGTTTGAAATTAAGATGGAAATGAAAGAGTTGTGCAGCGGAATTATAATGAAAACAAACTTTGCATACAATCAAACGAGAGTAATACTTTTATCAAACATCTTTACACAATGAATCGAAAGATTGAATTTGTTTCAACACCGATTACAATGATTGATGAATGAATGCAAACTCCCCCTCAGCCAGAGCTCAGTAGTTTGTTCGTACAAAGAAGACGATGTGGTGAAAGAGCTAATAGAACAGTACAAAGTACTGAACTATTTATAGGCACTTACAAACCACTGAGCATCTTAGCTGACGTGACCATGAAAGTGACATCTAACCTCCTAACAAACTCTAACTACTGATCTATACAACCTCTGATCTACTAACTACTGCTATTACATTTCTTTACATAAAAGACACTTAAACAGCTGCTGCATCCTTCCACTGCTGTGAACCCAGCAGTGCTTGTCCGGATCAGCAGTACTTGACTCAAGGCAGTAGATTGAGTCAGCAGAGCTTTGGTCTTCCATCAGTCTTTAACATTTGGCAGTAGATGCAAGGCAGCAGTTGTGAATCAGCACTTGGTGATCAGCAGATAGGAGGTCAGCAGATACAAAGCCACTTTCAAGGGGAGAGATTTGCATGAACTGATTGGCAGGGGGTGCATCAGTAACCTGAACATCTCTTTTGACAGATGTTTGGTTCAGCTGTTTTGTAACAGCTGTTTGAACTGGCACAAACAGTGGTTGTTTCTTGGTGAATTTGACAGATGTTGATGATGATGGTGGACTCAAGGATGTTTTAGCCATGTACTCATTCTTTTTTACATCAAAGTTTTTGAGATACACACATGCTTGAGTTTTGTGATTTGTCTTACCACAAACAATGCAGCTTTCTGCTGGGATAATGACACTTGTTCTGTTTAGATCATAAGCTTTTAAGTGGAAACAATCTTTTGTTAGATGATTCCTTTTCTCATAGAATTCACAAAACAAGTTATCAATTTTTTCTTTTTTCTTTCTCTTTTCGGACTCCTTTGCAGCAGAGGTTTTAACCACTGCTGGGATGTCCTTGAGAGGTATGACTTTAGCTTTTGGAGCCTTGACACCATCAATTGATGTAAAGTCCATTGGCTTGAAATTTTCAAGAATGTCACACTCATCAGACCATTTTGGTTTAAACTGGTATTCTTCAAGCTCCTTGAAAGTGGAGGATTCCATTGGTCTGTCAAGTGTGATTTTGTTACCAAGTTTGTCAGTGATTTTCACTTCTTGGCCATTCTTGTTTGTGGGTATGAACTCAGTGGTTACATCAGTGGTTTGAACAGAGTTTTCAAAAGCAATGTTTTCATCATCATGTTTTCTATAGCCAACCCCAAATTTCACATTGCTTTTTCTCTGTTTTTCAAGCATAACCTCATATCCTTTGCAGGATTCCACCCATCTTTCACAAGTAATCTGGGCGGACTCCAACTCCTTTTTGCAAACTTGGTATTTTTCTACCATAATTTGAAGTTGGGTTTTGGTTATACTTTGCTCTTCTTTTAGACAGCTGTTCTCTTTTTCTTTTTCAATCAATTTGTTTTTAAGTTCTTTTAAAGACCTTTCAAATTTGACCTCATCAGATAAGATTTTATCCCGAAGGTTTTCATTCACCTCTTTAATGTTAGCAAAAGCAATTATGCAGTTGTCAGAACACAGTTTTTCAAGAACTTGAGGAGATACCTTGGCAGCTGCCATCATTGCACAATCACATTGATGATCTTCTTCATCATCAGCTTTCACCTTCTTTTCACCAGCCTTTTCTTCTTTCTCTTCTTCTTTGTCATCTACGGACCATGGGTCTGTCATTGGTTCAATCAGGGTACCTGAACTTTCTCCCAACAGTAGTTCACCAGCCACAGCAGTAACCACTGCTTCAGTCACCTCTTCCACTGTTTCAAAGCACTGCTGTTCCTCCTCAGTTTCAACCCCCTCCTGTATTGACTCTAATGCCATCAAACAAAACTCATCATGAGAAGAATCATTAGAAGTATAGAGTGCAAAATTTTCATCATTAAGGTCTTCAGGCATACTGCTCCAGTCAACAAACCCTTGAGTGAAAAAACTTTGTTGATCTGGTTGTGCTGCTGCTGGAGCAGTGGTTTGAGGTGCAACAGGTTGCACTTGTACCTGTGGAGCAGGGGTTTGAACATATTGGATTTGGGGAACAGTAGTTTGGACATAATGTACTGGCACAGGGGCAGCAACATAGTGAGCAGTGTTCACTTGAGCTGCTGGGGCATATTGGGCATAGTGCATAGTGTTTTGGTTTTGAGGTCTAGGATTTGAGCTAGGATGAGTAATTATGGGACCAGTAGTTTGACTCCTACATTCCCTAGCGAAATGTCCCAACCTATTACACTTGTAGCACTTGATTTTCGATTTATCCAACCCAACCCTTAGATTCCCATGCAAACCAGGGAATTTTCGCCCTGTTCTTTTGTAGAACTTGCTAGTTCTAACACTTAGCAAAGCCAGTTGGTGCAGGATGTCCATTTCCTCTAAATCAGTGGGATCAAAATGTTGTAAATCATTTAGTTCAAAACTTAAATTGTCTGACATCTGGTTTTCGTTTGCAGTGAATGCATAACTAGCAGAGTGAGGATCAGGGTTGTTAAAATTTGCACCAGCAGTTATGTCAATGAAGTGATCAAAACCCTGATCCTTACCACTGCTCCCAGATTCTTCTTGACCCAGAAGAGCAGTATTACCGAAAGTGTAATCATCGGTAACTTTTCCTGACTCTTGTAACCTCCTTTTCTGGTTCAACTCCCTTTCGTAGGTCAGGAGTCGACCATGGAGTTGGGTCAAGGTCAGATCCTTGAATTCAGGTGAGTTTCGGGTGACAAAAGCTATGGTGTCCCATTTTTCTGGCAGTGACCTGAGGAACCTGCTATTTTGAGTTGAGTTTGTAAAAGTGGTGTTAACAAGCCTCAGTTCACTGATGAGACAACTGAAACGCTCAAATTGTTGCGTTAGTGATTCACCTTTAACGTAGCAAAATGTTTCATACTGTTGGTTTAGGATTTCCCTATTGTTTTCAATGACTTCCTCAGTTCCTCCAAACTGTTCCTTAAGTGCGTCCCATAACTCTTTGGCACTGTTACAATGTAACAGTCCAGCATATATTTCATTGGGCAGCGCTGATGCTACGATGCTAAACGCTTTAGCATCTAGTTCGATCTTTTGAAAGTCGGTTTCGGTATAATTTTCAACTGGTTTTGGAACGAACTTTTTAGCATCTTCAGCACTTGGCACTGAAGGAACATGGGGACCATAAATGACAGATTTCCAACAACCTGTGCTTTGTTGAGCGAGGATGTGACCCATCCTCCTCTGCCAGATGTTGTACTCATTTCTTTTTAGCATAGGTGGTTTAAAAAGTGAGCCGATGTTGTTTTTATCATCCTGAGATTGTGACGTCATTCTTGTTGTTTTACAGACACTGAGAAATCAACTTTAATGGTGATTAATCCTTGCTCTGTTTTTCAACGGACGAACAAACGATCAGTATCAACTGTTATGAGCTGAACTATTTACGTCAAAATGATTGTTAAATCAAATTTGACTGTCCAGGCTCTGATACCAATTGTTGGATCTGAGTTTCTTTTTGATTGTATTTTCGTTTGAAATTAAGATGGAAATGAAAGAGTTGTGCAGCGGAATTATAATGAAAACAAACTTTGCATACAATCAAACGAGAGTAATACTTTTATCAAACATCTTTACACAATGAATCGAAAGATTGAATTTGTTTCAACACCGATTACAATGATTGATGAATGAATGCAAACTCCCCCTCAGCCAGAGCTCAGTAGTTTGTTCGTACAAAGAAGACGATGTGGTGAAAGAGCTAATAGAACAGTACAAAGTACTGAACTATTTATAGGCACTTACAAACCACTGAGCATCTTAGCTGACGTGACCATGAAAGTGACATCTAACCTCCTAACAAACTCTAACTACTGATCTATACAACCTCTGATCTACTAACTACTGCTATTACATTTCTTTACATAAAAGACACTTAAACAGTTGCTGCATCCTTCCACTGCTGTGAACCCAGCAGTGCTTGTCCGGATCAGCAGTACTTGACTCAAGGCAGTAGATTGAGTCAGCAGAGCTTTGGTCTTCCATCAGTCTTTAACATTTGGCAGTAGATGCAAGGCAGCAGTTGTGAATCAGCACTTGGTAAGATCAGCAGATAGGAGGTCAGCAGATACAAAGCCACTTTCAAGGGAGAGATTTGCATGAACTAACTGTAATCGTCTGCTTATTCTGGATCCACTGCTCTGATCCAGTTTTGGCTTTAATTATCTGTTCCTCTGATAGGGTTCAATCCCAACAATCTCCCCCTGGAACAGATAATGCCAAAACTCTTCATTATTTGTGGAATTCTTTATTGCCTCATCAACAGCTCCCTTATCTGACCTTTAAATTGTAATTCAAAGTCTAGGGCATCTGTATCTTCATCATCCCTGCTAAGTGGAAGATCAAGGAGATCCTGTAAATCTTCAAGACTCAGGCCAAGAGCTTGTTCCCTTGATATTTTCCCCACTTCTCCACCAGACCTGAGCAAAGTCAATACGCAGGTCTGTTTGTCAGTTTCCCACTTTTGTATTTTTGAGCCTGGTGGGTTTCTTGGGAGATGTTTATTTGCAGAAGTATTTGGTGAGGCTGGCCTGTTCATAGCTGGCTGTGCAGCACTTGCAGATTGTTCCAATTCAAGATCTTCTTTTATCATTACTTCCGTGCCTGCTTTTACAATGGCATCTCCAGCTAATAGATCTTGAATTGTTTCCATGCTAAACTGGTTTTTGCTCCTTCTTTTGTAGATGGCAGCACCAGATGGAGCAGTGGTTCTTTTGATTTGCAGCTTTGGTGGTCTTTTTGAGACCTCTGCTTTGGAATAGTCAGGCTTTTGTGGAACTCTTGGATCTTTCTTTCTAAGTTCCTCTAAGCGTTTATAGGTTGCCCTGACTCTATCTTCTCCCCACTTTGTCACAGAGTTCTTTGACCCATAATCAGCTGCAATCAGCTCCTCTTTCGTTCTCCTTAACTCTAGCATCTTCTCAGCTTCAAATTGTTTAAACTTTTCAGGAGGAGTCTGCTTGACCTTATTTTTGATCATATCTTGAATCCTGGCTGCTTCTTTTTCAAGCTCAGGAATGGTCCAGCTCTTGTACATGTGTTTCTCCCCCTTGTATTTCTTGTAGGACATGATGTTCTCAATGTAGTCTTTCCTCAAGGACTCATCTGCCCTTTCAGAAATTTGCTGACATACATTTTTAGCAAAACGCTCCATAGCATTGACCTGTGAGAGTAAAAACTGATAGTTTTGTTGAAATTCTCTATCAGATTTCCCTTTTCTATTTTTGATTGCAATATCCTCTGCTTGTTTGGCCTTAAGTTTCAAGTATTCTTCAATATTGTTAGGCCTGGGATAATTTGCAATTGATGGTAAACTCCTTTTGGCTGGGTCATCTTCATAATAAAAGGATTTGATTTCTTCTCTGACTGCAATGAGTTCCAGAGGAAATGAGACACCAGCAGGAGGTAGAGATTTTACAATTTGAGCTGAAGAGAGAGGTATGGGTTTTGGAATAGTGATAAGTGATAGGGATTTTGAAGATGTTGGTGATGGAGATGTGTCATCATCTTTTAAAATTAGCCTTCTCCTTTTTGGTTTAGGAGAGACTGATGATTTTTTGAATGGAACAGTGGTGGTAGATGTAGTGGCAGTGGATTGTGATTGACTAACAGCTGTTGAAACAACTGGTGTTTCAACCACTGTTGTCATTACAACAGATGTTATAACATCTGCTGTCTTCTGCTGTATGTCAGCAGGTGTTGTTTTTGGTGGTGATGATGGTAAAGCAGTGGTTGTTGTGTGTGTTGATGGAACAACTGTTTGGCAAGCAGTAGTTTTTGTAACTCCTGTTGCATCAGCTGTTTTGTATGGTGGTTTTTGAGCAGACTTTGAACGTCTGGTTGGAATGGATTTGGGTTGCCTCACTTTTCTAGTAGGCTTCTTCTTTTCCTCAACAGGATTTTCATGATCCTTTGACCCAGAAGTACCCTGATCTGGATGATCCATTCTTTCCACCCTGGCTTTCCTTTTGGCCTCTCTATCCCTTTTTACACTTGCAGCTGCTTCTGCTAGTGCATTTGTTGTCACAACAATTTTCTTGCTGCCATCTGGCAAAGGGATCTTTTTGGTCATGTTTGAATTTTCTGGTTCAAGATAGATACCATCCTCTATACCCTTCCTTTTCCACTCCTTAATTTTCTCCCCCTTTTTGGCATTATCTTCTGGGAGTTGATAAATGTAGCGGACTTTTGGAGGAGCAGTGCCAGTGGTGTGCAAGATCTGAGTTTTGAGAGCCTTTAAATCAGCCTGAGTGTTCATGAACCTTGACTCCATTGCATTTCTCAGCTGTTGAACATGTTTTTCATGTTGCTGATCTGCTAGTTTTGCTTGTTGATGGAGAAAAGGTTGAAATAAATCCCAGAGCTCAATTGTAGCAGGTGCTCTTTGTGGAGCAGGTGCTTGAGGTGGAATAGCAGTTGATTGTACCTTTTGTACTTGTAACACCTGTTGTAGCATATCTTTGAGTTCTGCAACAGAGTTATCAAGTTTTCCAATGCGATCCGTCAATTTCTGGTACTTTAAATCATCACCCAATTTAATGGGATCATCTAATTTCCCACTAGCAGTGGTTTTATCAGTGGTAGATGTAGGGAGTATACTCCAAACATTAACCACTGATGCCCCTTTGTCTTGGTACTGGGGTCTTCTTCCTTCAACACTTGACAACCTTTTGATGTTGCCAGTAGGATAAATAAATCCACTGGTGGTTGACAGAGGTGCTATCAAAGGAATTGCCTCCAAGGAAGTCTTATTAATGTAACCACTGTCCAAATGTAACCCAGTGGGTGTAACAAGTGTAGTGGCTGCTTCACTTGGATTACCACCAAGAGTTACTTGTAACTCAAGGGGTCTAACCTCCTCAGGTTGTGTTGGTGGGTTAGCAAAGATTGATACAGCAGACCCAGTCAGTTGTTGAGGTATATTCTCATTAGTAGGTGATTGAGAAGGACTGGATAATGCCTGGTTCAAATCAATTGCATCCAACAGTGGTTTTATTGGTGAGGGAATTGTGGATGTGATGGTTGGTGGAGAAATAGGATGTGTCCCAGGCATTGGACTGTGGATGATAGAAACGAGTGTTTCCAGAGCATCATGATGTGGAGGCCCTATTGTACAACCTGTTCTTTTTGTGAAGAAGCAGGAAGAGTTTCAGGTATGGGTTGAGATATTTGTACCAACTGCTGTGAGGAAGTAGCAGCAGTGGTTTCTTGTGACTTTTGTGTTGTCACTGGCAGGAGCTCTGGTATCTCATCCTCCAGAGTTGCCTTTTTGATGGGTTTTGTGGGTTTTTGAGTTTTTCTTTTTGGCTTTTTTGAGATAGTAGGTGTGGGTTTCAAAGCAGTTGTGCTGCTGCTTTGATCACCTTGAGTAGTGGGCTCAGCAGCAAATACCTGAGGAGCAGTTGTAACTGCTAAAATCTGCTCAGGCACCTCTGCTTGTGTTTTGCAAGGTGCTAACATCCTTGAAAAAGTTTCAGTAGTTAAACTATTTATTTGAGTAGGATCACCTTGGTTTATTGCAGCTAAATCATCCTTACTGAATTTCTTTGCAAAATAGTAACTTAAAAACCTTGGAAACAGTAAGAATGATTTTGTTTCAACATTATTAACCAAATCTTTAAAAATTTCCCGAGAATAGTTAAAATTTTCTCCTTGAAGAATTGCATATCCCAGATTTTGAATCTTTAAAGGGATTTCATTGAAAGAAGTGGTTTTGTTTGAAACACATAGTAGGAGGGTATGAAATAAAAATCTGGTTGCAGACGGAAAATAACCTTTTTCTAAGGTAATTTTCTTCATCATTGTGGCTTCATACCCTCTTTCAATGAAGTCAGTTTGTAACTTGTTTTTAGTGAAAGAAATTTTACCTTCCTGATCACCGAGTTGAAAGACCTCTGAAATGGATTGTGGCGTGATTTGGACAACTTTACCCTTTATCGAAGAGTTTATGGTGGTTGCAGTGTCGCCTTGTTTTTCAAGGGTTGCATTTTTTCAGAACTCCCTTTGGGTCGCCAAATAGATTGGTGCATCGGCAGTGAACAAAGTTTTGTACTTTGATTTTTCCATGAGATCAATGATGGAATCGAAAACTTTGGTGGTTCCTGGTTTTGTGAGAAGACCCAGGAGATTGTGAGATGGTTTATGTGGAATTTCAGTGGAGATTGCCTTTTGAGAGGCTGTTTTCGATGATGATTTGGATGAGGGTTTTGAAGATTTCTTTGATTTTGTCATTTTGAAGATGATTGATCGAAGAAATTTGTGAAGAAATGAGATGAAAAACTGCTTTGAGAAGAGAATTTTTAAGAATTCAATTCGACAGTAAAACCCTGTTTTGGTGGTGAGTGGGGGATTTTATAGGGAAGAAAGTGAATGCTGAGGTGGCAGCCGTTACAAAAGGTCTGACCAATATGTACTACCCACGTGACAACCCCTGTTGAAAGTGAAGGACAGTACTTGTGTGATAGGGACAAATGAAGGCAGTGGTATGAAAGCAGTGGATAATTTTCACTATCAGTGGATAGCATATCAGTGGATAAGACACTGCTTTTGAACAACAGAGTTTATCAAAGGAATGAGAGAGCAGGGGTTGACTTTCAGCAGTGGACAGACTTTTCAATTAGAGCAGACTTTTGAACAATCAGTGGTTAATGGCAGACTTTTAAGGATTTAATGAAAAATTTCATTTTTAGCTATTTTTAAGGATGGAGTTTTGATTTTCTGAAAACATTTTGTTGCTTTTATTCATAGAAAAACAAGATGTTGCTTGTTATTCCATGTTCAGCATCCCAATTCTAGAGACCAAGCTTTCAAAAGTGGCTGTATCAAGTGCTTTTGTGAGCACATCTGCCAGCTGGTCTTTAGTTGGGACATGATGCAGAGAAATCAAACCTTTTTCATAGCAATCCCTCACAAAGTGATGTCTGATGTCGATGTGTTTGGTGGTTGAATGGGAAACTGGATTTTTGATGATATTTTCTGCTGCCTGACTGTCCAACATGAGTGGTGTCTTTAAGGCAGTGATACCAAAATCCAGCAACTGATTTTGAAGCCACGGGAGTTGGGCTGTACAGCTTGCAGCAGCAATATATTCAGCTTCAGCAGTGGATGTTGAAACAGCTGCTTGCTTTTTGCTTTGCCATGAGACTAAGCAATCACCTAGAAATTGGCACCCTCCTGATGTGGACTTCCTTGTGGTGTGACATCCAGCAAAGTCACTGTCTGAGAAACCAGGCCCTTGGTGCTTGTTTCAAGCCATACAAGGCTTTGTTAAGCCTGTAGACATGATCTGGATAAAATGGATCCTCAAAACCTGGAGGTTGACAAACATACACCTCTTCTTGGATTGTACCATAGAGGAAAGCACTTTTGATATCCATTTGAAACACCTTCATATTGTGGTTGACAGCAAAGGCCAAGAACAGTCTAATGGCTTCCAATCTTGCAACAGGGGCAAATGTTTCATCATAATCAATCCCCTCTTCCTGTCTGTAACCTTGAACCACAAGCCTTGCTTTATTCTTGACAACAATACCCCTTTCATCAGTTTTGTTCTTGAAGACCCACTTTGTGCCAATAGGACTAACCTCTTCTGGCAGTGGTACAAGCTCCCATACTTGTTGTCTTTTAAACTGTTGGAGCTCCTCTTGCATGGCTTCTACCTAGCTGTTGTCTTTCAGTGCCTCTTGGTACTTGACTGGCTGATGGAGTGATAGAAAACCAGCAAAAAGACAAATGTTTTGGGTTTGGCTTCTTGTGAGCACCCCTTCATTGATGTTGCCAATGATTTGATCAGGTGGATGAGATCTCAAGAAGATTAAATCTCCTTGGTATGGTATGATGGCATTGGTTGGTGAAGGCTGCAAATGTGTATCATCTGAGCTAACCACTGCTGAGGACTTTGATGATCCAGCAGTGGCTTCAAAAGGTGGTGGTATAGGAGGTAATGAAGTGGACAACTGCTGACTTTTATCCACTGTTTGAGGACTTTTGTCAGCAGTGTTTGAGGATGTGGAAACAATGGTTGATGGGCTACTTTGGTCAACAACTGTTGAGGTAGCAGTGGTTGAGCTTTGACAACTGTTTTGAACAGCTGGTGCTTTTCCCTTTGTGGCAGACCTTTGAGGGATGATGATTTCATACCCATAGTCTGGTGTTGTATCCTCTGATGGACCTGCACTGTTAGTCTTGACAGCAGTATTTTCAAAAGTGAATTTTTCAAGATCAAACAGATCTGCAGGGTTTGCTGGAATTTTCATTGATGAAAGTTCATTGAACTTAACATTCAAAGTCTCCTCCACTGCCTTGGTCCGTGTATTGAACACTTTGTAGGCCTTGGCAGTGGATGAGTATCCCAGATGATAACCACAATCAATTTTGGCTGCAAATTTTGAAATGGAATCTTTTAAGTTCAAAATAAAGCATGGGCAGCCAAACACTTTGAAATATGAGATCAGTGGTTTAATTTTATACAGAATTTCATAGGCAGTCTTTTTGTGCCTTGGGTTTATTAAAACTCTGTTCTGAACATAGCAAGCAGTGTTTACTGCCTCTGCCCAGAAAGTTAATGGCAAACCTGAATCTGCAAGCATGGTTCTGGCAGCCTCAATCAGAGTTTTGTTCTTCCTTTCCACTACCCCATTCTGCTCTGGTGTTCTTGGGATGCTGTACTGCCTTACAATCCCTTTCTTCACACAGAAGGCATCCAACTCCCTATTTTTGAATTCTGTGCCATTGTCACTCCTGAAGCTTTTCACTGGAAGGTCAAATTGCTTTTCAACCTGTATTACAAAGTCTTGCAAAATGCCTGCAGTTTCATCTTTTGAGTGCAAAAAGAAAGTCCATGTGAACCTAGAAAAGTCATCAACAATAACCAAACAATATTTTTTCTTTTTGAGGCTCATGACTTGAACTGGGCCAAACAAATCCATGTGTAGCATTTGCAAACACTGGGTTGTTTTGGACTCTTCAATGGACTTGTAAGAACTTTTATGCTGTTTTCCTTTTAAACAGGAAATGCAATGTTCAGGACATGAAAACAATTTTTGTGGTAGGCCTCTCACCAAACCATTTTTTGAAATTTCTGTGATTGTCTTAAGATTTGTGTGCCCCAGCCTTTTGTGCCAAAGTTCTGTCTCTTTGTTAGAGGCAGCTGAGAACAGACAGGCATCAGCTCTGGGACACTCTTTTGACATGTCAACAACATAAACATTGCCACTTCTTTGAGCAACAAGTTTAGTTTGACCAGTTTTGATTATTGCTTCAATCTTTTTGACCATTTCTGGTCCAACAATCCTACAACAATCTTTTGTGAAGAATGACCCAAAACCCTTGTCACTCATTTGGGACACACTCAGAAGGTTGAATTTTAGATTGTCTATTAGATTGACATTTTCAAATTTTACTTTTCCAGACTCCACTGTACCCGACCCCAGAACTTTTCCTTTACTATTATTCCCAAAGGATATATCACCCCCTCCATGGATTTTAAAGTCTTTGAGGAGGGCTTTACATCCTGTCATGTGCCTGGAGCCTCCACTATCTACATACCAAAGACTATCAAAGCATGCAGAAGCTCCCTGCACATGAAGTAAAAGGATTAGTTCATTAAGGTCTCCAAAGCCAACAAGGCTTTGGATGGGGTCTCAACAGTGTCTGGGATGGATGCAGAATGATGGACAGTGGTTAGGTCAGGAGTTTGAACTGTTTTAGGACAGTGTTTCTCTAACCACTGTTGTGGGTCCTGACCAATCATCTGCTGGTAACCAAAAGGATGCTTGTTCACTTTGGGTTTAGAGGGCCTTTTGTAGGCCTCATAAACGTGAGGAATCCTTTGGTAAGACTGTTTTTCTCTGCCTTTTCTGAACTGATTGGCAGGGGGTGCATTAGTAACCTGAACATCTCTTTTGACAGATGTTTGGTTCAGCTGTTTTGTAACAGCTGTTTGAACTGGCACAAACAGTGGTTGTTTCTTGGTGAATTTGACAGATGTTGATGATGATGGTGGACTCAAGGATGTTTTAGCCATGTACTCATTCTTTTTTACATCAAAGTTTTTGAGATACACACATGCTTGAGTTTTGTGATTTGTCTTACCACAAACAATGCAGCTTTCTGCTGGGATAATGACACTTGTTCTGTTTAGATCATAAGCTTTTAAGTGGAAACAATCTTTTGTTAGATGATTCCTTTTCTCACAGAATTCACAAAACAAGTTATCAATTTTTTCTTTTTTCTTTCTCTTTTCGGACTCCTTTGCAGCAGAGGTTTTAACCACTGCTGGGATGTCCTTGAGAGGTATGACTTTAGCTTTTGGAGCCTTGACACCATCAATTAATGTAAAGTCCATTGGCTTGAAATTTTCAAGAATGTCACACTCATCAGACCATTTTGGTTTAAACTGGTATTCTTCAAGCTCCTTGAAAGTGGAGGATTCCATTGGTCTGTCAAGTGTGATTTTGTTACCAAGTTTGTCAGTGATTTTCACTTCTTGGCCATTCTTGTTTGTGGGGATGAACTCAGTGGTTACATCAGTGGTTTGAACAGAGTTTTCAAAAGCAATGTTTTCATCATCATGTTTTCTATAGCCAACCCCAAATTTCACATTGCTTTTTCTCTGTTTTTCAAGCATAACCTCATATCCTTTGCAGGATTCCACCCATCTTTCACAAGTAATCTGGGCGGACTCCAACTCCTTTTTGCAAACTTGGTATTTTTCTACCATAATTTGAAGTTGGGTTTTGGTTATACTTTGCTCTTCTTTTAGACAGCTGTTCTCTTTTTCTTTTTCAGTCAATTTGTTTTTAAGTTCTTTTAAAGACCTTTCAAATTTGACCTCATCAGATAAGATTTTATCCCGAAGGTTTTCATTCACCTCTTTAATGTTAGCAAAAGCAATTATGCAGTTGTCAGAACACAGTTTTTCAAGAACTTGAGGAGATACCTTGGCAGCTGCCATCATTGCACAATCACATTGATGATCTTCTTCATCATCAGCTTTCACCTTCTTTTCACCAGCCTTTTCTTCTTTCTCTTCTTCTTTGTCATCTACGGACCATGGGTCTGTCATTGGTTCAATCAGGGTACCTGAACTTTCTCCCAACAGTAGTTCACCAGCCACAGCAGTAACCACTGCTTCAGTCACCTCTTCCACTGTTTCAAAGCACTGCTGTTCCTCCTCAGTTTCAACCCCCTCCTGTATTGACTCTAATGCCATCAAACAAAACTCATCATGAGAAGAATCATTAGAAGCATAGAGTGCAAAATTTTCATCATTAAGGTCTTCAGGCATACTGCTCTAGTTAACAAACCCTTGAGTGAAAAAACTTTGTTGATCTGGTTGTGCTGCTGCTGGAGCAGTGGTTTGAGGTGCAACAGGTTGCACTTGTACCTGTGGAGCAGGGGTTTGAACATATTGGATTTGGGGAACAGTAGTTTGGACATAATGTACTGGCACAGGGGCAGCAGCATAGTGAGCAGTGTTCACTTGAGCTGCTGGGGCATATTGGGCATAGTGCACAGTGTTTTGGTTTTGAGGTCTAGGATTTGAGCTAGGATGAGTAATTATGGGACCAGTAGTTTGACTCCTACATTCCCTAGCGAAATGTCCCAACCTATTACACTTGTAGCACTTGATTTTCGATTTATCCAACCCAACCCTTAGATTCCCATGCAAACCAGGGAATTTTCGCCCTGTTCTTTTGTAGAACTTGCTAGTTCTAACACTTAGCAAAGCCAGTTGGTGCAGGATGTCCATTTCCTCTAAATCAGTGGGATCAAAATGTTGTAAATCATTTAGTTCAAAACTTAAATTGTCTGACATCTGGTTTTCGTTTGCAGTGAATGCATAACTAGCAGAGTGAGGATCAGGGTTGTTAAAATTTGCACCAGCAGTTATGTCAATGAAGTGATCAAAACCCTGATCCTTACCACTGCTCCCAGATTCTTCTTGACCCAGAAGAGCAGTATTACCGAAAGTGTAATCATCGGTAACTTTTCCTGACTCTTGTAACCTCCTTTTCTGGTTCAACTCCCTTTCGTAGGTCAGGAGTCGACCATGGAGTTGGGTCAAGGTCAGATCCTTGAATTCAGGTGAGTTTCGGGTGACAAAAGCTATGGTGTCCCATTTTTCTGGCAGTGACCTGAGGAACCTGCTATTTTGAGTTGAGTTTGTAAAAGTGGTGTTAACAAGCCTCAGTTCACTGATGAGACAACTGAAACGCTCAAATTGTTGCGTTAGTGATTCACCTTTAACGTAGCAAAATGTTTCATACTGTTGGTTTAGGATTTCCCTATTGTTTTCAATGACTTCCTCAGTTCCTCCAAACTGTTCCTTAAGTGCGTCCCATAACTCTTTGGCACTGTTACAATGTAACAGTCCAGCATATATTTCATTGGGCAGCGCTGATGCTACGATGCTAAACGCTTTAGCATCTAGTTCGATATTTTGAAAGTCGGTTTCGGTATAATTTTCAACTGGTTTTGGAACGAACTTTTTAGCATCTTCAGCACTTGGCACTGAAGGAACATGGGGACCATAAATGACAGATTTCCAACAACCTGTGCTTTGTTGAGCGAGGATGTGACCCATCCTCCTCTGCCAGATGTTGTACTCATTTCTTTTTAGCATAGGTGGTTTAAAAAGTGAGCCGATGTTGTTTTTATCATCCTGAGATTGTGACGTCATTCTTGTTGTTTTACAGACACTGAGAAATCAACTTTAATGGTGATTAATCCTTGCTCTGTTTTTCAACGGACGAACAAACGATCAGTATCAACTGTTATGAGCTGAACTATTTACGTCAAAATGATTGTTAAATCAAATTTGACTGTCCAGGCTCTGATACCAATTGTTGGATCTGAGTTTCTTTTTGATTGTATTTTCGTTTGAAATTAAGATGGAAATGAAAAAGTTGTGCAGCGGAATTATAATGAAAACAAACTTTGCATACAATCAAACGAGAGTAATACTTTTATCAAACATCTTTACACAATGAATCGAAAGATTGAATTTGTTTCAACACCGATTACAATGATTGATGAATGAATGCAAACTCCCCCTCAGCCAGAGCTCAGTAGTTTGTTCGTACAAAGAAGACGATGTGGTGAAAGAGCTAATAGAACAGTACAAAGTACTGAACTATTTATAGGCACTTACAAACCACTGAGCATCTTAGCTGACGTGACCATGAAAGTGACATCTAACCTCCTAACAAACTCTAACTACTGATCTATACAACCTCTGATCTACTAACTACTGCTATTACATTTCTTTACATAAAAGACACTTAAACAGTTGCTGCATCCTTCCACTGCTGTGAACCCAGCAGTGCTTGTCCGGATCAGCAGTACTTGACTCAAGGCAGTAGATTGAGTCAGCAGAGCTTTGGTCTTCCATCAGTCTTTAACATTTGGCAGTAGATGCAAGGCAGCAGTTGTGAATCAGCACTTGGTAAGATCAGCAGATAGGAGGTCAGCAGATACAAAGCCACTTTCAAGGGGAGAGATTTGCATGAACTAACTGTAATCGTCTGCTTATTCTGGATCCACTGCTCTGATCCAGTTTTGGCTTTAATTATCTGTTCCTCTGATAGGGTTCAATCCCAACACCTAGAGATTTAGCTATTTTTGTTATGTATGATCCTCCCATAAGGTTTTTCGGGAGACGTGTTTGGTATTGCTCAAAGTACATAGCAAGAGAGTAAGCAATATTACAATGGACTGACTCGAATATACTGTATAAGTGGAAGAGATCGGTACTACTAACCCTGTGTAGATTAGACGTGCGCCCCCTGATCGTGTTGGCTAGAACACGGTGCATATATTGATAAAGAGGATCTCTAAATGTTCTTGAATTATTATTTCTACTCCACACTGCTGGTGTAAGTGTAGACCAATAATCTTGTATGCGATCAGGATATTCGGTTAATGCGTTTATAAATATAGGTGATCTAACCTCTTCTTCTGTATAAATACCTAAATGCACTGCGAACTCAGATAATGACAAATTAAAAGTTTTTCCACCGAGTCTAAAATCGATAGAGGGCTCAGATAGGTTTTTATTTCGTGTGAAATGAAAAGTAGACCAGAACTCATATACAAACTCATCGTATGAGGGTTCTAAGATATCAAAAAAACGACGCCATGGTGAACCAATTGGTAGTAACCTCGTCAGTCGATCATCTTTGTCTAGAATCCTCGTTATGTTCCAGTCGATACTATTAATAGTATTAACTTTAAGCCTCCTGAGGGTTAGACATTTCGTATGGGTGCGTGCATCCCTAAACTGAAGAAATTTATGGACTTCGATCTGGGCACGAATTTCTGCTGCGTTTGAAGATTCAGCGTGTGCACGAGTAGAAAACTGAAGACTCATGATAGTAATATTGGGCTTTGTTTGAGATCTTAAAAAATAGAATTTGAGTATGAGTTGTTTTGGGTATGTGTCGAACTATATCAGAAGTTCAGTTGGTTTGAGGATTTACATGAGTGGTGGGTTACTTATATAGATAAAAATTAAGCTTACACAATACGCTTGGTTAAGGCTTCCATGATACACCTTGAAAATAGTTTTACTGTATTAGGTTTGAAAATTTCGGTAACAAACAAAATGTTTAAACTAATATTAGATTCGGTTGGTATCGTGGATAACGTGCTGAGTATCACTTCTAAATGGTTCCGATAACAACAGTAATGATATTAATAATTGGTAATTTTATAATAAAATATCCATAGCCATTTTTTTACGGATATATATATATATAATTAGTATGCACAATAATAAATAAATTATTATGAATGTGGATAACAACTACGCGCACAGTAACGCACAGTAAATGAAATAATTCGAACGAATTATTATGATATAGGCCCCACCAGTTTTGTTTTATTTCTTTTTTTTAAAGAAACTGCAATAAAGGAGCTCAAAAGGAGCCTAAGTCTCCATCACACAAAATGCTTTTAGGCCAGTCTTTATAACATAAATAAACGTTATTAAACATTAGAAAATAAATGTTGGATAACATAAATATAAATATTAGGTGCATAAATAAATGTTAGATAACATAAATGTAAATGTTAGGTGCATAAAAGAAATTTTGATTGTTAGTAGTCCCAAGTTATTATATTCCCATAGTAATAGGTATCTCGTACTCATTTTATTATTAAGTATGGGATTTAGATGTTTTTATGATAGGAGTGTCTAGATAACTGAGTCTCCTAAAGGAAAACAATCCCACGGTATAAAAGAAATATTACGTTTATCATAACAATTATAGTTTATATAAATTAATCAAACACTTACTTTGATTATAATTGCTTGAACGTTTCCTTGGTTAGAACCTCGTGCTTGGCTAGAGCTTCGTGCTGATAACGTGTTATAAAACTTAAGAGATTGAGATCAAAACTTCCTTTATATATCTTTCTCTATTCTTCTCTTCTATCACAATCATATTACATCTAATATTTCTCTTGATTAAAACTCAAAAATGAACTTGAAAGATATGAAACAAAGCTATTGTTGTGTAGAGATTAGTGCATTGAATGTAGAAGATGTGTGTCCCATTTATAGTAAAGCAATCTAGTTGTCATCCATATTATTTGACTTGTCATCCACATTATATGAAAATAATGATTCATAACAGAATTATGGTTTATTACTAAAACTCAACTTATATAACATATAAAATATTAATTAACCTCAAAATATTAAAAAATTAGAAATACTATTCATGCAAACTTTCAAATAATAATAATAATAATAATAATAATAATAATAATAATAATAATAATTTTAGCTTTCTTCTTTTACAAAGATGACTTAATAATATAATATAAAATTCATACATAGTCATTGAGTACAATTCTATATATATATATTAATTCATATCATATCAATCAATAGTTTGGGGTTTTTCGACACCTAACAGTGGATCTCACATTTCGCATTTCCTCTTAACGGATGTTGCTTTAATTTGTGGGTGGTCCTCTATAGGGCTGTAAACGAGCCGAGTCGAGCCGAGCTAGACCTAGCTCGAGCTCGAATTTCAAATCGAGCTGAGATTTGAGGCTCGAGCTCGACTCGATTAGAATTCGAGCTAGCTCGGTTCGGCTCGATCTAGCTCGAACTAACAAAGAACCGCAAACTTAACTACTTAAAAAGTCCTTAAAAATGAATTTCTTCATAGACTAAGGGCCATAATTGCCATTTGATTTAACCATATGGCTAAATATGCAAGTATAAATAGTTAATTCACTTTCTACATTGTCTTTACCTTCTTTTATAGGGGAGATACTTCCTTAGTTTTTGTTTTCTAAGCGATGTGGGACAAAAAAGGATGTAAACCTTATCGAGCCAGCTCACGAACTCACGAGCCGAGCCAGGCCAAGCTCGAGCTCGGCTCGTTTACAAACCGAGCCGAGCCGAGCTGACTCGTTTACAACCAAGCCAATTTCGAGCCGAGCTTTCTTCGAGCTTTTTTCGAGCGAGTTTCGAGCGAGCTGCGAGCCACGAGTTTTTTGAACACCCCTAGTCCTCTACTAATGCTTTTGCTCTTCTAGGTTGCTTAGACGCTTCAACCTTTTATACGAGTTGAAAATAAATTTCCACAAATCTCCTTTAATTGGGGCGGGGACGACCGTGGAAGAGTGTAATCTTATTGCCCAATTTATACCTTGTAAAGTCAAAAGCCTTCCTCTTGATTATTTGGGTTTGAAGGTGGGCACTCAAATGAGTGGAATCAATAATTGGCAACCCGTCTTAGACTCGTTTGATAGCCGCTTGGCAGGGTGGAAAGTGAATTCTCTTTCCATGGGAAAGCGGTGTTGGAGAATCTTCCAACTTATTACTTCTCGCTATACAAAGCTCCGGCCAATGTCATTGAATTATTGGAAGCCAGGCAAAGACGGTTTGTATGGGGCGAAACGGGGGATAAGAAAAAGATGTGTTGGGTTGCGTGGGATAAAGTCACAGTTCCTAAAAGATGGAGGATTGGGTTTATGTTCCCTCAAAGTGTCTGGTGGCGGTATAAGTTGGAAGATAGTAGCTTGTGGAGAAATTTGATTTCAGCTCTTCATTGTATGCCTTGATCTTGGCCAGCTTTGCCCTTAAATAAAGCTTTGACAAGTATGTGGTCTGTGATTGCAAATCTAGATAATCATCATCATCATCATCATACTCAGTATATCCCACCAATAGCAAAGCTAAGGTAGGGTCTGAGGAGGGTGAGATGTAGACAGCCTTACCTCTACCCTGTAGGAATAGAGAGGCTGCTTCCAATGAGACCCCCGGCTCAATTGTGGTTTTGCATCAAGCCTTGGACATAAGGCACATAACACTCAGCAATTGAGACAAACGCCGATTAGTGCATGCACCCCCTTGTCTTTTGGCTATCAACGCCACCACATGATGCATGATTAACCGTCTGCAAATCTAGATAATGCTTTGGTTTAAACATTGTGTCGATTGCCAAAGCTATTGAAGAAAAATTAGGTGACTGAGCGAAGATTCGTTTTTGGTTGGACAAGTGGGTTGGAAATCAGCTTTTAAAAGGTACTTTTCCAACCTTATTCGCGCAAGAATCAAAGAAAGGTTGTTGGGTGGCGGATAGATTGAAGGAAAGGGACGGTTTGATGGATTATATATGGGAATGGAAGAACCAAACAGTGGAGGGAAAGATCTCTGATCAAAATGTAGTCTTCGAAAATCTAGTTAAAGATCTGAGGTTTGGGAGCGGGGTGGATTCTTGGCGATGGAAAAAAAGGCGATTTTGGCACATTCACCATGGCCTCAATGAAATCTCTTTTATCCAAGTCAGAACCGGAGTTAGAAATCTCTTTAAAAGCTGGAATCGGAACTCTTGGGTGTCGAAGAAAGTTAACACTTTTGGGTGGAGATTAATTTGGAACAGGATGCCCACTTCTGAAGTTCTTACGAGGCGTCGTATTTTGATTGGGTTGTCGGTCTGCCCACTGTGCAAGTTAGTGACTGGGTCAGCGACCCACTTGTTTTCTGAATGCTATGTGGCTACGATTGTTTAGCAAAATGTTAGTACGTGGTGCGGCATAAACCCGATCTTCGCGTTTACGGTATAAGATCTTTTTGAGGTGCATAAGTTTGTGAGTGGCTCAGACCAAAGAAAGAGAATGGCTCAATCGATTATAATGGTTGCTTGCTGGATCATTTGGAAATCGCGCAACAATGTAGTTTTCAACACCGGCTTGGTGGAGGTGGATGACATATGTGAAGAGATCAAAGCTTACAATTTTTTTGCGGATTACAACTACATCCAAAAAGGTTGATTTGACTTGGCATAAATGGATATGCTTTGATGTGTAATTGTTTTTGTTTGCCCTTGTCTAGCTTATTGTTGGCCGAGCGTTTTTCAATAATAGTTTCCGTTCAAAAAATAATGAGTAAGGTACAATCAAATACATAGACAAACCTTTTACACTATCATTAATGTTTTAGTAAATACTGATTATATATATATATATATATATATATATATATAGAGAGAGAGAGAGAGAGAGAGAGAGAAACAGGATAAGGAGAAAACGCTCAAAAGTGTGAGAACGGTGAGAACGCATCCTGGCCCAACACGTGTCCCGCGGCATAGAGAACGGCGGAGGGGCTTTTTTTGTATTTTCATTCTTCTTTTATTTTCCCAACGCGGTATAATATTTTCTGGCGTCTAAGTTTTTTTTTGCGTTAATTGTATTTATTAAAGTTTTTGGCGTTATAGCGTTTTCTGGTTAATTTTTTTTGGCGTTTGTGGCGTTTTGGTTAATCTTTGCATAAGATTACAATAAGACAAATTTTTTTTTTGGCGTTTAGTGAATTTTTTGGCGTTTAATCCCCTTTACAAGGTGCTTTGCCAGCAGCCGTTCTCCCAGTTTTCATACTACTAGCGTTTTGGTGTTTGTAGTTTTTGGCGTTTTATATAATAATGTATTTTATTTATAGAGAATTAGATAACAAAACAACATATAACTTGATATCAAAACAATATAAAATGAAAACAAAAATAATAAAAAATGGTAATCTAATTTTTCTTCCGAATCTTCACTGTCATCAGCCTCTTCCTTTCTTGAATTTGTTTTTGGCGTTTTGAACCTTTTTTGAATACTTTAGCTAGATGCCAACTTTCCTTCATAAACCCCGTCTTTTTCAGAAGAAGCTGCTTAGTGGCATCCTGTTTTTTGGTGTGATATTCTTGTTTTTTGGCGTTTAATCCCCTTTACAAGGTGCTTTGCCAGCAGCCGTTCTCCCAGTTTTCATACTACTAGCGTTTTGGTGTTTGTAGTTTTTGGCTTTTTATATAATAATGTATTTTATTTATAGAGAATTAGATAACAAAACAACATATAACTTGATATCAAAACAATATAAAATGAAAACAAAAATAATAAAAAATGGTAATCTAATTTTTCTTCCGAATCTTCACTGTCATCAGCCTCTTCCTTTCTTGAATTTGTTTTTGGCGTTTTGAACCTTTTTTGAATACTTTAGCTAGATGCCAACTTTCCTTCATAAACCCCGTCTTTTTCAGAAGAAGCTGCTTAGTGGCATCCTGTTTTTTGGTGTGATATTCTTGTTTGGTGGCATGTCATTAAAGATCAACTCTTGCTTGATGCTATTTGTAATAATGGAGTCCAAAATAGCATTTTACACTTGTGTTGATCCCTTTATTCCATGTCTATAATCATCAAGAACAAAGCTCACATGATGGCATATCACTGTCATCAGTCTCTTTTTCTTGAATATTTGTCCATCTCATTCAGCAAAATATTATTGAGATAACCCCCTCAGAAGAAGTATCCATTTCAGTGAAAGCTTTGCCACCTGTGGCGTTTAAAAATGAGTGGTTTCTAGAGGATATGACGTTTGTGTTTTCTGGGTGTGATTAATTTCATTGTGTATAGACCCCTCTCTTATAGGAGTTTTTTGGCGCGTAGTTTAGGCGGAACTTTTTATTGTAATAAATGATAGTAATAAAGTAACTGTCTTTTCAGTTACTGTTTTTGTATTTACTGTGTTGATCAGCTTTTATCTGTTTTATAAGTTATAGACGTCCCATCTTCTAAGTTTGGCGTTTTTTTAAATGGCGTTATGCAGACCAAGATGACAAAATACAATAACGGAGTAAATAAAATATTAAGCAGGAAAAATATTTTTTGTTATTTTTTGCGTTTTGTAAGGGTTAACTATTTTTAGTATTTTTTTTGGCGTTTTGTTAATAAAGATAGAAATATATCATTTAATTATCTTAAAAAAAAAAGATTACATAGAAGAAAAAAAAAAAGAGGAAAAAAACTAAAAGCCTTCGTCAGAAGGTACTTTATCCGAAAAGTATCCATCACTTGCGTCATCTTCTTCCTCCTCGGAGTCTTCATCTGGATCTTCATCCATGTCATCACCTTCACCTTCATCAGCTTCTTGTTCCTAAAGATTCTGAAGCCTCCACCTGAACATGTCTTGCATTAACTACAATATTGAGTCTATTTCTGTGTTGGTACAAGTGGCGTTATGCAATTCTTCCATGAAACCCATACGCTGCTTTGTCATGATGTTCTCTAGCCAGTACACTTCCTGCTCCCCGCTGTCGTATGTAACCGTCACCATGTCTGTTTCATCATCAAAACGCCATGATGTCATGACAGGGTTCGGCTTCACATCTGCTTTGATTGGTTCAAATTTGCTGGTTAATGCTTTCATAAGCATATACGTTTCATGGCATTCGTTGTTTAGAGCGATGCCAATGGATAAGATTCGCCTCTGTATCTCTTCTTCCATCTTCAGAATTGCCCTGACCATCTTAACATACACCCCCCTTCTGTTGTCAAAAAGGAGGACGTATCGCCGGATTCCCAGAGATCTCCACGAAACGATTGTTGCCATTTTTGGCGTTTTGGTTAAGTTGGCGTTTTTGGTTAAAATGTGTTTTTTTTTTTTTTTTTTTTTTTTTTTTTTTTTTTTTTTTTGCAGAAAATGGATAGATTGAAGTGATTATGGAAGCTATGTTTTACCTTGTTTATATAATGTTGTTTTTGGCGTGTAATTTATGAGGGAATTTCTTTTAATAAATGTTAATAACTGAAATTCAGTTACTGTGTTGTTTCATCTTCCTGTAATATTCAACGCGCTTTATTACTAATTTTTGGCGTTTTGTTTTTAATGGCGTGTTTTTTTGTATGTCGTTTTATCATTTGATGGCGTTTTGCATATGAGCTGTAAAATACCCTTTTACCCTTAATGAAGCGCGTCCCACATAATAAAATTGATGTTATTTACCAAAGCGCCACCGCGCAATCTAGTCAATGGATTGTTTTGATCGGACGACCCATAAGCGTTCTCACCGTTCTCACAATTTTCACCGTTTTCTCTAAATACTGACCATATATATATATATATATATATATATATAGAGAGAGAGAGAGAGAGAGAGACAGGATCAGGAGAAAACGCATAAAAGTGTGAGAACTGTGAGAATGCATTCTGGCCAAACACGTGGCGCGAGATATGATCAGGGGGTGAGGGGTTTTTTTTTTATCTTTTCAATCTCTTTTATTTTCTCAACGCGCTATAACATTTTCTGGCATCTAAGATTATTTTGGCGTTAATTGTATTTATTAAACTTTTTGGCGTTGAATTAATTGTTTTCGTGTCACATAGATAATTTTTTTGGCATTATAGCGTTTTCTAGTCAATTTTTTTTGGCGTTTTGTGGCGTTGTATGATAATTCACTACGAGTCATTAATATTTTTATAAGATTACAATAAGACCAAATGTTTTTTTATGTCGTTTAGTGAATTTTTTGGCGTTTAATACATTTGACAAGGTGCTTTGCCAGCACCCGTTCTCACAGTTTTCATACTATTAGCGTTTTGGTGTTTGTAGTTTTTGGCGTTTTATATAATAATGTATTTTATTTGTAGAGAATTAGATAACAAAACAACAGATAACTTGATAACAAAACAATATAAAATGAAAAAGAAAAAAAATTAAAAATGGTAATCTAATTTCTCTTCAGAATCTTCACTGTCATCAGCCTCTTCTTCTTGAATTTGTTTTGGCGTTTTGAACCTTTTGAATACCTTAGCTAGATGCCAACTTTCCTACATAAGCCCCGTCTTTTTCAGACGAAGCTGCTTAGTGGCATCCTATGTTTTGGTGTGCTATTCTAGCTTGGTGGCATGTCATTGAAAATCAACTCTTGCTTGATGCCATTTATAATAATGGAGTCCAAAATAGCATTTTACACTTGTGTTGATCCCTTTGTTACATGCCAATATTCATCAAGAACAAAGCTCACATGATGACAGATCACTGTCATCAGTCTCTTTTTCTTGAATATTTGTCCATCTCATTCAGCAAAAGATTATTGAGATAAGCCCCTTAGAAGAAGAATCCATTCAGTGAAGGCTTTGCCATCTGTGGTTATTTTAACTAACATTTTTTGGCGTTTTAAAGCGAGTGGTTTCTAGAGGATATGGCGTTTGTTTTTCTGGGTGTGATCAATTCATTGTGTATAGACCCCTCTCTTATAAGAGTTTTTTGGCGCGTAGTTTAGGCGGGATTTTTTTATTGTAATAAATGATAGTAATAAAGTAACTGTCTTTTCAGTTACTGTTTTGTATTTACTGTTTTGATTAGCTTTTATCAGTTTATAGGTGATAGACGTCCCATCTTCTAAGTTTGGCGTTTTTTTTAAATGGCGTTATGCAGACCAAGATGACAAAATACAATAACGGAGAAAATAAAATATTAAGCAGGAAAAATATTTTTTGTTATTTCTGGCGTTTTGAAAGCAATAACCTTTTTAGTATTTTTTTGGCGTTTTGCAAATAAATAGAGAAATATATCATTTAATTATCTTAAAAAAAAAGAAGATTACACAGAAGGAAAAAAAGAAAAAAAATTAAAACCCATCGTCAGAAGGTACTTTATCCGAAAAGTATCCATCACTTACGTCATCTTCTTCCTCGGAGTCTTCATCTGGATCTTCATCCATGTCATCACCTTCACCTTCATCGGCTTCTTGTTCCTGAAGATTCTGAAGCCTCCACTTGAACATGTCTTGCATTAACTCCAATTTTGAGTCCATTTGTGTGTTCCAACAAGTGGCGTTATGCAATTCTTCCATGAAACCAAGCCCCTGCTTTGTCTTGATGTTTTCAAGCCAGTAGACTTCATGCTCTCTGATGTGCGGTAAAGTGTCGTATATATTAGGTGTATATTTTAAGCCCTTTTTAACACTTATTTTTAGCCAAGTTTTAAATTTGTAAAACACGATATTTTACTAACACTAAACACACATATGGGCAAGTGCACCCATCGTGAGCGTAGTATAGCGTTGGTAAGATACCGAGGTCGTCCAAGGACACAAGAGCTTTTAGTACCGGTTTATCCTCAACGTCTAACCAAAATAAAAATTTTAGGAAAATGTTTTAAACTAAGAAAAATAAAAACTAACTAAAATGCTGAAAAAAAAATAAAAAGAAAAAACAGATAGACAAGATGAATCACTTGGTTCCGACTCGTATCTAGTATAACCTTTGATTATTTCCGCACTTTTGCACATAATTAAGAGATTATCTTAGTTATTGTAGTAGGCCCCTCTTTTGAAGGTGACGTTACCCTCACCCCAGTAGTTTGAGTCAGCAAGGATACAATCTTAAAAGGGTGGATTATTGGAAGATAATGAATTAAGTTATTAATGCAGTATTGTGGTAGGCCCCGCTTTTGGCGGTGACGTTACCCTCGGCTAAGTAGTCTGAGTCGGCAGGGATACAGTCCTAAATAGCCGGGTTATAGTATTAATAGTAGTTAACTTATGAGGGGATCAAAGAGACCCCCGCCATCCAATACCGTGAAGTATCGAAGGAGGTCCTACTAAATTTGACCCAGGTCCATTGCAGGACCTCTAAACGCTGAACAATGGCAAGACCTTTACCAAACCGTTCCCTTAACCCCCGACCAGGTAGCCAACATACCTCCATATAGACCGTGGAGATATGAATGGTGAAAATCCTTTATTTTATATAGACAGTAAAATAATGCCAAGACACCACGGACAAACGATAAGGAAAGATCACCTTCAACATAAGTAACTAGTTATTAAAGTCATTAATACAAAACCAAATAAAAAGTGCAAAAGATTAGAAATAAAAAGTATTATACTAGACACTTTGTCTTCACCAAGTGATGTAAGAGACTTAGGCAAACATGGCCTTGATTGTAAAGAACTCTTACGATCAATCTTGGATCCCAAGACGACTCACACACTCTACGATGGACAATGGATGATGGTGGTGGATGATGGTGTTGTGATGGTGGTGGGTGGTGGATGAAGTGTGAGAGAGGTGGTGTGCCAATGGATGAGATGAAATGAATCCAAGCACTCCTATTTATAGGCTGAACAGAGAGCTGGGCACGGCCCCGTGCCTGTCTGACACTCTCTCTCCTCATTAATTGTAATTCACAATTACAATAAATGCGCCTGCTGTACTTTCGACACGCCCCCGTGTCCGCTGGGCACGGCCCGTGGTGGGCAATAGAAGCTTCTATAGGTTTGTCTTTTCTGCTGCTTCTTGGGCACGGCCCCGTGCTGGCTGAGCACGGGGCGTGTTCAGTCTTCTGACTTCTCTATTTTGCTTTGGAAGGTGCCGTTGAGGGGTCGGGCAGTCCGCTAATGTTCCTTTCCTTGTATTTATGTTGGAATTAGCTGTCTTTTTGCTTCTTTTGTGTTTTTGAGCTCATTTAATCCTGAAAATACAAAAGGAAGACAAAAACACTCTTTTTCCAATATTAGTACTTAAAAAGGGTTCGTTTTATGCCTTATTTGATGTAATTTATATGTTGCATTTTACACACATCAAATACCCCCACACTTGAACTTTTGCTTGTCCTCAAGCAAAACTCTTTAATATGTGGCTTACACTCCCAAATGGAATAGGTAGAAGAGAAGGTTTTGGGCTTGTCGTAGAGTGTCGGGAATCCAAGGTCTTTTTGGGTTTTATCTTTATTTATTTACAATCCTATTCGTAATGATTTATTTAGAACTTTTCATAGGAGAAATTACTTATTTGGGCATAACATGCCTTTTTAAAATTCCATTTATATACAAGTTCACATACCTCACGGGAGAAATCACTCACACTCGGCCGAAGGTGTATTTTTAGTGAAACACTCGAGGGCGGCATGGAACTTATTCCTACCATAAGCTTGCCAAGCAATCAATCCTCCTCCTTTTTAACTTTTATACCTTTGTAAATATCAAGAGGACTTTGTGGGTTAAGGGTTAGGCTTGGGTTAAAGGTAGGTGGTTGGGATAGTGGTTAGTGGTTAGTAGAAAAAGGGCGAAAAAGCGTAACAAGTATCGGTTTTCGTAAGATTTTCTATTTTCTTTTTATTTTGATGAAACTTTTATTCAAACAAAGTTATTTTTGATGAACTTGTTTGTTTATTTTCTTTTTGCTTCATCAACAACACATTTTTTTTTTTATGAAAAACCGAACTTGTTACTAAAACAAAGGGTAAAAAATAAAAAGGTTTTGGTGGGTAAAAGGGTTTTTGGTTTGGGTGATGAAATGAAAAAGGTTTAGGCTCAAAGGGGTTAACTAGGGGGATTTTGGGTAGGTGGTAAAAGAAAAAGAAAAATAATGGTGAAGAAAAAAAAAGGGTTAGTTCTAATGCCTCCATCATTTACTTACTCTGGTTTAAGTTGATAAGGACCGGGAATGTATCGTCAAGGCAAGTTCTAGAGTTGTAAGAACCAAGTGGCTATTCACACAAGAAACGAAAAATGAGCATTTAGTCTAATGATATGTAATTGTATGCTCAATAAAGGCTCAAAACTCACTTTTGTGGGAATGGGTTTTTATGTGATCAAGTATATATAATCAAATTTTAACTAAGTTTGTCATGCCTTTTCATAATTTTCTTATGTTGGTTCTTTTTATCACTACGCTATTGGTTGTAAATTTGTAAAAATATAACCTTCTTGAGAACTTGAATTTCCCGAGTTAAACCTAGACAAGTAAAAAATGAAATTTTTGAAAAAAATTTGGGGGTGATTAGCGGTTCCAATAGAGTTTTGTGTAAGGCTTGTATTTAGGACTTGCAAAATTCAAGGTTTTAGGATCCCCCCACACTTAAATTACACATTGTCCTCAATGTGTCCCAAAAATAAATTTTTAGGTTGATTAGATGTGTAAAATAGTGTTTAAAAAGCAAAAAATTGTGTTACTGGGCACTGAACACGGCCCCGTGTTATCCGGGCACGGCCCCGTGTTCAAGTGCCAGTAACAAAATTGAAATAAGAGATACAGAAGTCTGGACACGGGGGCGTGTTGGGTGAACACGGCCCGTGTCCAGGTACCTGAACTGGGCGTTTTTCTGCAGGTGGTTCAGCACGGGGCCGTGTTGGTTGGGCACGGCCCGTGGTGAACCTTCTGGACTGGAGAGAATTGTCGGGTTGCCTTGTTCTTGTGCATGAGTTCATTTTTCTCGTTCCCCTTTTCATCCTTTACCACCATGAGTGTGTTTTATTCATTAAAAACCATCCAAACCTTAAAACCATCATTTCATTTCATCATAGAGAGAACTTACATAATCCTAAATTAAATTAAAACTTAACTAAATAGGTCAGCAGGTACACGAGGTTATCATAAGGAGTTCTACCATTTTAAGAAAATTTCGAGAATAGTATCCCGATATAGTAGGACTTTTAGCCGAATGAATTCTCCCCTAAACGTTGTTTAGAGCCATTCTTCGATTTCCCTAGGAAGGAAGAATGCGGCTTCATTTTCCTCCGCAGCTGGTGGTTGAGGGGGAACATTCACTGGGACTCCTTGCACCACTCTTCGCGGAGGCTCTTGGTGCATGGCGTACCATTCGGCTGGAATGACAACTTCGGGTACCATGTTCCACGCCCTTTGGGTTATTATAGGTACCAAAGGTGGGGAGGCGAGAAGGTTCAACCTCTGGTGCAAGAGGTTTACTTCATGGAGACAGCCCTCCAGCCCCACTGTAAGATGGTTGATACGGTCGACCAATGCTTCCTCCACTCCCGTCATTTCATCAATAGCCTCCCTTAGAGCGTAAACATAGTTTACAAGAGAGTCTTCTGCTGTTGAAGATCTCCTCCCTTGTCGGTTACTTCTTGAAGATGATCCGCTTGTTCTGCTTGCCATTTTCTGTGAAGGAAACCGAAGAAAGCTAAATTTTTACAAAACAGAGCCCCTGGACACGGCCCCGTGCTCGTTGAGCACGACCCCGTGTCCATTTGTCTGCAGGATTTTTGGCTAAAGAATCTTGGAGTTTTAAATTATTTTTATGATTTTTATCTGGGTTTTAAGCTCAGATAATTTAAAACAAAGTTATACAACTAACTTTAAGCAAGAATCTTTAGCAAATAATCTTACAAACTTCACATAGAGGGTTGGAATCAAGGGATTTCCAAGCTTCCATGGAGGAAATTTTGAAAAATTTTTGAAAGAGGAGGAAATGAATAAAAGTGGAAGGGACAAGAGGGTCCTTTGGAACCTTCTTTTAACACTTACCTAGGATGGTATGAGTGAAAATCCCAGGAATCTCTGTCAATTGAAGTGGTCAAAATGAGCAGGAATCAGGCTGCATTTAAAGATAACGACAGCGCACTGGTCATGGCCCCGTGTTGACTGGACACGGCCCCGTGTTCAGAGGAAACCCTGACACATTTTGTCCGTATTCTGACCAAATCAGCAGAGAATCTTTTTGGTGAGCACGGGGGCGTGTTGACCTGGACACGGCCCCGTGTCTGGAGGCTGCTTTATGGAGTTTTGCTACTTCAAGGATCTCGTCAAAATCGGGTGGTTCCTTACTGGTTGGAACAACCCCAAAGTGCCTAAGATACCTTAATTGTCCTAGACTAAGGCGAGAACGCAAGAGGTTGTCGGTGAGGGTAATTCCTATTTTCATTCTAGGTGGACAAGTCCAACCCTTTCCCGGGCTCTTGTTAAAGAAGGTGTATGCCGAATCGCTCAGGTCTATGTATGCACCGAACGAAGTCGATGGAGAGTCCTTCACGGCACAATCGACACAGGGACGACTATCGTCCAAGTCTTTGCTAAGAACGAAGGTATTTTCGGGAGCAACGAGGTTGTCGGAATGCGGTTCCAACATTTCTTCATGGTTATCGTCTTGGGGTGGATCAATAAAATCCTTCCTAAGCTCTTTTAACCAATTCAGAATTAGCTTTTCTAGTTGAAATAACTCATCAAGGAGCATTTCCCCTAGAATATCTGGCTGGGCACATTCGAGGGAGAAATAGTGTTTATTTTTACTTTCGCCCCTCTTAAGGTTGTAAGAAGTCGGTGGGTCCATGTAGTGGGGCCTATAATTTAGAAAGTAGCATTTTACTTCTTCATGTTTGCCACCACATAATTGACACCACGTACCATAAGAGTGTCGAAAGTAAAAACAATTACTATCACTCATGTTTGTGTCAGAAATTACCAACCGTCGGGATCTAACGGTTCTGTTTTCAGTAAGTGAATCTTGGGCACGGGGGCGTGTTGAGTGGGCACGGCCCCGTGTTCAGCTTACTGTCTGACGTAAAACAGGATTGCCAGTTCCAATTATTGAGCACGGGGGCGTGTTCAGCGGGCACGGCCCGTGCTGAGCTCTGCAGAAGCTGAAAAACTAAGAAAATCCTAAAAAATAAAAAAGAAAAATAAAAGATGATTAGGCCGTTGATTCCTAACTTTCTTAAAATCCTTGTGTCCCCGGCAACGGCGCCAAAAACTTGATGTGCGGTAAAGTGTCGTATATATTAGGTGTATATTTTAAGCCCTTTTTAACACTTATTTTTAGCCAAGTTTTAAATTTGTAAAACACGATATTTTACTAACACTAAACACACATATGGGCAAGTGCACCCATCGTGAGCGTAGTATAGCGTTGGTAAGATACCGAGGTCGTCCAAGGACACAAGAGCTTTTAGTACCGGTTTATCCTCAACGTCTAACCAAAATAAAAATTTTAGGAAAATGTTTTAAACTAAGAAAAATAAAAACTAACTAAAATGCTGAAAAAAAATAAAAAGAAAAAACAGATAGACAAGATGAATCACTTGGTTCCGACTCGTATCTAGTATAACCTTTGATTATTTCCGCACTTTTGCACATAATTAAGAGATTATCTTAGTTATTGTAGTAGGCCCCTCTTTTGAAGGTGACGTTACCCTCACCCCAGTAGTTTGAGTCAGCAAGGATACAATCCTAAAAGGGTGGATTATTGGAAGATAATGAATTAAGTTATTAATGCAGTATTGTGGTAGGCCCCGCTTTTGGCGGTGACGTTACCCTCGGCTAAGTAGTCTGAGTCGGCAGGGATACAGTCCTAAATAGCCGGGTTATAGTATTAATAGTAGTTAACTTATGAGGGGATCAAAGAGTTTGGACCCCCGCCATCCAATACCGTGAAGTATCGAAGGAGGTCCTACTAAATTTGACCCAGGTCCATTGCAGGACCTCTAAACGCTGAACAATGGCAAGACCTTTACCAAACCGTTCCCTTAACCCCCGACCAGGTAGCCAACATACCTCCATATAGACCGTGGAGATATGAATGGTGAAAATCCTTTATTTTATATAGACAGTAAAATAATGCCAAGACACCACGGACAAACGATAAGGAAAGATCACCTTCAACATAAGTAACTAGTTATTAAAGTCATTAATACAAAACCAAATAAAAAGTGCAAAAGATTAGAAATAAAAAGTATTATACTAGACACTTTGTCTTCACCAAGTGATGTAAGAGACTTAGGCAAACATGGCCTTGATTGTCAAGAACTCTTACGATCAATCTTGGATCCCGAGATGACTCACACACTCTACGATGGACAATGGATGATGGTGGTGGATGATGGTGTTGTGATGGTGGTGGGTGGTGGATGAAGTGTGAGAGATGTGGTGTGCCAAGGGATGAGATGAAATGAATCCAAGCACTCCTATTTATAGGCTGAACAGAGAGCTGGGCACGGCCCCGTGTCCGCTGGGCACGGCCCCGTGCCTGTCTGACACTCTCTCTCCTCATTAATTGTAATTCGCAATTACAATAAATGCGCCTGCTGTACTTTCGACACGCCCCCGTGTCCGCCGGGCACGGCCCGTGGTGGGCAATAGAAGCTTCTATAGGTTTGTCTTTTCTGCTGCTTCTTGGGCACGGCCCCGTGCTAGCTGAGCACGGGGCGTGTTCAGTCTTCTGACTTCTCTATTTTGCTTTGGAAGGTGCCGTTGAGGGGTCGGGCAGTCCGCTAATGTTCCTTTCCTTGTATTTATGTTGGAATTAGCTCTCTTTTTGCTTCTTTTGTGTTTTTGAGCTCATTTAATCCTGAAAATACAAAAGGAAGACAAAAACACTCTTTTTCCAATATTAGTACTTAAAAAGGGTTAGTTTTATGCCTTATTTGATGTAATTTATATGTTGCATTTTACACACATCACTCTCCGATGTCGTATATAACGGTCACCATGTCTGTTTCATCATCAAAACGCCATGATGTCATGACAGGGTCCGGCTTTACATCTGCTTTCATTGGTCCAAATTTCCTTGTTAATGCTTTCATAATCATATGTGTTTCATGGCCTTCGTTGTCCAGAGCGATGCCAAGGGATAGGATACCCCTCTGTACCTCTTCTTCCATCTTCAAAATTGCCTTGATCGTCCTAACATACACCCTCCATCTGTTGTCAAAACGCAGGATGAATCACCTGATTGCCAGAGTGTATCTCCATCAAACGATTGTTGCCATTTTTGGCGTTTTGGTTAGATTGGCGTTTTTGGTTAAAAATGATTTTGCAGAAATGGATAGATTGAAGTGATTATGAAAGCGATGTTTTACGTCGTTTATATAATGATGTTTTTGGCGCATAATTTAGGAGGGAATTTCTTCTAATAAATGTTAATAACTGAAATTCAGTTACTGTGTTGTTTTCTCTTCCTGTAATATCCAACACGCTTTATCACTCACTTTTGGCGTTTTGTTTTTAATGGCATTTTTTTTAATGGCGTGTTATTATTTGATGGCGTTTTGAATTTGAGCGGTAAAAGACCCTTTTACTCTTAATGAAGCGCATCCCACATAATAAAATTGATGTTATTTACGAAAACGCCACCACGCAATCTACTTCATGGATTGTTTTGATCTGACGATCTATAAGTGTTCTCTCCGTTCTCACACTTCCAACCGTTTTCTCTAAATCCTGACCCTATATATATATATATATATATATATGAATAATAACTTTTAATTTATAATAATATATAGTTTTTTATATTTAATTACTTAATATTATAATAATTTATTACTATATTTAATTTTAAGTTTTATCATATTTTTATTTTTTATTTTATTTTTAAACGAAACTTCCATTTATCATTTATTTTTTGTTTTACTAATTCTTTTCTTTTTAAATCATATATCCTTTATCAATTAATTTAATATTTTTTTAATAACTTACGTACGTTAATTTTTTCTCTTGACATTCCGGTATGTTTTGTTTAAAACGAAGTTTTATTTAAAATAAAGTATTATTATATTATACATATGTATTTAAAGAGCTTGTATTTAAAGAGCTCATGAACAGTGATGAGCTTTTTAAATATATTAATTTAAGTTTTAAATTAATTTCTTAATACTTTAAACAATTCACGAATTTAATCCTTCTTTTTAAATCATATATCCTTTATCAATTAATTTAATATTTTTTTAATAACTTACGTACGTTAATTTTTTCTCTTGACATTCCGGTATGTTTTGTTTAAAACGAAGTTTTATTTAAAATAAAGTATTATTATATTATACATATGTATTTAAAGAGCTCATGAACAGTGATGAGCTTTTTAAATATATTAATTTAAGTTTTAAATTAATTTCTTAATACTTTAAACAATTCACGAATTTAATCCGTTTTTTGATGAATAGTAAATCTAAAGTTTTAATATTATATTTATTTTGATTTTTTTCTGATTTAGTTTTGAGTAAAATGCATGGATAGTCCCTGTGGTTTTGCAAAATAACACCTATAGTCCCAAACTTTTGAAAATTACACCGGTGCTCCCTGTGGTTTGACAGTTTGTTACTCGGATAGTCCCTGGAGTGGATGTCCGTTAGTTTTCTCCGTTAAGTGGATGTGAAAAGACAAAATTACCCTTCATCTTCTCCACTCTATAAAAACAAAACAAACTCACCCCAACCCCACCCACCCCCACCCACCCCCACCATTAACCACCAACCACCACCCACCTCCCATCTACATCACAAGTAACCACCTTCTGAACCACCACCACCACCCATTGTACCATTATCAGTTCGGTCCAGACTTACATTATCAACAGTGCAAAGGTTGTGTTCTTGAATGAACGCCCACAGCCGAGGCCTAGAAAAGGTGTAACGAATACGTATGAAGTTTGCGAGCGAAGCCTTCTTGATTCTTTCCGATTCTGCTCACATGGTTGCAAGGTAATTTTTATTAATAGTCATTATATATTTTTGAATTTGTTGGAATCGATTCCGAAAGACAACTACAATATGACGGTTCATCATATGCGATTGAATTGATTACGAATTGAACTCAATTTTCTAGCCTATCATGCGAAAAAGACAACTTGAGTTACAATCTTCAAAACTTGCAAGTTGATTATAAAAGATCTGGTAATAAGTGTGTAAAAACTTCAAAACAAGTTTCCAAATAGTTGTAAAACAGTGAGAATCACATTAAACTGAATTAGACCAAACACAGTTTAACAAAATAAGAAAGAACTCACACAAGAACTCTTCATATATGTTAAGATCTACAACCTAACAAAAACCGTAACGATCTGGAAATCAAATACGTAGAAAGACTGAGAGTTTTGAAACTATTTTACAATAGCATTTGACAAGAAATCCAAAAATGGAGGAAATTAATGTAAGTAGAAAAACTTACAATCTCAAATTTAGCAACTAGACTGAAGACAAAAGCTGGCTTTAGATCCAAGCAACAGCAAGAAGCTAAAGAAAATGGCAATGAAATATGACTGAGTCTTCTATCAAACAAATTTTGATTGATGGTTAATTGAACTCAATTTGCAAAACCTGATTGATTATAAAAGATTGAGTAGTGGGTCAAATGATCGATTTCATAAACTAAAGAAACTCAAATTGGGAAAGGTGATATTAGGACAAATTCCTATGGACTAACTTATACAACTTAGATGGGTGGTGGTTGGTGGTTAATGGTAGGGAAACAGAGAGAAGGGGGGTTATTTTGTTTTTATAGAGTGAAGAAGATGAAGAGTAATTTTGTCATTTCACATCCACTTAACGGAGAAAACTAACGGACATCCACTCCAAGGACTATCCGAGTAACAAACTGTCAAACCACAGGGAGCACCGTTGTAATTTTAAAAAGTTGGGGACTATAGACGTTATTTTGCAAAACCACAGGGACTATCCGTACATTTTACTCTTTAATTTTTGTTGTAAATAGATATCGTGTCGTTATCGTAACAAATCTAACCGAAACTGACAATGAATAGTAATTCATTTATTTTTATCATAGTAAACTATACTAGTGCCGATAACAATATTAAAAAGCACATTTTTAATCGAAAACTATACAAGTATCGATACGTGACGAACCGAACCGATTTCTAAAAAGTATCCGTACCAATATTGGTAACATTGAAACTCGTATTTTTCTCCATTGATATAAAACACGTGTTGATATTTTTTTTCGGCATATCACGACTCTATTTTGTTAATGTTCTCTTTCAACCACTATAGTGAGTGCCGGTAACAAAACAAACCGAACCGATACCAACTGAGTTCACGCCGCATAGCGCGAGAAAAAAACACTAGTTATCTATATGAGTACAAACTAACGATGAACAGTAATTCAATATTTTTTTCAATATTGTTTATTTTCCCTAGGATTTCATTATTTTATTGTTTTATTTCCTTAATTGATTTTAGTCATATTTTTCTAATATTACTTATAAGTTACGATCAAAGTATCCGTTATAAAAAAAAAAAAACTATAAAAATGCATGCGTACGAGTACCTATGTTATTCGTTTCAGTTCGGTACGGTATCGTAATGATAGGGTGTCAGTTTATCGAAAGTATTGACAATAAAATTAAATTTTGGTACCGAATGATACAAATGTTGTTTAATCGATTTCAATTCAGTTTGGTACTACAACGATACAACGTCCGTTTCAAAAAAAAATTGCAATGTTTAAATAAAATTAACAAAAAATGCAAACGAACATAACTGATATGAACCGAACAAGATCAGTACTGGTACTGATATTCGTTTTTATTGTTTTCGACTGATGTAATGTTTTCTCTTTGGAATAATACTATAGCAAATGCCAGTATCATGACGAACTGAACTAATATCGACTGATTTCCGCCGCGAAGCGCGGGGAAATCTCACTATTTACAATTAAATTCATCAGTCTTATATTGAAATAAATTTTCATAAAAAAGTAAAATTTTCCATATAAGTCAACTTGAAATAATTCTTCCCTTAGAAATACTCAATTTCAAAGAAAAAACAATAATACAATAATAAAAAAAAAGATTTTTTAAAATAAACTATTTTTATAAAACGATAAATACTAAGACACTTAAATAAATTTTAACAAACTCTTCAACAATAATCGTTACCTTTTTATGAAAATTTAGAAGGAAACACGTGTTCTTTCTAGAAAAAGAAAGAAGCAGCAAATTTGGTCTAGACATCTCTATAATCACAAAAAGTATCCATATTCGTTGACCGTCGGTGACATGTGACATCACCAAAATGCACAGAATAATATGAATGCTCCGAAAAAGCGGCATCAGCATTCACTCATGTGCAATTGCTTACGTACTTGGTTCCTCCTTCCATGGCCTATTTATACCCACCCTCTTACCACCATTCTCTTCAACACAACTACACAACTACACAACTACATAGCTACAAGTACAATGGCAACCTCACCGGAATCCGAGCATCCGATCAAGGCCTATGGTTATGCGGCCCGCGACACGTCTGGAATACTTTCCCCTCTCACCTTATCTAGAAGGTATTCTTTTATCATTCATAGTTATGTTATTCACACTTACGAGTTCATGTTGCTGATCTTATTATTTGTTGTATGTTTACAGGGCTACTGGAGAGAAAGATGTGAGGTTCAAAGTTCTTTACTGCGGAATCTGTCATTCGGATCTTCACGTTGTCAAAAACGAATGGGGATTTACCAAGTACCCGATTACTCCAGGGTAGACTTTCTCTTGTTTAATGGATTTATGTTTCTGATCTAACACTGTAACAGTGACACGTCGGTCCATTATTTATTTAATTAGCTTTCTATTTATTGTTAGCGTTTGTTGATTAGAATTGTATTCCGAATGTACAATACAGGCATGAGATTGTTGGTGTGGTGACAGAAGTAGGAAGCAAAGTGGAGAATTTCAAGATTGGGGACAAAGTTGGGGTTGGGTGCTTGGTGGGATCATGTAGATCATGTCAAAGTTGTGCTTCTGACTATGAACAGTATTGCGATAAGCAGGTACAAACTTATGGTTTCACCAACTTTGATGGCACACAGACGTACGGTGGATACTCCGATCACATGGTTGCAGATGAGCATTTTGTACTCCGTTGGCCGGAGAACTTGCCACTTGATTCTGGTGCACCGTTGCTATGTGCTGGGATCACAACTTACAGCCCTCTCAAGTACTTTGGATTGGACAAGCCTGGTACGAAAGTGGGTGTGGTTGGTCTCGGTGGGCTCGGTCATGTTGCTGTGAAGATGGCCAAGGCATTTGGGGCTGAAGTTACTGTTTTTAGTACTTCCCCTGCTAAGGAGAAAGAAGCAATTGAGGGACTTAAAGCTGACCATTTCGTAAACAGTAAAGATGAACTTCAAATGCAGGTGAGAATCTATATTAAAGAATATTGGTAATTGGTATATGATTCTTGATTCATTTGCTATGTTTTGGATTTTAATTTGTGTTTGTTTGATCATGTTAATAGGCTGCTAGGGGCACACTCGATGGCATCATCGACACAGTGTCCGCAAATCATCCAATTGCGCCATTGCTTAATGCGCTTACACCCCATGGAAAGCTTGTTCTTGTTGGTGCACCTGAGAAGCCACTTGAAGTAGCAGCATTTTCGTTGATCATGGGTAACAATTTTGGCCATTAAATTATGTTTTGCTTTTAGCTTCTGCAAGCTGTTGAAATTAATTTAAAATGGTGTTACATTTGGTCTTTAACAGGAAGGAAGCTTGTTGCGGGTAGTAACATTGGTGGAATTAAAGAGACTCAGGAAATGCTTGACTTTGCAGCAAAGCATGGGATAACTGCAGATATAGAGGTTATACCGATAGACTATGTGAACACAGCGATGGAAAGGCTGTTGAAATCCGATGTGAGGTATCGATTTGTGATCGATGTGGCCAACTCGATCAAGGCTGAATAGGTTGACTCTTGAAGTTCTTGCTGAATGTTGTATATCTCTTTATAGTTTTGAGTATTTGTGAGCATGTTATAGGGAAGTGAGGGTCCTGAGGCTTCGTTTGTATGTATTTGTTTTAGGTATTGTTAATATATGTATCAAACTTATAAAATCCCATTTTTATGCATTTAAATTTTATTTTATTCATTTTTATGCATTTAAATTTTATTTTATTGCTATTATATGTACCCCAAACATCTCGTATGTATCTTTCTCAAAACCCGGTTCAACACCGTTTTGTAAGGGAAAAAGTTTGGCTTGACACCGTTCGCATTCTACATGTGACACGTCCCCGTTGGCTACCGGTACGACACCTTTTTCAAGGTGATCGCACCTATTTCATCGTTTTAGTTCCAGTCTTTGCATCCGACCGGCTACTGGAGGGGGATTATTAGCGGGAATATATTTCATCGTATTGGATCCTTCTGCCGTCAACTACAACATGAAGAAGTAAAAGTGAAGAAAGCTATTTGCTAATTCTTTTGGTGGTAAATATTACTCTTCTTTGTTTTTATTCCATATATACTTGTTTGCAGTAATTTTTGTTGGATTACGGGATTTAATGTACAAAAGATTAAAAGAGTTAGTGTGAAGTGCAAGAGACCATAAAAATCTACCATATGTCCTTCAAGCCAAGGTATAAACGTCCATGTAAATAATATGTTAAATACTTAATTATGTGGTTGAGACGTTAAAATTCATGTAACATTATACATATATCAGAGTAAAAAGCATATTACGTAATTACATGTTAGTAGATAATTATGTATAGTTATACAGAATATCACCAAACGTTATACAAAAATATGTAATCACCTAGCTTGAAAATTTTTATTTTTTAAATTAATAAAAAAAATTTAGCAATAGTCTACTCAAATTAATGAGAATAAAATGCTCGCTAAAATGATATAATTTTGTTTTTTTTTAAATACTAGAGGGTAGGCCCGTGCGATGCACGGCATGACCAACAGTTAGTGTCCTTCATTTTGTGGTGCGTTCGGGAAAAATGTTTATGCATGGATAAAAGGTAATTAGCCAAAAGACAATGTAAGAGAAGCCATACAAAACGTCATAAGAGCTTGTACCATAAGCCAGCCACACAAAATTTAAGGCGTGCATAGCACAGGAAACTTTGTTTACGGAATGTGTTTAAGAACAAACATGTATGCCAAGTCTAAAAACATACATTACAGAAAAAAAACTTAAAGGAGTTCATAAAGCTTCCGGTTTTATTCAATAATTCACGAAATCTTCTGCCGCTAATGCATGCCCATGTAGTCGCCCTTCCCCTTAGTAGTTTCTTGTCTACAACAGGTTTAAGCAAGTAAACATAAGCAACGGCTATGAGTTAGTCAAATCAAATATCTTAACATATGTGCACGCATGACTCTCCATACATGACTAACCCATAAAAATCATTGAGAGAACTCACTACCATATGAAAACCTTAAATCATATTACAATATGCTACAATAAATTAAATAAAACCAGACTAAATTGTAACTGCCTAAAAACTTGAAATGACTATTAAACGAACTTAAACATAGATAAATGAAGGTAAATGAACACACATAAACAAATTTTTAAGTGAACGAACTTATGAGTGTAGCGACTGCAGTATGCACGTAAAGAAACATGAAACAGTAACAAAATAGATTACAACCAGTCTGCCATTATTAACATCATAGATTTCTCATACATAAACTTTAACGCTAAGTAAAAATATCAACAACTACCATGAATATAAACAAAAGGTATTATAAGACCAATAAAGTATAGAAACAAAACGGAAGCGAGCGAAGCAAAGCAGGTTAATTGGGCGAGGGAAGACTCTGTGTACTAACTTGCTTCTTTTATTCGGTAGGTGGGCACTCGTCATGAACCACCTAAGATTTAGAATGCAACAATGAGTGAAAGATATATGGTGTCAAAGTGTACATACCAAAAGCTATTCATCTTATTTGCTTAAAAAAATTATATTGTAGAGTTGGCATAGTATAGCACTATAGCAGTATGATTTGCAACCTTATTGTGATCAAGTGTGAATGAGACCATTGAATGAATAATGGGAGTAGCAGCAACAAATTTGTAGATTTGGCCGTCATAGGATGCCATCCTTGCCTTTCACGACCTTTGCTTGATGAGATACCCATGAAGTGTGAGTTAAACTCCTCTTTGTGGGTTCTCCTTCAAGGCCTTTTTGCTGATTATTTTAAGCCAGTTTACAAATGATGAACATAATGGTAAGCGAAGTTAGTTGCTTGTATTTCTTGAAGATAGAATACAAATATACTGATAACATGAACATACTGCAAGTAATGTTGCGGTATAATGTTCATAAGGCATGCAATTATGCTCCTTTGAATTATCAGCCAGCTTCAAAAAAATGAAAAGATCTGTTAGTAACAATCTTCTTTGTCATTCATTAACACATTCAACAAAAAAGCTCTCATTCATTAAAAGGCCACAAACAGGATGAAATCATGACATAAATCAACACAAAATAAACAAATCATTAAATAAGCTAAAATATATACTCACAATAGGACAATCCCGCCAAAACTCAGATAATGATTTCCTCTGCAGGCAAGGAAAAAGACAACTAATTAAGAAGAAATTAGACCAGAAATAGCAGAGCACAACAATTCTTCCACAATTAGAACAAAGAGACCACAAATTTAGTAACTAAAAACATTATGATTATGCATTCTTATTCATATACATCAAATAAAATGAAAACCAATGAAAGTATGAAACTCACATTTCTCAAATAGCTGAACTGAAACGGAGGCAATGCACCTGTATCCACACGGTTACTGGTGTTCCTCACTGAAAGCAAAATATCCATTTGTAACACCACCGAATATGTTATTATTTCCACGAACTCTTTCTACATCAAAACTCAAAATAATGCGACTAAACAAACTGGAAATAAAAACGTCCCTGAACCAAATCAGAATACGAAAAGAAAAACCCCTTGCAATCAGACCTATGACACGAATAAAAAAGATCTGAACCCAATCAGAGGCGAGATGTATATGAGTATTTAAACAAACAAACCAACTAATCGTGCACGACTATCTCCATATAAGCGACATCCCGTCAGAATCGTGGCCGGAACCCTTTCTTTATGTTTCAGATGGTCCGTAATTGCTCATCAAAGTAACATTCCAAAATACATAAAACAGTTAAAGGAATTGCATATAACCATATTCAATACATATATTTGCATGAAACTTTTTTATAACCATCCAATTATTAAAGACGTATGAAGCCCTAAATCAGATAAAGACAAAAGAAAAAAAAACATACCAGTTGAGAGAAATAGCAGGGAATAGAGCAACCACACCTCGAAAAGTGATAAGGAGTCCCTTGCCGGAGGAGTAGAGGAGAAGAGCAGGCGGAAAATGCGGATGACACTTCGTATACCACCTTCGATCCTCCGTTACCTTACCTTGACTGAAGTCGTTACCCCATCACATCACCCGGGTCGTTCTTCGGAACCCTAGTCGTCACTCAAAGATGTGGCTGCTGACCACCGGCGAACTACCGTCACCATCGTCACTATATGTCACCCTTGAGCGGTGATGTTACCCCCATTACCCTCGTCGTCATGTCCTGAGTAACAGATGATCACCGGGCAATGTAGCCGGCGACCTCCACTCTCTCTCCAGGCCCCTCTCTCTCTCTATTTCTTTAACCCTGGATGTATCTAACTTTGTAGACGTAGTGTTATGTGAACGCGAATGTGAAAAGGAAGTAAATAATAGTTGATAAATTGATAAATAAATACATTTTAATTAAAAGTAAACGATTCAATTGCAATTGCAGGTTGTAGGAAACTCTTTAGTTTCCAAGGAGTTATTGAGAAAAAGGGTAAAGAGGGATTAATGTTAAAGTTAAATAGGTAAATTACTTCTCTTTGAATTCCATTTAATATTTTTAACTTAAAGACTTCTAATTTACCTCTATTTCATTATTCGTTAAACTATTTTATTATTAATTTAATATCCATATAAAAAGACTATCTTAATATCCATATCAGATTTTGCTTTAGGTTTTACATAAAACATTATATTTTTAATTTAATATCCATATAAAAAGACTATCTT
Organism: Helianthus tuberosus; assembly: GCA_030545235.1. NCBI lineage: Eukaryota > Viridiplantae > Streptophyta > Magnoliopsida > Asterales > Asteraceae > Helianthus > Helianthus tuberosus. Next base: position 120,528,972 of record CM060429.1, read on the forward strand.
AATATCCATATCAGATTTTGCTTTACGTTTAAAATAAATTACATAAAACATTATATCAAAACAATTATTAATTTGATATGCATATAAAAAGACTATCTTAAACATCAATCGTTGTCGATAAACTTAATTATCATTGATTAATTCATGTAATTAATTAACATCCAATCATATTTTTGTTGACATGGTGTAATTTATCTCGTATTTTTGGTGGTTACTAATTACATGATGTTAATTCACTCCACAGTGATGCAACAATAAGCTAATGGATCAATGACCTTATATATAACAATGGTAAGAGAGCAGGAGTAAAAAATTTACGTTGATGGACTCCTTGTCTTCGTTAATTATGAGTCTTCATAACAATGCATAAATTTATTTAGAATAATAATTAACTTAGACTCTTCACATGGGAGAGTATTATATTTGTCATTTACTATACATGTATTTGTACAAATGGTTTCAAACTTTCGATAACTTTTTGATTGCTATATAATTGTTAATTTAAGATGAGTCATAACATTCATTTAATTATAGTCCCTAGAGATCCATTTCAATTAATTATAATCGATTAGAATTAAGATATTAATTTAATATTCATGTTGGAAGACAAATGTACCCCTAAAACATAATTAATAAACGCATCATGTGTTGTATTCTAGTTGTACCTCTTAATTTTTAAGAAGTCCTTGTAGAAAAATGACAAATTGGATGCTAATGCTCGAAAATGGTCGTATTCACCTCAAAAGTCAAAGCATAGCTTCTTTTTTAGGAAATTTAAAGGCTAATGATCCTTATTGCAGGATTCCATTGATTTAAAAGATGCTAAGGTAAACATATCCAGCTATGAATAAATCAAAGTTTCTTACTTCTAATAATCAGTATTATTCCGCCACTCAAATCCAAACTGCGTTTCGAGCATATAAGGTATGTGTTTATTTTTCGTGTCTCTCTTAACTTGAAATGAATTTGTAATATATTATTTTAATCAATATTATTTTAAGTACTGCATTTAAAACATCATAAATGTTGATTTTAAAACAGAACATGTAACTAAATTCTAGATTAAAATGAATTTGTAATATATTATTTTAATCAATATTATTTTAAGTACTGCATTTAAAACATCATAAATGTTGATTTTAAAACAGAACATGTAACTAAATTTTAGATTATATATAGATTTATGTTTAAAAACCGTGGAAGGAAATGAGTTTAAAAGAAAAAAAATAGTGGTTTTCTTGTAATTGCTGCCCTTCTCCGTTTGTTTTTTAATGTGATTCATTTATTTGCGACCACTTAAATCTTAATCATTTTAATTTTGATTCTGTTAGTGCAGTATGTCTATCGCCTCCGTCATCTCAAGTCGCAGCTGAAACTGATTAATTCTAGCTTTATATTGTAATATTAGATAGAAAAGGCAAGGTGGCATTATTGTAAATAAGGTAAACTCTCCTTATAAGCCTTGGCCTATAAATAGAAGCCTTAGGGTTTCATTTAGGAACTTTTGCCATTTGTGACTTTGAGAGCTAGAGTTCTAGAGAGAGAAAGTAGAGAGAGAAAGCTTGTCCAAGGTGATTCAAGGTTCTTGTACGTTATCAGATTTATCAAAGAATCACGTTTATATTACTGTTCGTGTGTTTCGGTCTCACTCATACACGGATTCCGCACGTCGTACGAGTCGGTTCGCAATCGTTCGGAGTCAAACCGGTCCTAACAGATTCATTTATTTTGAAACAATATTTTGTATTTAGCCACAAAGCGTATGTATTAAATAAAAATTCTTCTTAACTAGATGGAACGCCCGCCGCATTGCGGTCGGGGCATACTAATTAAGACGCGACGTATACAAACGTGGTGGCAGGTAATGTTAGATAGTATTAAACATTAACCATGTAAAACCTATGACATTTCAAAACATAAAAAAAAAACATTAAACATTAACCATGTAAAACCTATAACATTTCAAAACTTAAAAAAAACATCAATCAAGTTGATTAACCGTGTAAAACTTATGACATTTCAAAACTTAAAAAAACATCAATCAAGTTGAATTACAAAAAAAACATATAGACACGTTTCATAAGGTAAACAACATTACATTACAAAATGTGGATGATTGATAGTGATAAACGATTTTCTTTAGCTCCAGCGCTCTCCTTAATTTCCAAAAGCTTCTGAACTATGTTCTCATATTGGATTAGATTAACATCATCCTGAGAAGGATAAGGCTTCAGAAAACACTACTTGAGTAAATTGCCATTTTAGTTCATGAGTTTTGTCCAAAATTGTCATTTTAGTTCAAATAGTTTTTTTTCTCCTCTGGGTCCCTGAGTTTTCCATTTTTTTGCCATTTTGATCACATTGCCTAACTCAGTCTAAAAACCTGGTTATAACCAAGGATATTTTTGGCATTAACAAAAAAAAAACTTTCTAAATTACCATTTTCATCCAAACTATATTTTTTTCTTTTAATCATTTAAATATATATTTATATATAATAATCTATACTTTCTATAAAAGGAGAAATCCAAATGACATAAGAAAAGCTGATGTGTCAGCAGGAGAGCATGTCCAACAAGGTTTTTCTTATGTCATTATTACATCATAATGCCTAATATTAAAAGACTTTAAAATTCAAAGTTGGCCCACATTCATATTCCAAAGGTCTGCCATCAAACCACTGCCTTAAACCTCTGATGATTCAAAATCCTGGCTCCATATTCAATTCAAATTCAAAATTTTATAATCAAACATCTGTTCCCGGTTCAATCTTCTGGCTCCACACTTTCATCTCTCCCTCAAATCCAGTTCCAAATTCAAAATTCTGGCTCCACATTCAAAATTTAAAATTCAAAATTCAAATCATATATTCTAATTTCTAATCCTATAAATAAGACATGATTATCTAGCTCCACATTCAAATCTCTCTCGCTGATATCTGCGAGCGTGTCTCTCTCTCTATCTCTCTCAAATGCATCTTTCTCTTGATTCAGCCGCTATTCTCCGATTACATTCCTTTGTTCGAATGTTTGATGATTCTTTTTACATGTTATCATTCCAGTATCATTGTTCCAATATCGTCGTTTCAAAGAAGTTTCCCATCACACATCAACCTTTCAATATCGAAGTTGCAGTATAATTGTTGCAACATCGTGAAAGGATGCATGTGCTGCATTCTTTAATGAAATATTTATAAAGTATTACACGCTAGGGTTAACACTTGCTAAAATTTCATAGACTCTGGCCTTTCTCCATGTGATTTCATGCTCTCTTTTGAATTTCAGGTCAGTTAGCATGTTGCAGATTTTCTGATCCTGTTCTAGAAGTTGTGTCAGAAATTCTTTATAAATTCTTCTGGAACTCTGATGGAGGAGAGTGGAGGACTTAATCGAGCAATGCTATGCTGTTCCAGGTTTTGTTGTAATTAGTGTCATTGATTATGTCGACTTTCCTGTTTAGTTCTTCTCCTGTTCTTTGTTCTTTGAGTGACCACATCTAGAATTGTGTTTTAACATCGCTGGTGTCTGACCAGTGGTAGAAGCTGAAGAGGTTAATTGTAATTGTGACAATCTGCTTTTGTTCTTTGAATTTCGATATTTTATCCCTTGGGTTTCTTGGTATTTAATTTTACAGTTTTTCCATAAAACTTGGGGTTTGAAAAGGTTTTTGCATTAAAAGACTGCTGTTTTGAAATATACATTAATATGTTTATATTAATTGTACACGTTTTCACAATTACAAATTTCAGTATATAAACTCATAGTCACTTCACATGTTTTTCAGAAAATCTTCCTGCGAAGATATCATATTTTCAGGAAAGTCGAGTAATATAGTTTATTCAAATGGCGTCATTCGCAAATGCAAAATCAGATGATTTAAAGCAGCGTTTTTTCAGGCAAATCGAGGAACAGGTGTATGAAGATAGGGCTACTCTTCAAGAGCTGAAAAGATGTTTTGATGGATTGCAAGTTGGCCTGTTCACTAGAGAGCAGGTTTCCAGAGATCTTATGCGGATTCCTTCAACTTCCATTCGTGAGCTTTGTGTTGTCAGTAATATAGAGTGTGGTGATAGAGACATGGAGTTCATGACGATGCTGAAGGACATACATCGAGAGGTTCAGCAATCGATGGAGTTGAAGCTAAAGTTTCTTAATTCTTGCTGTTATTGTTAGATTTGAACTTTAATGTTGTTCAGTATGTGATGTAATTATTGGAATTTTAATGTCATGAATAAATTTTAATCTTATGAATCTATGGTTCGTTTTAGTTTTACTTATTTAGTGTTTGAGTTTAATTTAGATTATGTTGTTGTTTAATTGTGTCTGAACATCTGTTTGGTAAGTCAACAGAGGTCAATATTTGGAGTTTTTAAAGGTCTGTTGTAGTTAAAGTTTGGTAAAAGAGAACATCTGCTGATGATGAAACAACTGTGTATGCTATCGACTGTTTGATTTACCACTGTTGACTAAATGAATAAATTTTAATAGTATTAATCTTTGTTGTTGCATCTTCATTTTAATTATTTCAGTCATTCCTAAGTATTATTTTATAATTTTTTTTATCAGCCATTCCTAAGTTTTAATAGTATTATTCTCCGTTTTAGTTTTACTTATTTAGAGTTTGAGTTTGATTTAGATTATGTTGATGTTTAATTATGTCTCAACATCTGTTTGGTAAGTCAACAGAGGTCAATATTTGGAGTTTTCAAAGGTCTGTTGTAGTTAAAGTTTGGTAAAAGAGAACATCTGCTGATGATGAAACAACTGTGTATGCTATCGACTGTTTGATTTACCACTGTTGACTAAATGAATAAATTTTAATAGTATTAATCTTTGTTGTTGCATCTTCATTTTAATTATTTCAGTCATCCCTAAGTATTATTTTATAATTTTTTTATCAGTCATTCTTAAGTTTTAATAGTATTAATCTCCGTTTTATTTTTACTTATTTAGTGTTTGAGTTTGATTTAGATTATGTTGATGTTTAATTGTGTCTCAACATCTGTTTGGTAAGTCAACAGAGGTTAATATTTGGAGTTTTCAAGGGTCTGTTGTAGTTAAAGTTTGGTAAAAGAGAACATCTGCTGATGATGAAACAACTGTGTATGCTATCGACTGTTTGATTTACCACTGTTGACTAAATGAATAAATTTTAATAGTATTAATCTTTGTTGTTGCATCTTCATTTTAATTATTTCAGTCATTCCTATTGGTCAACAGATGTTAACGAACAACAGATGATATTCAATCTTAAAATGCTTAACAGAAGAGTTGATACTAACAGTGGTTGGACTAATGATGAATAAGTATTATTATATAAGGTCTGCTATAAGTATTATTATATAATTTTGTATGTCAATAATAGTTTTTTGGAAGAATTTACTGTATATTTTGCTGTTATAAAAGGTGTGTTGTAGCTAAAGTCTGACAAAAGAGAGCATCTGTTGTTATAAAAGGTCTGTTTTCAATCTTAAAATGTTTAACAGAGGATTTGATACTAACAGTGGTTGGGCTAATAGCAGATGTTAGACTTACGACTGTTGAGTTACACAGATTGAAAACAACTGTTTTTGAAACTTATCCTTGCCTAAAAATACATCCACTGCTAAATGGTACCGTCTGTTGTCATAATTTCTGTTTATCCTAATGACTGTTGATTTACTATACTGCTGACTGTCATCCATTATGACAACAGAGGTTCTGACGTGGACAGATGTTAGCTAAAAATAAAACAACTGCTGAAAGTTATCATCTGTTCTTATAACTTCTGTTTATCTAACGACTGTTTGACTCATACTGTTCCCAACGACCAACAGAGGTTTCCAATGTAAATGTAAATAACAAATTCAATAAGGGGTGTATGTGTAAATATTTTTGATCTGTTGAAAATATGGGAAAACGAAAACACAACCGTCATTATTTCTTTAGCATCATTACACATCAAACATCTATCATCTGACTTCTTTCAAAAATCTCTTCTTCCCAGTCATTTTCTAGGGTTTCAACTTTCTTTTTCTCCGTCTTCTACACTTCAATTACTGGAGGTTTTATTGTTTTTTCTTCAGCAACTGGTATGTACATTCATATTGTAATGAATTTTATATTGTTTAACCGAATTTAATTTAAATCCTATCTTGCTACAAATACGATTTTAAACGTTTATTGCTATACATTCAAGAAGGGTTTAGTTAGGTGTTTGAATCATTTGTTGAGAACATATTAAAATAGTAAAAATTTTAACTCATACTCTCTTTCTATGATTAATTTCAGTAGATACTCTGTTAATACAAAAAGTTAATGTTCATCTTCGAAGCCAACTTTTTAATTTCAATCTTTTAACATCTTTACTGATTCAGGTTTTATCATGTATACTACATTTGTCAAGTTTCTTGATAACCCAAAATCTTTGAAACAGGTATGACATGTTTTTATATACATAATTTATTTTTATTGAGATATATATTCAACAGTTGTTATGGTTTATATTTTCTTACACTGCTTAAAAATTATATACATGATGTACCTATAGCCTTTGCTAATCAAAAGTGGGGAGATTGTTGGCAAAAAAATAAGTTGCGAATCTATCATGAGTCTGGTAAAAAATGGGTTGTGAGGGTCAGAACAGAAAATTCAACACCAATAATAACTGACGGTTGGGACAATGTTGTTAAAGATCTCAATCTGCCGAGGGATACTTTGTTGGTTTTCAAAGCGTTAGGTGATTTTGGGGTTGAACTTTCATGTTTTGTTGATGGCATGTGTGGTGAATCTTATTTCACATTTAATCGTTATGCAAGATTTGGTTTTACGGTATGACTATTCATCTTAACTTCAATCCTTTTGCATCTTAAACGTGTCAACACTTATTCTCATAAGTTACATACTTCACGTATAGTATTCATTATTTTTAATTTTATGCAGGTAATCGAAGACAGCTTCATTAAACAATTTTACGTAAACAGCCCACCAAGTGGCAAATTTCAAATCTGTTTTAAGGGTTCCTATTGGAATGTTGAGGTGTCTAAGGTTGATACAAACTTTGTATTTGCTAGAGGATGGCCTGAAATGTGCAAAGCTGTTGGGATACTTGAGGATGATTTGCTTGTATTTAGCAGAATTGATGATGTTGTTTTTGAGGTAGTAGTTTATAGAGATGAGACTGAGATTTGCTATTCGAAGAAACCTGAATCTGACGATGATAGCGTACTTGAGATATCGAACGCTGATTATGTTGAGAATTTATTGAAGGTACGTATGTATTTAGCATTAGCAGTAAAAGTTTTAATTATTTTAGCATTATATTAATTATTTCATTAATGTTGACCAGGACATCTATAAGGATGAAGATGTTGTGTCTGTTGGTGAAGGAAGAACCATTACTCAGGTACTTACTAAATTATTAAAATTATTTATATTTATTTTTAATTTAACACATATAAGAATTTAATGTTTTTACAACTATTATTAATGTTGTTTACTGATGTTACATTTATCCAATAATGTATTATTTAGAAGAAGTTACCAACCAATGCCGAATGCACGTCGAAGACACGCATGTCTTCACGATTGAATAAAACACAAGATGTAAGTTTAGCATCTTAAATATTGTTATATTACTATGGTTATTAAAGTTACTCTATGACAACAGGTTAAGAAGAAAGGTAAAGTTACTTCTGAGAGGAAGGAGACGGTCAAGAATAGGACTAAGGGAAATGCTGACAAAGCTGTCCACACAAGTGATCATATTGGATGTTCTTCATCTGCTCACAAAGTTAAGGTATCTATACTCTCCACTTAATTAGTATATCTTATATAAACTGTTTTTTTGTGCATATATTCAACATTCCTTTAATTCACATGTATATGTTTACTTTTTCATCAAGGGGAAGGGAGCCGCCAACGTTCAGAAAAAGCTTAACTGTAGAAATAAGATTACGAAGACTGCAAAAAAACATTCTGGACATCTTCTCGACCCTGAGTTCTTTCATTTTGATCACAAAGGAGACTATAGGCTGGTATACCATTTTTTATAACAAACTAATGATTTATGTTTATTTGTCTGACTGTTATTTTTTTCTACACAATACATGTAGCGTCTTCCTGTTGAAGTTGTCAGACGAGCAAGTCTTTCTGTTGATCTTCATCCTTTGAAAGTTCAAAACATGATTGGAGTTGTGGAGGTTTATGATGTTAAGTCGGAGTTAAATGAATTGAAGCCACGTTATGCGTTGGACGGTTGGCGAAAGTTGATGACTGAGAATAACTTGAGGTTTGGTGATATGTTGCACTTCACATATGTGTCTTCGCAACAGAAGATCGTATTAAATCAAGTTACCTCACTTTAACAACGACATTTAAGTATGTTCTGATATCAGATATTATAACTATGAATTTTTTGATGGTGATGGTGATGTTGTATTTTTTTTTTAAATTATTAACTTGATGTTTTGTTGCTATGTATAGCTAACATGATAAAACACTGTTATTAGCTCTTTATGTTTTATATATAGATGATATCATGCTTCTTTTTGCTAATAGTAACTACAATTAGTAGAAACTTGGTTCATTAATCGCAAATGTGACATTCTTCTGCATTTATGGGTTTATGAATTTAGAATAATGGATGGATATATATGACTGTATTTGGCATGATGATGTTGTGTTTCATGTTGTAAAAAACCAGGGAATTGTTAGATTATGTGTTAAATTATAGTTCTTTAAGTCATTGTTTCGTTTTCTTGAATTTTATATTTTGTAAAGAAGTACAATAACAAACAGTGGTTTGAACCCATATTTGCCTTTTGGTCAATAGTTAATGGAAACCCATATTAGGTTCAACAGTGTTTTGAAGAGGAAAACAATGTGAGAAGACAGTAGATCTGATTAAGTTAAACATCTGTTCAGACTTAAATAGATGTTTGGCCTTAAACAGATGTTTGGCCTTTTATATCAGAGGTTTGGACTTAAACAGTTGTTTGACCTTAAACAGATTTTTGGCCATAAACAGATGTTTCAGCTTAAACACATGTTTTGCCTTAAAAAGATGTTTAGCCTTCTATATTAGATATTTGGACTTAAACAGATGTTTTACCTTAAACAGATGTTTGGCCATAAACAGATGTTTGGCCTTAAATTAAACATCTGTTTGACTATTGGTCAACATCTGTTTGAATTTTGGTCAACATCTCATTTAGTATTCAACAGAAATTTGAATAACTCAACATCTGTTTAATTTGTTGTTTCGTTTTCTTGAATTCTATGTAATTTTGTAAAGTAGTACAAAAACAAACATTTTTACAAAATCCCAAATCACCCTATCATTTAAGTTCATTGAAGTAAAAGTGGAAATGATGTTATTCATGTGGTCCTGTTGTGTTTTTGTTTGACCTCTAATATGGGTTCATGATCTAATCCGGTGATTTGAAGACATTGTTGTTGAATCGAATGAGATGCTTGATGTAATGTGGTCCTATTAATAAAAAATAGTAATTAATATAATAAGTTTCCCGAGCCCGGGAAACAATCTCGGGTAATAACCTAGCTAAATAATATTTTATAAGGAGCATTGAATAAACCTAATGATCATTAATTTATATCAATTTTGTAAGTCTACACTAATTATTTTTTTTACTCTCTGTCAATATGTGTTATTCATGGTTTTCTAAGAAACGACCCGTGTTTGCACACGGGTCTTACCGCTAGTTATAGTATAAAAAAAGAAAATTATACAGGGGTACATTTAATTCTCCTGTCTCTCTCCATCTCTCTCCTGTCTCTCTCCCTCACTAATGACTAACCAGTAACCACAGTAATCACCGCCGTGCATCACCACTACCACCGCCATTCACCACCACAACCCACCATCTCCACCGTTTCACAACCCCACTCTCTCTTTCTCTCACTATTCTTTCTCTACATAGTCTTTCTCCTCCACCACCATTAGTTGTCACCCCCAGCCATCATTAGCCACCACCCCCAACCACCATTAGCGAGCACCACCACTGCCGCCACACGCTACACCAGCCACAACCATCGCCGCTGCCACCACACCCCAAACCAGCCACCACCACCGAGCTCCATCACCCATTTTGGGGTGATAACCCACCTGCACCTTCAGCCATCAAACACACACACACACACCCCTCTGATCTGCACCTTCACATTCCAGATCTACACACATCTTTGATATAATCGATTGGAGTGATGATGATATGGGATTGCAGGTGGTTTGATTTAATCGATTGGAGTAAACGAAACCCTAACTTTCGAATTGGGTATTCAAGCACAGTAATGTTTCTTTCTTCTTTTCTTTCGAATTGGGTATTCAGACACAGTAATGTTTCTTTCTTTGTGCAAAATTTGAAGTGGGAAAGATAGAATCTTGAATCTTTATTCTATTTTTAAAGATTCTTGAAATGGAAATGGGTATGCCACCCCACTTATCTTTTTGGTTCTTTTCTGTATTGGTTGTTTGAAGTGGGTATTTCAACACTTTTCGATAATGTTTGAATACGTGATGGTGGTGGGTGGGAGATGCAGAAATGTAGAGGTGGAGAGAAATGGGTAGAAGGGAAAAGAGAGATAGAGTGTGTGTAATTGTGTATAAATGATTAATTTAAAAAAATTATAAAAATGGTTTTGGATGCAAATGGCAATTTAGAAACTTTTTTCAGTTAATGTCAAAAATACCCTTGGTTATAAGCAGGTTTTTAGACTAAGTTAGGCAATGTGATCAAAATAGCAAAAAAAAAAATAGAAAACTCAGGGACCCAGAGGCGAAAAAAAATTATTTGGACTAAAATAGCAATTTGGGACAAACCTCAGGTACTAAAATGGCAATTTACTCACACTACTTCAAGCTTTATGAAAATATTATCTCATTGACAGAAAAGTCAGGTAGTTCATTCAGCATATCCTAATGAACTGTTCAAACCTTGGCTATAATACTTAGAAGAAAGATTTTTGGTTTGGTCTATGGATGAGCTTGGTACCGAAAATCCCCAAGAGTGGGTACCGTTACCGAATATACCTGGTACAGTACAGTTCGGTACCTGTATTTGAGGGTAAAACCCGGTACCAAAAATTGTAGGTGCATATGTTTATCGACTTCGTCTTGTATCGAGTCTTGTATTTAGAAATGATAGATCAGGGCACAATGTACGAGAAAATAGGTTTTAGTGTGATTGGACCATTCCGCACGAAATGGAAGAATCCATTTCGCACGGAATGGAAGAATCCATTTCGCACGAAATGGACTGTGCCCATTTCGCACGAAATGGCATTTGCCCATTTCGTACGAAATGCAATGCCTATAAATAGGTGAGCTGCCAATTCATTTGTAACAGTTCCTGATTCCGGTACCGAAGAGCTGCCGACGTGTCATTTGATCTGTAACAGTGTTAATTCAATAAACAAGACGGTTAAATAGTGAATTAAGCTGTAATCAAGTCTATATCATTGAATTCCGCCTTTGATATGGATTAGAACTCTTCTGATAGACTTGTTTTGATCGAATCTCGATCCTACAAGTGGTATCAGAGCTCAGGAGGAAGAGTTCTTACCGAATTCAGCTTGTTTTCATCTAAATTCTGACTTCTACACCTTCTTTTACAAAATTAAACAAGATTTCATGGTTAAAATGGCTTGATTTTCTCACATTATAAGAGAAACACTGTTTTAACAAAGCCTTGAAAGAATTAGACTTAAAATCGACCTAAAACCTGATCAAGTTTGTAAAAAACTGTCCGATCGTTGTGACGTCAGCACCATTTCGCACGAAATAGTCCATTTCGTTTGAATAAGATCATCCATTTCGTACGAATTGCACTTTGAGACATTCATTTCGCACGAAATGACCCATTCCGTTTGATAGTTATCATTTCGCTTGAAAGGAACTTCCATTTCGCACGAATTAGACAGTATTGACTCCATTTCGCTTGAAGTTGCCCATTTCGCGCCAAAGGCCTTTTCGCACCAGTGCCATTTCGTTTGAAAAGAGCCATTTCACATCAAATTCAGTTCGTTTGAATTATCATTTAGTTTGAAGTTTGTGATTTTGTGAAATTTTTACCGAAACATGGAAGAGGAATTTTACAACGCGTTTGCTACTACTCCAGCTGCCCCAGTCACTGCTGCAGAAACAATTGAAATCGAAAATGAAACTGGAACATCTCAAAAGCCTCCAAAGCTTATGTACATTGAATATTTTAAAGGATGGCAAAACCGCTTTGAAACATGGGTGCAAGCTTATAAGTTTGATGCATGGTGTGCGTTAGACAAAGATTATGAAAAACCGATAGATGACCGTGGAAATGAAAAATCTTTAAGTGACTTTTCAGCGGCTGAGAAGTTAAAATACACCAGTGAAAAAATGATGATTAGCATTCTCCAACAAGCAGTAAAAGAAGATATCTTTGTTTTGCTTCAACATGAGGACACTGCTAGATCAATTTGGTTGGCATTGATTCAAAAGTTTAAGGGAAGTGCTGATATGATAAAAAAAACAAACGTGCATTACTAAAGAAATCATTTGATATGTTTATAGCTTTTGAAGATGAGACGACTAAGAAGACTATCGATAGATATTGTCATCTGGTTCAGGAAATGAGAAGATTGGAGATCAAGAAAGAAGACGATGAATGGGTTGATAAGCTTGCTGATGCACTACCACAGAACAAATGGGGAACATATTTGTTGATCTTGAAACACATGAGAAAATCTGAAAATATGAATTTGAGTAAATTCATTCAGAAGATTGAAGAACATGAATTGGATGTTCAGAAAACTGCTATCATGAATAATCCAAATGCTCAACAGGATGTTAGTCTATACTACAGAGGAAGCAAATTTGAGACTACTCTGAGTCCGAAGATTAAGACTGCTTTCAGTGTAGATGGTTCTTCTGGAACAAATGTTAGCACTACAACTTAGAGTGGTGGATATTCGTCATCGTATTCAAGTTTTGATCCGAATTTCACAACACCAAGTTCTCAACGACAGAGTTCAACAAATCTGCAATGCAATGTTACATTGAATATACAAAACGGTCAAAATCTCTCTCCAGAAATAGCTAAGCAACACATGGCATCACTGGTTACTATGTTAGAGTCGTATGAAAGCTTAGTTGCTGGACGAATTGGAAATCCGATGCTCACCAAAGAGGATTATGACCAGATTGATGCTGAAGAACTTGAGATGATGGACATCAAGTGGTGTTTAGCAAGTGCTGTAAGAAGAGCAGAAAAATTTCAACAAATCACCGGAAGAGATGATTTTCGTGATGTTGCCACATCTCCATTAGGTTTTGACAAATCAAAGGTTACTTGTTTTCGTTGTAGAGAAAAGGGACATTTTAAACGAGAGTGTAAAAACAAAGAAGCAACCGGAAGACAAGATCCGTCTGGCAACAACGATTATCATCGAAAATCAATTTATCATCAAATTGCACAACAATCGTCATCATCCCGTGCTATTGAAGATGGAAAGAAGAGAGCTTATCTTGTAAATCAAGATGATGAAAGATTGGCAGAGGGTTTTAGCTGGGATAAATACATTCCAGATAAAGAATACTTAGAAAAATCAGCTTTTGTTGCTCAAATCTTGGAAGAAGAAGTAGTTAAATCTAAGCCAAAAAGAACGAAGATTTTCAAATCATCAGAAAGTGATGAAGATACTGATGATGAGGAAGAGTATATTAATAATGCTAGAAAAAATTTAGACTCATTCAGTTTTAATTTGTTTTTTGCAGATAAAATCGAGATGCTGAATGAGAAGAAGGCTGCTAGAATGAAAAAAGATTTGGAAGCAAGAAGAATTGCTGAAGAAAAGGCAAAATTGGAAGCTGAAAAAGCAAAAGTTGAAGAAAATTCGACAGAAAAGTTCGAAGATAAAGAGTGTGAAGAAAAAGTAGAATTTGATGAAGAACCAATAATTGAGAAGGTGGTGGAGAAAATAGTTGAAAAAATTGTTGAAGTGGAGAAAATAGTTGAAGTTGAAAAAATTGTCGAAGTTGAGAAGATTGTTGAGGTCACGAAACCTTGTCTGAAATGCTTAAAACCTTGCAAAGATTGTGAGGAGAAAGACAAGAAGTATCGTGAACTAGAAGAGTTGAAAGAAAAATTATTGTTTGATGTGAAGTATGTGAAAGAATCATATGATGTGTTGAAAAGAAAGGTTGATAATTTGAACAAGACAAACCTAGAAATGGGAGCTGCTCAGACGATGATGAGTTCAACATTAATGACGAAGCAGAGGGTCATCAATGAGTATATTGAAGATTGTGCAAAGCTGAAGCAGGATTTGGAACTCGAAAAGATTGAAAATGAGAGAATCAAACAATTGCTGATGAGTTATAAAGCTTGTGATTATTTGATTGACAGAGTTTATCCTACTGTTGCAGGTCTTGAAGCTTTTCAAGATAAAAAGACGGAAGAGGATACTGGTAAGAAACAAAGTGTCAAGTATAACAAGTGTCCGCCTCCGATCTGGGAAAGTTATTCTCCCAGAAAGCCAAATGAGGAACGATTAAAAAAAGGCTGTCAACATAAAGTTAAAGTCTGAAACCATTGATGAGTTACCAGACAACATTAACGTCACATTCACAGCATCTGACACTGATCATGAGTCTGAGTTATTAAAGAAAGTGGTCGATCAGTGTCACACCCCTATTTTCCACGTGTCACCGGTGGGCCCGGTGGGGAGTGTCGTGACGTAGTTGGTATCATCATAGACAAACAACACAATATATATATATATATATATATATATATATATGCACAGCGGAAGCAAAGATAGATTCATTTCAACTTTAATAAAGTGTAATATTAAATATCACAAATAGTTGAAACGGATCCACAGGCGGATCAAAATAAAATAAGATATTGTTCAACTGCTTATTGTCATCCAAGCTTGCGAGACTTATTGTGGACGCTCTAGAAGACAGCCAGCCTAGTACGAGTAGTACCTGCACTTAACCTTTTGGGAAAAATACGCCAGTTTACACTGGTAAATACAATTTAACTGACTCATTTTGAAAATGGTTGAAAATTGATTTGAATGCTCAAGGCACAAAACATTTTATAACTTGGGATAATTATGTATTATTATAATCTTGTGAACGAATTACATGTTACTTGTGCGTTCAGTAGCCCGGATCTTGTCCGGGTTAAAGATCAATAGACCCACCACATTATTGAGTTATACACTGACAGGTGTACGCCTACACCCCGTGCTCAGGTCGTG
Organism: Helianthus tuberosus; assembly: GCA_030545235.1. Lineage (NCBI taxonomy): Eukaryota > Viridiplantae > Streptophyta > Magnoliopsida > Asterales > Asteraceae > Helianthus > Helianthus tuberosus. The sequence goes on from CM060429.1 coordinate 120,544,211, forward strand.
GCCATCTCGTAAAATGATGCCAAGGATATCCGGGACATGGTCATTAACCCCCCAAAGGCTTTAAGTGAACAAGACTGTTTAAACGAGCCGATCAAATTATTCAATTAACCACCCAAAGATGTAAGATTTGATGCTCGATCAAGCGGTATTCTATATACCGTAACCCAAGCCCGTATAGGGAAAATAAGTTAAAAGTATTTACCTGAGTAAAGTATAATTCACAATAAGCAAATTGCAAGTAGCTTTTACTGGTGCTCCTAATCTGGAACGAAGGTTTATAATAACCTATTAGATTTCTAACGGGTCTTTATTTAAGCTTAAGCTTAGACCGGTTAGCTTTAAGCACGATACGGTTCAAACGCACGATTAAGCGAAGACCGGATAGAATGTGATTTAGACCCGACAAGTTTGAATACTTGTATAATATGGTTATACTAAATACATTCTGGATTTTGAGACAAAAATGATAATGTTTGACCCGTTTCGGTCAATTTATGCAAACTAGTTACATAAACCGAACCGAACGCAAAAAGGGCGTCACGGGTAACTATAAGAGTCATATGCAAGTTCCCTGATTTAATATGCCTTAATTATGTTATAATATCAGTAAGATATCTTCTGTTATGCCCAAAACGGATATAAACTCAAATTAAGCCTCATAAGGGCATTTTGGTCATTTAAAAGATTATAAAAGACTTTATTTGTAAATCTGAGTTACAGGTCTGATTTATACAGTAAATACACTTAATTTAACATGTTATAACAGTAGGGTATGACCTATATGTGAAACTTATCATTTAAAACCAAACTATGCACCTTAGGGGTATTTTGGTAATTTCACAAGGGCTAAAAAGGTCAAAACTGGAAACCTGGGTTCAAAAACTTATACTTACTGTTATTATATAAAAATATACTAAAAACATCAGTAGGTATCAACCTTATATGTTTAATATGGTTATAGTTCATACTATGCGTTAAAAACGTTTAAAAACGCGATTTAGAGCCGTTTCCGGGTTTTTAAAAGAAAGCTGATATTTTTATATTTCCAGAATGCTCAAAATATTTTATTTATCAAATAAAATCAGTAGAAAAAGGTTTGGGGTCAAAAGGATTTGTAAAACTCATTTTATGGCTTAAAATGGCCAATTCGGTATTTACCGAATTAAACTTAGAGACCTATGTTATGCTCAGCCAAAAATTAAATAAAAATCTTTAAAAATCCCAAAATATTATATAACATCAGTGGGTAAAAATTTTGATGTCAAAAAGTGGGTTTAACTAGGCTATGCGCTAATTACGCCAATTAATTAACATAAAGCTTTCAAATTACGATAATGAGCATAACTCTTAATCTAGACCACAAACTGATGTCAAATTTTAGGTGCAAGTTTATAAATCAGCAACAAATGTTTATACTCTTTCACTTTTTTTAAAAATCATGTTTTATAGTCAAAAGGGCATATTAGTCAACTTTTAAGCATAAACCGGAAACATGCATATGAATCGGATAAGTATTGAACCAAGTTGTAAAATCTCAGAGAGTTATACTTATATGAAACTTGGTCCAAAATAAGCTCTAAGGAAGATCTCAAACATGCACAAACGGATCAGAACTGATAGTCAAAGCAAAAGTCAATTTATGCGACTTTCGGTTCCGATTCGGGTTTAAACTGAAAATTGTCGAGATGAACATGTTGAGAAATGTTCTTACATTAATTACCAAGTTATTTTAATGATCAAACAGGTTGCATGTACCCTACATTGCTAATCATGCTTAAATTTGCAAATAATCATTCTGTTGACTTTTTAAGATAAGCTTTGACTCGACAATAATCATACTTAGAGTGGGAATCTGAAAATAACCTTTTAAGGGTTTGTTACCCACATAAATACCAACTTGTAGGTACTTTCAATTCGAGAAATGACTGAGCAAATTTCGTTTAATCTTAAAGTCAAACTTAAATTACGATGGTTTGACTTTTGCTTAATTAACTAAGCTAGGACGATTTAGAAAGGGTTATGAACACTTACAAGAGTCCTAATTAAGCTTAGAGAGCACTAGAAAGTTGGCTTGATGTCCAGAGAACTCCAGAGATGATCTTGTGAATTTTTTGTAAATGCAAGTGTTCATTTGTTACAACTTCAAGATCCTTTTATAACTAGTTTGATCTCATTTGATGCTGCCACAATAGTCTAGGGATGTTGTAAGATGTGTCCAAGTGCCCCTAAATGCATGTACATCCATTGGTGAGGCTCAGGAATCGGATACAGCTGTTTACAACTCGAAAACAGACCTGTTACTGGCAGCTGCGCATGTTTTGTCGCTGGCAGCTTGTACGCGGGGCGCGAGAACCCCCTCGCGGGGCGCGTACAAGTGTGCGACCAGGTAACTAAGTTTTCCAACATTTACATTTTGGTCCTTGGTCCTTTGTAACGTGGTTTTGGCTATTTATCTTGCTCATTAGACCCTCAAATCTGATTTTTAAGGACCTTGGGACATTTACAAACATGGTAAAGTCCTTGGTTAACTTTGTGCTTACCCGAAAAGTCACGAATTTCAAGGTTAACGTAATTAACCCTTCGTGCACGGTTTTGATCATAACTTTCTCATATGATAACGAAACTTGATGAAATTTTTATCACATATTCTAGTGAGTATATTTTATCATTACAAAGCTTCGGGTTTGCCAAAAGGTCACTCAGAGGTATACTTTCAACATGTTGACACATTTAGCCCCTGTAGTTTGTAATTCCTCACTTTCTTTCATTTTCCGCTTCGTATGATCCATGATTTATCCGTTTAAGATTATAAACACCATGTAGGGTTATTGTAGGGCCTATTTATCCATTGTTGACACTTTGGACCCTTATATTCACATAGTTTCACTGTTTGTCAACTTTAGTCCCTCTAAAGTACGTTTTCACATATTCAAAGCCTATGACACGTGTCAATACATTATTGGACGTAAATTTTCGAGGTGTTACATCCTCACCCCCTTAAAAGAAATCTCGACCTCGAGATTTACTGAAACAAATGAGGGTATTTTTCTTTCATCGTGGATTCTACCTCCCATTTGTATTCGGGACCTCTACGGGCATCCCATTTGACCTTAACAATAGGTACATGCTTCCTACGAAGCTTCTTTACCTGTCGATCCTCAATCGACAATGGCTTTTCCACAAATTTCAAGCTTTCATCTATATGTACATCCGTATGTGGTATAACCAGTGATTCATCAGCGAAACACTTCTTCAAATTACAGATGTGGAACACATTATGGATCGCACTAAGCTCTTCAGGCAAGTTTAACTTATAAGCAACTGACCCGACACGTTCGATAACCTCAAAAGGTCCTATGTATCTCGGGCTTAGCTTGCCTTTCTTACCAAATCGCATCACCCCTTTCCAAGGTGATACTTTAAGCAATACTTTGTCACCTACTTCGAAGTGAAACGATTTGCGCTTTGGATCCGCATAGCTTTTCTGCCTATCCCTGGCAGCTTTCAAACGATCGCGAATCTGGACAATCTTGTCCGTCGTCTCAAAGACCAAATCTGGTCCGGATAATTGAACTTCTCCTACTTCCGCCCAACAAATAGGTGTTCTGCATTTTCTACCATATAATGCCTCAAAAGGCGCAGCCTTTATGCTGGTGTGATAGCTATTGTTATAGGAGAACTCGACCAATGGCAGATGCTTATCCCAACTGCCACCTAAATCAATCACACATGCACGAAGCATGTCTTCCAATGTTTGGATGGTACGCTCACTCTGTCCGTCTGTCTGTGGGTGGTAAGCCGTACTAAAATTTAAGCGCGTGCCCAAAGACTGTTGGAAACTTTTCCAAAAATGAGAGGTGTATCTTGTATCTCTATCGGAGATAATTGACAATGGTACACCATGTAGAGCTACGATCTTATCTACATATAATTGAGCTAACATGTCTGAGCTGTAAGTTTCCTTAATGGGTAGGAAATGTGACTTCGTCAGTCTATCCACTATGACCCATATAGTATCATTTCCCTTCCTCGTCTTTGGCAACTTGGTGATGAAATCCATCGTCACCATCTCCCACTTCCATGTGGGGATTTCAGGCTGTTGTAACAAACCTGACGGCTTCTGGTGTTCCGCCTTGACTTGCGCACAAGTCAAACATTTAGCTACATAAGCAGCTACAGACTTTTTCAAACCAATCCACCAGTAGTTTGCTTTTAGATCTTGGTACATCTTATCAGCTCCAGGATGAACAGAATATTTAGAACTGTGGGCTTCCTGGAGGATAACATCTCGAAGTCCTCCATAAACTGGAACCCATATTCGTCCATTCAATCTAAGCATTCCGTCTTTGTCGTAGGATAACTGCTCCTCAGTTACTCCTAGCTTTTCTTCAGGATAGTTAGCTTCCAACACAGCTTCCTTCTGTGCAGCTAACACCCTTTCGTTCAAACTATTCCTGATTTCGATGCGCTTGGCATTGATTCTTATTGGCTTCACTCTTTCTTTTCTGCTTAAGGCATCAGCAACTACATTTGCCTTGCCTGGATGGTATTTTATCTCACAGTCATAATCATTTAGAGTTTCCATCCAGCGTCGCTGTCGCATATTCAAGTCCTTCTGATTGAACAAATGTTGAAGGCTCTTGTGATCTGAATAGATCACACACTTGGTACCATACAAGTAGTGTCTCCAAAGTTTTAATGCAAATACAACGGCACCCAGCTCTAAGTCATGGGTGGTGTAGTTCTTCTCGTGCACCTTTAGCTGTATTGAAGCGTAGGCAATAACCTTGCCTTTCTGCATGAGTACACAGCCCATACCAGTGTGGGATGCATCACAATACACCACGAATTCTTCTATACCATCGGGCAATGTTAACACTGGGGCATTGCTCAACTTTTTCTTCAGGATGTCAAAGGATTCCTGCTGCTTAGGGCCCCAATCAAACTTAACCTTCTTACGTGTCAACGAAGTTAGGGGCGCAACAATCCTTGAAAAGTTTTCGATAAAGCGCCTATAATATCCTGCTAAACCCAGAAAACTGCGAATCTCAGTAGGCGTCTTTAGCTCTTGCCAATTCATAACTGCTTCCACCTTAGCGGGATCCACTTGGATACCATGCTCACTTACCACATGTCCAAGGAATTGGACTTCTCGAAGCCAAAATTCGCACTTCGAAAATTTGGCGTAGAGTTTCTCATGATGTAGAAGTTTGAGAATACAACGAAGGTGTTTCTCGTGGTCAGGTTGGTTCTTTGAATAGATGAGAATGTCGTCAATGAAGACGATGACGAATTTGTCTAAGTAAGGCTTGCGGACGCGATTCATGAGATCCATGAATGCGGCCGGTGCATTAGTGAGCCCAAAAGGCATCACTAGGAACTCGTAATGTCCATAACGAGTCCTAAATGCTGTCTTGTGTACATCTTCATCTTTAACCTTCAACTGATGATAGCCTGATCTCAAATCGATCTTAGAAAAGTAGCTTGCTCCTTGTAATTGATCGAACAGATCGTCGATCCTGGGCAAAGGATACCTATTCTTGATAGTGACTTTATTAAGCTCACGGTAATCGATGCACAGACGCATCGATCCATCCTTCTTCTTGACGAACAAGATCGGCACTCCCCAAGGAGACGAACTAGGTCTAATAAAACCTTTGGCTAGCAGATCATCCAATTGCGTCCTTAATTCCTTCATCTCCGTTGGTGCTAACCTATAAGGCGCTCTCGCTACTGGTGCTGCACCCGGGATGATGTCAATTCGGAATTCCACTTGCCTATCTGGTGGTAAACCAGGTAGTTCTTCGGGAAAAACTTCAGGATATTCCGAAATGATAGGAATGTCTTCAATCTTGGGCTTTGGCTCATCAATAGTAACTTGTGCCATATAAACGACACAACCCTTCTGCAGACATCTGGATGCCTTGAGCATGGACACTTGCTCAGGCAATCCATGCTGAGTATCCCCTTGAATGGTAAGTGACTCCCCAGACGGGGTTTTGACTACCACTTGCTTTCTGTTGCACACAGTATGGGCTTGGTTATGCGATAACCAATCCATTCCTATAACTATATCAAAACCGGCTAGCTTAAAGGGAAGTAAGGACAAAGGAAAAGAATGATTCCTAATGGATATAACACATCCATCTAACACAGTTGAGGCGGTTTCTATGGTTCCATCAGCTAACTCCACCTCATACTTCACACTTAAGGCTTTTACAGGCAATTTTAACAACTCACAAAACTTATTATCCACAAAAGACTTATCTGCTCCAGAATCAAACAATACTCTAGCAAAAACATCATTTACGAGAAAAGTACCTGTAATCACGTTGTCATCCTGAACAGCTTCCTTAGCGTCCATCTTGAAGACCCTCGCATTGGTCTTTTTCCCATCTTCGGTTTTCTTGGTGTTCTTTGGGCAATTAGACTTAATGTGACCTTTCTCATTGCAACCGTAACATGTCGCATCCTTCAGCTTCTTACACTCCAAAGTCTTATGATCCGTAGATTTGCAAATCCCACAGGATCTCAAGTGAGATTGGGATTTCGACTCAAAACGACACTTCCCAAAATGGTTCTTCTTACAAGTTTTACATTTGGGCTTATCCCCCGATTGTTGCCCATCCTTCTTAGATCCCGACCCTTTCTTGTGGTCGTTATTTCCTCGGTGTCTCTTATCTGATCTTCGTGAGGTATCGTCCTCATGCTTCCTCTTATTTTCTTCTGAGTTCCTGAGCTCTCTCAACCTGACTACGTCCAAGGTAAGAGATAGAGATAGATCAGCTGCTGATCTGAAGGTTGCAGGCCTTGATGCCTTAACACTTGCTTTAATTTCAGGGGCTAAACCCCCGATGAAACGGGCAATCCTTTTAGGTTCTGGGGTTACCAAGTACGGAACCAACCTAGATAGGGTATTGAAAGTGGTGAGGTATGCCTGGCAGTCTAAATTCTTCATCACCAATGATAGGAAATCTGATTCGATTCTTTCAACTTCGTGTTGTGGGCAATAATTCTCTTTAATAAGAGCAAAGAACTGATCCCATGATAAGTTGTAGAGTGTGATCTTTCCAGCGGCTTGGATGAGTGACTTCCACCACGCCAGTGCTTCTCCCTTGAACGACTGGGATACATATTTCACTACATCTCTTTCAGCACAACCGCTGATGTCCACTACCGTATCCATTTCGTCCAACCAGGTCATGCAATCGACCGCTCCTTTCTCCCCAGTAAAGTCTCTGGGTTTACAAGAAACGAAGTACTTGTAAGTACATGACTTGGTATGAGGTTTAGCATCAAACTCTATCTTCTTTGAGGGAACACTATTTTGATTTGATGAGTGTCGATCATTATCCTTCTCGGGTCCATCCTTTTTAGAAGGTGGTTTGCTATGACCCTCAGAGTGAACCTTTGGCTTGGAATGTGGTGCAGACCGGGTCCTACTTCGGGTCCCGCTCGATTCACTATACTGTCTATTTAGTGCTTCGATAACAGCATCATTCACTAATGCTTTCAACTCCGCACCAGTTACTAATATTTTTGCATTTTCAGGGTTTTCCTCTGGACGACTGTTTAATTCTTCAGACTTAGCCATGTAGTCTTAATTGCTACATAAAAATAAGGACAAGGTCTATTTAGAAGCCTAAACAGTATTATCGTTCTTGACGATTTATTAACCATGGTTTTAATAGCCATTTTAGTTAATTTAATAATTTCATTCAGGATTTTTACTAGTAATCTTTTTAGAATGAAATATAATATTGGCATAATAAGCCTAGTCACGTAGACAAATTTCTAAATTACAAATTTAGATCTTATAGGATTAAAGTTTGAATAAATAAGACAAATCAATCCTTTTCTTGGCAGGGAGTTTATAAACTACGGCTGCCTTTTGTTTTATATGACATTAATTATAACCCGTAGGCATTTTGTCACAAAAATATAAATTTGGATAATTTATTAAAAGGGTGACATGTGTGATTTTGCGGATCACACTAGCCAAGAATGTTAACATGTTTGCAGACGTTAACAGAGATCTGAATCTTTTTAAACAGGTTTTACCGTATTGGCCAGGTCTTTAATATGACATTCAAGCTAGGTTTTACCTTTTTAAGATTCTTATTATTAAAATGGTAAATCAAAATATGTTATTTTTCATTTATTCACATATTATATTCATGCATAATTTAAAAATGAAAAACTTAAATTAACCATTTCAATAAAAAAATAAACCAGTACGAGTTTGCCCTAAACGGGACTTTTACAAAAACAACATGCCCACGCAGGGGCCAACTAACAAAACAAACCCACTCAGGGGTCAAAATAGAAAAACATGCCCACGCAGGGGCAGAACGGAAAGGAAATACCCACGCAGGGGTAGAGTACAGAAATAAATGTCCTCGCAGGGACATGATTACAACTAAAATAAATAAACAAACAAAGGATTTAGTGACCCTTCTTGCTTTTTCCCTTGATCAAATCCACCATCTTCTTAAACATCCCCCGGTTGTGTCTCCGATCTTCCCGCAACTCATGCCGCATCTCTTGTCGCACCTCATGTATCTCATGAAGGATTTCTTGAAATTGTGGTGGTGACATCGCTGGCGCCTGAGGTGGTGGCTGATAATGCTGAGGTTGAGGAGGCGGCGGTTGCTGATAATGCGGAGGTTGAGGAGGCTGCGGTTGCTGACACCTATATGGTGGGTATCCATAGGTCGAGTGTCCTGTAGCCAAGGGACCTCCATAGGGACCTTCCTGATGGAGAGAGTTCGCAGCTAACCAGTAGGGATCCTCTGCGAAGTTGTAACCTGTGTGGATCTGCTGCTCGAAGGGATTGTATGCTGCCGCACCAGTGTAAGTGGGAATTGGGTCTCCAAAACCCATTGGTGGTTGTGGCGCGACAGGTGCAGAGACTACTTCAGAGACGGGATGTGAAGATTCTCCCCTCTCGGGTTCTTCGTGGACAGGCGAGTACCGGCTGCCACTAGAATGTGGAGGGGTGCTGATGCGCACTCCCCCTCGTGCGGATATTCGCACTGTCGTTCTCCTTCGCCTCGGAGGCGAGGGAGGTTGAAGCTGAGGCGGTGGTGGCGGCGGAGTGACCGCGACAAGTCGAGAATCCTCGGAAGGATTCTGCTGCTGTTGCTGCTGCTGTAGCTGATGCAGGGGAGAGTTGGGCTGAAGCTGGTGCAGAGGAGAGTAGTGTGGTTGGTGCAGGGGAGAGTGATGTGGCTGGTGCAGGGGAGAGTTATGATAATTGGGGTTAAACACCCAGTCGTACTGCTTGAAGTTCTCCTCAAAGCTATCGGGACCTTTGTAAGGTGATCCCACAAACGGTGACCCATCTGAAATCTCAATGGGATGGTTAGGGGTCCCGGATGGTGGCATTGCAGGATCGGTATCCTCATCGATGTCCATCGGGTTGCCACCAGAAAAATGGTCTTCGGGTCCAAGTGGGTTAAAACCCACTGCTGCTCCTAAGTAGTCGTCAGGGTTGAACTGACCCTGGAAGACGGGTGATGGATGGTCAAAGGGTGAATTGTGTCCTAGTAGAGGAATGTAGGACTGTTGAGAGTTGTGGGGCTCATTCTCAGAATGAGGCCCAAAGGAGTGTGGGATAGACGGGGAGGTACTCAGTGAAACTAAGCGTCTCGCTGGTTCAGTAAGATACCTCCAAAGGTCTTGAGCATCTGTGTTATGGGGATCCGAAGGTGTTCGCCGGTGTGACGGTCCGGCCTCGTGGTCGTTTGGGGCTACATGTGCCCCATTTCCCCTTCCTCTTCCTCTCATACGTGGCGGCATTTTTGACAACCTGTCTAAAACAAACAAGTGATACAACAAGAAATATATAAGACAAAGTTAGAAATAAAAACCAAAAATTTGGAAAATTCCTAAGTTCTTTGTCTAGACTCGAGAATCGAGGAATGTGCAATTGTGTAACTGAGATTAAACACAAAAAGGCTAGTGTTTAATTCACTCAGAGTTGGCTCTGATAGCAACCTGTCACACCCCTATTTTCCACGTGTCACCGGTGGGCCCGGTGGGGAGTGTCGTGACGTAGTTGGTATCATCATAGACAAACAACACAATATATATATATGCACAGCGGAAGCAAAGATAGATTCATTTCAACTTTAATAAAGTGTAATATTAAATATCACAAATAGTTGAAACGGATCCACAGGCGGATCAAAATAAAATAAGATATTGTTCAACAGCTTATTGTCATCCAAGCTTGCGAGACTTATTGTGGACGCTCTAGAAGACAGCCAGCCTAGTACGAGTAGTACCTGCACTTAACCTTTTGGGAAAAATACATCAGTTTACACTGGTAAATACAATTTAACTGACTCATTTTGAAAATGGTTGAAAATTGATTTGAATGCTCAAGGCACAAAACATTTTATAACTTGGGATAATTATGTATTATTATAATCTTGTGAACGAATTACATATTACTTGTGCGTTTAGTAGCCCGGATCTTGTCTGGGTTAAAGATCAATAGACCCACCACATTATTGAGTTATACACTGACAGGTGTATGCCTACACCCCGTGCTCAGGTCGTGGCCATCTCGTAAGATGATGCCAAGGATATCCGGGACATGGTCATTAACCCCCCAAAGGCTTTAAGTGAACAAGACTATTTAAAAGAGCCGATCAAATTATTCAACTAACCACCCAAAGATGTAAGATTTGATGCTCGATCAAGCGGTATTCTATATACCGTAACCTAAGCCCGTATAGGGAAAATAAGTTAAAAGTATTTACCTGAGTAAAGTATAATTCACAATAAGCAAATTGCAAGTAGCTTTTACTGGTGCTCCTAATCTGGAACGAAGGTTTATAATAACCTATTAGATTTCTAACGGGTCTTTATTTAAGCTTAAGCTTAGACCGGTTAGCTTTAAGGACGATACGGTTCAAACGCACGATTAAGCGAAGACCGGATAGAATGTGATTTAGACCCGACAAGTTTGAATACTTGTATAATATGGGTATACTAAATACATTCTGGATTTTGAGACAAAAATGATAATGTTTGACCCGTTTCGGTCAATTTATGCAAACTAGTTACATAAACCGAACCGAACGCAAAAAGGGCGTCACGGGTAACTATAAGAGTCATATGCAAGTTCCCTGATTTAATATGCCTTAATTATGTTATAATATCAGTAAGATATCTTCTATTATGCCCAAAACGGATATAAACTCAAATTAAGCCTCATAAGGGCATTTTGGTCATTTAAAAGATTATAAAAGAGTTTATTTGTAAATCTGAGTTACAGGTCTGATTTGTACAGTAAATATACTTAATTTAACATGTTATAACAGTAGGGTATGACCTATATGTGAAACTTATCATTTAAAACCAAACTATGCACCTTAGGGGTATTTTGGTAATTTCACAAGGGCTAAAAAGGTCAAAACTGGAAACCTGGGTTCAAAAACTTATACTTACTGTTATTATATAAAAATATACTAAAAACATCAGTAGGTATCAACCTTATATGTTTAATATGGTTATAGTTCATACTATGCGTTAAAAACGCTTAAAAAGGCGATTTAGAGCCGTTTCCGGGTTTTTAAAAGAAAGCTGATATTTTTATATTTCCAGAATTCTCAAAATATTTTATTTATCAAATAAAATCAGTAGAAAAAGGTTTTGGGTCAAAAGGATTTGTAAAACTCATTTTATGGCTTAAAAGGGCAAATTCGGTATTTACCGAATTAAACTTAGATACCTATGTTTTGCTCAGCCAAAAATTAAATAAAAATATTTAAAAATCCCAAAATATTATATAACATCAGTGGGTAAAAATTTTGATGTCAAAAAGTGGGTTTAACTAGGCTATGCGCTAATTACGCCAATTAATTAACATAAAGCTTTCAAATTACGATAATGAGCATAACTCTTAATCTAGACCACAAACTGATGTCAAATTTTAGGTGCAAGTTTATAAATCAGCAACAAATGTTTATACTCTTTCACTTTTTTTAAAAATCATGTTTTATAGTCAAAAGGGCATATTAGTCAACTTTTAAGCATAAACCGGAAACATGCATATGAATCGGATAAGTATTGAACCAAGTTGTAAAATCTCAGAGAGTTATACTTATATGAAACTTGGTCCAAAATAAGCTCTAAGGAAGATCTCAAACATGCACAAACGGATCAGAACTGATAGTCAAAGCAAAAGTCAATTTATGCGACTTTCGGTTCCGATTCGGGTTTAAACTGAAAATTGTCGAGATGAACATGTTGAGACATGTTCTTACATTAATTACCAAGTTATTTTAATGATCAAACAGGTTGCATGTACCCTACATTGCTAATCATGCTTAAATTTGCAAATAATCATTCTGTTGACTTTTTAAGATAAGCTTTGACTCGACAATAATCATACTTAGAGTGGGAATCTGAAAATAACCTTTTAAGGGTTTGTTACCCACATAAATACCAACTTGTAGGTACTTTCAATTCGAGAAATGACTGAGCAAATTTCGTTTAATCTTAAAGTCAAACTTAAATTACGATGGTTTGACTTTTGCTTAATTAACTAAGCTAGGACGATTTAGAAAGGGTTATGAACACTTACAAGAGTCCTAATTAAGCTTAGAGAGCACTAGAAAGTTGGCTTGATGTCCAGAGAACTCCAGAGATGATCTTGTGAATTTTTGTAAATGCAAGTGTTCATTTGTTACAACTTCAAGATCCTTTTATAACTAGTTTGATCTCATTTGATGCTGCCACAATAGTCTAGGGATGTTGTAAGATGTGTCCAAGTGCCCCTAAATGCATGTACATCCATTGGTGAGGCTCAGGAATCGGATACAGCTGTTTACAACTCGAAAACAGACCTGTTACTGGCAGCTGCGCATGTTTTGTCGCTGGCAGCTTGTACGCGGGGCGCGAGAACCCCCTCGCGGGGCGCGTACAAGTGTGCGACCAGGTAACTAAGTTTTCCAACATTTACATTTTGGTCCTTGGTCCTTTGTAACGTGGTTTTGGCTATTTATCTTGCTCATTAGACCCTCAAATCTGATTTTTAAGGACCTTGGGACATTTACAAACATGGTAAAGTCCTTGGTTAACTTTGTGCTTACCCGAAAAGTCACGAATTTCAAGGTTAACGTAATTAACCCTTCGTGCACGGTTTTGATCATAACTTTCTCATATGATAACGAAACTTGATGAAATTTTTATCACATATTCTAGTGAGTATATTTTATCATTACAAAGCTTCGGGTTTGCCAAAAGGTCACTCAGAGGTATACTTTCAACATGTTGACACATTTAGCCCCTGTAGTTTGTAATTCCTCACTTTCTTTCATTTTCCGCTTCGTATGATCCATGATTTATCCGTTTAAGATTATAAACACCATGTAGGGTTATTGTAGGGCCTATTTATCCATTGTTGACACTTTGGACCCTTATATTCACATAGTTTCACTGTTTGTCAACTTTAGTCCCTCTAAAGTACGTTTTCACATATTCAAAGCCTATGACACGTGTCAATACATTATTGGACGTAAATTTTCGAGGTGTTACAATCAGGTGTTGGATATGGATGAAGAGTCAAAGTCGGAGTCTAAATCTGAAAGTTCGAGTTCATCAGACAAGAATCCGAGTTCACCGGTCAAACGGGTTTACAATAAAGAATTTCTTTTATCAAAAAATAATTTGAATGATGAACCAATCAAAGTGGCATATACTTTGAATGATTCGGACAAATTATATTCTGATGAAGAATTTCCAATAAGAAGTGTCAAAACTGAAATGATCAAACAGGTTTTCAAATTAACAGAAATTAATATTTCTGAAATAAAAGATTTAAATCTTGCTGAAAAACCTAAAAAATACACTTCAAGAGTTCAACAGAGATTGAACAAGAAGAAAGGTTACAGTTCTGGTTCAGGTTTTCAAAAGAAACCAAACCATAACAGTAATTTCAAAAAGAAGGGATTAGGTTTCATTCCCCCAGAAAATCATAAAAATGAGAAAACTTATAAACCAAAAACTAAATTTGTTTCAGGTGCAAGTTCCGTAGAAGAAGAGAAGAAACAATTCTGGAGACAGACAAACAAAGAGTTTCTTGCTGAAAGAAAGAAGAATCTGGTGAAAGAATCTGAGAAGAGAGTTGAATGAAGAACCTGTTTTAAATGTCAAGAAATTGGACACATAGCTTGGAATTGCCCAAAGTCCACCAACACAAAACAGGAAGTTTCTTCTAACTCTAAAATGAAGGAAAAATGCGTTAATAAATAAGAACAACCAACAGAAAGTTTTAAAAAGTTCAAAAATCCGACTTTCGAAATTGGTGAAAGTTCAAAACGTTTTTACAAAAGAAAAGTCGATTTGAACAAACAAAAATGGGTGGTTAAAAGTTCAGATAGTAGTTCTGACAATGAATCTGACTCGTCAAAGTCAGAGGAGTCATGTGTTGTGAAAAGTGATGAGAATTCCGTTCCAGAAATGAATGTTGAAAACTTTCCGCCATTGTCAAAAGAAAACTTGAAGTTGAAAGTTGGTAAGATTGAAATTTCAGATCAATTCTTCTCTGGTAAAGAAGAATTTGATGCTGAAAAGGCTTTTAATGGAAATGTGAAATATATTTTTGGAAAAATGGTTAACAGGAAGGTAAAGGGCGCAAAAGAATTTTATGAATCAAAGAGATGGAAATCACCCAACGCTGGTCAGGCTTGGGTGACAGCATTTTCTACTTAAAATCCTGACTTGCCGGAGCTCCCAAGTTGGTAATCGTGGAGCATGAATCGGCATCATTCTTAAAAAATTGTTTTTGTAAAAATTCTAAAATTGTGAAAATTTATCAAGTGTGACTTGCTGGAACTCCCAGGTTGGTAAGTGTGGAGTAGGAATCGGCATCTTTTTACAAGTGGTATTTCAACCTACAAGTGGTAGTTGTTCTTAATATTGTCATATTTCGATTTACAAGTGGTATTGGTTGATAAGCGAACCCTATAAGTGGTTAATCAAGGTCATTAAGTTGAACTTGATTTAACTTTCATTCATGTGGTATTTGGAAAACAATGTGATGATCATATCCCCGATCTTACAAGTGGAATCAACAAAACTTATTTTCCGGAGAAACCATTTTGATTAAAACAAACTTAAGTGTTTTGAAATCTTTATGGGAAAATAGTTTGTTGTCAGGGGGAGTTCTGATTGTTTATGCCAAGTGGATGGAGAATTGAAGCTTGAAAATCAGTTGTCATTTTACTTGTACAGTTTGTTTTCAAATTTTCCTTGAAAATCAAAAATTGAAACATATTTTTGATTTTAGGGGGAGTAAAAATTTTAGAAATTTCGAAAATTTGAAAAATCCAAAAACATGATAAAATCTAATAAGCCAAAAACATTGAAAAAATGAAAATGAGTTTTGTTGTGAAAAAGAGGAAATGATAGTACATCAGTGGACTATCACAACATGCTAAAGAATTGGAAAGTTAAAATGTGATAAACGGTCTCACTGATGATATGCCAGTAGGTTTTTACACGCTTTGTAGATTGTGTTTGAGATATAAACCTAAATTTCAAACTTGCTTATTTTGTGGGGAACATCTCTTGGATATATAGGTAACCCCTGAAATCTTGTTTGAAGGGCTTTCTATTTCTGACATACTAGGTCTTTGTGCGTGGTGATATCTGGGGTATTATACCTGGACTTCTGATTTTGCGGGAGCAATAGCCTAGTCCTGGAATAATACTTTGCATTATTTTAATCTTAAAGCTCGCCCTCAGCATAAAAAATGATGAAACATTGAAAAATGCTAATCATGTGCTGTTGTAAATAAAAGATTCTCTAAAGGGAACCCACCGAAAAGCGAACCATCATCTCTCTGATTTTGCGGAAGCAATAGCCTGAGCTCTCATGGTCTCGCATTTAACTCTTTACAGATATCACTAGTGTACATTCACCTATAAGACTGAATATAGGAGTCTGGATATGGGAGTATATTCTGAGGTGGGACACGCGAATAAGTTTAAGTGCTTAAAACATTAATCTCGTATCTCGAATCAGTTGAACTTTGTGTGAAAATTTAAGTGGATCAGTATACTGACAATCTAAGTGAATCGTTTAGAACTTAAAATGTTTAAAGCTTAACGGTGTTGGTGATTTGTCTCATAAACTGATATGATCCTCTTACACAAACTCACAAAAATATTGTCTGTAAATATTTCTTTACTGTATTTTTTTAAAAACAAAAATCCAAAAAGAGTTTAAGTGTGTTTTAGCTTAAATTTTTGAAAAAAAAATACAAAAAGATTTTCGACAACTGATGATGAAAAGCTGATTTTCAAAATTCCGAGTGCTAAACATGATGAACAAAAGGTTAGGGGAGTTTGTTTGAAATAAGAAAAGATTTAAATATGAAAATGTCGGATTTGAATGTTTCATTTACAAGTGGTTAATCAGGAATTCTAAATTTGTTAAATCTTGTCTATTGAGAATCTTATTGTTAGGTAGAGATTTGTGCAGGTCCTCGTGTTTAAACCTGAGCAGGATGAGAGCCAGGTCACGATCCTAGAACAAGAGTTTAGTAAGACTGCGATCCCAGCTTATCGAAAGGGGGAGTCTGAATCAGATACAGATTATGGATCAACATTCAAGGGGGAGTTTGAATGATAAAAAGCCAGTTTGAGATGCTGGAAAAGAAAGAGAGAAGAAGATAGAGATTGAAGGAAGCTTACACTGTCAGATACTTTGGAAGAGAGCTCGACTGATCAAGACTGAAGACATGTCATTGAGAAGACTCAACACCGAAGACTTCGTCAACATCCAAGGGGGAGTCTGTAGGTGCATATGTCTGTCGACTTCGTCTTGTATCGAGTCTTGTATTTAGAAATGATAGATCAGGGCACAATGTACGAGAAAATAGGTTTTAGTGTGATTGGACCATTCCGCACGAAATGGCATTTGCCCATTTCGTACGAAATGCAATGCCTATAAATAGGTGAGCTGCCAATTCATTTGTAACAGTTCCTGATTCCGGTACCGAAGTGCTACCGAAGTGTCATTTGATCTGTAACAGTGTTAATTCAATAAACAAGACAATTAAATAGTGAATCAAGCTGTAATCAAGTCTATATCATTGAATTCCGCCTTTGATATGGATTAGAACTCTTCTGATAGACTCGTTTTGGTCGACTCTCGATCCTACAAAAATGTCAAATGTCGGTACCAAAAATGTAACCGGTTCAGTAAATTCGATACCGGTACCATTTGCTCATCCCTAGTTTGGTCTCTAGTGCACTGAAGTTTGCCTATACAACTGCTAATGCATTATGAGAAAAAAATACAAATTTACTAAGAACACCATTTAAGCTAATGGTACAACACCATGTTACCAAAACATGTTACAAATTGATAATTATATAACTATTGCGTTATGAGAAAAAAATACAAATTTACTAAGAACACCATTTAAGCTAATGGTACAATACCATGTTGCCAAAACATGTTCCAAATTGATAATTATATAATTATATAATAGATATCAATTTAATGTACGTGCTTGCTTAAATTGGTTCGTAATACTTGAAAAACATGCTATTACATTGGTTGATGAGTTCACAGATAATATAAAAGTAAAATCCAAACCAAATTACTTTTATTAAAACTTTAGCAAATTTATATCATAAACTTCCTTTTTAAAAGCAGTTAGTCAAGTTTTCTTATCAAGACTTACTTTTAAAAGCGCTTAAGCAAGTTTTCTTGTCAAAACTCCCTTTTAAGAACACTTAGGCAAGTTTTGTTATCAAACTTCCTTTTTAAAAACATTTAGGCAAGTTTTATTATCAAAACTCACTTTTAAAAACTATTAAAGGTTGTCTGGTAGCCTATTAATGATTTTATTAAAATGCTACATCTGAATAGTAAGAGGTAAGGGTGTTTGGTTAACAAAAATAACACTTTTTAATGGTTTAGTTGACTTTCTAATGATTAAGTGATAAGATAATGCTAAATGGTTAAGAGACAAATTTACCCTTATGCTAATAAACTTCCTTAATCATGAAACTTCTACCACCGCCAACCACACTAACCAACCCGAACCACCACCACCCATTACCACACAACCACCACCCATTACCACCCTTCGTCACCAACCACCACCCCCACCAACAACACCGCCAACCAGCAGCGACGCCACCACCCGCTACCGCCTGTTGGTGCACGAGATGTTTGTTGACTACGTCTACATTGTGTCTTAGGTCAAGATAGGAGCTTGAAAGTCAAAATAGGGTTTAATGATGTAATTTCGCTTATATGTACATGTTTAGAGTGGGATTTCGCTTATAGGTACATTAGGGTTTCGCTTATGTGTCGCTAGGTGGTTTCGCTTGTATGGTCACATGGGGGTTTCGCTTATATGGACATGCCATATAAGCGAAATCAGCCACATCTATAAATACCCGGTCATGTGACTTCATATGTTTGTACGTTGGAGCGAAACCTGGTCATTGCTTGTGTAACGAAACTCTGTCAAATTTGAATCAGAAAGCAATAAAAGAGAAGGAATTGAAAAGGAAAAGCTGTGTAACTTCATTTACGTTGATTCCGCCTTCGTATGTGAATATGAACGTTCTCAACTGACTGTTTAGGGTCGGAACACGGTCCAACACCGCCAACAACCACCATCATCACCTGCCAATCATCAGATACATTTCATTCAACACAAAATAGTTTATAGGGGTAAAATAGTGATTTTGCACAGTTATTCAAAACCTCTTACCTAGTCAGATCTCTTACTGGTTTAGCACTTATTGATTCAGAGGTTACCAAACAACCCCTTAGGCAAGTTTTCTTGTCAATACTCCTTTTTAAAAACACTTAGGGGCTGTTTGTTTAGCTCTTAATGAGGCTTTTAATGGTTCAGACCTCTTACTGGTTCAACACTTAATGGTTTAGACTCTTTGTTTGACGAGCAGATGTCTAAATGGTTAAGACATTTGCCTCTGAATGATTAAGCATTATACTGAGGCTGAATGGTTAAGACCTCTAATCTGAATTGGTCAAACATTTGCCTTTGAACGGTTCAACATTATAATAGCTCTTAATGGTTCAGACCTCTCTCTTACTGGTTCAGCTCTTAATGGTTCAGACCTCTTATTTGTTCAACACTTAACCATTCAGATGATGCCAAACAGCCCCTTAAGCATGTGTTCATATCAAAGGCTCGTTATATGTAAATTTTTAAGTAGACAACTTTTGGATTCTTAAACTAGCTAAGGACATAACATATATTAATATCATAAGCCCATAATCAATACGTGACGTTAGCTTTATCTATAAAATTCGATGGTATTTTTCCGGTTTTCACTAATGTTACACCCAATTTTTAATATACATAAAGTATTTTTATAAAAGTTTGCATTTATATATATATATATAGGGTTAGGTTAACGTACAATGACCCTTTTCGTACAATATGTACGCGATCATCTCAACCTTCCGATTTGGTGCGAATTCACTTTTGAACATGCGATTTGTGCTGAAAAACCAACATGCGAAATTGCTTTATATACCAACATGCGATTTCATCATATTTACCAACATGCGAAATTGCTACAAAAAACCAACATGCGATTTCATCAAAAATACCAACATGCGATTTCGAACATGCTTTTTTATAACGTGCGATTTCACAATATCGTACGTATTGTATGTTAAGTGATATTATATTTTACACTTTCACTATATATATATATATATATATATATATATATATATATATATATATAGGGTACCGCTAAAATGAGAACCACCTCCAGTTGTAAGAACCGTGCGAACCGCTTTCTAGCCATTAGATCAAGATGATGGATGGATGATATTAAAAGTATTTAAAAATAATATTAAGTACTTTTTGTCTTATTATGTCTTTAATATTTTAATTCAAAATGGTATTTAAGTAAAATTACTTTTTTTGTCTTTTTATATATATTATATTTAATTGCCTTTTTGTCCTATTCATTAATTACTTTTTATTAAAAAACAGAATTTTTTGTTAAACAATATTTTTAAAATCAGATTTTTATGATAATTTTTTTTAAGATTTTCAAAATAGATGGGTGAGATTAAAACATTTTTAAGAGCCGTTCTTTACGAGCGTTTTTTTACGAAACGTTTTACGATTTTTACAGATTTTATTTATAGATTTTTACGTTTAACGTTTTACGTTTTTACGCACGGCTTTTTCGCGCCTCGTTTTTTGACGCGCCGTTTTTTCAACGCGCCTTTTTTACGTAAACGTTATTTATGTTTTACGCGCCGTTTTTTCAACGCGCCTTTCTTACGTTAACGTTATTTACGTTTCACGCGTCGTTTTTTCAACGCCCCATTTTTACGTTAACGTTATTTACGTTTTACGCGCCGGTTTTTTACGTTTTACGCTCTGGTTTTTTACGTTAACGTTTTTTTACGTTTTACACGCCAGTTTTTTACGTTAACGTTTTTTACGTTTTTACGTTTTACGCGCCGGTTTTTTACGTCAACGTTTTTTACGTTAACATTTTTAAATTCAGGTTTTTTACGTTCACGTTTTTTACGTTTTAGTAAAAAAAATTTACGTTTTTACGTTTTACCTAAAAATTTTTACGTTTTACGTTAAAAAGTTTACGGTTTATGTCAAAAAGTTTACGGTTTAATTTTTTTTTACAAAAAATTTTTACGCAAAAACGAAAGCACCCAGAAATCGCAAACTTGGTGAAGCGTCTCAGATATATTGTTATCATCATCGACGCCTAAAAAAACCCAACAAACAAAAATCAAAAGAACGAGTGGATTCTAGAAAAAAAACAAAGTTTTGGCTCAGATTTTCCGATAATCAGAGGCTGCAAAGTGGGGTTGGAGGTTCAAAAACCTACCCTCCACCAACCTTGCCGCGCCAACGTCAGTTTTTTTTTGCATCATCACCGCCGATTCAATAAGGCACCAGATTCAACCGATTTAAACATCCAAAAGGAACAAGTACATCATTCAACACATATTCAAACAGATACAAAAAATTCAACAGATTCAAAAGGCAAACAGATTCAACAGAATCAAACCCCAAATTGAAGCAAATAAAACAAACCATCAAGAAAGTCATACCCACAAAGATTCAAACCCAGATTCAACAGAATCAACCCCACATCAAAAACAGAACATCATTCAAACCCAGAAGGATCTTGAACATCATTCAAACCGATTTAAACATTCAAAAAGGAACTTGAACATCATTCAAAACCGATTTAAACATTCAAAATGGCAGTAGCAACAAAATGACAGTAACAACAAACCCAAAATGGCAGTAGCAACAAAATGACAGTAACAACAAAACCCAAAAAGAACGTCATTCAAACACAGATCTAACACCACACATAGTTCACCGGTTCACACCCCTCCCCATCCACCCCTCCACCCATCATTCACCGCCACCACCACCTTCGACCCACCGCCCCCTAACCCACCACAACAACCCCCCTTCACCCATCGTTCACGCCACTAACATCAAAGATCGGGACCAAAAATGGGGCATAATTTCCAATTTCAGTCAAAAGGTTTGACCATAATTTACATAAAAAAACCAGAGACACAAGATCCGAACCCAAAAGGGTGTGGTGTTTGGGGGTAGCCGACAACCGAGGGGGCCTAATTTACAAGATCAGAACCATAATTTACAATTCAACAAAACCCCTAAACAAAATGAATGTTCTAGGGCCGTTAGAACATACCGTTAAAACCCGTTTTCCAGATCGACAAAGAGTCTCCGACAAATGAAGCATCTCCGGCCGTCACCGGTTTCGACACCCCCTTCACCCATTTTCAGATCAACAAAAGAGTGTCCAACAAATGAAGTGGCCGTCGAGGTGGTCTGCGGTGGTAATCAGTCAGCGGTGGTTTGCGGTGGTTTAACGAAACACAACAGGAGGTGATAAAAGGTGGTTGCCATGGTGGTAGCCAGCGAGGAATACGATGGTCTGCGGTGGTAATCAGTCAGCGGAGTGGCCGTCGATGGTGAACAACGATGGGTGTGGTGGTTGGTTTGAGTTTGGATTTGGATTTGGGGTTTTCTCCTTATGCAGAAGATTTCGCACAGGATGATGAAGCATTTCAATAGAGAGAGAGATGAGAAATGGTGTCTCAAGAGAGAGAAATGTCTGCAACTATAAAGACAGACAGTAGAGAGAGGAGATATAAGAGATTGGACATTTAAACGAAATGACCAAATTACCCTTTATTGTGATTGGTTGAGATTGGTTCTCACGGTTCTTACAACTGGAGGTGGTTCTTATTTTAGCGGCTCCCTATATATATATATTCATAATGCAATAACTTAACCATACCCAAAACTCTAAGATATCTAAAACTTCATAAGTATTTAAGGACAATACTACATGTTAACGATGTTAGAATTGATAATCTAAAGAACAAAATGCGGAAGCTTGATGTTTGGTTGTGTTTGATTCTTCATTAAACTTGGTCTTCATCTGTAACATCATAGCATTCACCTATATATCAAATATCATCTCAAACGTTAGTTATATAATGCTTAAAAGATAGTTTGATGGCCCAAGATTGCCAAAACAAGAAAACAAAAATTTTGTGAGAAGGCCGCCGTAAGCTACGTCATGTGTTCCGTAGCTTACGGCACACATCACAACAAAAGGGCAGATTATCTCTGTCATAGCCTACGACAGACAACCGCAGGTTACGGCTCGGCGCTGCCGCATTTCTTTTTCCGGTTTTGCCCTTTATAGTAATAAGTCCGTAACTTCTTGGTTTCTTTTTCGTTTTACACGAAACTTATTTCTAATTGATCGCAAAAATTTTTCCCATAAACTTAACTTGTAAACCCATAAGCCGGATTCATAACTTTATGTTTTACGCCATCGAGTCACAATTTACATGTTTGATTATTTGACCCGTTATCATGTTTAAGCATTTGAACTTATGAAATTCAAATCTTTTTCACAAATATATCCTTTTTATGACTTTACCCCATTACCCCGGGTATTAACCTTGCGTTTCACACTTTCGTTACCCGGTTTGCGTTTACGCTTATTCGACCCGTTCGACCTTTTAATGGTCGAACTCTATTAGTCCGAATTCTTTCAAGAATTCGCAATATTCCGATTATAACCCATTACCCGGGTTCATCAATTTATAGTTCGCGTTCCCGTTACCCGGTTTATGCTTGCCTTCGTAACTTAACCCATTAACCGGGTTTGTACCAAAGTCATTACCCACGCACCCATTTCCGGTATGCGTTATAACTTTATTTTGATCCGTTTGGTTTATTCGTGTGAAATCCATCACTTTGAACAAACCAAACTCATCATCATTCTTTATTTTAACCCGTTTGGTTGTTCGTTTGAAATCCATCACTTTAAACAAACCAAACTCATCATCATTCTTTATTTTGACATGTTTGGTTGTTCGTGTGAGATCCATCACTTTGATCAAACCAAACTTTATGAATATTACACCATTGTTCAAACATACACAAATAACACATAATTTAACAAAATACTATGAAGCATAAAGTCACGTACCTTAAAGCTTTCCCTTCAAACGTGTGTTCGTCCTGGTTTGATCGTCCTTAGCTCCACTCGAGTTGCCTAAAGAGTGCAAACCAATTATCAATAAAACCTTATTGTCCATATTCATGGCATGTATACTTTCCAAACTTTTAATCATAAGTTCTTATCAATGTTACTCGTTTATTCTTCATAATTAACTTCTCATTTACGTGTTTTGTCTAACACTTTGTGTGTATAATTTTAACCAACTATGTTAAATCAAATTTAACAATTTCTAACCATGTTATCTCAACTCAACAAGTAGGTATGTTCATTATAAATGCTTTAGCATCAAAATCCAGTTTGTTATGAGTTCAACCCAAATTTAACCCTCTAAATTTCATGGACTCAACCTTTTCATCAAAACCCACTTATGCCTACATATGCATACTAATCCTATCACTTAATCATGACATTTATTCTACTACCATTCATCAAGGGTTTGGTTCTAAGCATTTAAGTTACCTTTATTTCACTTTAATATCTACAATTTATGCAAGAATTGCAATATCAAGAACTACACCGATTTTCATAACATCATCAAATATTAAATTTCAACATACCTTATGATCCCCTAGTATAGGTGATCAATAATCTACGTTCATGCACAATTATAAGACCCGATTTCTCCTTCAATTAATCAATTTGGTGAATTAGGGGTTTTTGGTGTTTTCCCTTGTGTTCTTCTTGTCTCTGTTTGTGTTTTAATAAAACTACTTTTCCTTTTTGACCACTTTAGTCCCTCAAGTTTATCCCGTTTGACAATAGATATTTGCCATCCATATTTTCTTTAAAAATTTACTAAATACTAACTAGGTTATTTACCCCTAGCTATTTTTCTTTAAATAATAATTAAAACGTATACTTATCCGTATTTTGATATTTTTTGGGGTGTTACATTATGCCCTTGACACCTTTAGAAAAATGAGAAAAAGCGATGAATATTTATTGAATAATCTTCAAAATAAGCTTGCGGTTTGTTTAAAATAACCATTACAGTTAGTTTAAAAATTGCCAAAACAGTACTTGTACTTTCACTTTTGTTACAATTACAATCCACCCTCACAAACCCCATCCAGTTATTCTGTTAATTTATTTGAAATGACCATAATGCCCCTGTCATTTAAATTAAAATATAAAATAATAAAGAGTTAATTACGTTCTTCGTCCCTGTGGTTTGTTAAAAATAACCATTACAGTTTATTAGTTTAAAAATTGCAAAAACAATACCAGTACTTTCACAACTTCCACATTCAACTCACCAACAATGGTGGTTAACAACTTCATTTATCTACTATCCTTTACCCTACTCTTTATTCTCTATATTTATTCAAATCCAACCATAACATCACTTGCTTCAACTCCACAACTCTGTTCCGAAGACTCAGTTTCACCACCGCCCCTACGCCATATCACCGTCAACCGGATCTTCTCCGTCACCTCCACCGGCGTCAGATCTGTCTCTTTCGACTGGTTACACTAGAATCGAAATGCCGCCCACCTAATTTTCCCCCGTCACAATCGCAATGGCTGGCCACTTGATTTTCCCCCATCACAATCGTCGTTAATGTGAAAGCTCGAGCCGTAGCAGGTGATGTTCCGGCTGGATCTAAAGAACAGAGAGAGTGAAGAGTAGAGTGAAAGATAGTAGATAAATGAAGCTTTTAACTGTCATTGTTGTTGAGTTGAAGGTGCAAGTTGTGAAAGTATTGGTACTGTTTTAGCAATCTTTAAACTAATGGATTGTAATGGTTATTTTCAACAAACCAAAACAACGGAAAACGTAATTAACTCTTTATTTATATTTAATTTTCATAACATGCGTATTATGGTCATTTCAAATAAATTAACAAAATCATTTGATAGGATTTGTGAGGGTGAACTATAACTCTGGGGTTTTTAAAATTCCTATATACTTCTCATTTGACTTAGATTTTCATATCAATTTTACTTGGTCCTTTCTTTCAATCAATATCAGGGGAAATACTTATGTATTAAGGCTACCTAGGGCGCCCCGTGGTGGGCATTTGTTTACACATGGAATGGAGTGAAACACTGTCGCCGGTGGGAAACGCTTTGAATACCTAACGCGTCCTCACCATCACACGTTGGAATTCAGTTGTTTTGTTGTTTTGTGAATGATTTTGATGAGTGCGTGGTGAGTGATGGATATTTCCACTAAAATCCATCACTAGTGATGGAATAATACTCGATGACATGGCGGAACTTGATTGGATGTTGTAAGTGATGGAATTCCATCACTATTGGAGCGCCCCTACCCCCTAAGAAGTTTTACATCATGAATAAGGTAGAATGAGATATATAAACCTTTTTACAATTTTATTAATGTTTTAGCAAAAACTAGTGGAGAATCGGTGTTACACGACGGGGGAGTTGATGATTTGAAACAAAATTTAAATAAAAACATACATAGAAAATAACTCATCTTAATGAAAATCTAACATGCACGTTGAGTAGCGTTCTTATTTTGTTAAAAACACTTCTCAACAAAAACTTTATACAAGAAAAAAAAACAAAATGTAAAACGCGTTTTGCGTACCTTTTTTTTAAATCGAATTTACCCCGTATTGGAACACCACCCCCAATTCTGTGGTGGATTTTTTTCACTAAGACCCTATGTTAATAGCAAAAATATAAATTAAACCCTCTTGATTTATTTATTTTCACTTTGCCCTTTATATTAATAGGTACAAGGGTGGAGATATGATAGGAAGTTTATTTCGCTAGGAAGCATAGGAAGCAATCATGACCGTCCAATTGCACAATCTACGGTCTAGATTAAAATCAAATTAAAAACTGTCATTTAAACATGCTCTCCGGGCTTTCAAGGGTATTATCGTCAAATTCCAAAATAACCGTCGTTGAATATACAGAGAAACGTTTCGAAAAAAAGTTCATTACGTTTTACACTTCCATTGAACGATCACACACATACAGAAATTTGAGAAAATCATACTCCATTGAAGTTCATGGCGTCGTCGAGAGATAATTTGAAGGTTTACCTTCGACTTACTGAAAAGAAATCCGTCTCTGAAAACCCTAAATCATCAAAGAAGCCAAAAACATCATCAGTTGAAGAGAACATAGATCAACAAGTAAATATTAGCCGAAAATCAACAATGAAACAACAAAGTAGTAGAAAACTCAAAGAGATTTCAGACAATGGTAATTTTATGTATTTTTGCTTTTTAACTGAACTCAAGTTACGTTTTATGAAGTGCAATAGACCTAATATATCATATCCCTTCCCAAAAATTGTAAATGAGTGATATCTTATCCCTATCTTATCATTGAATTGCTTAATTAGGTTTGTTATTAGAGACCGCATTGCGTTTTATGTTAAAACTATGACCTAGGGTGCTAATGCTTTTTATGGGATTTATATATTGTGAACTAATGCGTTTTATCTTAATAAATTTGCAGAAACAAAGAGATTATTATTATGATAATTGTAATCGAATTTTAAAACATTGCATTTTATCTTTGAATTTGCTGAGATACATGTGTCGTTAACTATTGCATTTTATCATAATACTGTATCAAATGCTTTTGTTTTGTTGACTAATGCGTTTTATATTAAAATATCATAAAAACAAAATGAGATTATGTAATGTTAATTTGCTGTGTTAAATTTAATATGATGTAAAGTATTGCGTTTTATCTTAAAACTGTGAATTACTGCTTTTTATCTTTATAGTGTTAGCTAATGCGTTTTATCATAAATTTGTTAATTGACATTGTTTCATTATTCTGTTTAAAGTTAAAAAACAAGAGGAAAAACAAAAAAGGAGAAGAAAGTGGTGATAGAATCTTCAGAAGATACAAATTTTGTTTCAAAGGATGAAAATACTAGTCGAGCTATAGTTATGCATACTTCTGAACAACAACAAGTAAATTCAGGTAACATAAAACGCATTAAACAAATTTCATGAAAAAAATATATGTTTCTAAAACAATTCAACGTATCAGATGATGATTTTGTTGATCCACCACCAAGAGTGAAACAGACAAAATATCAAAAGAAGGAAAAGGCAGAATCAAAACCAAAGAGATCATTGAGGAAAGATAAAACAGAAGAACAACCAGAACAACAACCATATTATGATTACGACGGAAAAAAAAATCAACATAAGATGTGCAGTCAATAATCTAAAAGATTATATTGAAAATTTGTCAAAAGAGCAAAAGAAAGTTGTTAGAGAAATAGGGTTTGAGAGCATACTATCATTCAAGCTGCATTCAGTTCCACGCAAATTCGGATATTGGCTGGTAAAAAACTTTGATGCTGAAAATGATGAGATAAATACTGGAAATGAGAAGATTAAGATCACAGCTGAATTGATCCAAAAGGTATTTCAAATACCAAATGGAAAAACAGAGACTGCGGAAAAATTGAGACAAAAAAAAACTGATCTTATAATTAAATTCTGGTGCGGTCAATTCAGCAAAGATATTTTGAAGAGAATGTATGCTGCCAACTTGATTAAATATTTAAAATCAAGAATTGAGCTTGGAAGACTGTTCAAACTAAACTTCTTGGTTATATTTTTTACGGTCATGGCAGAGGCAATGCAAAGTAGTAACGTTAATCAAAGATTCTTGCCATCGATGAAAAGTGACAAAAAAAAACCTAGGATTTTAATTGGTGTGAATATATTCTGAATGTACTAAGGCGTACAAGAAGACAATGGCCTGGAAATGACAAGCTCTTCAATGGACCTATTGCATTGTTAGCGGTATGAAATCTGATCTTTCATTATTGCTACATATTTGCTGAATGCTTGTTTAGGCTGCTTGTTTATATTCTTTGTTTAAAATATGTTTGATTAAAACGCAATGTATATAAAGTTACAAAATGCAATGACTTGTTTATATTATTTGTTTGTTTGTTTAAAACGCAACGTTTATAAAGGTATAAAAAGCAATAACTTGTTTATATATTTTTTTCAAACTATGCTTTATTAAAGCGCAATGTTTGTGTAAAACGCAATGTATTTAAAGTTACAAAAAATTAGTTGTGTAAGTTGTTTACAATGATTTATATTATAAAACACAACAAAATTAGTATTGAGTATTTTTTTTAAAACGCAATGATTCATACAGATTTTATATGCTTACAAAAAACAAGGATTTGAGGATGCTGAAAACACTGAAGAGTTCTCTCTAGATAAAATTGACTCTACAACATTACAAGAATTTGAAGATAAATTGGAAATTGCTGCGCAAAATTGGGGGAGAGGTCTTGTAATGGATACAAAGAAAAAAGAGAAAAATGTCAGAAAGAATAAACAAAAAAAGAAAGATGAGGAGGATGAATTTTATGTTTATCCATCTGAATCTGAGAATGAAAACGAAGAAATTTTTCAAGATGAATCTGAAGAAAAAGATGAAGACGATGCTGAAGAACAACCAAACATCAATATCAACTCAGAAGAGATAGAAGATGGAAACACCTTACTTAAAGCGACAACAGACTGGATTGAACAAGAGGATCAAGAGGATGTTCAAAACAACCAACTTAAAACCAATGAAACTGAGAAAACACAAACAGAAAGTGGAGGATCATGGGGGCAATTCTTCATAAAACCATCAAAAGGAAATAAAGATAAATTGTGGGTAGACAGTCAATGCTGATTGCGTAATTTCATGCCATCACAAATTCAAAGTTAAGGTCTTTCTGACATTCATTCAACAAAAAGTGGCGATGAAAATATGAAGAACATTGAAGGTAAAAAATCAAATGAAGAATATGTTGTGTCTGCCTTGGATTATCATTTTAAAGGATTTGAAGAAGTTTTCGAAAGCATCCAATCACGCATAGATGAGATCATTGAAGAATATCCAAACAGTGAAGTTGTTCATAACAAAGTAAACGAATGGGCGTCATTGATTGAAAAATTCAACGATCAAGCTAAAAAGCACAAGAAAGTTAATGTTGATTCAACTCTGATCGAAATACCATCAAGATTTCTAAATTTGAGCCAAAATGAAGACACCGAAAATCAAATCATTTCAACTCCATTGATTATAAAACACAATGATGATGCTACAAAACGCAATGAAGATAACACAGCTGTAGTCCAGCCTTCCAATCCAGAAAAAATCATTGAGAATGAACCTACATCGAGTCTGCAAACACACATTGAAAACCCTTCATTGGTACAATCATCATTTAGCGAAGAAACTCCATCATTAATGTTGGAGATAATCAAAAAGACAGATGAAGAAGAAAAAAATCAAATAAAAAAAAATCAAAATGATGAGGTACCATCCTTTGATTTGAAAATTTCTCAGTTGTCTTCAAATGTGGATGAAAATGAAGTGGAAGTTGATACTACTCGCCACGCTGCACAAACCGAAATTCAAACGGAATCTGAAAATAAAACAATCGAAAAAGAAGTTCAAATTACTCGAATAGAAACAATGTTTGAAAGAATTGAAGAACAGAAAACTGAAAAGGAAATCAGTGATCTAATTCAAAACACATCATTCCTCAACCCACAAGAAGATTCGTATAAAACACCTGCAAAATCAGTTCAGCAAGAACAACCAACAAGTGATATAACCAAAACAGAACAAATAATCACAAAGATGGTACGACCAGATCGATAGAAAAATGTACCAGAAGTATTTTGTTCACCATACTATCAAAGACAAGTAGCAATGAAGGAAGCAAGAACGGCACACGAAAACAACATATCGGGATATGCTTTCCATGCAGAAGGAGAAATAATGTAAAAACTCATTTATATACACTAACACAAAACAAAAATCAAAATATTATAATTTACTTTTTTTTTTTTTTGCAAGGACACTCTCTTTGAAATTACAGATCATGTATTTCTGTCAAGATATGGTGCAGAAACAATGAGGCCAGGATTGGAAATCACCGGAGAAGTAATCAATTGTTGGACATATATTTTGAATGAAGAAGAAAAAAGAAGATCCAAAGACAACAAAACTCCAAGATTTTTCTGTACTATTCGAATGCTGGTAAGATCTATAAAACGCAATTTGTCTGTTTTATAGAAATAATATATGTTTAATGAAGTTTTTTGAAGTTTGATTGAATAAACTTATATAAAACGCAATTTCCAGTTTTATTTCTTTCATAAAACACAATGTATACTTTGTTTGAATGAAGTTTTATAAAACGCAACTGTATGTTTTATTACCTTCATAAAACGCAATAATATGTTAATTTGTTTAATGTTATGCAGGCTTTAACATCGAGTGATAAGGAAGAAACTGAAAAGGAAGAAAAAAAAATGATAGAAGCGTTCACAAAGAACATTGAAAAAATTCTTCAAGGTGCAAAGCTAAAAAGCATAAAAGATTTTAAAATTATCCTTGTCCCGATTCTCCATTCAGAGCATTTCTTTGTGATCTCATTCAATCTTGAAGAGAATCAAATATTCATCATTGACAACAGTGCGAAAGAGGTCACAAATAAAGAAAAATATGGTGATGTGCCTGAAAATACAGTAAGTTTTCTGACTTATGCTTTTAAAACACAAATTTAAACCACCTAATCTTTTTGTTTTTTTTTCTGTAGAGGAATGCTTTGGCAGGTTACCTTAAATCTGTTGGATATGAAAATGCAGATGATATAAAGGGCATAACACCTGTTAGAATGGAGATGAAATGGAGGACAAAAGATAACGACATTGACTGTGGTATATTCTGTATGCGTCATATGGAATGTTATAATGGTGAAGAAGTCGAAAAATGGGATTGTGGGTTTAATGAGGAATATGAAGAACCTGCAATTATCAAGAAGGGTAAAAACAAAAAACAAGTGAACAAGCAGACCACACAACTTGATGATTTAAGAAGAAAGTTCATCGCAAAGATATTATTGCACGAAATCAACGAACGCAAAGATTATGTTATTGAGGACTCAAAGAAGTTTCAGAACCTCAGTGCGAAACTTAAAAAACAATCTTATGACACTAGTTTAGAAAGGATTAAAGAGAGGCTTGCTCTTGCTGGTTTACTTTGATTTAGAAATTCTACTTATTATAAAACGCAATGTTTTTTCTTTTAGCATAATTTTAATATAACACAATATTTTCTGATCTTGCTGGTTTACTTTTATTTAGAAATGCTACTTATTATAAAACGCAATGTTTTTTCTTTTAGCATAATTTTCTTATAACACAATATTTTGTTGATATATTTGCTTTAAAAAATATACTTAGAGTTACAAATGCTACTTTTTGTTTGTTATATGAAAACGCAATATGTTTAAAAGAAAGGATACATATATAGTGAAATGCTATTATGATAAAACGCAACATTTTAATAGTATGCTATAACTCAACATTGTCTATTTATTAGTTGTTTGACATAAGTTATTTATTCTAAAACGCATTACAAAGTGTTTCCTAATTATTCATTTCCAAACATATAACGCAATATATCTTTATAACCCAATAATTTTTTTTACTCTTTTTGTAAAGCAAAAAAAATAAAAATAAAGGCTTTGGTGTGACATAACACTATGACAATAATGACAATCATAAAACTAATATATTATACTCTTTCTAAAACGCAATGTTATAAAATTAAATAATAATAAATGAGGAATTAATAAAACAAAGAAAAACCTGATAGCTTAATGACAAAGAAATTGATTAGACAAAAAGCCTTAAAAAGCCTTAAAAAGTCTTTTGGATTCCTGATAAAATACTGTATGATTGAACAATCAATTCAAAGAAAAAACTAAAATATAATCATTTTTATTATTAACACACTTGATACCAATCCCTCTACCAATCCATTATATAAGAACAAAAACCCTAAATTATTTTCACATTCCTCATCATACACCAATACCCAACAACAAACACACACAAAAACCCTAAATGGCTAATCAACAACTATCAGTTCGGTGGGTTAAAAGAGAGAATTTCGTTCTTCAATTTCGTGATGGAAAAAAAAAATAAGATACCATTCCGTTGCTTCTGTTCTTCAAAACTGCAATGAGAATGTGTTGAGAAGGATGAATGAAATAGGTATACCACCTGCTTGTTACACAAATCAGACAGCCACACTGTTCAGAATTCTACACAAAAGATTTGGAAATCCGAATCAAACTGCAACTGAAGAAGCCCAAGTTACATCTTGGGAGTTCATTGAGGAAACTTTCAAAGTTTCAGTGACTTGGGACGATGGTGATGTGGAGATGTATGACCCAAAGGACATATCTTCCAGTGAGGATATAAAATTTTTGAAGCAATTATCTGAAATACCAATCATCAACAACTCTGCTAGCAAATTTGCAGAGAAGCTTCAAAAGGCAGTAGTCTCACAGGTTGAACTTTGGACTGAATCTGAAAGTGATGAGGAAATCCCTAATGGAAGCTTAGGGTTCTCATCTGAAGAAGAAACAAACTTTGATCCATGATGCTGATCTTGCTAGTAATTTTTATTTAATTTTGTGGTTTGTAAACATCATCTTTGTTTTAAACTATCATCATCTATATAACGCAATGTTAATGATATCCACTTGCATTTCTTATTTAATTTGATCTGTGTTATAATAAAACGCAATAATCTAAAAATTCCATTTACAGTATATTGTTCTATGTATAAAACGCAATAACAATATACTGTTGTTATCATAAAACGCAATTAACCAAAAAAAGCTGATATTTATGGAGGATATCACAAAACGCAATAACAAAAAGAGCTGAAACCTATACATCATAAAACGCAATGACAAATTTTTTTTCTTTCTTTTTAATATCAGAATTTGACAGAATTTGTATACATACTTACATTGTATTGCTAGAACCTATAGCATTAGAAGAAACCTTATCTTTACATGTGCGACTGTTATGTCCTTTTCCACCACATACACGACACGATTTCTGGATCTTTGATGATTTCTGAATTGCAATCTCACGATTAGACTTGATCCTTTTTTGTACACAGCATCCTTTGGTCCTTATTTTGATCGGGACACGAATCATATAATTAGACTTTTCTAAGTTCCCTCCAATATCAGCAAATCTTTCTTTGCGACTAGGAGGCGGCGCAGCAACCATAACCTCATCCGCTTTATCAATATAACTTTTAATATGATCTCTGTAACGACACAGTTCATCTAAATCCCCAACCAACCTATTAACCACATACTCATTTGCAACAACGATTTCTCTAAAAACTTTATCAATTTCACTATTCCTACCAATTTCATCAAACCGAATATTGCAATGAATTGATCCATTTGAAACAACATCTCTCATCCATCTTCTAAGAACATATCTTCTAGGAAACTCAGTTATATCATCATACCGTAGAACATAAAATATATGGCGGCACAATATACCAAATTGTTCAAACCGTTTGCAAGTACAACTTATACTTAAACCATCTTCTTGTTTGTTGTATTGAACCTGTAAATAAAATTAAAAAGCTATATAAAATTAATGAAATGTAATATAAAACGCAATGAATAATAAATATAATACTGAAATTAAGTATATGATCATATAACGTTAAAACGCAACAAATGATGGAAAAAATAAAACGCAATAGATGTTTAAAACACTATAAATTTAAAAAATTACCTTGAATAAAGATGTGTATGGCTGTTTGAAATCCTTTATTTCATAATATTGAACATCACCCACAGTATCATGAGACTTTGACATACACTTTGTAATGGCAGCATCAGTTTCAATCTGAATATCTTTAAAAATTGTTTTGGTATATATTTCTGATGCTTGTTTCTCCAATACAAAGTCACTCCAGGTCTTAGACTGAATATACCTTGTATCATGATCATTCCTCCTATGCTCATGCCTTTGAAAATCCATTTCAGTCTCAAAATGAGTGAAAAAATCAACAAGTGTACATCTTGGATTGCAAAATTGACCAAAGAAGTAATTCTCGCTTTCACATCTAGACGTAGTACGCCTAAGACCAGCCAAATTCTCTCCATGGTAATAAGAGGGAATCCAATCAAATCGAAGATCGTACATATCTTTTAACCACTCATGATTTTCCAATCCAAAAGTAGATATTATTGAATGCCACTCAGTTTCAAAATCTTCTGGAATAATAGTATCATTTCAAACAACATGAGTCATTCTTGTATTAAAATCAATGTTTGATGACAAAACAGGACCAACCTGTATAAAAAGAAATAAAATTATTAAACATAAAACGCAATATCATGAAAATAATAAACATAATGCATTAATGGTAAAACGCAATTGTTTTGTTATATTAAAAAGCAATTCTATTGATAAAAATGTTTGGGGATCTTATTGTATAATATATAAAATGCAATAATAAACCTATATAAAAATTGCAGTTTATTATATCATAAAACGCAATATAATACCTTTGTCTTCAATTTCTCCCATATATGCCACATACATAACCTATGCCTACTTCTTGAAAGTACATACTTAATAGCTCTCTTCATTGCAGCATCTTGATCAGTAACAACAACTTTAGGTTCATTTCCAAAAGCATTAACAAAGCACCTTAAAAGCCATCTATAAGAATCTGCAGTCCCAGAACCAAGTATTGCACCACCAAATGTGACATTCCTAAAATGATTATCAATCTCAGTAAATGGTACAAAAACCAAATCATATCTACATAAAACAAATTAATAAAGCATAGAAAAAATAGAACAGGAATATATAACGCAATAAAAGAAAAAAGACTTACTTGTTTGATTTATAAGTAGCATCAAAACCAACTATGTCACCAAACACTGTATAATTTGTTTTTTATTGCTCATCAGCCCAGAAAAGTCCTTTAAATCTTCTATCTTCACCAATAACATAATCACATGTGAAACCAGGACAACATTCTTTCTTCCTAATAAGACGCCTAACTACCATTTCTGCATCATACTTTCCTATGTAAAGATTCAAATCCATTCTATAGTTCTTACAATCAACTTTACTAGCACCAACTTCACCAAAACCACCATACATTGTTTTCATAATATTGAATGCTTTAATAGGTCCAATATTGATTGCAGACAATCCAGATATAAAACTTTCTTTAACATAATCAATACTTCTGGCAGCCGGCAAGAAATGAATATCTTCATCATCAACAAAGATATGATTATGTTTTTCTTCAAAATAGTAGATTTTAAACATATTATTGTTCTCTAATATTAATTTCACATGAGCATTGCATCCAACTATTTTTGAACCTCTATTACGTCTAACAATCTTTTTACTATTCTCATCAACTGAACCAGAATCTATTTCTTTGCTAACATGAAATCCTTCTTTTGAGCAGACAATATATCTTATTTTCACTAAACCACCACCATTTTTTCAAGAGGTATTTTTTCTTGCAGAAAATCCTGCAGCAAGTGCATATCTCTGATAAAATGCAAAAGCCTTATCAAATGATTTAAAAAACATTCCAACAGAAGGTCTAATGAATCCACTGACTTTAGGTTTGAAAAACTTTCTTCCACTGTTTAAGCATACACGTTCCTCCCACTTAGAAATGTGATCTGAAACAATTAACAAATAACTATAAAACGCAATACCTCTTATATAATAATGTTTTTAGTGTTAAATCTCAAAATATGTTAATAAAAATTTAAAAATACAGACCTTTAAAGTTTGTATATGAACTAATATGGTTAAAAGCATAAAACGCAATACGTTCAGTAAAACGCATCAAATGATGAACAAACAAAACAATGTATGAAACGAACAAAACTCTAAAATTGTACAACAATGACAGTTATTGCTTTATATTACATCAATCTTAAATTTAAAGTTTGTATGCATATAATGTGAATTAAATCATAAAACACAAATATTCACTAAAACGCAATAACTGATGAAGAAACAAAATGAACAAATTATGTTAAATTATACAACAATAACAATTAAAGAAAAATCAAATATTAATAACAGAAAGACGAATTATAAAACGTAAAACAATGAATTTCGGCAAAATAACAAAAAGTTACTCAAAATTGAAGCTAAACTTACCAACAGAGTCTGAAGAAGACATTGAGGTTATCGAATTGACGAACGAAACAAGATTATTGCTTGAAAAAAAAGTGAATTTGTGATCGATTGCGATTTAGGGTTATAGAATCTTCAATTCTGCTATGAAATTTATGAACTAAGAAGAGAGGTAACAGAATCTAATCGTATTAGGAAGAAGATATGATAATGTAAAATGACGAAAAAGCCCACGCGTCCAAAATTTTAAAAATAGCAGATAAACGGCTAAGATTGCTTCCTATTCTTCCTAGAGAATATAAACGTCCTATTTGATCCCCACCCATAGGTACAATACAAATTAAACCCTTTTGTTTTTTTAAATAAATTTTATACTAAAGTTATAAAATCAAACTTAGTTTATACAATTGTGTTAGGGTTATAAATTTTATTATTTATTGATTTATTCATTATTTGATGCTCTTTTAGTTTTTTTAATTACTTAAAATATTTTAAATATATAAGTTTCAAAATACCATATTTCACCCTGTTAATTTATTTATTATTTGATATTATTTTAGTTTTTTAAAATTAATTAAAATATTTTAAATATATAAGTTTAGATCAGATTAAAATAATTTAGCTTTGGGAAAATCCGAGACGACACCATGTATGTTGTGTAGCGATTTATTTTGCTAACAAAGATGTTTTACACACTTCTCAACGAAAACTTATTAATAACCGAAATTAATAAGGTTTACATGCTATTAATAATGGGTTAATGGAAAGAAACTATTTTGATGCAATAATAAATTATACTTTACACATTAAAACTTGTGTTAGATGTCTTAATTGTTTTTGTGAAATAATATAAAAGATAAATAGATCCTTTATAAACTAATATAGACTAATGAATAATTAAACTAATATAGACTAATGGAAGAAAGTGAAAAAAATAAGTGGATTTGTTCTTGAAATTTGATGTGTCATCTTAAAAATTTATGCAAATAATCAAAAGGGTAAAAACCTAATTTCTGTAATAAGGTAGCATAGATATAGACTAATGAATAATTAAAGTAATCGATCTGTCTTGTATTAATTTCTAACAAACAAATATTTATTTAAATATTAATCTTTACTAAAAAGAATTTATTTTTCTTATAACCTAACTTAGTTAAAAGATTTTTTTCCTTATAAATGATCCACACATTTTAAAACTTTGTAAATAATAATACAAAAACAAAAAATATATTTAAAAACTAACTATTTTTATAAAATGACAAAAAACAAAGCAAATTAAATAAAAATTTAACAAACTCTTCAATAAAAAAAACGTTTTTATTCAATAAAATTTAGACAAAGAAAGAAGCAAGCAAAGTTGGACTAGACAACTCTTTAATAACGAAAAAAGGCCATGTCAGTTGACCGTCCGCCGTGACATCATCAACATGCACTGAATAATTCAAAGGCTTCGATAATTTTAATAATATGAATGCTCCGAAAAACCGGCATCAGTCCTATGCAATGGCTTACGTAGTGTGGGTGCTAATTGGCCCATTTATACCCACCCACTAACCACCATTACAATCAACAATCATTTTTAACTACCATTTCAATCCACAACCCTCTACAACACATATACAATGGCAACATCACCGGAATCCGAGCATCCGATCAAGGCGTATGGTTATGCAGCCCGCGACACGTCTGGAATACTATCCCCTCTCACCTTCTCCAGAAGGTATTCTTTTATCATTCATAGTTATGTTATTCACACTTACGAGTTCATGTTGCTGATCTTATTATTTGTTGTATGTTTACAGGGCTACTGGGGAGACAGATGTCAGATTCAAAGTTCTTTACTGCGGAATCTGTCATTCGGATCTTCACTTTGTCAAGAACGAATGGGGATTTACTAAGTACCCGGTTACTCCAGGGTACAATTTCCCTTTTTTTATTTAATGGAATTATGTTTTTGATCTGACTCTGTAAAAGTGACACGTATTATTTAGCTTTATATTTATGTTAGTGTTTGTTAATTAAAATTGTTTTTTGATTGTACAACACAGGCATGAGATTGTTGGTGTGGTGACAGAAGTAGGTAGCAAAGTAGAGAAATTCAAAATTGGGGACAAAGTTGGGGTTGGGTGCTTGGTGGGATCATGCAGATCATGTCAAAGTTGTGCTTCTGACTATGAACAGTACTGCGAGAAGCAGGTATTAACTTATGGTGTCCCCAACTTTGATGGTACACAGACGTACGGTGGATACTCCGATCACATGGTTTCAGATGAGCATTTTGTACTCCGTTGGCCGGAGAACTTGCCACTTGATTCTGGTGCACCGTTGCTATGTGCTGGGATCACAACTTACAGCCCTCTCAAGTACTTTGGATTGGACAAGCCTGGTACGAAAGTGGGTGTGGTTGGTCTTGGTGGGCTCGGTCATGTTGCTGTGAAGATGGCCAAGGCGTTTGGGGCTGAAGTTACTGTTTTTAGCACCACCTCTGCTAAGGAGAAAGAAGCAATTGAGGGACTTAACGCTGACCATTTCATAAACAGCAAGGATGAACAAAAGATGGAGGTGAGATTTTATACTAAATAATATTGGTAATTAGTATATGTTTCGGATTTTGATTTGGGTTTGGGTTTTGTTTGATCATGTTAATAGGCTGTTAGGGGTACACTTGATGGCATCATCGACACAGTGTCCTCAAATCATCCAATTGCACCATTGCTTAATGCACTTACACCCCATGGAAAGCTTGTTCTTGTTGGTGCACCTGAAAAACCACTTGAAGTAGCTTCATTTTCTTTGATCATGGGTAACAATTTTGACCATTGAATTCTGTTTGCTTTTAGGTCTGCAAGCTAAAGAATTAAGCTAACATGGTGTTACATTTGGTCTCTAACAGGAAGGAAGCTTGTTGCTGGTAGTAACATTGGTGGGATTAAAGAGACTCAGGAAATGCTTGATTTTGCAGCAAAGCATGGGATAACTGCAGATATAGAGGTTATACCGATAGACTACGTGAACACCGCGATGGAAAGGCTGTTGAAATCTGATGTTAGGTACCGATTTGTGATCGATGTAGCCAACTCGATCAAGGCTGAATAGGTTGATTTATATAGCTGTTGATGAATGTTCTATTTCTTTTTGTAGTTTCATATACCTGTAACTATGTTGTTGTTGTTATAAGGAAGTGAGAATCCTGAGGCCTTTGTATGCATTTGTTTTGTCGTTTTGAAATGAAATTGTTTAAAAAGGTTGTCATATAAAAAATGTGTAAAATTAAAAAAGTAGCTTGTCATATATTAAATAAATGGATCACTAGATCTCATCCAATTATTAAAAAGGTTACCCTTAGCCAATGGCGGAGCTTAGTGTAAAGTGGGGGTGCACCTGCCCCCCGAATGTTTCGGTTAAAAGTGTAAAATTTCCTATTTTTCGTCTGAAAATTTTAAAATTATATAGGATTGTTCCAATAATTATTTTGCCTAAATATTTATACAATATATAATTTTGGTCCCATGACTTTCCACCCCCTCGAAACTTTTGGTCAAGCTCCGCCACTGCCCTTAGCAAAAATGTTGCTTGTCCAAATTACGGGGCGACGACTATGGGTGACCAGGGTCAACAACCAAACAACTTTTTCTAGCCATGGGCTCTTTGGAGTATCCCTCCTTGTCTGCATCCAACCTAACAAGGGGGCTGGCCCAATCATTGGCCTAACACGGGTGGCCCATCTGGCCCAAATCAGAACCAGGCCACTTCGGCCAGTTTACTATTTCACAGATATTGGAGCCATCTAAGCCCCACAGATATTGGAGCCAGACCTTCAAAACATGAAGATCAATCAAACGGGTGACCCACTGACCCGTGGAATATGAACACTAGAGCCGGAGCTAACCTCAGCAACGAACAAGGTAAAATTCAACACCCTTTGCCATCATCTTCTTTAAACACTATTTATGCTGGAAATGGTCAAGGTTTGACAATTAAGGGATCTGATCCTGGTTTCATCACTTACCTACTAAAACTTATTAAGTTAAAGATATCCTATACTCACCTTAAATTATTAGAAGTAGTTTACCCGTTCATAAATTCACTCGTAACAATCATGTGTCAATCGAATTTGATCTGTTTGGTATTACTTTGAAGGATCTCAAGACTGGCAAGGCGCTTTTCCGCCACAATAGCATGGGGGACAGTGGCGAAGCTTCGCCCCCCCCCCCCCCATTTTTCAGAAACCGGGGGTGGAAACGTATATACCTAAAAATTTTCTATAGGAAAGTACTATTCATAACACTACGCATCGAAAAGTTCGAGGGGTCGGGCGCCCCCTCCGAGCCCTTCTAAGTTGCGCCCCTGATGGGGGACCTTTATCCATTCACACCACCGGCTCATGTTTTTGTCACCACCTTTTCCGCATCTCAATGGCATAGCCGCCTTGGCCACCCCTGGGCACGAGTCTTAGATTTTGTATCTAGTAATTTTATTATTCTATGTAATAAACACCAAACAATGTTGTTTTGTGATTCGTGTCAATTCTCTAATAGTAAGCGTATGCCGTTTTTTATTCAAATATTGCCACTTATGCACCTTTTGACATTATGCGCTGTGATTTATAGTCATACCCGGTTACTAGTAACTCAGTATTAATTGATAATTATACCAACTTTGGATGGACGTACCCGCTAAAATTTAAATAAGACACCTTCCCTATATTTGCAAAGTTCCACAAACTTATCCTCACCCAATTCAATAGAAAAATTAAATCTTTTCAATGTGATCTTTTTTTTTTTTTTTTGGGGGGGGGGGGGGGGGGATTTGATAACCATAATTTCAAAAAGTTTGCACAAAATCATGGCCTTGTGTTTCCTTTTTCTTGTCCGCATACTTCTTCTCAAAATGGTAAATCCAAGTGCATGATAGACGACTTAATGATATCATTTGTGCTCTTCTAATCCATGCACATATTCCACCCACCTTTTGGGCCGAAGCTCTCCACAAAAGCATGTACTTATGTAATATCATATCCACTAAAAAGTTCAAATTCTTCACACCCACATTTGCCTAAAACCATCTCCATCCCACCTATGATCACATTCGGGTTTTCGGATGTGCTTGCTACTTAAGCCAGTCGGCCACTCAACCACATAAGCTTCACCCTCGCTCAACCCGGTGTATCTTCCTTAGGTATCCTAGTGAGTACCAAAGGTATTAGTGTCTTGACCCATTCGATGGCAATTTGATTTTATCTCGCCATGTTATTTTTTATGAACTCACCTTCCCATTTAAAGAACCAATTTTCCCGTCTTCGTATACTTTTCGCGACCACACTCCACACCCTTCCTTCTTCTAGCCCATCTCACACAACATGTCCACCCCAACTGACCCAATTCCCACAAGCCCCTACACCCCTCCAATGCCCTCAAGCCCACCATCTACTAGCCCAATCCACATCCCTACTTACACCCGCCACACCAATTCCTACGGCTCAACCCACACCCACCACTACAGCCCAATCAAATATTGTCAGACCACCCCTCAGTCAACACCCCATGACCACCTGAGCCAAGGCTGGTGTTTCCAA
The DNA here is from genome assembly GCA_030545235.1 of Helianthus tuberosus. NCBI lineage: Eukaryota > Viridiplantae > Streptophyta > Magnoliopsida > Asterales > Asteraceae > Helianthus > Helianthus tuberosus. Next base: position 120,586,358 of record CM060429.1, read on the forward strand.
ACCCCAAACCCGACTTAATCTACATACGTCCACCACCCCACCGATTTAACCTATCCTTACCTCCTACACTAAATCCATGTCGGACCCCAATTGGCTACGCACCAAGAACACATAATATAGTGCTTTAGAGAGTAATGGCACATGGGAACTTGTGCCATGACCTACTTCCAGTCCTATTATGTGGTATATGTGGCTTTTTAGGCATAAATTTAAATCGGAAGGTTCCTTGGAATGATACAAAGCTCGGCTAGATGTAAATGGAAAGTCTCAATTTGTTGGTATCGATTGTGACGACACTTTCAGCCTGGTGGTTAAATCGAGCACTATAAGGACAATTTTGTCTTTGGCTATTTCTCGTTCTTGGTGCATCCATCAACTGGATGTCAAGAACACTTTTTACATGGTGATCTAAAATAAACGGTCTACATGAATCGGCCTCTGTGTTTTGTCAATAAAGATTTTTCAAATTATGTTTGTCGACTCAAAAATTCGTTATATGGTTTGAAGCAGGCACCGCAGGCATGGTAATGCCGAATTGCCTCATTTATGACATCTCATGGGTTTCGTAGTAGCACTTGTGACACCTCACTTTTATTTACAAGCAAGGCTCCTAGATTGCCTATTTCAACTATACTGTGACGTCGTCGGTATTTCAACTGTGCTTAATGTTGGTGATCTTAGTGTCATCCATATCAGCAATACATATTAGGAGGTGCAGACTACATACTTTTTACTTACATTATGATTTCAAGTACTTAGGAACATTGACTACGGTAGCAAACATGAACATCAGTAGCAACTAAAGCATTAGTAGCGAAAGAGAAGCAATAATAACTAATTAACTACTGCTGTGTTATCTATTACTGAGGTATCTGCCACCAATCAACTGACTCTTTTTTGAACACTTTGTTCAGAATTCGGTACACAATTTCTTATTAGATTTTACACTCGTTCTCGATCTCTCTAACAATTATGCGAATTAATATTCCGATTCAATTTAAAAACGCTCACACAATTTCTAGAGATATCCAAATGACCACAAATAATTTACCTACACTTAAATCGAGCAAGCTTAATTACTACAATCACTACATCATTTAAGCAGTGCCAGAAATCAAAGACAATTAATAGCAATATACAAAATCATTCCAAACCTAAATCATAACCATCACAAAACCAAAATAAATCAAACGACCACACCAATACATCACACTAACTTAATTCCACTACAATCAACCTGATCACATAACACATATTACATTAAAGTGTTAAACCTAACCTTAGTCTGCTTAATCTTAACCAGAAGCTCCTTCTGAACAGAAAAAACCTCATTAAGCACATCAGTAACCTCCTTAACTTGTCCTCCAATCTTCTCCGCAGCAATCAACACCTTACCGACGAATTCCGTCAAAAGATCTTCAAATGCGATGATCGATGGATCCGTGGAAGTGGCAACCGTGTCAACGTCGATAGATCGGGATTGTGAAGGAAGAGATAGTGATTCCAGCCGTGCTACGACGGATTCCAGCCGCTGTATCAACTTCTCGTCCATCGGTTTCTCTCTCTAGAAGTTGAGCACATAAAGCAGATATGGAATGACTGGTTTTGAGAATTTGAGTCGTGGTGTGTAGTGCATGTTTTGGTGAGTTGCGACCAGAATATTAAACGATGTCAAATACTTCGTTTGCTAATTACTTTGGCAATCATCTTCCAATTGATCTTCAACACTTTCATGGAGGAGGTATGTGAATTGGGAAGAGAGCAAATCCAAAAACCCTTTGAAAGGGAGAATGAAGAAATAGAAAAAATGAGTTTGAAATTTGAAATGAGATTTGGGGTTTGGTTTGCCCGCCCATGAAGCTGAATCTTCCCATATAAGACTATCCGCATCAGTGAAAGGCTATCCTTTCTACAAACAACCTAATCAGCATGCCACATCAGCTTTTCACTTATTCTTCCCACAAACACTTTTTACCCACAACAATAACATATATATCCTTCCCACAAACAACCTTATAAAAAAAAGAAAGGACCCACCATTAGGCCATTCTTCACCATTCTTCCCCAAGAATTGTGAAGAATGAACACCCTCCATGTCATCCTCTACAACACCCACTAATCCATCCCTCTCACAAATGCCCTCCACATAGGAATGAACACCCTCCATGTCACCTACAAACATCCTTGATGTGGATAGTCTAATACAAAAAAAAAAAAAAACCAGGAGACGCCTAGGATTAGGATATGGGAGAGATTGACACATAGGAAAGAGATAAGTTGGGGGGGGGGGGGGGGGCTTGTGGTGTTGACACATATGATTTCTAATCCTTGCTTTGTAAATATAGGAAGATATAAATACATGTATATTTAAACAAAGAAATTATTTATTGTTTTTTATGATTTTTATTTTAGCATTTAGGCTAAAATGATCAAAATACCCTCAAGTAGGGTCCAGTTAGTCAGATTTAACCATGAAAACTAGCTGAGTTAGTGCTAAAGGACGTGACGTGTAAGGGTTTGCAAACATCGAGTACGTTTTTTAACTTTTTGAAGCAAATGACACACTTTGTAATCTGGTGTCAACATATATGACGAGTTTTGTAATTTACTCTAGTATATATAATTACGTGTATTCAACCTAGTACTAAAATAATTAAATAAAAGCTTAACAAACTTTTCAATAAAACAATTACTTTTTCATGAGAAACATAGAAGGAAACACTAAGACTATCTCCAATGCTAAACGGGCCCTTAGACACCCTTACCTGCCACATAATATCCTTACAAATCCTTAAAAACCTCAATTTAATCTCCAACCCTACAAATTTCCTTACCCTTCTTAATTTCCACCTCTTCATCCATCTATTACACACAATATTTAAATAAAACATTTCTTTTTTTACTTTGGGCCCACCTCATCACATGAACCGAGACAAACCTATGCCCTTGTGCAAGAGCATCTAACCTAAGGGCATGTTAGGATAGATGCACTCCAATGGTAAGGATCTTCAAAGGCATGTAAGTGCATCCCTCCAATGAATGCCTAGAGATAGTCTAAACACATGTTATTTCAAGAAAAGGACTAAGGGGGTGTTTGTCCTAGCTTTTAATTTTTGGTTTATATTTTAAAGTAACTTATAGCTTATTTTCTATTATTTGATAAGCTTTTTTTAGATGTTTGGATTAGCTTAGGGGAGGGGGGTGGTCACTAGTGACCATTTTTCCATCACTCACAATATCCAATCATGTTCCGCCATGTCAGCAACAATTTTTCCATCACTCACAACCTTTTTTAGTGGGGGTGGTCATCACTCACCACCAGTGTTGTAGAAGGCGCTAGGCGCTAGTCGGGCGGTGAGGTACCGCCTAGGGATTAATCGGGATTAATCGAGATTAATCGGATTGGGATTTTTATATGTATTTTTTCAAAATTATATATATATACCCAATAATATAAAAATAATACTTCAAAATTCATATAAATACTTCAAGTTTCAGATAGTATGGTTCGATTTTGACCGATTTTGACTGATTCTGACCAATTTTGACCGCCTAGGACCGCCTGGGACCGCCTGGGACCGATTTTAACCGATTAATATAGGCCGATTAATCCGATTTTTGACCGCCTAGGACCGATTTTGACCGACTTTGACCGACTCCGATTAATTGGCCGACTAGCTCAAAATTAGTCAGTAACTAGCCGCCTAGCGCCTAGGCGCCGATTAATCGGCCGCCTAGGCCGATTTTTGCAACACTGCTCACCACCACACCCAACAATTTCCCCCAACCAACAAATACCCTCACAAAATAAATCATCACGCGTTGAAAAAATAACGAAAATCGGATTTCGTGATACAATAACGCGTTAATGTTTATGGCGGCGGTGGGAATTGTTATTGTATAACGCGTTATATTGATCCATCACGGAAAAATAACGTAGTGGCCCGCCTCCCCTTATAGCTTATTTTCTATCATTTGTCCTTATACAAATAAACTTCTTCAAATAAGCTAAAAACCATCTTCAAATAAGCTTCTTCAAATTAGCTTATATAAGCTAATAAACATAAGCTTAAAAAGCTAAACCAAACACTAAATTAAGCTTATTTTGTAAAAAAAAAAAAAAGCTATAACCTTTGTTAAAAAAGCTAGGCCAAACACCCCCTAAACACATGTTATTTCAAGAAAAGGAAGAAGCAGCAAAATTGGAGTAGACCTGTAATCACACAATAAAGTATCCATATGACCATATCCGTTGACTGTGTACGCATGACACAATAATTCAAAGACTAAATGCTCCGAAAAAGCGGCAACTGTATTCACTCATATGCAATTGCTTACGTAGTTGTTAACTCATTGGCCTATTTATACCCATAACAACCACTTCTATCAACAATCATCTCTAACAAGCATTTCAACCAACAATCATCTCTAACACAACTACAGATTAATGGCAACCTCACCGGAATCCGAGCATCCGATCAAGGCCTATGGTTATGCCGCCCGCGACACGTCTGGAATACTTTCCCCTCTCACTTTCTCCAGAAGGTATTCTTTTATCATTCATAGTTATGTTATTCACAGTTAAGAGCTCATGTTGCTGATCTTTTATTTGTTGTATGTTTACAGGGATACTGGAGAGAAAGATGTGAGGTTCAAAGTTCTTTACTGCGGAATCTGTCATTCCGATCTTCACTTTGTCAAGAACGATTGGGGAATTACTAAGTACCCGATTACTCCAGGGTACAATTTCCCTTGTACTATCTAATGGAATTATGTTTTTGATCTGTATGTAAAAGTGACACGTAGTCCTTTATTTATAAGCTTTATATTTAATTTTAGTGTTTGTTAATTAAAATTGTATTTGGATTGTACAACACAGGCATGAGATTGTGGGTGTGGTGACAGAAGTAGGAAGCAAAGTGGAGAAATTCGAGATTGGAGACAAAGTTGGGGTTGGGTGCTTGGTGGGATCATGTAGATCATGTCAAAGTTGTGCTTCTGACTATGAACAGTATTGCCCTAAGCAGGTGCAAACTTATGGTTTCACCAACTTCGATGGTACACAGACATTCGGTGGATACTCGGATCACATGGTTGCAGATGAGCATTTTGTACTCCGTTGGCCGGAGAATTTGCCACTTGATTCCGGTGCACCCTTGCTATGTGCTGGGGTCACAACTTACAGCCCTCTCAAGTACTTTGGATTGGACAAGCCTGGTAAGAAAGTGGGTGTGGTTGGTGTCGGTGGGCTCGGTCATGTTGCTGTGAAGATGGCTAAGGCTTTTGGGGCTGAGGTTACTGTTTTTAGCACCACCCCTGCTAAGGAGAAACAAGCCATTGAGGGACTTAAAGCTGACCATTTCATAAACAGTAAAGATGAAAATCAGATGCAGGTGAGAATTTAATAGTAAAGGATATTGGTATATGTTTCTTGAATCATTTTCTATGTTTGGATTCTGATTTTGGGTTTTGTTTTATCATGTTAATAGGCTGTTAGGGGTACACTCGATGGCATCATCGACACAGTGTCCGCAAATCATCCAATGGCGCCATTACTTAATGCACTTACATCCCATGGAAAGCTTGTTCTTGTTGGTGCACCCGAGAAGCCACTTGAAGTAGCAGCATTTTCGTTGATCATGGGTAACAATTTTGTGTAAGATTAAATATATTACGTATTAATATTTAATCTGTAGCCATTATAATCATTTACATTATATAGATCAAAATATATATAGCAATCCTATTAAATAATTAGTTGGTAATTGTTGATGGACCATATTACCCTTATTAACTAATTAGGGTTTCCTCCTGGGTGCTTATATAAGGAGAGTTAAGTGGAGGTTAAGGGGTTACTCAGTCACACATTAGACACAACCCATTAGCCATAACATCATTCAATTCGACCTCCTCTCCTAAACCGAATCCCCTATTCGGTTCTCATCTTCACCATCATCAGTCAGCACCCTAAGGAGGAACCAGACCAAGATGACAATCATGTCAAACCTTAATTGCTGCGACTCCATCTGGATTCTCTGCTAACCTGTGCTGATGCAACCAAAGGTATGTTTTATTGTTTTCCTTCATGTATAAATAGAACTGATTCAACATGTGGTATCAGAGCATATGTTGATTAGTCAGTTCTGTTTTCGTATCCATTAATTCTGGGATAGAAATCTGGAAAACAGAAAGTTTTAAAGCCTTAAAAAGTTCATCAAAATCAAAACTGTTTTCGAGTTTAATGAGCCGAAATCCCTGTTTTCGGAAAATATGTTTGATAAATTGACTCGAAATCATAAAGGGTTAAACTTATTGTCACGAAATCCATTACAAAACCATTAAAATCCAGGTTTCGGGTTTCCAGAATTATATTTTATTTTTTAGGGTTCATCTTATGTTCTTATGAGAAATTCGAATTTTTCCTTTATGATTTGGAATGTGTTTTGAATTGTTAGATGTTTCCCTAATTTTGATCTAATCTTGTCCATTAAGTTTTTTTCGAAATCTGTTAAATGATAAACAGATATGATTTCGAAATTTAGTGATAAAATAGATCAATGTTAATAATTGGAAACTATATCTCAATTCATAATTTTCGAATTTCAGTTATGTTATCATAAGAAACAGCTATCAACAGTGGACTCGAGACCATCAGGTTTCGACTCGAGACCAAGATCTCGACTCGAGACCACAAGGTCTCGATTCGAAATCATAAGGGCTCTCAAAAGTTTTCAACTCGAGACAAAGATCTCGACTCGAGACCATAACGTGTCAACTCGAGACCACTGAGGATTCGACTAAGGCCATTAAACCATTACAACTCGAGACAGAGGTCTCGACTCGAGACCATTAGATCTCGACTCGAGACCATAACGTGACAAGGCGAGACCATTACGTATCAACTTGAGACAGAGGTCTCGACTCGAGATCATTAGATCTCGACTCGAGACCATAACGTATCATCTCGAGACAAAGGTCTCGACTCGAGACAACAAGGCTGTGACTCGAAACCTCATTATTTTTATTTTAAGCTGTTTAATGTGAACTAAAATTTTTTTAGATAATTGGTTTGCTATTATCTAATTGGTTTTGTAATTACTTAGCTAATTAATAAGGATCAAATAATGTTTTACAAAACCAAAATAGCTTAACTTGAATGAGCTTCTGATATATCATTTCTGGCCAAAGCTGACTTGATACATCTACTTATCATTCAAGTATTACGAAAGCTATGTTGTGTATGCATCATAAGCATGAATGTCTTAATTTCTGGCCAAAGCTGATTTAATTCATTCATAGATGGCCTACTCAACAAGTGCATAACTAAAGTGATTGTTTCAATTCTGGCCAAAGCTGATTTGTTACAACCACTTTGCACATATGCCTTAAATGATTACATTTCTGGCCAAAGCTGTCTTGTCTTCGTTTAAGTAGAATTTTTAGCTAAGTCTATTATTTTGATGTTAGTAATAGACATATCACAATCTCTTCACATAATGATCCTTAGATTAATGATCCTTAATTAAGTTTTTATGATCATTTTGTCTGCTTTATTCCTAGTACCCATAATTTTACTCACTATAATTTTCTTCTATTAATCTATATCTGGTCCACTCTAATTCTTAAAACCTAAAATGTTTGCTTTATTTACAGTTTCTGTAAGAATTAGCTCTTAAATTAAATCCTTGATTATTTCCTAAGACACGATAATCCTATTGCTCTCTTCTGATAAAGATTATAAAGAAGAAAGTTAGAGCATGATGAATAGGATAAATCGAACATGATGTCTCTTATGATAATCAAGAACTCTCTAACGAAAATGCTATCACTAAAGTTATTCCAGATTAAGTCTTTCCTAAGACTAATCTATAATTATGGAATAATCACTAGAACTCCTAAGATGCATGCCTTAATTTGAAACTCTAAACTATAAAGTTAAGTGGTATATGTGAATACATTATAATGTACAAAACCATGACCCATAAAGTTAAGGGCTTACGCATGGAAATAAGTACATTTTTTCCAGTACATTACATACTAAGATTTTCACTTGTACAATTTGATGCATTATAAATCAACTACAACACTCAAAATACCAAAGTATAACGAGTGTGTTGATAAGCAACATATGTACAAAGAAATAAATGTTTGAAGCTGGAAAAATAAGTTGTTACTCACCTTACAACCACTAAAACGTTTAAAAGAGGATTGTTCTAAGGTCCATAGACAAATTACAAGTGTTAATTCCAACATTAAGGTTCTTCAAGGGAAAATCTCACTGCATAATTATGTCATTAGACTAGACATAAGCAACGAGACTATCCATTATTCTAAAGAACAGTTGGGTAAATTAATTACATAATCACTTATTAATGATATTTAAGTCTGGTAACTTCCATATTCCAATTAACAAATGATTAGTTGACTCTAGTTCCATACGTTTCCTTCCCAGAACTTGACAAATAACTAATATGAGAGTTAGTGACAAAATTAATTGTTAACGCTATAAGAACTATCATAAGCAGTCTTCTAACAAAGCTTTACGATACCTTACATATTCTGAATATTAATAAGAATATAGTATCATAATTAAGCAATGTTATGAAGGTTGTGAGGTTTGCATAGTCAACATAAAGTCACACTTATCTTAAACTCTCATCTTATTTGTTCTAAATATCTGGATAAAAACATTACTAATATGGAACTAGATGATACCTTACATTTTCACAACTTTTGTCATCATGAAAATGAGAATTTGACAAAAGGTAAATGAGACTTATAAATTTCATCCATTATAACCGAAATTCATGAGAAATTATGACATGGTTAATGAGTATGATTATTCATCTAATCTCATTCTAAGTGATTTCAAATCATGACGTTAAAGCCCTAAAATATTACTTGGCTTAAGGAATAAGTATGGGTCCATCATAAGTCATTCATTGACATTCGTGGAACTTATTCAAAATGGAATATTCAGACATAATTCATTTATCATTTAAAAGACTATCAACTTGTAGCTAACTTTTGTCGCATATGGCCCACAGTCTTAGAAGAAATCTATTCATATGTTTACTTAATAAGATTTCTATTAAATATGTCCCTAAAGTTTCTTATGATATCTGGACATTAAAGAAATCAAATAAAGTCTAACGTATATATGATAGGTTCCCACGTCACGTAGCTCATTGAAACTTCTCTTGTAACATTTCTAGAGATATCAAAGATCAGTGGGAGCATTAAATGTCTTAATAATAACTTGCAAGAGGTAGGGGAGTGAAAATTTCACATTACCTAAATTTGCACCTCTTGTACAAGACACTGCTCCATTATGAAACTGTTCTATCATAACTTATCTTCTTAAATCTAATGCTACTCTTACAAAAGTTTCATTGTTGCTTAATTGTGGGCACACTTAGATTTCTTACATAAACTAAGATAATCCTCAACAAGAGAAATCAAAACGACTAACGTTATTAATTTGTTTTCTCTATTAGAATCTGTTGGTCATTAAGTATTGACCCTAAGCATGCTGAGTTCCTAAAGATTTCTAAGGTCAGTGGGAGCAGTCAACGTCCTTATTATGACCTGCAAGGAATACAAGAGGCGGGGGGAAGAGTGTCATTAAATTTCACTTCAAATTTAACTCCGATTACACCTCTTGTACACCATACTGCACCAACTCTTATAAACTTAGAATGAAAATGATAGCAACCTAATCAAGAGCTAATCCATAAAACTGAAACTTCTAATGAACCCAATAATCAACTCAGGAGGTCATCTAGGTTTAAAAGCCTACTAATTTTGATGATTACATAACCTCCCTAACTGAAGTTGAAATGGATTTTGGAAATGTTTACTGATCCTATCTCTTCAAATTAAGCCATTAGTGTCAATCAATATTCTTAATGGAATAAAACAGTTTTCTAGTAAAACTGATTTTATGTGTTCATATAACGTTTGGGATTTGATTGAATTACGTAAGAGTGTTCATAAGAAAACCAAATCCTAATATAAGCGTTAAGACACAAAGGAGCATGATTGATTGTCAAAGGTTACACTCAGAAAGAGATGAATTATCAAAGAGTCTTTCTTACCTATCTTACACAAGATTTCTTTGAGGATCATCACTGTTCTAGTAGCTTATAATAGTTTAAAGCTACATTAGATGAACATTAAAAACAATTTCCCTAACAAATGGCTGACACATTTACATGTTCATTAGATAACAACCTAAAGTTTCAAACTGAAGGTTAAAGAACACTTTATTTGTAAGCCAATAAAATCCATGTATGGGTTAATGCAAACATCATAATGTGATGAAAAGCGAACGTAATTATTTTCATCAAGAATCAAGTGGATTAATGTACCTACCTCAAGGTGAGTGGGAGCAACTAAAATAAACTTGTCTATATAGATGACATTCTTTTGACAAGTATATGTTACATAAGTCAAAGCATTGTTAACACAAACTTTGATATAATAAATCTCAGAGATATCTCTTACGTGATTGATATCATAACATACTGAGATAGACCCAATGGGATATTAGTTCAGTTCCATAAGTTTAACATTAAATGGGTCCTTACGTATGTAACAAACAATACTGCTCTTCCTTTAGAGGATAATAGGATAAATGAGATTATTTATTTACGCTTCATTAATTAGAAGCCTTATGTAAGTTCAAGTCTATACTCGTTTAGATATTACTCACATTGCAACACACTAGATATGTCTAGATTAATGTGAAGCATCTAATGGAGTATTACAATATCTTTAAAAGAAACGAGAGACTATAATTTAAAGAAGAAGTGAGAACTCAAACCGGTTTATTACTCTAACTTTGAGATATTCAAAGATGACAAAATGTAATTTCGGGTATATCTTTATGTCAGCAGACAAAACCTATTTCATGGAGGAGTCATAATGCACTGATATTAACAACCTAAGTTATAACGACATAATATAGTCACCAAATATTGTTGGAAATATATCAGTAGACTCATAAGTTTATTAACTCCATATAATTGATGTTTTGAAGACTTAGTGTGATAAAGTCAGCTACCATGACTCCTTAAACAGTAACAGTTTAAGAGGTGCTGCATTAAGTTTCGATACGCAATTAATTATTCGTTTATGAACGAATTGAGGAGACTAAGTTTTGTATCGAATACATTCATGATATGCTTAAGGATCCTATAACTGAATGGCTATTACCCATAAGTCTTATTAAGAGAGCTCATAGACGGGTATTAGTTTATGGCCATGCGCAACTGCATATCGTACTATGAATGACTAAGTATTAGTTAATTTTTCCTCATCAGTTTGATTTTGTACGTCTCTAAGAATATGTCAAGTCGACATAATGGCATATAGGACAAATAAAGTTACAAATCAAACAAAGGGCTTATGCGTATTTTGATCATGACGATTAGGTTTTAAATTAAGGCTATAGTATGATTAATGGGGGTCCTGAGTCGCATAATGATTCAACGGCTGTATTTCTCTGCTATAGTACTTGTTTAAGGCTAAAATGAGTGTTAACTCCTGATCAGGCTTATCTAATACTCATAGTAAATGATTACTCGGCTAAGTGGGAGAATGTAAGATTAAATATATTACGTATTAATATTTAATCTGTAGCCATTATAATCATTTACATTATATAGATGAAAATATATATAACAATCCTATTAAATAATTAGTTGGTAATTGTTGATGGACCATATTACCCTTATTAACTAATTAGGGTTTCCTCCTGGGTGCTTATATAAGGAGAGTTAAGTGGAGGTTAAGGGGTTACTCAGTCACACATTAGACACAACCCATTAGCCATAACATCATTCAATTCGACCTCCTCTCCTAAACCGAATCCCCTATTCGGTTCTCATCTTCACCATCATCAGTCAGCACCCTAAGGAGGAACCAGACCAAGATGACAATCATGTCAAACCTTAATTGCTGCGACTCCATCTGGATTCTCTGCTAACCTGTGCTGATGCAACCAAAGGTATGTTTTATTGTTTTCCTTCATGTATAAACAGAACTGATTCAACATTTTGACCATTAAATTCTGTTTTGCTTTTAGCAAGTTAATGAAATATGCTAATATGGTGTTACATATCTGGTTTTTAACAGGGAGAAAGCTTGTTGCTGGTAGTAATATTGGTGGCATTAAAGAGACTCAGGAAATGCTTGAGTTCGCGGCAAAACATGGGATAACTGCAGACATAGAGGTTGTACCGATAGACTATGTGAACACAGCGATGGAAAGACTGTTGAAATCCGATGTAAGGTACCGATTTGTGATAGATGTGGCCAACTCGATCAAGGCTGAATAGGTTGATTCATGAAACTCTTGATGAATGTTTGATTTCTCTTATAAGTTTTTTTTTTTTTTTTTTTTTTGTATTTGTGAGCATGTTTTAGGGAAGTGAGAGTCCTGAGGCTTAATTACTTGTATGCATTTGTTGATGGTTTTCTTAAATATGTATCAAACTATTAAAATCACATTTTTATGTATCAAAATTTTAGTTTGTTGCTATTATATGTACCCACTGGTTACGGCCACCACTAGGACCACCAGTGGTGGATGCAGGATTTTATTTTCTAATGGGTTCCTTTTGGTAAATTCTTTTTAATTCTCACTAATTTTTTTACGTTTTTTTCCAAACGCATAGGGTTCCTAGGAACCCATAAATGTGGGCTGGATCCGCCCCTGATGACCACCTCCTTCAGAGGAAATATCAAACGCACCATCACCATAATTGAGCACCTAAATTGTAGTGGTGCAGGCACTCTATCCTGTCAAAAGATTGTGGACCACTGTACAGCGATAAATATAAGGATTTTCAGATTCGGGCAAGATAAGGGAAGCAAAATAGATTTTTTTTTGGTTCATATATAGCTCCTAATAAATAGTAAGTTAATATTAACAATCAAATTAACAAAAACAAATTAAAAGTTAATATAAAAACCATCAGCAGTGCTAAAAAATAAGACAAGCAGAATTATAGAAGACAAAGAAGTAACATAAACTAAGTTATTATAAATAAGGGTTATTGGATTTTATCACCGCTAATTATTGGCTATTGGCCACTGCTACTCCAACTATTACTTTGACGCATGTCACCCCTAACTTAACACTTAGTGTGTTTTGTCACCACGTCATTAACTGATCACTAACTTTTGATCCTGTTACTATACATTTGGGGTGTCCTAAGATCCCTAAAACCTTCCTAAGATCCCTATGACACCCCCAAAAGTATTGTGACGGGATCTAAAGTTAGTGATCAGTTAACGATGCGGTGACAAAACACACTAAATGTTAAGTTGGGGGTGACGGACGTCGAAGTGATAGTTGGGGGTGGCAGCGGCCAATAGCCAATAGTTTAGGGTGATAAAATCCAGTAACCCTATAAATAAACAATTAGCATATAACAAAAAAATTGTAGTTAGTGAAATAGCACGAAAAAAAAATAGGGTCTTGGTTTTAAGTTCTAACTTTTACCTAGGTTTTGATTCTTTTTAATCTTAAAAAAAATATCAAAGTTAGTTCTATTTTAATCAATCGACTTCTCAATCACATCCTCTAGGACCTCCTCTATCTTAAAAAAGTCAAAGTTAGTTTTATTTTAGTTAATTGACTTCTTAGTCTCACATCCTCTACTCTAGAGGTGCACAATCAAACCGATCCGGATTTGAAACCGGAACCTAATATAAAACCAAAACACTAACTAATCACCACAACTTTAAACATTTTATGTATTACTTACAAAATTCCCAAAATAGATCAAGTTGAGCTATCCAAGTTTAAATTTTACATGATGGTACTAACTAATCACCACAACTTACATACAAAATATGAGTTTAAAGAAAAGTGTTAAAACAATAACATCAACTAAACTTTGACCACAAAAGTCTACAACAAAAGTTTTGATCCATTTGGACTTCAGTAAAATCGGAAGCGCTTGAGAGTAGTGTGTTTTAGTTCCAAGGTCGCCAAGTTCTAATTTGATGATTTACCTACAACCATACCAAACAAGTTAATTGCGACAATTTATACTAATATGGATCGAAGTATTCCCATTCAGCATTAAAAATCATACTTCCAAATCTTTCATACTTGTAATCATACTAAGTTTCCACATAAAGAAAAACTCACTTCAACGAAATCATTCTTTCCTTTCTATGATTCATTCTATACCTTCATAATATCAAATTATTAAACTAAACTACACCCAAGTTCTTCATCTTGGTTTTTCCTTCCATTTTACCAAATCTTCACAATTGGCCCGTTTCAACGGGTCAACTTCATGACACTTTATTACCATTTAGAAATCGTCACTTCACATCTTACTATAAAAAATTACACTTGTAAGTTAAAAGAACTAACCTTGATCTTGACTTCCTTGTCGCTTGGTATCACTTGAGCCCTCTTCTTTTACTCCTACACTTGTGATAAATTCATTCTTACTTTCTTAGTTTAATGAATTAGATTCATTCTCATACTTTACAACATGAGGAGGTTAAGGTCACCATATACATGAACTTTTACATACTAAGAATGATCATCAAGAAGTATTCATCATAATATCACATAATTTACAATCAAGGCATTTTGTCAAACACTTGGTGTGCAACCTTCCTAGATGTTTAGAAAAATACAACTTTCATGACCTTATACTCCATAGTTCTTTCATATATCTTCATGTTATTCACACACCTCATAACATCATTTCAACATGATCAATCATCATACCTTCATGCTATTTAGCTAATATCAACCATTTAACCTAAGAGTTCCAGTTTCATGATTATACCCAAGACCCACTTTATACAACTGATGTGTTCATAAAACACATTGTATTTGTATGAGTTTTGTACACCTTTTTTGTAGTTTTAACGCGTCATTTTGTGTCTTTATGTTGCAAATATTGTGTGTTGGGTTTTATAGGTTTAATGGGTGCTAAATGATGGAAAAGGAGCATACAAGCTAAAAAAGTTAAGTTTTACGGGTCGAGCTGGTACTCAAAACACAAGTTCTGGAAAATTGTCTCCCTCGTGCCATGCGAGGGAGAGGGATGAAGCTCCCGCGACGAGCGGTAGAGTGTCATTGTGGGTCCCCTGAATTGTTGTCCTCCGCGCCACGTGGAAGGAACAAGAAGCTCCCCCGCAACGCGCGGGTGAGAGCTGAATTGGAAAAAAAAGGTTTAGTTAACCTAATTTGCGATTTTACGATACCATTCCATCTTTCAACCATTTTTATGAATTGAGAGCAAAGCCTTGGCGATTGTTTAGAGTCTTGACACCCAAATGATCCCGTTTATTCATGCCGAATCATTCTGAATCAAGAATCAAAGCTGAGAAGACAAGCATTTGAGGCTAAAAGCCTTGTGACTTCCCCTGGATGAACGATTGCTAGATTTTTCACATTAAACTTTTTTTCTAATTCTTGTAACTAATATTCTTGATCACTTTGTGTTGACTTTTGATAAACGTTGATTATATTTGAATTATTTGTCATTTATCTAGTGTATTGGTGATTTACTTGCATTGTTAGTGGGTCGGTAATTTGGTAGGTAATTGGTTTAGATAAACGGATTGTTAGGTTGTATAGCTATTATTAAAAACTGTCCCTAATAGTTAATCAAAGTTATCAATTCCAAGGCCATGTCTATGTGGTGTGTGAATCAGTAAATGAGCTTTTTTATGTTAAATTGGTAATCTGGATTTTGGGTGAGGGTTACTTCTTCTCATTCTGATAACACTTTTCTTAACAAATTTGCATGTTTTCTCACAATCAAACAAACCCGATTTTAAATAATAGTTGTTAATTAGTTTGTTCACTAAACACTGGCCACAAATTCACCTTACTTACCCGTACTAATATTGGTATTTAAGCAAAATACTTTCTTTTGATTAGCCCACGACAGCTACATCAACAACATTAGAGTTTTTTTTTACTTAAAACTAACTAATTCCACACTTGTTTTCATTCACAAAATGCTATCAAACAAGACTTATATATCAATAAGCATCAAAACCCATTCAAGTTTAGGCATTTTCATGATTGTTCTTCCTATAAATCTAACCAAATGAAAATTAATAACTTACCTTATGATTATCACGCCTAGATGATTAGGAAATCAGTTTCATGCATAGGATTAATCTTCAATCTAGCCTCAATTTACTGAATTATGTGAATTAGTGAACAAGTGAAAATTTTCTCTCTTTCTCTCCCCTTAAACAAAGCACACACACACATACATGTCCTCAAATTCTAATTTCTGCATTTTATCATCTCATCTTTCCACAACGCACATATTCAACCTCTAAAGTTCTTATTAGTTATTTGTTTGGCCACGGTAATTTATTTCTTTCTTAAAGACATAAATATTTAACCAAGTTGGTTCTTGCTAGTTATTATGCTCCAAACTAAATATTCAAATAAACATAATAGTAAAAGTTAGGATTTTTGGGGCATTACATAACGAGTTCATGATTCTAATTACCGCTTTTCATACTAAGGTATTTAACACAAGAAAATAAAATATATGTACTTTCAGATGTTACACCTAAACCGACCCGGATCCAATTTTGAAACTAGTTTGGGTGAAATCAGTTTGGATGATGGATATTCTAATTTTTAAAACAGGTCTGAGAGAATATACATTAAAGAGTAAAATGCCCGGATAGTCCCTATGGTTTTGTAAAATAACACCTATAGTCCCTAACTTTTGGAAATTACACCGGTGCTCCCTATGGTTTGACGAGTTGTTACTCGGATAGTCACTGGAGTGGATGTCCGTTAGTTTTCTCCGTTAGATCCATCTGAAATTACTTATTTACCCCTCCCTTAAAAAAACAAATATCATTCTTCTCCACCTTCATCTCTTCCTTCTCTGTGAACAAACCATTGCCACCACCATGTGAGCCAGCCATCAAGTGCCAGGGAACCACCACACCGCCAAACAGCCATGGAAGTTGTGGTTCTGCATCCGAGTCACCCTCGACCACCGCCGCTACAGCTATGGTTCAAATCCACCATCACAGTCGCTGCCATCAAAGCTGGAATCACTTCGCGATCACTGAAAAGAACACCATCGCCGCTAAGGGTTTCATCGGAACCCTAGTTATTGTTGGGTTTCGTCATTAGGTTTAGGTCGTTAGAAGTCGCCATTGAAAGGGTTTAAGGTGGGGAGAAGCATGGATGATGGTGTTGGTTACTGTCTCATATGATGACATTTCTTGGGTTTTAATCATTTGTGGGAATTGTGTAATTAGAAAACAGGGGATTATGTTTATGTTAATCACATCTAGATTCCATCTGTTTTGTTTTTATTTTTTTATTTTTCAGGTTTATCAACAAAGTGGAACTATAAATTCTATAAATTCACTTAATATGTGGCTTCTCTTTTTGAATGTTGAATGCATCTTTTTGAATGCGATCAGCTGGTACGTCGCCGGAACGGGATGCTCGTCGGCAGAAGACGGGTGCTGTAGGGTGTCGTGGAGGTGGGGTTTCAGGTTTGGGTGGTTCTTGATGGAGAAAATAGTGATGGTAGAGGGTTGGGGGATAGAGGTTGAAGATGAAGTTGAGGGTGAGTGGTGGGTCCTACCCTTTTAATAATCCATATTTGTTTTTTTATTTTTTAAAGGAGGGGTAAATAAGTAATTTCAGATGAACTTAACGGAGAAAACTAACGGACATCCACTCCAGGGACTATCTGAGTTACAACTCGTCAAACCACAGGGAGCACCAATGTAATTTCCAAAAGTTGAGGACTATATGTGTTATTTTACAAAACCACAGGGACTATCCGTGCATTTTACTCTACATTAAATATACGATTTAATGGGTTATTGGTTAGCCAATGTTCTTCGGTTTGCTCATTCGGATAACTAGTTAATCATTTTTTATTTTTATGTTATTTTTTTCAAACAGCAAAACTTTTATATAACGAAATATAGAAACCGGGCCAGCAAAAAACCGGAACCTGACAGTTACAGAATTACATCGCGAATATTAAAATCAACCCATCTAAACCAATCAATGTTACAAAATTTTGATCTACTCGTAATCCAAGTATACGTATTTTCTTTGATTGTGTCCCCCATCCTCAAAAAGTGGATGTTGTTATTATTGAAAGTCTTCTTGTTTCTAGCCTTCCATCTCTCCCAAGCCCCAACCATTAAAAAGGCACCAATGATCGCTTTCCAATCCTTTGACCCTCTCGTATCCTCAGCCAACCCAAGAATTTGTTGAATGGACTGGTCACTAGTCTGAAATGGAATTAAGCAAGCCAAAATCGGCCACAAAATAGACATTGCCACCCAACAATCTCATAATATATGGTTCACCGACTCTTCTCTTAACCCACACCTAGCGCACATCTGGTCTCCAACAGGAACACCCTTTCATCCGATTTACTTTTCACATAATCATTTTTTATTTGCTAAATGGTTTTTTACGATTGAAAAAAGTATAATTTTCTCATTACGAATGTATATATCTCTTTAATTATACACATTTTATTATATAATTACTCAAAATGTATGTATCTAAGGCCATCTCCTATGGTATGACGACCCTTGCCATGAGGCAAGGGGCTTAGTGTGAAAGAGGGGGCACACCGCCGGAAGGGGCGCAATAGGGGACGGGTTGGGGAGTGGCGTGGAGAAGGGAAATAGTGTGGAGGAGATGGTGGTGTGTCCCCTCTTTCTCAACCAATCAAATTTGTTTATTTCTTTTAATGTTTATAACTTTATTTAATATATATTATTTTAATGGGCATTGGTTAGTGAAAGGGCGTGAAACCAAAATAGGAGTTAGTGAAAAAAAGTAAAGGAAAGAGGAAGGTGATGTGTCAGTGAGGTGACAGTTACTTTATGACGTGGTGGTGATGTGAAATGAAGAGGCGTGAGCCATTAGGAGATGGCCTAACTTGTTAAAAGATGCTAGCTACTGACGTGGCACCAATCTACCATCTTCGGTGCTAGCATGACAAACCAGTTGTGGACTTGTGGCCACCACCTTTTCTCACTGCCACCAACAATGTTCAACCCTACTTAGCACCGGTCCCCTTTCTTTGATGACCTATAGCGAATATTAAAATTGAGGCCTTATCATAAAATAAGTTTTTTTGAACGGAAAATGTTATTTTACTTTACTTTACTTTTACATCAACAACTATAAACTATGTTATTTTTCAAGTTTGAACCCGAGGCATCCCTTCTAAGAGGCATGTGCTTATACCAAATGGGTTAGCCCAATAACGCTTTACTATCATTAGTGGACTTAGCATAAGTGAAAGATGCAAACAAACTTCTCACATTGGAATCCTAATTAACTTCATTGTATAACACCCTTCAACATAAATGCAAATTTGTAAAATCAGTTAAGGACGGTTGTAGATTTTGGGCGTTATAAAACTCCAAATGCACATACTCAAGAAGTGAAGCCGAACCCTAATCTCAAAAAAGGTTTGAAGGCCTCTAATCTTTTAGGGCCAAAGAAATTTTTTTCTGTAACAGTTGTGTGTTTGTTTAATAGGTAGCCTAATGTCACGGAGTAATTTTCTAACTCTAGTGCGGCGACTTAGATTCGCTCTAAGTTAAGCCTTTGATATGGTTTTGTTGTGTTTCAAGTATTGTGATGTGGAAGCCTTAAGGGTTAAGATCAAATAACTCTTTTATATTAATTGAGGGAACAAGAGTACAAGATGTTTTACTTTACTTTTACATCAACAACTATAAACTATATCATTGTTCAAGTTTGAACTAG
Source organism: Helianthus tuberosus (assembly GCA_030545235.1). Taxonomy (NCBI): domain Eukaryota; kingdom Viridiplantae; phylum Streptophyta; class Magnoliopsida; order Asterales; family Asteraceae; genus Helianthus; species Helianthus tuberosus. The sequence continues at coordinate 120,606,144 of CM060429.1, forward strand.
AGACCTCCTTTCTAAGAGGCATGTGTTTATACAAAATGGGCTAGCCCAATAATAATTTACTATCATTAGTGGACATAGCATAAGCGAAAGACGCGAACAAACTCCTCGCACTGGAATCCTAGTTAACTTTGTTGTATAACACCCTTCAATAAAAATGCAAATTTGTAAATCAATCAAGCACAGTTGTAGATTTTGGGGGTTATAAAACTCCAAATACACATATTCAAGAAGTGAAGCCGAACCCTAATCTCAAAAAAGGTTTGAGGGGCCTCTACATTTTTAGGGCTAAAGAAATTTGGTTTTTCAATAACAGTTGTTTGTCTGTTTAATAAGTAGCCTAATGTCACGGAGTAATTTTCTAACTCTCGTGCGGTGACTTAGATTCGCTCTAAGTTAAGCCTTTGATATGGTTTTGTTGTGTTTCAAGTAATGTGACGTGGAAGCCTTAAGGGTTATGATCAAATAACTTCTTTATATTGATTGAAGGAACACGAGTACAAGATGTTTTACAAGGCTTTTACAAAGCTTGTATGTAACACCACGAAAAAAAAAACGTGTTAAATTATGTATAGACACGTGTCCTAAACTCTAGATATGTAAACAATTGAGTTTGAAGGACTAAAGTTGACAAACAATGGAAATATGAGACCACAGGGACTAAAGTGTCAACATGCCAAACTTGAGCCTCTGAATGACCATACATGAAGAATATATTCTTAAACGAGTAATTAATTGGATACAAGAAGCCGTTTGTGAAAATAATCGGAAGATTATAAAACTACAAGGGTTAAATGTGTCAACATGTTAATTCTGACCTCTGAGTGACCTTTTAACGAACCCGAGGCTTCGAAATATTCAAATATACTCTCAAGAATAAGTGGTATAAATTTCACGTAGTTTCGAGATCGTTAGACAAGTTTTCAAGACTTTGGGTGAAAAGTGTCAACTTGATGAAACTTGCATTTATAGTGATATTTAACGAAACCGAGCCTAACGAAGTTTAATTATACATCCTTGAGCCTCTACAAACTAACTACAAGGTCCTTACATGTCAAAAATCAAGTTAAAAAGGGGTTTTAATCGATCAGGGACCAAACCTGCCAACAATGAAACTTGTTTAACCTGTTTCCCACCTCCAGGCGGGCCGCGTAAACCCGGGCAGAACATCTACGCGGGCCGCGTAGATGTCCCCAGCACAGAAACATGAGGACAGGTGCAGGTTTTCCAGCTCTAACCGACTTAACCTCAATTGTAACGAATCTAGGGGCTGTTTGTCGGTCTTGATAAACCACTAGGACACCTGGGGTGATCCTAGGGCCTTCCTTAACAGCAACAAATGATCTAGGAACTTGGGAATTACTATATAAGGGGCATTAGTTCTTAGTTCTCATACACACATTTGCAAACAACTTTCAAGGGACTTATCTCTGGAGCTTGCAAGGATTAGGAGAAGAATTAGAAGTGTAGAAAAGATAGCAAGGACCATTAGTAAGAGTCTTAACCCCTGCTTAGTCCTTTTAATTAGCTTAATTATCGAAAAGTCAAACATATCGTAATTTAACTTTGACTTTCGGTTTAATCACAAATGGTCCAGCCACTGACCGAAACGAAAGTGGTTATGGAACCATATTATGGTAGGTGATTAACCCTTAAAAGGGCACCTCCTAATTATTTCGTTTGACTAGTTAATTGTCGGGTCAAACTAGTTTGACAAAAAGTCAAACTGGACAGAAAGTTTAAAAATAAATTAAATTAATAAAACAGAGGTTCTAAATTATATTTAAACATTCTAATGACTTGGTAATTAATATTAGAACATGTTTTATCAGTCCTAACCCGACAATTATCAGTCTAAGGTCAGTTTATAACCGAAAGTCGCAAAAGCTTGACTTTTGCTTTGACTTTCAGTTTTGACCCGTTCAAACTTAATTCTCCCATGTTTTAAGCTTCCATTAGGACCATATTACTCAGTAGTATAACCCTCTGGACTTATAGTGCATGGTTCATAGTGGTTTGAATTATATGCTCTTGATCGTTAATATGCTTATAAATGCCATAAATGCCATTTTGACATAAAAATAAGATTTTTTGAAATGTGAGAGGACAAAAACCTTTGTTACTGGTTTATAAACTTGTCCTACAAATTTGACATCAGTTTGAGGTCAAGATAAGGAGTTATGCTCAATATCGTAATTAAGAAGCTTTTTATTAATTAAACGGCATAATTAGTATAAAGCCTATCTAAACCCAAATTTTACCCAAATTTTGACACCAAAATTTTTACCCATTGATGTAATATAATATTTTTGGATTTTTGAAAATTTTTATTTATTTTTAAACTGATCATATCATAGGGTTCTAGCTTTAATTCGGTAATTGTCGGTTATACCCTTTTCTTGAATAAAATGAGTTTTACATCACATATTGATACCAAATATTTTGCTACTGATTTTATATGATAAATAAAATATTTTAAGCTTTCTGGAATGATAAAAATATCAGCTTTTCTTATATAACCCGAAAATCGCTTAAAAGCGACTTTTACGCGTTTTCAATGCATAGCATGAGTTAAAAACTATTTTAAACATGTAAGACTTAATACCTGCTGATGTTTTTAGTAAAATTTTATACTTTAACAGTAAGCAAAATTTTTAAACTAAGATTTCCAAAACTGACCTTTAGAGCTTATGCGAAATTACCAAAATGCCCTTCTAGTGCATAAATTTGTTATAAATAATAAGTTTCACATATAGGCAATACCCTACTGATATAACTTATTAAATTAAATGTTTTTACTGATTTCAAAAGACCAGAACTTTAGTTTGTTATAAAATCTCTTTTATAAGTATTAAAATTACCAAAATGCCCTTACGGGACTTAAATTGGTTTTAAATATTTTTTTTTTGGCATATATGTTAACATCCTACTGATGTATTAACATATTTTAAGCATAATAAGAATTAAGACCTGTATATAATTCATTTGGTTACCCGTTACGCGTTTATGCGTTCGGATCGGTTTATGTGACTAGTTTACGTAAAATAGCCGAAACGGGTTTAACCTTATCATTAAATCCTCAATTTCCAGAATGTGTTTAGTTTACCCATATTATACAAGTATCCAAACTTGATGGGTCTAAATCACATTCTATTCCGGTCTCCGTTTAATCTAACGTTTAGGACCGTAAGGTTTCTTTCTAGCTAGTCGGTCTAAGTCTTTGACTTAACTAAAGACCCGTTAGCATGCTAATAGGTTATTAAACCTTCTATACAGATTATGTAGCATCCAGTAGAAGCTACCATCATAAAGCTTTAGGATTTACGGCTGAGTTATCTTCACTTTTAAGCTCAGGTAAATACTTTTAACTTATTTTCCCTTATACGGGCTTGGGATATGGTATTATAATAATACCACTTGGTTGGGTATGAAATCATTTAATCGGATTGTGATTAATAAATTTACATAACCCGTTTTAATCTGTCTTGTTTGATAACATAAACATTGGGGGTTAATTCGACCGTGTCCTGGATATCCTCGACTCATTTCATTAGATAATGGCCACGACCTATGCACGGGGTGTAGGCATACACCTGACAGATGCAAATGCTAAAATATAAACCCACATGTTGGGGATAACTCCTTTGAGGGTTCTATAAGTGGTGAGTCGGTTAATCATGACCGGCTTCCAACCGGCCCCAATTGTAAGACAAACATGTAAATCTGTATACAAGATTATATTTAATAATTGTCCCAAGCTATAAATGATTTGTGCTGTGTGCACTTAAATAAATTTTATAAATGCTTTTCAAAAGAGTCAGTTAATTGTATTTCCCAGTGTAAACTGACGTATTTTCTAAAGATTGATTGACAGGTACCTCTCGTAATAGACTGGAACTATTAGGTGTCGTATAAGAGGATCTTGCAAATCCCTAAGATGCCTGAAGTCTGTTATTTTTGTTTCTTGTATTTTATTTATGATCCGCCTATGGATCTTATTACAATCCAGTCTGTATATTCTTTCGTCGAACACTCAGACATTATGGTTTGTAATAGTTTATTCACCAAGCCTTCCGCTGTGATATTATATTGTGTGTATTGTCAATGATGATATCAACTACGTCACGATACTCCCCACCGGGCCCACCGGTAATATGTGGAAATATCGGGGTGTGACAGGTTGGTATCAGAGCCAACATTAAGTGAATTAAACACTAACCTTTTGTGTTTAATCTCAATGACACAATAAGCACATTCCTTAGACTTCCGAGTCTAGGCTAATGACCTAGGATTTATTCTTAACTTTCCTTTTTATTGTTTATATTATATTTACTTGTTTTGACAGGTTATCAAATTGGAAAATGCCGCCACGTGTGAGAGGTAGAGGAAAGGGACCAATGAGAGGAGGGCCATCGGGCCACACGGGACCATCCCATCGACGTACCCCGTCGGTGACTTACTCTGGTTCCGACTCTCGGGACCAATGGAGTCATAACTTCGAGTCGGCGAGAGATTCTGTTTCGCTGGGATCCTCACCATCCGACCCTCCATACTTTGGACAACCCGTTCCTGATGAACCCCAACATTCCCAGCATTCTATGGAATCACACCATTTGAACCAATCTCACCACTCCCATCACTCTGATTCCATTTATTCCCCAGGTCAATTCAATCCCAATGAATATGTTAACAATCTTTTTGGTTTCAACCCTTTAGGACCTCAAGATCACTTCTCCCAGGAGATTGAAATGGACGACGACCCCGACCCTGAAATTCAAACCGGAACACCGAGCCACCCTATCAGTATCTCAAGCGGTTCTTCGTACCAAGGATCTCCGTACCACGGGCCCGATCCATTTAAGGAATGGTGGTCAAGGTATGAATGGCAATTCACCCCTTCATATCATAACTCTCCTGCTCAACCTCCTTTAATTGATCCGCAACTTCAAGCAGTTACCCCACCAACTATACCAATTGAGGAACCACCTCAACCGCCTCCCGAGCCGCCAAGGCTAAGGAGAAATGCTCGAATGTATGTGCGTGGGGGACCACGGTTCGTATCCCCTCAAGGTTCAAGTTCTTACCCTCCTATTCCCGAGGACCCCCAAATGGGTGGACCCTCGAACGCGGTGCCGGAAGTCAATCCTCCACCAGTTTCTCATGCACCACCGCCACCACCAGTGGGTTTTGACAACCCGATACCTACATACCCAGGTTCGTCTGGGTATAACCCATCAGGGTATGCAACCACTGCGGAATATGGAGCCCATGACCCATACCTTACTACAGCACAATACAATGCACTTTATCCTTCTTCTTACCCACCAGTTTACCAAACTGGATATCCAGTGCAAGGGTATCAATACCCACCATACCATCAACCTCCTCCTCCCCAACAGGAGTAAACTCAGGAGATTCTGCAGAGGTTAGACCGGGTTGAGCGTGAAGCCGACGAAACTAAAAAGAAGCATAATGGCTTTCTCAAGAGCATTGCGAACCTTATTAAAGGTAAGAAGAAGTAGGAAGTTGTTGTTTTATTTTGTATTTTCTTTTAAATCAAGTCCCTGCGAGGACATTATTTTATTTTCAGTAATGAGTCCCTGCGTGGACTTACTTTCTATTTTCTGTAGCCCATGTGTGGGCAGTATGTTGTTTCAAGTCCCGTTTAGGGCATCGTTGTACTAGTTCCGTGATTTAATGAAGTTATTTTCGACTTTTAAATATGTATTTTATTACATCATTATGTTATATCATTTCAAATTTATTTAATCTGCCAAAGAAATTCTTAAAGGTATAACCTAGCCAAAAATATTAATGGCTATGATGGTACAACCTTTTTAAGAAAATAACTCCCTGTTAACATCTGAAAACATGTTAACATTCCTGATTGTGCGGTGCGAGAAACCACACAAGCTTCCAATTGTACTTGGATTTTCCCAAGTCACTATCATAGCCTATATGATCTATATGAATCATGGCTAATAAACATCAACATGATGTATACACCTAAAACATCCATTTGAGATGTACGCTTACAAGCAAAGGTGTAGTAATGACAATGACAATGCTACTTTATAAACTTCTTGTCAATAAGACGACGAACTATGTTCGACCCTTAAAAAGATCACTGATTCAGGAGATCATTGATTATAGTTTAATCGTCCCCGTGACATGGCCTCTTGTGCTGTCTAAATGTCCTTCGAGACGAGCCTTGTGCTTAATTAAAATGTCTTCCATGACATTGACAGTTGTGATTTATATCCCCCTGTCTAATAAAATATAAAGAATTATATCTCATTGATTATTATTATTTCTTAAAACGGTCTATATGGTTTAATAATACCATGACCATCTAATCATCAATGTGATGATTTATTGCATAATTTAAATATAACATTATTGTTTAATATAGTACCCAAATCATGGCTGGATCTGATGAAGTAAACAGTCATCCACGGGAGGAAAACAATAATGAGACCAGAATAAATCTTACAAATGCTGAACTGCAAGCTATGATTGACACCACGGTTGCTCAAGCGGTGGATAAGATATTCAAGGAACCGAGTCATGTTCGGCCCAAAACTCACTCAAAACCCTTATCACAGTCACATACCTCTAGAAGGGATGAATCTCAGCATTCATCCAATCAAAGATCTGAGCCGTAAAAAGTGGTGCTAAACCAGGCGCCTAAGTACAAAAAGAGTTGTACTTATAAGTACTTTGTCTCCTGTAAACCTAGGGATTTTACAGGAGAAAAGGGAGCAATTGACTGTATGAAATGGTTAGACGAAATGGAGACTGTAATTGACATCAGTGGATGTACTAAGGAAGACATAGTCATGTTTGTGTCTCAATCTTTTAAGGGCGATGCCCTCACTTGGTGGAAAGCATTAGTGCAGTACACTGGAAAGGTTCATCTGTATAACCTTTCGTGGAACAAGTTTGTAGATCTGGTAAAAGACACACTGTCCTCAGCATGAAGTTGAGAGGATTGAAACGGACTTCCTTACCTTGGTAATGAAGGATTTAGACTGTAGATCCTATGTAACCAGCTTCAATTCGATGTCAAGGCTTGTACCATATTTAGTCACTCCTGAACCCAAACGCATTGTGCGTTTCATCGGTGGTTTAGCCCCTGAAGTAAAAGGAAACGTCAAGGCTTCTAAGCCTACTACGTATAGATTTGCTGTGGATCTATCTTTGTCTCTTACTCTTGATATTGTGAGGAGTAGAGCCAAGAGAACTACCGATGACGGGAAGAGGAAGAGGGAGGAAGACAAGTCCCCTCAGTCAAACAAGAAGAACAAAGGGAACTTTAGTTCTAAGAAAGGGCAGTTGAATGACAAGCCTAGGTGTAAGATTTGCAACAAAAGGCACTCTGGAAAGTGCAACCAAGACCCACAAGCTAAACCATGTGGGATTTGTAAAAAGAAGGGGCACAAGTCTGTGGAGTGCCAGAATATTAAGGATGCAAGTTGTTATGGTTGCAACGAGAAGGGGCACATCAAGACAAATTGCCCCAAGAATACCAAGAAGCCCGAGGAGGCAAAGAAAAACAACGCAAGAGTTTTCTAGATGAATGCAAGGGAAGCGGTGAACGACGAGAACGTCATAACAGGTACCTTCCTCATTAATAACAATTATGCTAGAGTCTTATTTGATTCAGGTGCTGATAAGTCTTTTGTAGACCATAAGTTTTGCAAGTTACTGAATCTGCCTATTAAGACTCTAGACATAAAATATGAGGTAGAGCTTGCCGATGTTACCTTAGAAACAGCTTCAACTCTTCTTGATGGATGTTTCATATCCATTAAGAATCATTCTATCCCGCTATCCCTCTTGCCAATGAAATTGGCTGGGTTTGATATAGTTTTGGGCATGGATTGGTTATCGCATAACCAAGCCCAAATTGCCTGTGATAAAAAGCTAGTTATTATCAAAACCCCTTCTGGTAAATCCGTCACTATCCATGGAGACACACAGTATGGGTTGCCCAGCAATGTGACCATTCTCAAAGTATCAAGGTGTTTGAAGAACGAATGCGTCATTTACATGGCACAAGTATCAGTAAACGATCCGAAACCCACGATTGAAGACATTCCTATTATCTCTGAGTATCCTGATGTCTTTCCTGATGATCTACCTGGATTACCTCCTAAGAGGCAAGTTGAATTCAGGATAGATATTCTCCCAGGATCCGCACCAATTGCACGAGCTCCTTATCGTCTAGCACCTACCGAAATGAAAGAGCCCAGGACCCAATTGGATGACCTACTAGAGAAAGGTTTCATTCAACCCAGCTCTTCGCCTTGGGGAGCTCCAATATTGTTTGTGAAAAAGAAGGATGGATCAATGCGCTTATGCATTGATTACCGTGAGCTAAACAAGATAACAATCAAGAATCGATATCCCTTACCCAGGATCGACGACTTATTTGATCAGCTCCAAGGGGCGAGTTTCTTCTCAAAGATCAATTTGAGGCCGGGATACCATCAACTTAAGGTTCGAACTGAAGATGTGCCTAAAACGGCGTTCAGAACAAGGTATGGACATTACGAATTTTTAGTGATGCCTTTCGGGCTCACTAATGCGCCAGCAACATTCATGGACCTCATGAACAGAGTCTGCAAACCATACTTAGATAAGTTTGTCATCGTCTTTATAGATGACATACTTATCGATTCTCGTAGCCAAGTTGATCACGAGAAGCATCTTCGATGTATCTTAGGATTGCTTCGACAGGAGAAGCTATATGCTAAATTCTCCAAGTGCGAGTTCTGGCTTCGTGAAGTCCAATTTCTTGGACATGTTGTTAGTGAACGTGGCATCCAAGTAGATCCCGCCAAGATAGAAGCCATTATGAATTGGGAAGCACCGAAGACGCCAACAGAAATTCGTAGCTTTCTGGGTTTAGCTGGATATTATAGAAGATTCATTGAAAACTTCTCAAGAATAGCTGCACCACTGACTTCTTTGACCCGTAAGAATGTAAAATTTGATTGGGGTCCAAAACAACAAGAATCCTTTGAGATTCTCAAGCAGAAATTGAGCAACGCTCTAGTATTGAAATTGCCTGAAGGAATCGAAGATTTTGTTGTTTATTATGATGCATCACACACCGGTATGGGTTGTGTACTTATGCAAAAAGGCAAAGTGATTGCCTATGCATCACGACAACTAAAAGTGCATGAAAATAATTACACCACCCACGACTTAGAATTGGGTGCCGTTGTGTTCGCACTAAAGTTATGGAGACACTATTTGTATGGAACAAAGTGTGTGATCTATTCGGATCACAAAAGTCTTCAACACTTATTTAATAAAAAAGAGCTCAATATGAGACAGCGCCGCTGGATGGAGACTTTAAATGATTACGATTGTGAAATTCGTTACCATCCCGGCAAGGCGAATGTAGTCACTGATGCCTTAAGCCGAAAAGAGAGAGTTAAACCTATCAGGATTAATGCTAAGAGCATTGAACTGAAGAATAACCTGAGTGAAAGGCTATTAGCGGCACATAAAGATGCTGTTATGGAAGCTAACCTTCCAGATGAAAAGTTAGGTGTAACTGCTGAACAGTTAACACCTGGCAAGGATGGAATTCTTAGACTGAATGGAAGAATCTGGGTTCCCATTCATGGAGGACTTCGAGATATAATCCTCCAGGAAGCTCACAACTCCAAATACTCAGTTCACCCTAGGGGTGATAAAATGTATCAAGATTTGAAGGCTAATTATTGGTGGATAGGTTTGAAGAAATCTATTGCCACACATGTAGCTAAGTGCCTGACTTGTGCTCAAATTAAAGCTGAACATCAGAAACCATCGGGTCTACTTCAACAGCCAGAACTTCCCACATGGAAGTGGGAGATGGTAACTATGGACTTTATAACCAAGTTACCTAAAACAAGGCACATAAATGATACCATATGGGTTATAGTTGATAGACTGACTAAATCAGCACATTTCTTACCCATTAAAGAGACTTATAGCTCCGACAAGATAGCTCAGTTATACGTGGATAAGATTGTATCCCTCCACGGAGTGCCGGTGACTATTATTTCTGACAGAGATACTAGATACACCTCTCACTTTTGAAAAAGTTTCCAACAATCTTTGGGCACTCGTTTGAATTTTAGTACTGCTTACCATCCTCAAACCGATGGACAAAAGTGAGCGTACAATTCAAACTTTGGATGACATGCTCCGAGCATGTGTTATTGATTTGGGAGGTAGTTGGGATGATCATCTACCCTTGATTGAATTCTCCTATAACAATAGCTACCATACTAGCATTCAGGCTGCACCTTTTGAGGCATTATATGGTAGGAAATGCAGAACGTCTGTTTGTTGGGCAGAAGTAGGAGAAGCTCAGTTATCAGGACCTGATATAGTCCTTGAAACGACGGACAAGATCATCCAGATACGCGATCGCCTGAAAGCTGCCAGGGATAGGCAGAAAAGTTATGCTGACAAGAGACGAAAACCTCTAAAGTTTGAGGATGGCGATAAAGTCTTACTGAAAGTGTCACCCTGGAAAGGTGTGATGCGTTTTGGTAAGAAGGGTAAGCTAAGCCCTAGATATATCAGACCATTCGAGATTATTGAATGTGTCGGCAGTGTAGCTTATAAACTAAACTTGCCTGAGGAGCTCAGTGGAATTCATAATGTGTTCCACTTCTGTAATCTCAAGAAATGTCTAGCCGATGAATCGCTAGCTTTGTCTCATAAAGACGTACAGATTGATGAAAGCCTGAGATTTGTGGAAAGACCTATATCGATCGAGGATCGTCAGGTTAAGAAGCTCCGAAGGAAGCATGTGCCTATAGTAAAGGTCAAATGGGATGCCCGTAGAGGTCCCGAATATACGTGGGAAGTTGAGTCCACTATGTGACAGAAGTACCCTCACTTATTCCAGTAAATCTCGGGGTCGAGATTTCTTTTAAGGGGGTGAGGATGTAACACCACGAAAAAAAAACGTGTTCAATTATGTATAGACACGTGTCCTAAACTCTAGATATGTAAAAGATTGAGTTTGAAGGACTAAAGTTGACAAACAGTGGAAATATGAGACCACAGGGACTAAAGTGTCAACATGCCAAACTTGAGCCTCTAAATGACCATACATGAAGAATATATTCTTAAACGAGTAATTAATTGGATATAAGAAGCCGTTTGTGAAAATAATCGGAAGATTATAAAACTACAAGGGTTAAACGTGTCAACATGTTAAGTCTGACCTCTGAGTGACCTTTTAACGAACCCGAGGCTTCAAAATATTCAAATATAATCTCAAGAATAAGTGGTATAAATTTCACGTAGTTTCGAGATCGTTAGATAAGTTTTCAAGACTTTGGGTGAAAATTGTCAACTTGATGAAACTTGCATTTATAGTGATATTTAACGAAACCGAGCCTAACGAAGTTTAATTATACATCCTTGAGCCTCTACAAACTAACTACAAGGGCCTTACATGTCAAAAATCAAGTTAAAAAGGGGTTTTAATCGATCAGGGACCAAACCTGCCAACAATGAAACTTGTTTAACCTGTTTCCCACTTCCAGGCGGGCCGCGTAAACCCGGGCAGAACAAGGCCGCGTAGATGTCCCCAGTGTAGAAACATGAGGATAGGTGCAGGTTTTCCAGCTCTAACCGACTTAACCTCAATTGTAACGAATCTAGGGGCTGTTTGTCGGTCTTGATAAACCACTAGGACACCTGGGGTGATCCTAGGGCCTTCCTTAACAGCTGCAAATGATCTAGGAGCTTGGGAATTACTATATAAGGGGCATTAGTTCTTAGTTCTCATACACACATTTGCAAACAACTTTCAAGGGACTCATCTCTGGAGCTTGCAAGGATTAGGAGAAGAATTAGAAGTGTAGAAAAGATAGCAAGGACCATTAGTAAGAGTCTTAACCCCTGCTTAGTCCTTTTAATTAGCTTAATTATCAAAAAGTCAAACATATTGTAATTTAACTGTTGGATCTTAGTTTGATTCTGATTGTATTTTGTGTTTGTAATTAAAATGAAAATGGATGAGTGTGCAGCGGAATTATGGTGAAAACAAAATTTGCATACAATCAAACGAGAGTAATACTTTGATCAAACATCTTTTCTCAATGAATCGGAAGATTGAATTTATTTCAATAACGATTACAATGATTGATGAATGAATGCAAACTCCCCCTCAGCCAGAGCTCAGTGTTTGTTCGTGCAAAGAAGACGATGATACAAAAGAGCTAATAGAACAGTACAAAGTACTGAGCTATTTATAGGCACTTGCAAACTACTGAGCATCTTAGCTGACGTCACCATGAAAGTGACATCTAACCTCCTAACAAACTCTAACCTCTGATCTATACAAACACTTCTATGTTAACTACTGCTATTACATTACATTACAAAACAGACTATAGATCAGCTGCTGCAACCTTCCACTGCTGTGAACCCAGCAGTACTTGTTCGGATCAGCAGTGCTTGACTCAAGGCAGTAGATTGAATCAGCAGGGCTTTAGTCTTTCATCAGGTCTTTACTTGAGCAGCAGTTGTAAGTCAGCAGTTTGCACGATCAGCAGATAGGAGGTCAGCAGATGTTGAAATCACTTTCAAGGGGAGAGACTTGTATGTAAACATCTGCTTATTCTGAATCCACTGCTCTGATCCAGTTTTGGCTTTAATTATCTGTTCCTCTGATAGGGTTTAATCCCAACAATCTCCCCCTGGAACAGATAATGCCAAAACTCTTCATTATTGTGGACATTTATTGCCTCATCAACAGTTCCCTTATCTGACCTTTAAATTGTAGTTCAAAGTCTAGGGCATCTGTGTCTTCATCATCCCTGCTAAGTGGAAGATCAAGGAGATCCTGCAAATCTTCAAGACTCAGGCCAAGAGCTTGTTCCCTTGATTTTTCTCCACTTCTCCACCAGACCTGAGCAAAGTCAATACGCAGTTCTGTTTGTCAGTTTCCCACTTTTGTATTTTTGAGCCTGGTGGGTTTCTTGGGAGATGTTTATTTGCAGAGGCATTTGGTGAGGCTGGCCTATTCATAACTGGCTGAGCAGTACTTGCAGTTTGATCCAAACCAAGAGTTTCTATGATCATTTTCTTTATGCCTTCTTTTACAAGGTCATCTCCTTTTATCATCTCTTGGATGGTTTCACCTCCCAACTGTTTGTGTGTCCTTCTTTTATAGATGACAACACCAGTTAGAGCAGTGGCTCTCCTGATTTGCAGCTTTGTTGGTCTTTTTGAAACCTCTGCTTCAGGATAGTCAGGCTTTTGAGGAACATTTGGATCTTTCTTTCTTAGTTCCTCCAACCTTTTGTAGGTGATCCTGACCACATCTTCTTTCCATCTAGCAATTTGTCTTTTGTTTCCATATTCAGCAGCAACCAGTTCTTCTTTCATTCTTTTTAGTTCTACCCGTTTGTCAGGTATATTCTTTCTAAACTTTGCCCAGTCAGGAGGAGTGTGAGTGACTTTCCTTTTTATCATGTCTTGAATTCTTGCTGCTTCATTTTCAAGCTCAGGAACAGTCCACTCTTTGTACATGTATCTCTCTCCTTTGTACTTCTTGTGAGCCATGATGCTTTCAATGTAGTCTTTCTTCAAAGTTTCAGCTGCTCTTTCTGAAATTTGTTGACTGACATTTTTTTGCAAATTGTTCTAGGGATCTGACTTGTGTGAGCAGATATTGATAGTTTCTTGAAATTTCTTTGTCAGATTTCCCTTGTGTATTTCTTTTTGAGATATCCTCTGCTTGCTTGGCCTTGATTTTCAAATATTCATCAACATTTTTAGGCCAGGGATATCCTTTTATTGATGGCAAACTCCTTTTGGCAGGGTCATCCTCATAGTAAAAAGATTTTATTTCTTCTCTAACAGCTGCTAGTTCAAGAGGAAATTGAACACCTGCAGGAGGTAAGGGTTTGTGCATTTGAACTGAAGAGAGAGGAACTGGTTTTGGTATTATGACAAGAGCTAAAGATTTTGAAGATGTTTGTGGTGGTGAAGTGTCATCATCTTTGAGAATTAGCCTTCTCCTCTTTGTTTGAGGAGGGGCTGATGATGTTTTGGATGTAACAGTGGTGGTGGATGTAGTGGCAGTGGTTTGTGATTGACTAACATTTGTTGAAACAACTGGTGTTCCAACCACTGTTGTCTTTACAGCAGATGTTGTAACAACTGCTGTCTTCTGCCTTTTGGCAGGAGGTGATTTTGTTTTTGGTGGTGATGGTGGTAAAGCAGTGGATCTGGTGTGTGTTGAAGTGGTGTGTGTTGAAGTAGGAACAGATGTTGAAACCACTAAAGTACCAACAGTAGTGGGTACAACAGGAGTTACAACAGCTGTTTTAGGTGGTGGTTTTGGAACAGACTTTGAATGTCTGGTTGGAATGGATTTGGGTAGCCTTACTCTTCTTGTAGGCTTCTTCTTTTCATCAACAAGATTTTCATCATCTTTTGACCCTGAAGTACCCTGATCCGGATAATCCACCCTGGCTTTCTTTTTGGCCTCTCTATCCCTTTTTACACTTGCAACTGCTTCTGCCAGTGCATTTGTGGTCACATCAATTTTCTTGCTTCCATCTGGCAGAGGGATCTGTTTGGTCATGTTTGCATTTTCTGGTTCAATGTAGAGACCATCATCTATTCCCTTCTTTTTTCACTCTTGAATTTTCTCCCCCTTTTTGGCATTATCTTGGGGAAGTTGATCAATGAAGAGAACTGTTGGAGGAGCAGTGCCAGTGGTGTGCAGGATCTGAGTTTTGAGAGCCTTTAGATCAGCCTGAGTGGTCTTAAACCTGGACTCCATTGCATTTCTCAGCTGTTGAACATGTTTTTCATGTTGCTGATCTGCTATTTGTGCTTGTTGATGGAGAAAAGGTTGAAATAAATTCCAGAGCTCATTTGTAGCAGGTGCCTGTTGTGGAGCAGGTGCTTGAGATGGAATAGCAGTTGATTGTACCTTTTGTACTTGTAACAACTGTTGTAGCATATCTTTGAGTTCTGCAACAGAGTTATCAAGCTTTTCAACACGATCCGTCAATTTCTGGTACTTTAAACCATCACCCAATTTAATAGGATCATCTGATTTCCCACTAACAGTGGTTTTATCAGTGGTAGAGGTAGGGAGTATACTCCAAACATTAACCACTGATGCCCCTTTTTCTTGGTATTGGGGTCTTCTCCCTTCAACACTTGACAACCTTTTGATGTTGCCAGTAGGATAAATAAATCCACTGGTGGTTGGCAGAGGTGCTATAGAAGGAATTGCCTCCAAGGAAGTCTTATTGATGTAACCACTGTCCAACTGTAAACCAGTGGGTTCAACAGTTGTAGTGGCTTCTTCACTTGGATTACCACCAAGAGTTACTTGTAACTCAAGGGGTGTAACCTCCTCAGGTTGTGTTGGTGGGTTAGCAAGGAATGATACATCAGGCTCAGTCTGTTGTTGAGGCATATTCTCATTAACAGGTGATTGAGAAGGACTGAGTAATGCCTGGTTCAAATCTATTGCATCCAACAAAAGTTGTGTTTTTGGTGGAATTGTGGATGTGAGGTTGGGTGTAGAAAGAGAATTTGCCCCGGGCATTGGACTGTGGATGATGGAAACGAGTGTTTCCAGAGCATCATAATGTGGTGGCCCTATGTGTACAACCTGTTCTTTTTGTGAAGAAGCAGGAGGAGTTTTGGTTATGGGTTGAGATATTTGTACCAACTGCTGTGAGGAAGTAGCAGCAGTGGTTTCTTGTGACATTTGTGCTGTCACAGGCATTAGCTCTGGTATCTCATCCTCCAGAGTTGCCTTTTTGATTGGTTTGGGGGGTTTTTTATTTTTCTTTTTGGTTGGCTTTTTGGGATTTGTAGGTGTGGGTTTCAAAACAGTTGTTCTGCTGCTTTGATCACCTTGAGCAGTGGGCTCAGCAGCAGATACCTGAGGAGCAGTGGTAGCTGCTAAATTCTGCTCAGGCACCTCTGCTTGTGTTTTGCAAGGTGTTAACATTCTTGAAAAAGTTTTAGTTGTTAAACTGTTTATTTGAGTAGAATCACCTTGGATTATTGCTGCTAAATCATCCTTACTGAATTTCTTTTCAAAATAGTAACTTAAAAACCTTGGAAACAGTAAGAATGATTTTGTTTCAACATTATTAACCAAATCTTTAAAGATTTCCCGAGAATAGTTAAAATTTTCTTCTTGAAGAATTGCATATCCCAGATTTTGAATCTTTAAAGGGATTTCATTGAAAGAAGTGGTTTTGTTTGAAACACATAGTAGGAGGGTATGAAATAAAAATCTGGTTGCAGAAGGAAAATAACCTTTTTGTAAGGTAAGTTTCTTCATCATTGTGGCTTCATACCCTCTCTCAATGAAGTCAGTTTGTAACTCGTTTTTAGTGAAAGAAGTTTTACCTTCCTGATCATCGAGTTGAAAGACCTCTGAAATGGATTGTGGCGTGATTTGGACAGCTTTACCCTTTATAGAAGAGTGTATGGTGGTTGCAGTGTCTCCTTGTTTTTCAAGGGTTGCATTCTTCCAAAACTCTCTTTGGGTCTCCAAATAGATTGGTGCATTGGCGGTGAACAAAGTTTTGTACTTTGATTTTGCCATGGTGTCAATGATGGAATCGAAAACATTGGTGGTTCCTGGTTTTGTGAGAAGACCCAGGAGATTGTGAGATGATTTATATGGGATTTCAGTGGAGATTGCCTTTTGAGAGGCTGTTTTCGATGATGATTTGGAAGTGGGTTTTGCAGATGGCTTCGATTTTGTCATTTTGAAGATGATAATCGAAGAAATTTGTAAAGGATGAGATGAAAAACTGCTTTGAGAAGAGAATTTTTAAGAATTCAATTCGACAGTAAAACCCTGTTTTGGTGATGAGTAGGGGTTTTTATAGGGAAGAAAGTGAGTGCTGACGTGTCAGCCGTTACAAAAGATCTGACTGCTATGTACTGCCCACGTGACAACCCCTGGTGAAAGTGAAGGACAGTACTTTTATGAAAGTGACTGATGAAGGCAGTGGTATTAAAGCAGTGGATGATTTTCACTATCAGTGGATAAGACACTGCTTTTGAACAACAGATTTTATCAAAGAAATGAGAGAACAGGGGTTGACTTTCAGCAGTGGACAGATTTTTGAAGTAGAGCAGACTTTTGAACAATCAGTGGTTATGGCAGACTTTTAAGGATTTTAATGAAAATTTCATTGTGAGCTATTTTTAAGGATGGATTTTTGATTTTCTGAAAACATTTTGTTGCTTTTATTCATAGAAAAACAAGATGTTGCTTGTTATTCCATGTTCAGCATCCCAATCCTAGAGACCAAGCTTTCAAAAGTGGCTGTATCAAGTGCTTTTGTGAGCACATCAGCCAGCTGGTCTTTAGTTGGGACATGATGCAGAGAAATCAAACCTTTTTCATAGCAATCCCTCACAAAGTGATGTCTGATGTCAATGTGTTTGGTGGTAGAGTGGGAAACTGGATTTTTGATGATATTTTCTGCTGCCTGGCTGTCCAACATGAGTGGTGTCTTTAAGGCAGTGATACCAAAATCCAGTAACTGATTTTGAAGCCACAGGAGTTGGGCTGTACAGCTTGCAGCAACAATGTATTCAGCCTCAGCAGTGGATGTTGAAACTGCTGCTTGCTTTTTGCTTTGCCAAGAAACCAAGCAATCACCTAGAAACTGGCACCCTCCTGAAGTGGACTTCCTTGTGGTGTGACATCCAGCAAAATCACTGTCTGAAAAACCTGAAAGCTTGATGTTCCCATTAGCTGGATACCAGATACCAAGTGTGGGAGCACCTTTTATGTATCTGAAGATCCTTTTTACAGCAATGAGATTTGATTTTCTGGGAGCTGATTGACTTCTTGCACAGACACATGTTGCAAACATGATGTCTGGTCTAGATGCAGTTAGGTACAATAAAGACCCAATCATGCTTCTATAAAGTGTTTGGTCAATCAGCTCATCTTTTTCATCAGACATGACCAGCTTATTTGTTGCCATGGGTGTGCCGCATGGTTTACAATCATTCATATCAAATTTGGTCAAAATTTCTTTAGCATATTTGCTTTGATGAATGAAAGTTCCATTTTGCATTTGCTGTACTTGGAGACCAAGAAAGCATTGCAGCTCACCCATTGCACTCATTTCAAACTCAGCTGTCATGAGTTCTCTAAACTCTTCACACATTTTGTTACATGTGCTTCCAAAAATAATGTCATCCACATAAATTTGGACAATCATTAAATCCTTCCCTCTCCATTTAAGAAACAGTGTTTTATCAATGGTACCTCTTTTGAAACCATTTGAGAGTAGAAAGTTGGAAAGAGTTTCATACCAGGCTCTTGGTGCTTGTTTCAAGCCATACAAGGCTTTGTTTAGCCTGTAGACATGATCTGGATAAAATGGATCCTCAAAACCTGGAGGTTGACAAACATATACCTCTTCTTGAATTGTACCATAGAGGAAAGCACTTTTGATATCCATTTGAAACACCTTCATGTTGTGGTTGACAGCAAAGGCCAGGAACAGTCTAATGGCTTCCAATCTTGCAACAGGGGCGAATGTTTCGTCCTAATCAATCCCCTCTTCCTGTCTGTAACCTTGAACCATAAGCCTGGCTTTATTCTTGACAACAATACCCCTTTCATCAGTTTTGTTTTTGAAGACCCACTTTGTGCCAATGGGACTAACCTCTTCTGGCAGTGGTACAAGCTCCCATACTTGTTGTCTTTTAAACTGTTGGAGCTCCTCTTGCATGGCTTCTACCCAGCTATTGTCTTTCAGTGCCTCTTGGTACTTGACTGGCTGATGGAGTGATAGAAAACCAACAAAAAGACAAATGTTTTGGGTTTGGCTTCTTGTGAGCACCCCTTCATTGATGTTGCCAATGATTTGATCAGGTGGATGAGATCTCAAGTAGATTAAATCTCCTTGGTATGGTATGATGGCATTTGTTGGTGAAGGCTGCAAATGTGTATCATCTGAGCTAACCACTGATGGGGACTTTGATGATCCAGCAGTGGCTTCAAAAGGTGGTGGAATAGGAGGTAATGAAGTGGGCAACTGCTGACTTTTATCCACTGTTTGGGGACTTTTATCAGCAGTGTTTGAGGATGTGGAAGCAGTGGTTGATGGGCTACTTTGGTCAACAACTGTTGAGGTAGCAGTGGTTGAGCTTTGACAACTGTTTTGAACAGCTGATGCTTTTCCCTTTGTGGCAGACCTTTGAGGGATGATGATTTCATACCCATAGTCTGGTGTTGTATCCTCTGATGGACCTGCACTGTTAGTCTTGACAGCAGTATTTTCAAAAGTAAATTTTTCAAGATCAAACAGATCTGCAGGATTTGCTGGGATTTTCATTGATGAAAGTTCATTGAACTTTACATTCAAAGTCTCCTCCACTGCCTTGGTCCGTGTATTGAACACTTTGTAGGCCTTGGCAGTGGTTGAGTATCCCAGATGATAACCACAATCAATTTTGGCTGCAAATTTTGAAATGGAATCTTTTAAGTTCAAAATAAAGCATGGGCAACCAAACACCTTAAAGTAAGAGATCAGTGGTTTGATTTTATACAGAATTTCATAAGCAGTCTTTTTGTGCCTGGGGTTTATTAAAACTCTGTTCTGGACATAGCAAGCAGTGTTTACTGCCTCTGCCCAGAAAGTTAATGGCAAACCTGAATCAGCAAGCATGGTTCTGGCAGCCTCAATCAAAGTTCTGTTCTTCCTTTCCACTACCCCATTCTGCTCTGGTGTTCTAGGGATATTGTACTGCCTTACAATCCCTTTCTTCACACAGAAGGCATCCAACTCCTTATTTTTGAATTCTGTGCCATTGTCACTCCTGAAGCTTTTCACTAGAAGGTCAAATTGCTTTTCAACCTGTGTCACAAAGTCTTGGAAAATGCCTGCAGTCTCATCTTTTGAGTGTAAAAAGAAAGTCCATGTAAACCTAGAAAAGTCATCAACAATAACCAAACAATATCTTTTCTTCTTGAGGCTCATGACTTGAACTGGGCCAAACAAATCCATGTGTAGCATTTGCAAACACTGGGTTGTTTTGGACTCTTCAATGGACTTGTAAGAACTTTTATGCTGTTTTCCTTTTAAACAGGAAATGCAATGTTCAGGACATGAAAACAATTTTTGTGGTAGGCCTCTCACCAAACCATTTTTTGAAATTTCAGTGATTGTCTTAAGATTTGTGTGCCCCAGCCTTCTGTGCCAAAGTTCTGTCTCTTTGTTAGAGGCAGCTGAGAACAGACAGGCATCAGCTCTGGGACACTCTTTTGACATATCAACAACATAAACATTGCCACTTCTTTGAGCAACAAGTTTTGATTATTGCTTCAATCTTTTTGACCATTTCTGGTCCAACAATCCTACAACAATCTTTTGTGAAGAATGACCCAAACCCTTTGTCACTCATTTGGGACACACTCAGAAGGTTGAATTTTAGATTGTCTATCAGATTGACGTTTTCAAATTTTACATTTCCAGACTGAACTGTACCAGACCCCAGAACTTCCCCTTTACTATTATTTCCAAAGGATATATCACCCCCTCCATGGATTTTAAAGTCTTTAAGGAGGGCTTTACATCCTGTCATGTGCCTGGAGCCTCCACTATCTACATACCAAAGACAATCAAAGCATGCAGAAGCTCCCTGCACATGAAGTAAAAGGATTAGTTCATTAGGGTCTCCAAAGCCAGCTGGGCTTTGGATGGGGTCTCAACAGTGTCTGGGATGGATGCAGAATGATGGACAGTGGTTAGATCAGGGGTTTGGACAGTTTTAGTACTGTTTCTTGCTAACCACTGTTGGGGTCTTGACCAATCACCTGTTGATAACCAAAAGGATGCCTATTCACTTTAGGTTTAGAGGGCCTTTTGTTGGCCTCATAAACGTGTGGAATCCTTTGGTAGGACTGTTTTTCCTTGCCTTTTCTGAACTGATTGGCAGGGGGTGCATCAGTAACCTGAACATCTCTTTTGACAGATGTTTGGTTCAGCTGTTTTGTGACAGCTGTTTGAACTGGCACAAACAGTGGTTGTTTCTTGGTGAATTTGACAGATGTTGATGATGATGATGGACTCAAGGATGTTTTAGCAATGTACTCATTCCTTTTCACATCAAAGTTTTTGAGATACACACATGCTTGAGTTTTGTGGTTTGTTTTACCACAAACAATGCAACTTTCAGCTGAAACAATGACACTTGTTCTGTTTAAATCATAAGCTTTTAAGTGGAAACAGTCTTTTGTTAGATGATTCCTTTTCTCACAGAATTCACAAAACAAGTTATCAATTTTTTCTTTCTTCTTTCTCTTTTCGGACTCCTTTGCAGCAGAGGTTTTAACCTCTGTTGGGATGTCCTTGAGAGGAATGACTTTAGCTTTTGGAGCTTTAACATCATCAGTTGATGTAAAGTCCATTGGCTTGAAATTTTCAAGAATATCACACTCATCAGACCATTTTGGTTTAAACTGATAATCTTCAAGTTCATCAAAAGTAGAGGATCCCATTGGTCTGTCAAGTGTGATTTTGTTACCAAGTTTGTTAGTGATTTTCACTTCTTGGCCATTCTTGTTTGTGGGTATGAACTCAGTGGTTACATCAGTGGTTTGAACAGATTTTCCAAAAGCAGTGTTTTCATCATCATGTTTTCTATAACCAACCCCAAATTTCACATTGCTTTTTATCTGTTTTTCAAGCATAACCTCATACCCTTTGCATGATTCCACCCATCTTTCACAGGTGATTTGGGTGGACTCCAACTCCTTTTTGCAAACTTGGTATTTTTCTACCATAGTTTGGAGTTGAGTTTTGGTTATGCTTTGATCTTCTTTCAGACTGCTGATCTCTTTTTCCTTGTCAGTCAATTTGTTTTTAAGTTCTTTTAAAGACTTTTCAAATTTGACTTCATCAGTTAAAATTTTATTCCGAAGGTTTTCATTTACCTCTTTGATGTTAGCAAAAGCAATAATGCAAATGTCAGAACACAGTTTTTCAAGAACTTGAGGTGATACCTTGGCAGCAGCCATCATTGCACAATCACATTGATGATTTTCTTCATCATCAGCTCTTTCTTCTTTCTCACCTGCTTTCTCAATTTCCTCTTCTTCTTTGTCCTCTTTGGACCATGGGTCTGTCAATGGTTCAATCAGGGTTTCTGAATTTTCTCCCAGCAGCAATTCACCAGCAACTGCATTAACAACTGCTTTAGTCACTTCATGCACTGTTTCATAACTTAGCTGTTCACCTTCAATTTCAATCCCCTCTGGTATTGACTCTAATGCCATCAAACAAAATTCATTATTAGAAGGTTCATTAGAAGCATAGAGTGCGAAATTTTCATCACTAAGCTCATCAGGCATGCTGCTCCAGTCAACAAAGCCTTGAGTGAAAAAAACTTTGCTGATCTGGTTGTACCACTGCTGGAGCAGCAGTTTGAGGTGCAGCAGTTTGCACCTGTGCCTGGGGGACAGGGGTTTGCACGTACTGAATTTGGGGAACAGTAGTTTGGACATAGTGCACTGGCACAGGGGCAGCAGCGTAATGTGCAGCATTAACATGAGCTGTAGGGGTATATTGGGCATAGTGCACAGTGCCTTGATTTTGAGGTCTAGGATTTGAGCTAGGATGAGTGATTATAGGACCAGTAGATTGACTCCTACATTCCCTAGCGAAATGTCCCAACCTATTACACTTGTAACACTTGATTTTCGATTTATCCAACCCAACCCTTAGATTCCCATGTAAACCTGGAAATTTTCGCCCTGTTCTTTTGTAGAATTTGCTAGTTCTAACACTGAGCAAAGCCAATTGGTGCAGGATGTCCATTTCCTCTAAGTCAGTGGGATCAAAATGTTGTAAATCATTGAGTTCAAAGCACAGATTATCTGACATCTGGTTTTCAGTGTTTGCAGTGAAAGCATAGTTTGCAGAGTGAGAATCAGGGTTGGTAAAGTTACCACCAGCTGTTATATCAATGAAATGATCATAACCCTGTTCCTTACTGCTGCCACCAGATTCTTCCTGACCCAGAAGAGCTGTGCTACCGAATGAGTAATCATCAGTGGCTTTTCCAGACTCTTGCAACTTCCTTTTCTGGTTCAACTCCCTTTCATAAGTCAGGAGTCTACCATGAAGTTGGGTCAGGGTCAGATCTTTGAACTCAACAGAGTTTCTAGTCACAAATGCAATTGTGTCCCATTTATCAGGTAGCGACCTAAGAAACCTTCTATTTTGGGTTGATTTTGGAAATTCAACCTTAACAAGCCTTAACTCACTGATGAGACAACTGAACCGTTCAAATTGTTGGGTCAATGTTCACCCTTAATGTGACAGAAGGTTTCATACTGCTGATTCAGAATTTCCCTATTGTTTTCAATAACTTCTTCGGTACCCCCAAACTGTTCCTTCAAAGCATCCCATAGCTCTTTGGCACTGTTACAATGTAACAGTCCAGCATATATCTCATTTGGTAATGCAGATGCTATGATGCTAAATGTTTTGGCATCCAGTTCGAATTTTTGAAAATCAGTTTCAGTATAGTTTTCATAAGGTTTTGGTACGAACTTCTTTGGATCCTCGGCACTTGGCACTGTAGGAACATGGGGACCGAAAACAACAGACCTCCAACATCCAGTGTTTTGTTGAGCAAGGATGTGACCCATCCTTCGCTCCCAGATGTTGTATTTATTTCTTTTAAGCATAGGTGGTTTAAAAAACGAGCCGATGTTGTTTTTATCATCCTGAGATTGTGACGTCATTCTTGTTGTTTTACAGACACTGAGAAATCAACTTTAATGGTGATTAATCCTTGCTCTGTTTTTCAACTAACGATCAAACAATCAGTATCAACTGTTATGAGCCGAACTATTTACGTCAAAATGATTGTTAAATCAAATTTGACTGTCCAAGCTCTGATACCAATTGTTGGATCTGAGTTTGATTCTGATTGTATTTTGTGTTTGTAATTAAAATGAAAATGGATGAGTGTGCAGCAGAATTATGGTGAAGACAAACTTTGCATACAATCAAACGAGAGTAATACTTTGATCATTCATCTTTTCTCAATGAATCGGAAGATTGAATTTATTTCAATAACGATTACAATGATTGATGAATGAATGCAAACTCCCCCTCAGCCAGAGCTCAGTGTTTGTTCGTGCAAAGAAGACGATGATACAAAAGAGCTAATAGAACAGTACAAAGTACTGAGCTATTTATAGGCACTTGCAAACTACTGAGCATCTTAGCTGACGTCACCATGAAAGTGACATCTAACCTCCTAACAAACTCTAACCTCTGATCTATACAAACACTGCTATGTTAACTACTACTATTACATTACATTACATTACAAAACAGACTATAGATCAGCTGTTGCAACCTTCCACTGCTGTGAACTCAGCAGTACTTGTCCGGATCAGCAGTGCTTGACTCAAGGCAGTAGATTGAATCAGCAGGGCTTTAGTCTTTCATCAGGTCTTTACTTGAGCAGCAGTTGTAAGTCAGCAGTTTGCACGATCAGCAGATAGGAGGTCAGCAGATGTTGAAATCACTTACAAGGGGAGAGACTTGTATGTAAACATCTGCTTATTCTGAATCCACTGCTCTGATCTAGTTTTGGCTTTAATTATCTGTTCCTCTGATAGGGTTCAATCCCAACATTAACTTTGACTTTCGGTTTAATCACAAATGGTCCAGCCACTGACCGAAACGAAAGTGGTTATGGAACCATATTAAGGTAGGTGATTAACCCTTAAAAGGGCACCTCCTAATTATTTCGTTTGACTAGTTAGTTGTCGGGTCAAACTAGTTTGACAAAAAGTCAAACTGGACAGAAAGTTTAAAAATGAATTAAATTAATAAAACAGAGGTTCTAAATTATATTTTAACATTCTAATGACTTGGTAATTAATATTAGAACATGTTTTATCAGTCCTAACCCGACAATTATCAGTCTAAGGTCAGTTTATAACCGAAAGTCGCAAAAGCTTGACTTTTGCTTTGACTTTCAGTTCTGACCCATTCAAGCTTAATTCTCCCTCTAGAGTTATAGTGCATGGTTCATAGTGGTTTGAATTATATGCTCTTGATCGTTAATATGCTTATAAATGTCATAAATGCCCTTTTGACATAAAAATAAGATTTTTAGAAATGTGAGAGGACAAAAGCCTTTGTTACTGGTTTATAAACTTGTCCTAAAAATTTGACATCAGTTTGAGGTCTAGATAAGGAGTTATGCTCAATATCGTAATTAAGAAGCTTTTTATTAATTAAACGGCATAATTAGTATAAAGCCTATCTAAACCCAAATTTTGACACCAAACTTTTTACCCACTGATGTAATATAATATTTTGGGATTTTTGAAGGTTTTTATTTATTTTTAAACTCATCATATCATAGGGTTCTAGCTTTAATTCGGTAATTGTCGGTTATACCATTTTCTTGAATAAAATGAGTTTTACATCATATATTGATACCAAATCTTTTGCTACTGATTTTATATGATAAATAAAATATTTTAAGCTTTCTGGAATGATAAAAATATCAGCTTTTCTTATATAACCCGAAAATCGCTTAAAAGCGACTTTTACGCGTTTTCAATGCATAGTATGAGTTAAAAACTATTTTAAACATATAAGACTTAATACCTACTGATGTTTTTAGTAAAATTTTATACTTTAACAGTAAGCAAAAGTTTTAAACTCATATTTCCAAAACTGACCTTTAGAGCTTATGCGAAATTACCAAAATTCCCCTCCGGTGCATAAATTGGTTATAAATAATAAATTTCACATATAGGCAATACCCTGCTGATATAACTTATTAAATTAAATGTTTTTACTGATTTCAAAAGACCAGAACTTCAGTTTGTTATAAAATCTCTTTTATAAGTATTAAAATTACCAAAATGCCCTTACGGGACTTAAATTGGTTTTAAATATTTTTTTGGGCATATATGTTAACATCCTACAGATGTATTAACATATTTTAAGCATAATAACAATTTAGACCTGTATATTATTCATTTGGTTACCCGTTACGCGTTTATGCGTTCGGATCGGTTTATGTGACTAGTTTACGTAAAATATCCGAAACGGGTTTAACCTTATCATTAAATCCTCAATTTCCAGAATGTGTTTAGTTTACCCATATTATATAAGTATCCAAACTTGATGGGTCTAAATCACATTCTATTCCGGTCTCCGTTTAATCTAACGTTTAGGACCGTAAGGTTTCTTTCTAGCTAGCCGGTCTAAGTCTTTGACTTAACTAAAGACCTATTAGCATCCTAATAGGTTATTAAACCTTCTATACAGATTAAGTAGCATCCAGGTAAATACTTTTAAGCTTATTTTCCCTTATACGGGCTTGGGATATGGTATTATAATAATACCACTTGGTCGTTAATCGGATTGTGATTAATAAATTTACATAACCCATTTTAATCTGTCTTGTTTGATAACATAAACATTGGGGGTTAATTCGACCGTGTCCTGGATATCCTCGGCTCATTTCATTAGATAATGGCCACGACCTATGCACGGGGTGTAGGCATACACCTTACAGATGCAAATGCTAAAATATAAACCCACATGTTGGGGATAACTCCTTTGTGGGTTCTATAACTGGTGAGTCGCTTAATCATGACCGGCTTCCAACTGGCCCCAATTGTAAGACAACCATGTAAATCTGTATACAAGATTATATTTAATAATTGTCCCAAGCTATAAATGATTTGTGCTGTGTGCACTTAAATAAATTTTATAAATGCTTTTCAAAAGAGTCAGTTAATTGTATTTACCAGTGTAAATTGATGTATTTTCTAATGATTGATTGACAGGTACCTCTCGTAATAGACTGGAACTATTAGGTGTCGTATAAGAGGATCTTGCAAATCCCTAAGATGCCTGAAGTCTGTTATTTTTGTTTCTTGTATTTTATTTATGATCCGCCTGTGGGTCTTATTATAATCCAGTCTGTATATTCTTTCATCGAACACTCAGACATTATGGTTTGTAATAGTTTATTCACCAAGCCTTCCGCTGTTCTATTATATTGTGTGTATTGTCATTGATGATATCAACTACGTCACGATACTCCCCACCGGGCCCACTGTTGGTGCATCCGTCTGTCGTCTACGTCTTGTATCGAGTCTTAGACAATATTGAATAGATCAGGGCTCGTAGATCGAGAAAATAGGAAGTTTTAGTGAGTTTAGAAGCTGATTTCACTCATAGAAGCTGATTCCGCTCCAAATGTCATATGGACTGATTTCGGGCGGAATCACATAAGTCAGATTCCGCTCCTAATGGTCTGTTAAGTTTCGGGCGGAATCAGGTCACTATATATAGGTCTTTCAGGAGCGAAATCAGATAGTTGGTGTGTGTGTTATCTTCCGGTGAGCCACGAAGTGCTGCCGAAGTGTTGAGTCGATTGTAAACGTCATCAAGTTCAATAGAATCAACAGTTTAAAGTGTATACTCGCTGAATTGACCTCGGTTTGTTTGTTTCCGCCGTTCAAAATGAGTAAAGCTCTTCTGATAGACTCATTCGGGTCCAAAATCGATCCTACAAGTGGTATTAGAGCTAAGGAGGAAGTGCTCTTGCCAATTCAGCCGAATTCAGCCGAAAATTTCTGTTTTTCTACACTTTCTACACTGTTCTTTGCAAATTGACTGGGAATTGATCTGATTTTTGTACATGTTGCTCGGAATTAGTATCTAACAAATCCTTGAAAGTATCAGCAGTTATTTCGAATTAAAACTGAGTAATTTGCTAATTTCGCTCGAAAACTTTCGAAGTAAAACATGACGTCATCGTGATTCCGCTCAAGGATTCATTGTGATTCCGCTCAAGGATTCATCGTGATTCCGCTCCAGGATACATTCTGATTCCGCTCCAGGATACATTATCTTGTGTTTTTGTTCAAACAAATTGTTTGGTGATTCCGCTCCTGATTACATTGTAATTCCGCTCCTGATCACTTTGAGATTCCGCTCCTGATTACTTGTTGATTTCGCTTCAAACAGTGATTCCACTTAAATCGTTGATTTCGCTCGAAAGGACTGTTGTGATAATTTTTGTAATCTGAAAAATGGACGACGAATTTTATAACGCGCTCGCTACCCCAGTTACCCCTATCAGTATTGCACAGAACACGATGTTGGAGAACGAAACGGGAACTATGCAAAAACCGCCCAAACTAATGAACATCGAAGAATATAAGGGTTGGGAAGGTCGTTTCGAGAACTGGGTACAAGCAAACTATCTTGATGCGTGGGAATGTGTCGAGACGAAATACATTCGACCGATGAATGATGATGAAGAGGTGGTTCCAATTAAAGATTTAAGTGCCGATGCTAGAAAGAAATACAAAGATGAGAAAATGATGCTAAGTCTTCTACAACAAGCTGTGAAGGAAGATATCTTGGTGTTATTGCAACATAATGGAACTTCTTATTCTATCTGGAAAGCCTTAAAATCGAAGTTTCATGGAAGTCAAGAGATGGTTAAGAACAAGAAATCACTTTTGAAGAAAGAGTTCGATCTGTTTCGTGGGTTGAAAAATGAAAGCACAAGACAGATCATAGAAAGATATTGTAATTTGCTAGCCAACATGAAGAGATTGAGCATCGAGAAAGACAATGAAGAGTTGATCGAGAAGCTTGCTGATGCTTTGCCACACGAGACTTGGGGCACATATCTGATGATGCTCAGAAACAAGAAAGGATTTAACACGCTCACTCTGAGTAAGTTTATTGAAAATTTGGAATCTCAAGAGATGGAGCAAAGGAAGATTGTTCGGATGAAAGATTTCGATGGTGAATAGGATATTGGATTGTATTACAAAGCAGAGGTGAATGAGAAAACCACAAATTTTTCGCCAAAAGTGGAAACTGCTTACAACGTCAAGAATTCATCAGGAAGCTCATCTAAAGGATCAAGCAGCAGTAATAGTTTCTCATCATTTCCATCATTCGATTCAAACATCTCAGCAACAAAAAATGGGAGAAAACTTCAGTGTAACATTGTACTAAATCTTAAGAATGATCAAGATTACTCCGAGGAAGTTGCCAAAAATAACATGTCTTTGTTAGGAATGGTTTTGGAATCATACAGTAGCTTTGTGGCCGGAAAGATCGGGAATCCAATGCTTACAAAAGAGGATTACGATCAAATAGATGCTGAAGAGATGGTGCTAATGGATATAAAATGGTGTTTGGCTAGTGTGTTGAGGAGAGCTGAGAAATTCAAGCAGATCACAGGACGAAATGATCTTCGTGAAGCTAATATTTCTACTTTGGGTTTTGATAAATCTAAAGTCACTTGTTTTCGATGCAGGGAGAAAGGACACTTCAAGAGAGAGTGCACCAATCGTGAAGCAAGTGGAGCTCAGAATCCTTTCAACAACAACAATGATTACTACCGAAAAGCCATCTACCATCAAGTTGCTCAACAATCACCTCAACAACATCAACATCAAGCATAAACTACACATGGAAGGAATGTGATTGAAGATTCTTCAAAGAGAGCTTGTGTGGTGAATCAAGATGAGAAGTCTTCAACAACATTCAACTGGGATAAATATATATCAACTGATGGAAAAGCTTGTGTGATTGATCAAGATGATGAAAAGCTACCCGAGGGATTTAGCTGGGAGAATTTCACTTGGGATGATTATGATCCTAACAAAGCTCCAGTTCACACAGCTTTTGTCGCTCGAGTTGAAGAAGATAGTGATGGTGATCATGAGTATTGGTCAAGAAAAATGGCAGATCATTTGAAAATGATGGCTGAGAGTGACAGTGAAGATGAGAAAGCCAAAAAGAAAAAGAAAAAGGTAAAGACACAGTTAGCAGTGACGATGAAACAGTACCAGTGATCAAAAGGAAAGTAAAAGTTGAAGTTCCAAAGTTCAAAGTTGATGAAGAAGTTGATGCTAAAAAGATTCCTGTAAAGTGTGACACTTGTGAAGCTATAAAGAAGCTGAATAGCACATTGATTTATAACTTGAACAGTTTGAAGGAATCTTATGATGTCCTGAACAAAGCTATGAATCAATACAATCATACAAGTGAAGAGCAAGCAACTGCAATGAAGACACTTCAGGGTGCATTCATGATCAAGCAAAAAGTGGTGAACAACTACATCGAGAAGTGTGCAGCTCTTGAACAGAAGCTAGAGTTACAAAGAATTGAAACTGAAAGAGTTAATCGTTTGTTGAAAAGTTACTCATGTACTTCTTATGTCATTGACAGGATTTATCCGACTGTTGAAGGCATGAAAGCATTTGAAGAGGTTGAAGTAACTGAAGAAAAGAATGATGATGGAAAAATGGCTGAAGAAAGGACTCCAGAAAAGAAGAACAAGAAGAAGAGTGACACAAAGAAAAAGACTGACAAGAAGGATTCAGGTAAGAAACAAGATGTCGGTTACAACAAGTGTCCACCCCCGCTAGAAAATGGATATTTACCCAGAAATCCAAATCAGGAAAGAGTCGAAAAAGCAACAAATTTACAGTGGGAGTCGAAGTCCTCAGTCAATTTGCCAGAAAATATTGATGTTACGTTTACATCATCTGACACTGATCATGAGTCCGAGTTAATAAAGAAAGTCGTCAATTAGGTGTTGGATAAAGATGAAACTAAGGAGTCAAAGTTGGAGTCAAATTCAGAGTCAAAGTTAGAGTCAGAGTCAAAGTCTGGTTCTCAAAATTCGAGTTCGACAGTCAACAGTCCAAATTCTTCGGTTAAAAGAATTTACAATAAAGAATTCCTGTTATCAAAATCTAATTTGAATGACGAAACATTCAAGGTTGCATATACATTGAATGATTCCGACAAATTATATTCTGATGAGGAATTTCCAATAAGAGGTGTAAAAACTAAGATGATAAAAAAGGTTTTCAAACTTACAGAAATTAACATTTTTGAAATAAAAGATTTAAATCTTACTGATAAACCTAAAAAATACACCTCAAGAGTACAACAAAGATTAAACAAGAAAAAAAGTTACAGTTCTGGTTCTGGTTTTCACAAGAAACCAAACCCTAACTGTAATTTCAAAAAGAAAGGTCTTGGTTTTACTCCAACAGAAAAATGAAAAATATGTTCGTGATTTTAAAGCAAAAATGACATTTGTTTCAGGAACTAGCTCAGAAGAGGAAGAAAAGAAAGAATTCTGGAGGCAGTCAAACAGTGAGTTCCTTGCAAAGAAACAAGATGACATGAAGAAGATGGCTGAGCAAAAGAAAGATACGAGAACCTGTTTCCAATGCAACAAAGTTGGACATATTGCCAGGGAGTGTTCAAAGGCAATACAATCAAAACAGGGAGTATCACATAAACTAAAAGAAAAAGTGGTTGAGTTTGAACCACCAATTGGCAGAACTAAATTGTTTAAAAATTCAAAATTTGAAATTGGTGAATGTTCAAACAAGTTTTACAAGAAAAGAGCTAAATCTGACACCCAGAAATGGGTTGTTAAAAGGTCTGGTGATAGCTCTAGCGATGATTCTGATAGGTCGAAATCAGAGGAGCTATCTTCTGGCAATGATTCTGATTTCACAAAATCAGAGGAGCCACAGGTTGTTTCAAAAAGTGAAGGATCAGTTTCGACTGTGAATGATGAG
The DNA here is from genome assembly GCA_030545235.1 of Helianthus tuberosus. Lineage (NCBI taxonomy): Eukaryota > Viridiplantae > Streptophyta > Magnoliopsida > Asterales > Asteraceae > Helianthus > Helianthus tuberosus. The sequence continues at coordinate 120,637,810 of CM060429.1, forward strand.
AATTTTCCACCACTTCAAGCTGAAAATTTTAAAAAGAAAATTGGTAAAGTTGAGATATCAAACCAATTTTATGATGATAAAAAGGTTTTTGATGTTGAAAAAGCTTTTAACCCCACTGTAAAACATATTTTTGGAAAAATGATTGATCGAAAAGTCAAAGGGGTTAAAGAGTTTTACGAGAAGAAGACGAAGAAAGATAAAGTTGAACCATCCCTGGTTTGTGACTGGGATGGTACATATTACGAACAGTAAGTCTCAGGACTTGCCGGAGATCCCAAGTTGGTAATCGTGGATCAGGAATCGGCATCATTCATAAAAATTGTGTTTGTAAAAAAAATTTTAAAAAAATGTGTAAATGTATACAGGTGATGGACTATGCCGGAACTCCCAGGTTGGTAAGTGTGGAGTAGGTATCGGCATTTATCTTGAAATTTACTTTGATAAGTTCATCATACAAGTGGTACAGAGGTTTGTTTTGACATAGTGATTACTCAAGGTCATTAATTTGAACTTGATGTAATGTTCATACAAGTGGTTGAAAGACAATATGATGAACCATGCCCCTACAAGTGGTAAAAACAAACTTATTTTCCGAAAAAAAATCATTTTGATTAAAACAAACTTAAGTGTTTTGAAATCTAAATGAGAAAATAGTTTGTTGAAAGGGGGAGTTCTGATTGTTTATGCCAAGTGAGTGGCGATTTGAAGCAATTTGATATTAGTTGTCACGTTGTTTGTACAATTTATTTTCAAATTTCCTAAAATGTTTTCGCATTTTAGGGGGGGTAGAAATTTCAGAAAATCCAAAACATTTGAAAATTTGAAAAATACAAAAACATGATAAAAGGAAAAATGAGTTTTGTTGTATAAAAGAGGAAATGATAGTACATCAGTGGACGATCACAACATGCTAAAGAATTGGAAAGTCAAATGTGATAAACGATCTCACTGATTTTTGCACATTTAGTAGATTGTGACGAGATATAAATCTAAATTTCATACTTGCTTAATTCGTGGGTAACAACTTCTTAGATATATGGGTAACCCCCGAAATCTTGTTTGAAAGGTCCCTCTTTCTGAGATACTAGGTCTTTATACTCAGTGATATCTGGGGTATTATCCCGGGACTTCTGATTTTGCGGAAGCAATGGCCTAGTCTCCGGAGAATACTTTCCGCAAATGCTTGAAATATAGCGCCGCCCTCAGCAAATTGATGAAACAATAAAATTGATAGTCATTGCTGTTGTAATCAAAAGATCCTCTAAAGGGGACACACCAAAAGTCGAAGCCGTCATCTCTCTGCGTATACGGAAGTATCGACCTGAGCTCTCACGGCCCTCGCATTATAACCCCTTACAGATATCATCTGTGGTATACTCACCTGTAAGACTGAATATTGGGATCTGGATACGGGAGTATATTTAAGTGGTGGGACAGGCGATTGAGTTTAAGTGCTTAAAACATTAATATCGTATCTCGAAACAGTTGAACTTTGTGTGAAAATTTAAATGGACCAGTATACTGACAATCTAGGTGAATTGTTTAGAACTTAAAATGAAATGAAGCTTAACGGTGTTGGTGATTTGTCTCAAAAACTGATATTATCCTTTTACACAAACTCACAAAAAAATATTGTTTGTAAATATTTCTTTACTGCATTTCGTTTAATTTCAAAAATCTCAAAAAGATTTTCAGTGTGTTTTAGCATAAATTTTGAAAAATTCAAAAAGAATTTCGACAACTGGTGTTGGAGAGCTAATTTTCAAAATTCCGAGTGCTAAACATGATGAACAGATGGTTTGGGAGAGTGTGTTGTTTTGAAAATAAAAATGATATATCTTCAAGTGGTTCATCAATGATTAACATTGTAAAATCATTTTTTGATTCCTGCAAATGGTTCATTAGATGGTGAGATTGTTTTTACAAGTTATCATCAGAAAATTTATTTTTGGGTAGAGAATGTGCAGGTTATTTGAATGATAGAGAGTCAGGTTCCGATACCTGAGGACTGTGTGATTTCAACATGCCAGACTGCGATCCCAGTATATTGAAAGGGGGAGTCTGAAGACATCCGAGTAGAGATTGTTCGTGAGGAGTTTGTTGATGATAGAGAAAAGAGAAGATAAAGATTGAAGGATACTTACAGCGTCAAACATTTCAAAGAAAAGAAGCCCAAAGGCTGATAAAGACTGAAAGTGCGAAGACTCGACACTGAAGACTCTGTCAACATCCGAGGGGGAGTTTGTTGGTGCATCCGTCTGTCGTCTACGTCTTGTATCGAGTCTTAGACAATATTGTATAGATCAGGGCTCGTAGATCGAGAAAATAGGAAGTTTTAGTGAGTTTAGAAGCTGATTTCACTCATAGAAGCTGATTCCGCTCCAAATGTCATATGGACTGATTTTGGGCGGAATCACATAAGTCAGATTCCGCTCCTAATGGTCTGTTAAGTTTCGGGCGGAATCAGGTCACTATATATAGGTCTTTCAGGAGCGAAATCAGATAGTTAGTGTGTGTGTTGTCTTCCGGTGAGCCACGAAGTGCTGCCGAAGTGTTGAGTCGATTGTAAACGTCATCAAGTTCAATAGAATCAACAGTTTAAAGTGTATACTCGCTGAATTGACCTCGGTTTGTTTGTTTCCGCCGTTCAAACTGAGTAAAGCTCTTCTGATAGACTCATTCGGGTCCAAAATCGATCCTACACCCACCGGTAATATGTGGAAATATCGGGGTGTGACAGACTAGTATCAGTGCCAACATTAAGTGAATTACACACTAACCTTTTGTGTTTAATCTCAATGACACAATAAGCACATTCCTTAGACTTCCAAGTCTAGGCTAATGACCTAGGATTTATTCTTAACTTTCCTTTTTATTGTTTATATTATATTTACTTGTTTTGACAGGTTATCAAATTGGAAAATGCCGCCACGTGTGAGAGGTAGAGGAAAGGGACCAATGAGAGGAGGGCCATCGGGCCACGCGGGACCATCCCATCTACGTACCCCGTCGGCGACTGTGACATCTGTGTATTTTAACCCTTGTACTGTTCCGAACAACTTTGTATTTAATAAAATATGATGTTTCAATTTCAATTTGTGTTTAATTATTTGTGACATTAGTACGTTTTCAATCATTGTTCAATTCCGAACTCTCAAACCTGTTCTGGAAGTGAAATCATAAACCGTTACGTAAACATAATCAGTTTAACGCGACGTACACTCCGGAACTGTGACATAAGCCAAACATACCCTAAATACCCTTTACATAACTTAGAAATAAGTTTCGAAGGATTCGGTATGGCAAAAACATGTTTATTTGAACTAAAGAACTAATTGCGACAAAACTGCGAAACGAACGTTGGTGACCGCCCGGATAATACTTAAACCCTAAAAATATTCTGTAATGATTAAGATTTTATTTTTAATCAGGTTCGTGTTGAAAAATAAATTAAAACGCTTAAAAACGTTATTTTTCAAGTTTAAGCGCGTACCGCGTGTTACTGCGCAACACAGTGCTTATACTTCAAAACGCAGACAACGCAGCCAGTCTCGGCAACTGAAATTTATTTCAGTAATATTTTGGTGAGTTTATTTTTATAGAATAATAAAAATAATTTAGAACGCCATAAACCGGGATTTAAACGCTAGATAAATTACCCGGTATCCAGTTAAACACCAGTTTTAGCCTATATATAATATATCTATATAAAAAAATGCATGAGTATGAGAGTGGAAGTTGGAGGTGGTGGCCTCATGTGCCTCCTCTTGCCACTTCTCTTCTAGTTTGGCCACTTGTTAATGCATGCTATCTCCCTAAATCTTCTATATCTTCTATATCTTTCCTAAATCTTTCAAAGATCACAAGCAATCAAACAAGATCACTCAATCTCCTCACTCTCTCTCCCCCCAAAACCGTAACCCCATCACCACCACCATCTTCATCTTCTTCAACCTTGTTCTTGAGAATCCAACTCCATTTCAAGCATATTTCAAGTTGGTGTGAAGACCAAAGGAGTTTCCAAGGTGTTTTCAAGTGATTTCAAGCTCCATATCATCAAAATCTCATCAAAAACTTACTTGAATCTTGAAGGTATAAAGTTTATGTTTAAATCATACTCTTGATTCTTGGTTGTTCTTGATGATTTGAAGTTTCTCTTGAATCTTGGAAATTTTCACAAACTTGAAATCTAAAAAGAAATGGGTCTTGATACAAAATAAAAATGGTGGTATTATGTGTGTATATGTAACCGTATACATATATATATATATATATGTGTGTATGAGATTTGAGTTTGATTTTTGATAAATACTTGTTTAGGATGTTTACTTGCATGAACAAGATTATGTGCAAACATGTTAGAGATGTAAAGAGATGATTTAATCATGAGTTATAATTTGAAATAATGTTAGTATTTTGACATGTAAATGACCAAAAATTTATTAGACATATTTGGGAATTTTTAAGTTGTTGCTTGTTCTTGAATGATAGTTAAAATGCAAGTGTTTGATGATTTATGTATGATGTGATGAATGTTAAATTAAATCAGCAAATAAACATGAATAAATCACATGTTTGATGCATATAAATTCATATGAAATATTGATGATATGATAGTGTGCTTTAAACACTTGTACATAAGAATACATGTTGATTTAAAGCTCAAGAAGTGATAAAAAATGGTTATATGACAAAAATGTTTTAGAACAGATTATAAACACTAAAAATAACATTATTTGGTATATTATAATGGTATGAAACTTTGTCATAGGTTTGATAGCTTTGCATGTTGTACATATAGCTTAAAAAGTGGTAAAATATGTGAAATTTGCATGATTTCTGTGCTTTATGTGAGACCTGCACTATCATGAGTATAACCACTATTGTATTCAGTAAATAACATGGGTTATGTTAAAATATCAAGTCATTTCGATTTGGGATGGTTAGGGTAACGTTTGATGCAAAACTATGCGGTAAAACGGTTAAAAATCGGCTTTTCGGAGGATTTTTATAAAACTATTTTAGATCAGTAAGTAAACTGATATTTTTGATATAAAAATAAGTATTTTAACTTATATTAAGTTTACTTGGTGTTTGGTTAGTCATACGTGACTTCCGACGCCCAAAAATGTTACCGAATCGCTAAAATAAGTGTTTTTCGACATACACTATAATGGGTTGTTCATGGTTAAATTTTATGTGTTACAATGTGTTTTATAATATGTGTATGATGACATGTTAATACTTGATAAGATTATGTGTATTACGTTATTATTTGTATGTCACGTTTGAGTATATATATTACGACGCGCAAATCGTAGATATATTGCTTAACATGATGAGGGTCACCAATAAAATCGTTCAAGTCGCAAAGTTTTTAAAAAATATATATGAACCCATATATATAAATACACCAAAATAATAAAAAATAATAACTTTTCGAGAAATCTCAAAGTTATGTGAAAATTCTAAGTATCGGAGAAACTTCGGTATTTTTGTGAGTTTTGATTATTAAATCGTTCTTATTTAATTTCGGACGAATAAACAATTTGAGGGATTGTGTTAACATATAAAAACGCACCCAAAGGTGAGTACATAGATCCCCTCTTTTATATGTTTTGTGGTAACTATGTAAGTACATAGTTCCCCTATTTTACTGTTTTCAATTGTTTTGGGGTGATTCATATGTATCAAAACGATTTTCGATATTATAACGATGATTTCAAAAACGATTAAGATGGCTTATACTAAACTAATAACGATTTCGATAAGGTGAACGAACTTGTTGGTTGTAGTTACATAATGAATGATATTCATTAATTTTGGCCGAACCGACCAGTATTAGGTTATGATACCATAGGATCTGACAAATTCCGTTATCAGGCTGCACCCATGGTTATGTGTGGGTTAGGTGGGTAACGACTGAATCTGTGATTGTTAACTTACCCTTTGGTGGTTTGTTAATGCGAGAGGCGAGATAGTCGAGTCACGAAGGTTTGAATGTTATTAGCGAGACGACCAAAAATAGTTTTCACAATTAAAACGAGGATGATTTAAATGACTTAAACGAGTTAACGATTTTGAAACGATGTCACTTAACGATGTTTTCAAAAGGATATAAACTATACGAGTTTTATTAACGAGATTAATACAAGATGTTTTACAATTTGGTTTACTAAAACAAATGTTTTTGGGTTAAGAATCATGGCTACGAGGTTTCATAAATTATAACCCGCTTGATTTGAGTTAGTTAATTATGTTACAATATTATACTCTTATCAAAACAAGGTCTTTAATAAGGTATTGCAATATGTAAACTAGCCATGAATCCGATACTCTTATAAAACCTATGTACTCGCCAGCATTTCTTTGCTGACTTTGTTTTTACATATGTTTAAGGTGATGTTGCTTGATGTTGATTGCTAGGATGCATGAGTCACATGGGATCTGGACGAGGCCTTAGTGACATAATAACAATGATAGTCGATATATAACTTGTTTGTTTCATGCTAAAACAATGTAAATTACTTAATGAATAAATAAAACGAAACTCTTTTGTATCCATGGTTGTGAAACAATAATTCTGTTACAACACTCCCTGACGTTTCCGCCACGATTTGTTGTTTTACGTGGTCGGGGTGTGACAGAAGAGTTGGTATCAGAGCCAATGGTTATAGGGAATTAGGTTATTAGTAATGCTTTGACCTAGACTATAACTTTCTAGGACCCCAACACAAGTTGATTTGCGTTTAGATTTTTAAACAAAACCGTCACCTACCCTTAGGTGATAACCACAACGAGAACACAAAATCCGAATCTGCTTCGAAAATTAATCATCCGTTCTAAGATGATTGATTACTAGGTTTTGAACCCTCTGTTATAAGGTTTTGAACCCTTCCAGTTTGACTCATTTTTGGCTTAGTGCCTTCTGAGTTTTCAAAATCTCGTCAAAGTTTGGGTCTAAATAATGTGAACACGTGCAAACTGGAAGAGTGAATGCCTGTACCCTGAGTTTTCTGTCTAAGGCTAGAGTGTTCGTACAAATCCACATAATCGGACCAGTCACTCTTACCTGGGAACTCTTGGGGTGAGTGTTCACTTATAGGTGAGCATGTCTTCGCGATACATTATTTCGATTCATTACTTTGATTAGTCACTGCGTGTCGTTTTTTTGTTCGAGGTAACGAACAAATGATCGCCTTCCTTATGTTTCGTCGATATTTTCAATACCTCTTTTTTTCCTAATTGTCGACCTCACTCGTTTCTCATATTTCCTTTTTAGACAATGCCTCCTCGACGTGATGCACAATCTTTTACTGCTGAAGAAGTCGCATGCCTTGTCTCTCAGCAAATGGCTGATGTGCATCCAGGCGTTGTGACCCAAATCCACGAGCTATACAACAACAATAATAATAACAATGCACAATGTAATTTCAAGAATTTCAATTCTGCTAAGCCACTAAAGTTTTCTGGGTCGCAAGGAGCAACTGCGCTCCTTCAATGGTTCGAAAGTATCGAGAGCACATTTAGACATGTGCAATGTCCGGATGGGCGTAAGGTTGAATTTGCATCAAGTGTGTTTGAGAAGCGTGCTCTTACGTGGTGGAACGGAGTGATACGCGATAGGGGTGCCGAAGTGGCATTGGCACAAACATGAGAAGAGCTTCGAGCTCTCATGATGAAAGAGTTTTGTCCCCGTCACGAAATTCGAGCCTTGGAATGAGAGTTTGACGATCTAAAGCAAGATGGGGGAGAACACCGTGCGTATACGGATCGATTTGAGGAACTCAGTCTTTTGTGTCCTACTATGGTTACCCCGTTGGAGAAAGCGATAGAGAGGTATATCGATGGTTTACCCAATTCCATACAGGATATTGTGACTGGCGTTAATCCTACTACTGTTCGTCACACGATCGAGTTATCTGCTACCCTGACTGAGTCGCAAGTCAGGAAGGGTAAACTTACCTGCAAGGGTGATAAGAAAAATTCGACCGATTCTGTCAAGGAAAATGGTAAGGGTAAGAAAGGTAAGTCGTCGAAGAAGTCGAGAAAGCGAAAGGGTGCTCAGAAATTTGCAGTTACTGCTCAGAACCCTCAGATCCCACCAGCTCAACCGCCTACGAAGAAAACATATGCTAGCACCGCACCTCATTGTGCTCGCTGCAACGGTCATCATGTTGCACAGTAAGCTTGTAAGCAATGCACAACGTGTGGTAAGCTTGGGCATCTGGCCAACATCTGTCATTTTGGTCAGAATCAGATTGTTCAGAATCAAGCTCCAGTTCAGGGGAATGCTGCTAGATTCCCACCGGGTTCATGTTTCAATTGTGGAGAGTTTGGTCACTTCTGCAACAACTGTCCGAGGTTGGCGAATGCAAATGCGAATCCGAACGTAAATGTCAACCCGAATGCGAATCCCGCTCATGGACGAGCATTCAATCTGAATGCAAATGAGGCTCGAGCTGACAACCTCGTTGTCAATGGTACGTTTCTTGTTAACAATCGACCTGCATCTATTCTTTTTGATTCTGGTGCCGATAGAAGTTTTGTTTCATTATCTTTTGAACCTTTGCTTGCGATACCTAGAACTAAACTGAGGAAACCCTTATCTGTCGAAGTTGCTATTGGTAAACCTCTTGTTCTCGATTCTGTTATTCGTGATTGTCAGTTAAACCTTGATAACCATCTTTTTCCCATTGACCTCACGCCGATGCAACTTGGGAGTTTCGATATTATCGTGGGGATGGATTGGTTAACCAAACATCATGCTGAGGTGGTTTGTTTCGATAAGATTGTTCATATTCCTCTTCCGTCTGGCGATGTTCTGGAAGTTCATGGCGAGAAGCCATCTGGTGGTTTGAAGCTTATGTCGTGTACAAAGACCCAAAGTTATTTGCGAAAAGGATATGTTGCTTTCCTGGCACATGTCACCGAGGAGAGAGGCAAGAGCAAGAGTATTCAGGATATTCCGATTGTTCGGGATTATCCAGAGGTGTTTCCCGATGAACTTCCTGGTTTGCCTCCAGTTCGTCAAGTCGAGTTTCATATTAACCTTGTACCCAATGCCAACCCGATTGCGAAAGCACCTTATCGTCTTGCACCGTCGGAGATGCAAGAGTTATCGAAACAGCTTCAAGAGTTATCTGATAAAGGATTCATCCGTCCGAGCTTTTCGCCTTGGGGAGCTCCTGTCCTCTTTGTGAAAAAGAAAGATGGATCTTTTCAAATGTGTATCGATTATCGTGAGCTTAATAAGCTTACCATCAAGAATCGATATCCCCTACCTAGAATTGATGATCTCTTCGACCAGCTGCAAGGTGCTTCATTCTTTTCCAAGATCGATCTGCGATCTGGGTATCATCAACTTCGTGTACTCGAAGAAGATATTCCCAAAACTGCATTCCGTACGAGATATGGGCACTACGAGTTCACTGTCATGCCTTTTGGTTTGACAAATGCCCCAGCTATCTTCATGGACTTAATGAACAGGGTTTGTAAACCTTATTTAGATAAGTTCATCATTGTGTTCATCGACGATATTCTCATTTATTCAAAGTCTCGAGCCGACCACGAGCAACACCTTCGTTTGACCTTGGAACTTCTAAAGAAGGAACAACTTTTTGCTAAATTCTCCAAGTGTGAATTTTGGCTTAGAGAAGTTCAGTTTTTGGGTCATATAGTCAACAAGCAGGGTATTCATGTAGATCCATCCAAGATAGCTGCTATTAAGGATTGGGATACACCGACGACACCTACAGAGATTCGATCATTTCTTCGTCTTGCTGGTTATTATCGTCGATTCATTTCTAATTTCTCAAAGATCGCGGTTCCACTCACTACTTTGACTCAGAAAAATAAGCCTTTTGAGTGGGGACCTAAGCAAGAAGAAGCGTTCCAAACGCTGAAACGGAAGCTCTGTGATGCTCCTGTTTTATCTCTACCTGAGGGAAACGATGATTTTGTTGTCTATTGTGATGCGTCGAATCTAGGACTTGGTTGCGTTCTTATGCAACGAGGTAAAGTCATAGCTTATGCGTCTAGACAACTGAAAATTCATGAGAAGAACTATACGACTCGTGATCTTGAATTAGGAGCTGTGGTTTTCGCACTTAAAATCTGGAGACACTACCTCTATGGAACGAAGTGTGTGGTTTTCACAGATCACAAAAGTCTCCAGCATATTCTCAATCAGAAGGAGCTGAACATGAGGCAACGGCGTTGGGTAGAACTTCTAAACGACTACGACTGCGAAATTCGCTACCATCCTGGTAAGGCGAATGTTGTAGCCGATGCGTTAAGTCGAAAAGAAAGAGTCAAGCTTCATTGTGTTCGAGTTCAAATTGATATTCAAACCCGCATCTTTCAAGCTCAACATACTTGTGTTACACAAGGCTTGATGGGTAAAGAATTACCGTGTCACATTAAACCTGAGCTTGAATTGAGAGACTTTGGGATATTCTATTTCATGGGCCGGTTGTGGGTCCCAAGTATAGACAATCTTCGCACCTTGCTTATGGATGAAGCCTATAAGTCTCGTTATTCTATTCATCCTGGTGCAGACAAAATGTACAAGGATCTTCGTACTCAGTTCTGGTGGCATGGTATGAAGAAGGATGTTGCCTTGTATGTATCGAAATGCCTAACTTGTCTCAAAGTCAAGGCAGAACATCAACGACCTTCTGGTTTGCTTGTACAACCAGAGATACTGGTTTGGAAGTGGGAGAACATTGCAATGGATCTCATCACTAAGTTACCGCGTACATCTAAAGGTCACGATGCTATTTGGGTTGTTATCGATCGATTAATGAAATCAGCTCATTTTATACCGATTCGCGAGGATCTATCTGCTGATAAACTTGCAAAGACTTATGTTGATGGGATTGTATCACGGCATGGTGTTCCTTTGGATAACATTTCCGATCGTGATGCTCGGTTTTCATCTCATTTTTGGAAGACCATGCAATCTGCGTTTGGAACCCAACTGAATCTAAGCACTGCTTATCATCCCTAAACAGATGGACAATCTGAGAGAACGATTCAAACTTTGGATTATATGCTTAGGGCATGCGTGATAGGCTTTGGTGGTAATTGGGATTCTCATCTTCCACTGATCGAGTTCTCTTACAACAACAGTTATCATGCTAGTATTAATATGGCACCATTCGAAGCTCTCTACGGTCGAAAATGTCGTTCACCTGTCTGTTGGAATGAGATCGGTGAAGCTCAGCTTACTGGACCTGAGCTCATTCTGGAAACAACAGAAAAAATCAAGAAAATCCACGATAATCTTGTGACAGCTCGAAGCCGTCAAAAGAGTTATGCGGATATGCGATGCAAGCCCTTAGAATTTCAAATCGGAGACCGTGTCCTACTCAAGGTGTCACCTTGGAAGGGAGTGGTGAGATTTGGAAAGAAAGGAAAACTTGCACCCCGATATGTTGGACCATTTAAGATTGTTGAAAGAATTGGAAAGGTTGCCTATCGACTAGAGCTACCTCCAGAGCTTGGAAATATTCATCCAACTTTTCACGTGTCCAATTTGCGAAAGTGTTTAGCTGATGCTGATCTTCACATTCCTCTCGACGAGATTCAAATCGATGAAACGATGCACTTTGTCGAGAAACTTGTGGAGATAGTGGACCGTACATTCAAACAGTTGAAGAACAAACGGATTCGATTGGTCAAAGTTCGCTGGGAATCCAAACATGGACCCAAGTTTAATTGGGAACGTGAGGACCAGATGAAGACGAAATATCCGCATTTGTTTTCACAAGTTTCCTCTAAGTAAAAATTTCGGGACGAAATTTCCTAAAGTAGGGGAGACTGTGACATCTGTGTATTTTAACCCTTGTACTGTTCCGAACAACTTTGTATTTAATAAAACATGATGTTTCAATTTCAATATGTGTTTAATTATTTATGACATTAGTACGTTTTCAATCATTGTTCAATTCCGAACTCTCAAACCTGTTCTGGAAGTGAAATCATAAACCGTTACGTAAACATAATCAGTTTAACGCGACGTACACTCCGAAATTGTGACATAAGCCAAACATACCCTAAATACCCTTTACAAAACTTAGAAATAAGTTTCGAAGGATTCGGTATGGCAAAAACATGTTTATTTGAACTAAAGAACTAATTGCGACAAAACTGCGAAACGAACGTTGGTGACCGCCCGGATAATATTTAAACCTTAAAAATATTCTGTTATGATTAAGATTTTATTTTTAATCAGGTTCGTGTTGAAAAATAAATTAAAACGCTTAAAAACGTTATTTTTCAAATTTAAGCGCGTACCGCGTGTTACTACGCAACACAGTGCTTATACTGCAAAACGCAGACAACGCAGCCAGTCTCGGCAACTAAAATTTATTTCAGTAATATTTTGGTGAGTTTATTTTTATAGAATAATAAAAATAATTTAGAACGCCATAAACTGGGATTTAAACGCTAGATAAAATACCCGGTATCCAGTTAAACACCAGTTTTAGCCTATATATAATATATCTATATAAAAAAATGCATGAGTATGAGAGTGGAAGGTGGAGGTGGCGGCCTCATGTGCCTCCTCTTGCCACTTCTCTTCTAGTGTGGCCACTTGTTAATGCATGGTATCTCCTTAAATCTTCTATATCTTCTATATCTTTCCTAAATCTTTCAACGATCACAAGCAATCAAACAAGATCACTCAATCTTCTCACTCTCTCTCTCCCCAAAACCGTAACCCCATCACCACCTCCATCTTCATCTTCTTCAACCTTGTTCTTGAGAATCCAACTCCATTTCAAGCATATTTCAAGTTGGTGTGAAGATCCAAAGGAGTTTCCAAGGTGTTTTCAAGTGATTTCAAGCTCCATATCATCAAAATCTCATCAACAACTTACTTGAATCTTGAAGGTATAAAGTTTAAGTTTAAATCATACTCTTGATTCTTGGTTGTTCTTGATGATTTGAAGTTTCTCTTGAATCTTGGAAATTTTCACAAACTTGAAATCTAAAAAGAAATGGGTCTTGATACAAAATAAAAATGGTGGTATTATGTGTGTATATGTAACCGTATATATATATATATGTGTGTGTGTGTGTGTGTATGAGATTTGAGTTTGATTTTTGATAAATACTTGTTTAGGATGTTTACTTGCATGAACAAGATTATGTGCGAACATGTTTATTGATATAATTAGATGATTTAATCATGAGTTATAATTTGAAATAATGTTAGTATTTTGACATGTAAATGGCCAAAAATTTATTAGACATATTTGGGAATTTTTAAGTTGTTGCTTGTTCTTGAATGATAGTTAAAATGCAAGTGTTTGATGATTTATGTATGATGTGATGAATGTTAAATTAAATCAACAAATAAACATGAACAAATCACATGTTTGATGCATATAAATTCCTATGAAATGTTGATGATATGATAGTGTGCTTTAAACACTTGTACATAAGAATACATGTTGATTTAAAGCTCAAGACGTGATAAAAAAATGGTTATATGACAAAAATGTTTTAGAACAGATTATAAACACTAAAAATAACATTATTTGGTATATTATAATGGCATGAAACTTTGTCATAGGTTTGATAGCTTTGCATGTTGTACATATTGCTTAAAAAGTGATAAAATATGTGAAATTTGCATGATTTCTGTGCTTTATGTGAGACCAGCACTATCATGAGTATAACCACTATTTTATTCAGTAAATAACATGGGTTATGTTAAAATATCAAGTCATTTCTATTTGGGATGGTTAGGGTAACGCTTGATGCAAAACTATGCGGTAAAACGGTTAAAAACGGCTTTTCGGAGGATTTTTATAAAACTGTTTTAGATCAGTAAGTAAACTGATATTTTTGATATAAAAATAAGTATTTTAACTTATATTAAGTTTACTTGGTGTTTGGTTAGTCATACGTGACTTCCGACGCCCAAAAATGTTACCGAATCGCTAAAATAAGTGTTTTTCGACATACACTATAATGGGTTGTTCATGGGTAAATTTTATGAGTTACAATGTGTTTTATAATATGTGTATGATGACATGTTAATACTTGACAAGATTATGTGTATTACGTTATTATTTGTATGTCACGTTTGAGTATATATATTACGACGCGCAAATCATAGATATATTGCTTAACATGATGAGGGTCACCAATAAAATCGTTCAAGTCGCAAAGTTTTTAAAATATATATATGAACCCATATATATAAATACACCAAAATAATCAAAAATAATAACTTTTCAAGAAATCTCAAAGTTATGTGAAAATTCTAAGTATCGGAGAAACTTCGGTATTTTTGTGAGTTTTGATTATTAAACCGTTCTTATATAATTTAGGACGAATAAATAATTTGAGGGATTGTGTTAACATATTAAAACGCACCCAAAGGTGAGTACATAGATCCCCTATTTTATATGTTTTGTGGTAACTATGTAAGTACATAGTTCCCCTATTTTACTGTTTTCAATTGTTTTGGGGTGATTCATATGTATCAAAACGATTTTCGATATTATAACGATGATTTCAAAAACGATTAAGATGGCTTATACTAAACTAATAACGATTTCGATAAGGTGAACGAACTTGTTGGTTGTAGTTACATAACGAATGATATTCATTAATTTTGGCCGAACCGACCAGTATTAGGTTATGGTACCATAGGATCTGACAAATCCCGTTATCAGGCTGCACCCATGGTTATGTGTCGGTTAGGTGGGTAATGACTGAATCTGTGATTGTTAACTTACCCTTTGGTGGTTTGTTAATGCGAGAAGCGAGATAGTCGAGTCACGAAGGTTTGAATGTTATTAGCGAGACGACCAAAAATAGTTTTCACAATTAAAAGGAGGATGATTTAAATGACTTAAACGAGTTAACGATTTTGAAACGATTTCACTTAACGATGTTTTCGAAAGGATATAAACTATACGAGTTTTATTAACGAGATTAATACAAGATGTTTTACACATTGGTTTACTAAAACAAATGTTTTTGGGTTAAGAATCCTGGCTACGAGGTTTTATAAATTATAACCCGCTTGATTTGCGTTAGTTAATTATGTTACAATATTATACTCTTATCAAAACAAGGTCTTTAATAAGGTATTGCAATATGTAAGCTAGCCATGAATCCGATACTCTTATATAACCTATGTACTCGCCAGCATTTCTTTGCTGACTTTGTTTTTACATATGTTTCAGGTGATGTTGCTTGATGTTGATTGCTAGGATGCATGAGTCACATGGGATCTGGACGAGGCCTTAGTGACATAATAACAATAATAGTCGATATATAACTTGTTTGTTTCATGCTAAAACAATGTAAATTACTTAATGAATAAATAAAACGAAACTCTTTTGTATCCATGGTTGTGAAACAATAATTCTGTTACAACACTCCCTGACGTTTCCGCCACGATTTGTTGTTTTACGTGGTCGGGGTGTGACAGCGACTTACTCTAGTTCCGACTCTCGGGACCAATGGAGTCATAACTTCGAGCCGGCGAGACATTCTGTTTTGCTGGGATTCTCCCCTCCGACCCTCTATACTTTGGACAACCCGTTCCCGATGAAGCCCAACATTCCCAGCATTCTATGGAATCACACCATTCGAACCAATCTCACCACTCCCATCACTCCGATTCCATTTATTCCCCAGGTCAATTCAATCCCAATAAATATGTCAACAATCTTTTTGGTTTCAACCTTTAGGACCTCAAGATCACTTCTCCCAGGAGATTGAAATGGACGATGACCCCGACCCTGAAATGCAAACCGGAACACCGAGCCACCCTATCAGTATCTCAAGCGGTTCTTCGTACCAAGGATCGCCGTACCATGGGCCTGATCCATTTAAGGAATGGTGGTCAAGGTATGAATGGGAGTTCACCCCTTCATATCATAACTCTCCTGCTCAACCTCCTTTAATTGATCCGCAACTTCAAGCAGTTACCCCACCACCTATACCAGTTGAGGAACCACCTCAACCGCCTCCCGAGCCGCCAAGGCTTGGGTCGCGCTGTTACTGGAAGGATGCATGCCGATTGCCCAAATTGAGGCAAGAGCATAGTCCAGAAGGCATCAGTGTGCACCTACGAGTCCTTGTGAATAGTCCGGACACTTTGGCTAGTCAATGTCAAATAGCCGTAGACAATCTCTTCTCGATTTTATGTGTTTCAATTTTGGATTTTGCCGCCGCTAACTCTGAGATTTATCTCTTTTATGTGGACTTTTATATGTTTATTTGTTAGCGTTTTGAGATAAACAGTACGATGGTACTGATGGTTTGATTTCACACCTTTCGCTCCGCCCAACACACACAACTCACTACATAACGTTAACGAATCGCATGCCATGTTACTCTCGATCGCTTTTCGCAACTTTGATAAATAAGGGAACACGTACACTATAGGTAGGTGAATACGTGCAAATAGGAAGGTGAATATGTGCAAAATATGTGTTAAGTTAGCCTATGTGCTTATGTGCCTGTGTGCTTATGTGCTTATGTGTGGTCTTATATGTTTTCGTGAATTTTGTGAATTGATGTGTTCCTGAGCTTTATGGTGAATCGCTAGACTATACTAGGAATAATCGAAATTGAGTTTGAGTCCTGCGACGATGTCTGTTGCAGACAATGTCGTCATTTGGATCACAACACTCCCGAGCTGCTAGACACAAGCACGCTGACAAGCGACTCGCTTCTCTTGTTGCAAGTCAAATCGCTAAAGTGATTCCTCAAATCGTCAGTGAGCTAAACGAGAATGCTAGCAAGTCCTCAGAAGAGTCCAGGACCGATACTCCTAAAGCCGCTTTTAGCTTCAAGCAGTTTAAAGCCTGCGGACCAAAGGAATTTACCGGCGAAGATGGTCCTACGACCATGTTTCAATGGTTTGATTCTATCGAAGTCACCTTGCGCCAGAGTGGCTGTCCCGAAGATCTCCGCACTGTTAATGCAACTGGCGTCTTCCAATCCCGCCCTCTTGTTTGGTGGACGGCCGAGAGAAACAAATGAGGGAATGATGCAGCTTTCGGATTGTCATGGGACGAGTTGAAGAACATCATGATGCAAGAGTTATGTCCTCCCCATGAACTCCAAAAGCTCGAGGATGAATTCTGACACATCAAGCAGGATGGTGGAGATAACGCTGGTTTAACTGCTCGCTTCAAGCAGTTAAGTATCATCTGCCCTGGTTAAGTTACTACCCCCGAGATTACGATCAAGAAGTATATCCGTGCTCTGCAGGATTGTTTCGCAGATTTTGTTCAGGCTGCAAAGACGACAACAATCGAGGAAACCTACTTGCTCGCCGCTGAGTTCAATGATAAGCGAGTCAGGGCTGGTTACTTTGACAAAACCACTAAGAATCTGCATCAAGTCACCGCTACCACCACCGCTTAGACTACCACCGCACCGCAATCCTCAAAGCTCTCACGTCGCAAGAGGAAGAACAACAGCAGTTCCAGCAACAAGAACTGTGCAGTTACCGCCACACCACTTCAAGCTGTACCATCC
Source organism: Helianthus tuberosus (assembly GCA_030545235.1). Classification (NCBI taxonomy): domain Eukaryota; kingdom Viridiplantae; phylum Streptophyta; class Magnoliopsida; order Asterales; family Asteraceae; genus Helianthus; species Helianthus tuberosus. The sequence continues at coordinate 120,655,333 of CM060429.1, forward strand.
CAACCACAACCTCAACACCGCCAAGTAGCGGCTCCTGTGACCAATGCACAGCCAGCAAAGCGTGCGTACACTGGTCCACACCCGCTCTGCCCTACTTGTACTTATCATCACTTGGTTGGTATCGCATGCCGGTTCTGTGTTCACTGCAACATGTACGGTCACTTCACAGCAAACTGCCGTACTGGTTCTCGACAAGCTCCAGCTCCACTTCAAGGTCAAGCACCTGCTCTACCAGCTCTGCAAGGACAGCAAGCAGCTCCTGCTCCTGCTGCTCAAGCAAGAGTCTGCTTTGCGTGTGGTGATCCCAACTATTTTGCAGATGTCTGCCCAAACAGAGTGGTGAAGCAAGAGCCACAACAGCACCAGCCAACACAACAGTAGCAACAGCAACAGCCAGCTCAGCAAGCAGCCCGCGGACGCGTCTTCAACATCAACGCCCGCCAGGCACAGGCAGAAAACAATGTGGTTAATGGTACGTTTCTCGTAAATGGTATATATGCTTCGTGTTTATTTGATACTGGAGCCGATACTAAATCATAAGCTCGTTAACCTCCCATCGACCTTCAACGTAGAAGTTGCCACAGGAAGAACCGTCACCATCAGTTCTGTTCTGCGTGATTGTACCCTCGATCTTAACGGTCACGTTTTCCCGATTAATCTCATTCCGATGCAACTCGATAGCTTTGATGTCATAGTAGGCATGGATTTCCTTCGGGAAAATAATACTGAAATTGTTTGTTTCGATAAGATGATTCGTTTCTCCCTCGCGAATGGTGATCAATTGTGTGTTTATGGCAAAGTCGCATCAAAGAAATTACAACTCATGTCGTGTGTCCAAGCTAGCAAGTATCTCCGCAAGGAATACCAAGCTTACTTGGCACACATCGTAGTAGCGGAGAAGGAAAAGAAAGGAAAAATGAATGAGGAAGTACCTGTTGTTCATGAATTCCCTAACGTTTTTCCTGATGATTTACCCGGATTACCTCCCACTCGAGATATCGATTTCCGAATCGACCTTATTCCTGGAGCAAATCCTATTGCTAGAGTGCCTTATCGTCTCGCTCCTTCGGAAATGCGCGAACTCTCGAGTCAGCTCCAGGAACTACTTGATAAAGGCTTCATCCGCCCTAGCACCTCTCCTTGGGACGCACCGGTCCTTTTCGTTAAAAAGAAGGATGGGTCGTTCCGGATATGCATCGACTACAGGGAATTGAATAAGCTTACCATCAAGAATCGATATCCCTTGCCCCGAATCGATGATTTGTTTGATCAATTACAAGGTGCTACATGTTTCTCAAAGATCGATCTACGCTCAGGCTATCACCAACTACGCATCCAGGAAGAAGATATACCTAAAAATGCTTTTCGAACCCGCTATGGTCACTACGAGTTTGTTGTCATGCCTTTTGGTCTGACTAACGCTCCCGCAATCTTTATGGATCTAATGAATCGAGTGTGCAAACCCTTCCTTGATCGCTTCGTCATCGTATTCATCGATGATATCCTGATCTATTCCAAGTCAAAAGACGAACACACGCAACATCTACGTTTGGTTCTTGAGTTACTCCAGGGAAACCGTCTCTATGCCAAGTTCTCCAAGTGTGAATTCTGGCTGGAGGAGGTCCAATTCCTAGGTCACATTGTCAATAGTCAAGGTATTCACGTCGATCCTGCGAAGACTGAAGCAGTTAAGAGCTGGGTTACACCCAAGAATCCATCTGAAGTCCGTTCTTTTCTCGGACTAGCAGGCTATTACCGCCGATTTATCGAAGGTTTCTCTAGAATCGCTGTGCAGCTTACTTCGCTTACGCATAAGGACAAACCTTTTGTTTGGGGAACTAAACAAGAGGAGGCCTTTCAAACGCTTAAAGCCATGCTTTGTAACGCTCATGTTCTCTCACTTCCCGACGGAAATGACAACTTCGTAGTCTACAAGGATGCCTCTAACCTTGGTCTTGGTTGTGTTCTCATGCAACGAGACAAGGTTATCGCGTACGCCTCTCGACAGCTCAAGATCCACGAGAAGAACTACACCACACACGACCTCAAGCTTGGTGCAGTTGTTTTTGCATTAAAGATTTGGCGACACTACCTTTACGGTACCAAGTGTACGGTCTTCACCGATCATTGGAGCTTACAACACATCTTTGACCAGAAAGAACTGAACATGCACCAACGCCGGTGGGTAGAACTCCTCAACGATTACGACTCTGAGATCCGTTACCATCCAAGCAAAGCAAACGTCGTCGCCGATGCTCTCAGTCGATGAAGCTATTTGCATGGCGTTCGTAATATCCAAGCCGAGCATAATCTCGAAACTCTCATACGCGACGCCCAACATGCTTGTTTTGCTGAACGAACTTTGAAAAAGGAAAGAATTCTCAACAATGGAGCTCAACTCGAAAACAAATCGAATGGTATCTTTTATTATCTAGGCCGAATTTGGATTCCCAAGCGTACCAACCTACGACAAATTCTACTGGACGAAGCCCACAAATCCCGATATTCCATTCACCCCGGTGCCGACAAGATGTACCAGGACATGCGCTACAAGTACTGGTGGCCGGGCATGAAGAAGGATATCGCTAACTATGTTTTGAAGTGCCTGACCTGTTCAAAGGTCAAGGCCAAGCATTAGAGACCCTCTGGCTTACTTGTACAACCCGAGATCCCTATGTGGAAATGGGAGAGTATAGCTATGGACTTCATAACGAAACTTCCGTGCACGCCATCAGGTCACGACAACATTTGGGTTATCGTTGACCGTCTCACTAAATCCGCTCACTTTCTACCGATACGAGAAGACTATAAGGTAGAACGATTAGCACGAATCTACACCGACGAGGTCATTTGTCGACACGGGACACCTCGTGATATCATTTCTACCCGCGATGGTCGATTCACTTCGCGTCTTTGGGAAACGTTTCAATCTGCTCTCGGTACTACTCTTAATCTTAGTACTGCTTTCCATCCCCAGACCGACGGTCAGACTGAACCCACGATTCGTACCCTCGAAGACATGCTTCGCTCGTGTGTCATAGATTTCGGTGGTAATTGGGACTCGCACTTACCTTTAGTCGAATTCTCGTACAATAACAGTTATCACTCTAGTATCCAAATGGCACCATTTGAGGCATTATACGGAAGAAAATGTCGTTCGCCTATTGTATGGCACGAGATCAGAGACGCGCAAATTACCGGTCCTGAGCTGTTACAAGAAACGACCGATAAAATCCTCTAAATTCGAGACAATCTACTGAAAGCTCGGAGTCGTCAGAAAAGTTACGCCGATAGGCGCCGCAAACACATCCATCCCAAACGAGTGTCAATCCGACCAAATGGCCATCCTCCGAACGGATGACCATCCGAACGGATTGACATCCGAGCGAATGGCCATCCGTCCGGATCGCCATCCGGCCGGACTACCACTCGTCACTTGTTCACTTTGCACCATTTTACGCACCGCTCATCATTTATGCTATCGTTCAGATCAGGCTAATCCCGCTCTAGTGCTCCCTTCAATCCATTAACTACCATTGCTGTGAGTATACTCGATCCCTTTTTGCTTTAAGCACTTTTGGGTGTTACATACGTTATTTATACTAAATCACATCGACACACAACGCAAATACTATTTAACGCTAACCATTATTGCATGTTATATGTGACTCGATGAATGCCTGTTTGTTATGTTTACACATTGATTGATGTCTACCTGCCTTAGCAACGATAGTACTACAGTATGGACTCAGCACCTGTTCACTCAGGGGTTGTTAAGGATATTACATCACGAGTTCGCAGTGGTGAACATGTGTTGCGCACTCGCTACTCGCAGTCAAATCGCAGTCATTGGTATTGATAGGATCTTTATCGATAACTTACATGCTTCACATTATATGTTGTACATGCTGGTTATGCGTAAACGATTTCGAACTCTATTATACTATCAAACTTGTATGCTCACATTTACACTATGTGTATTGACCTCTATTTAATGTATGTGGCAGGTGTTTGAATGCTTAGGAAGCTTGCTTTCAATTTGATGGAATCAAGCTTAGGAGGGTCTAGAAACCAACGAACAATTTCCTTACTTAAATCTGAGTTGTCAGAACAGTTTACTTGTTTTGAGATATCTATGTCTGTAATAATTAAATGCTTGATGGGTTATGGTATGGGACATAATATTAACTTGTAACACCTCGTAAAATCACGTCCAATGATGTACTGACACGTGTAATAAACCCTAATAAAGTCAAACGTTGAATTTGAGGGATTAATTTTGTGAAAAATAAAAAAAATTGATTATAGAAGGACTGGAAATGTTAACATGCTTATTATAAGCCTCTGAATAACATTACATGGTAATCATATTCACAAATGGGCCACTTGTTGATCGAGAATAGCCGTTTGCATTATTAATTGAAAGTTTACGCGTCGAAGGGTTAAAAGCATCAACATGTTAATTCTTACCTCTGAGTGACCTTTTAACAAACTGAGAGCTTCATGATATTTGATTATACTCCCGGTAATGCCAATTATTGGCCGTTTAAGGTTTTTATGCCTTTAAATGACGTTACGCGCAACTTTGCAAGTTTAAGGGGTTAAAAGCGTCAATATGTTTAATTATACCTCTGAATGACCTTTTTATGAACCCGAAGCATTGTGATGTTTAATAATACTCTCAAGAATGCTTAACATGGATTAGATAAGGCTTCGATGCTATTAAACGATGATATGCGCAAGTTTGCGCATTAGAGGGACCAAAAGCGAACCATTTAAGCAAACGAGAGCATAGAAATAATTAAACACATGCTTGGGAATACCCATTATGGGCCATGGAAGGCTTGGATATCATTAAATGACATTTCGCGCTACTTTGTGCGATGAAAGGACTATTTGCGTCAAATTGCAAAAGTATACCGATTCGTATGGTATCGAACCTTCTGGAATATGATCATAAGTTAAACATGCCCTAAATATCCTTTACATAGCTTAGGAATAGGCTTATAGGGGTTTGGTGCACAAAAATAAACTTATTTGATCAACAGGGACTAAAAGCGTCAAAAAATGCATAAGTTTGCATTTTCGCGCATATCTTACATTCTGAATATATCCGGACATTCAAAAATTTATGTAATCCCAAAAATATTTTATTTTAGTGTTCGGCATGATAAAATTCCATTCGTCGTGTAATTTGGATCGTTTTTTGCGCCCTTTCGTGTTTCGTCGTAATTAGACGAACAACGCAACCGTACGACCAAACGAACCGACATCCGAGATATTTTTGAGCATGTTTTATGTTCCCTATGTTTAGGCATCATTGTAGAGCCTTAAACATGGCTTAACGGGCCTTAAATGTGTCGGAAATAGCATTTAACACATGCAGGGGCTGATTATGTAATTCTGCCAAACATGTGAGTCTGGACCAGATTCTAGGCGGGCCGTGTATACCTCCTGGGCCTCCTACGCGGGCCGTGTAAAACAGAACAACTGTAGAAACTGGTTTATGTTGCTGGTTTTTGTTAAAACTAGTTCTCATACTATCATATTTCGATTCTAGGGGCCTTAGATGGTATTATAACCTGGTTTTACACATCTTATAATCTCGTTAACCCTTCCGACACTTGTCACGATCCTATGTGGTCCCGAAAACTATATATAGGGCCTTGTTCGTTTATTTAGCAATTAAAGCCGAAAAGTCAAGCGTTTGCGATAAACGCTTTGACTTTTAAACGGTTGAGCCATTGTTCGCAACGAACATGGCTACGTGATCATAATTAGGTAGGTATTAAACCCTCAAAAGGGCACCTCCTAATTACCACGTTTGCTTAGTTAATGGTCGGGTCAAAGTGATTAAAATAAAAGTCAAACGAGTCGGTCTTTTAAATGAAATTCATAACTAATGATGTAAAGGCAATAAAATCAATTTTGTCACTTTAATAACTTGGTAAATATTAATTGAACATGTCTAGGCATGTTCAACCCGACAACTCTGAGTTTAGGCTCGGTTCGGAACCGAAAGTCGCAAAAGTAGACTTTTTCTTTGACTTTCAGTTCTGACCGGATTTAGCTTAGTTTAGATATGCCTTAGGATTCCTTTAGGACCGTATTATATGTTAGTATAACCTTCCAAGGTTATACAACATGGTTCCATAGAAATCTGAGTTCATTGCATGTTTCCGTTATATGCTTAAAGTTGACTATTATGCCCGTTGGATATTAAAACAAGATTTTTGAAAATGTGAGAGGACAAAAACCTTTGTTACTGATTTATAAACATGTCCTTAAAATTTCACATCATTTCGTGGTCTAAAATGGGAGTTATGCTCAATATCGTAAATTAAAGCCTTTTTATTAATTAAACGGAAATTTCGGCATAATACCTATTTAAACTTAAATTTGGACACCAAACCTTTTACCCACTAATATAATATAATATTTTGGGATTTTTGGAGATTTTTATTTATTTTTAAACTGATCATAACATAGGGTTCTCGCATAGACTCGGTAATTGACGATAATGCCCTTTTAGCTAATAAAATGAGTTTTACACATCCTTTACATACCAAACCTTTTTCTACTGATTTTATATATTAAATAAGTTATTTTAAACAGTAAAGGCTGATAAAAATCTCATATTTCCTTAATCAACCCGAAAATCGTCAAATACGACTTTTATGCGATTTAGGCGCATAGTATGGTTTAAAACCATATTTGGCACCTAAAGCTTGTTACTTACTGATGTTATGAATACATTTTTATACCTTAACAGTAAGTAAAATTTTTGAACTCAGATTTCCAAATCTGACCTTTAAGGCTTATGTAAAATGACCAAAATGCCCCTATGGTGCATAGTTTGGCCACAAATGATAAAATTCACACATATATGACATTTTAGTGATATAACCTACTAAAATAAATATTTTTACTGATCATTTTAGACCAGAACCTCAGATTGTCATTTAACCTCTTTTATGATCTTTAAAATGATCAAAATGCCCTTTCGGGGCTTAATTTGATTTTAAATTCGTTTTGGGCATAATGGAAGGTATCCTACTGATATCACAACATATTTATGGCATACTAACTTGTGAAACATGTGCATGACTCATTTGGTTACCCGTTATGCATTTTACGCGTTTGGTACGGTTTATGTAACTAGTTTGCATAAATTGACCGAAACGAGTCAAACCTTATCATTTTTGCTTCAAAATCCAGATTGTGTTTAGTTTACCCAAATTAAACAACTCTTCATACTTTTCGGGTCTAAATCACCCTCTAATCCGGTCTTCGCTTAATCTCGCGTTTTGAACCGTAAACCTTTCCTTAAAACTAACCGGTCTAAGTTACAACTTAAATAAGACCCATTAGGAATCTAATAGGTTAATAAAACCTTCGTTCCAGATTGAGAGCCCAGTAGAGGTACTTGTGCTTGCTGGTTAGAATATACGGTTGAGTATAAATTGCATTTTAAGCTCAGGTAAATACTTTTAACTTATTTCCCTATACGGGCTTGGGATACGGTATTATAGTAATACCCCTTGGTCGGGTATTGAATGTTTAATCGGATTGTGATTAAATTATTGAGGTAACCCGTTTTAATCTATCTTGTTTGAAATAAAGCCTTTAGGGGTTAATGACCATGTCTAGGATATCCTTGGCATCATTATTAAGAAAATGGCCACGTCTTAAGCACGGGGTGTAGGCATACACCTGACAGTTGCGTAAGAAAAACGGCATATCACTCTCTTGTGGGCCTATACTTGTGGTGTGTCTGTTAATATTGACTCGGTTTCTACATCGGGCCCTGAATGTATAACGAACCTGTAAATCTGTATACAATATTATTTTTATATAATTGTCCCAAGTTATAAAAGGATATTTGTGCCTTGTGCATTCAAATCAATTTTTTTTAAAACATTTTCAAAAGAGTCAGTTAATTGTATTTACCAGTGTAAACTGACGTATTTTCCAAAAAGATTAAGTGACATGTACTGTACGTAATTGGCTGGGAGCTCAGGGCGTTAATAGGGAATCTTGCAAGTTCTAGACGTCTAAAGTCTGTTGAACAGTGTTTACATTTCTGTTTTAAGATCCGCATGTGGATCCATCTTACAATCCGTTTGTAATATTGATGTTACTTTTGAATCAATTTGTAATATATTTACTTTAGACTTCCGCTGTGCATTGAACTGTGATTATTTGACTATGATGATATCAACTACGTCACGATACTCCCCACCGGGCCCACCGGTAATATGTGAAAATATCAGGGTGTGACAGGTTGGTATCAGAGCCAACATTGAGTGAGTTAAACACTAGCTTTTTGTGTTTAATCTCAATGACACAGTAGCACATTCCTTAACTTCCGTGTCTAGACTTGAACTAGGAATGATCTCATCCCTGTTATATGTATACATTGTTTTCGATATTTATGCATCCCAGGATCGTGTCGCCGAGCGAAGCTGCCATTGGTGGAAGCACACGACCAGTATGGAGGAATGACCTTTTGAACCCATTAACCATATTTCAAGTTCTATACCCAAGACTTTTGAAACTTCAAATGAGAAGCCAACATCGGAGGAGTTCATACCAGCTGTCCCTGAAGCTCTTGTTCCAAAGATAATGCCTATGGACCTAAATGACTCATATTTCTTACCTCCAAATCTTGGAATCCCAAACTTGGATTATACCAGTCTTGACCTTATTCATGATTCATATTATTCATTAACCATAAAATCCTTGGATTCCACTATTGCAAAGATTCCTAAAATAGAAGATTTCGACTACACACCAAAACTTTCAATATTCGTACCTCACACAGAGAACCAAGGAGAAAATTTCCAGAAATAAAGTGAAGAAGAAACTCTTTCTGTTGCATTTCATTTCTTTATTAGTCCTTATAAGGACAAATTTATCTTTTAGTTCCTATGTGGACAAACTTCTTGTTTAAAAATCCCGTTTAGGGCATCTACGTACTTTTTCCATTTAATGGAATGTTATAATTTAAAGTTTCATTTGTCCTTATTTGTATGAATATAACATATAAAATAAATCAAAACATCATTCCTTTTTGTAATTGATCTGCCTTTGAATATCGAAAGAAAACCTTGAAGGTATAACCTAGCCTATATGTCATTTAGACATGGCCTAGACGGTAAAAACCTTTTTAAGATTTGAATCCTTGTTAACATCTGAAAACATGTTAGCACTCCTGGCAAATGTGATTCGATAAAATCACACGAGTCATCCTTATATTGGATTCTTCCAATTTATTATCTAGCCTAGTGATTTAGAAATCATGGCTCAAATCATCAGATAAGATGATCATATCATAAACATCCCTTAGTGATGAAATGCCTACGGGCTATATCTACTGTCCTAAAAGACAAAAGACAGTTGTAGTCTTTGACTCTCTGTCAAGAAGGTAATGAACTGTGTTCAAACCTTAATGCCTCGATCCTATAAGGTCATGGCTTATAAATTCAAAACTGCCCTCGTGACAAGGCCTTTTGTGCCATTTCAGTATCCTTAGTAGTTTATAACTGGGATAAAATATAATAAAAATTTAAATAAATTAAAATTAACCAATATGGCTTAAATTTTACCATGGTTAATGGATTGCCATAAAAGACAATCCCATAAGAGACTTCTGAATGAATCATTGTCATTATTTTATGTAGCAATCAAGCTACATGGCAGAATCTGAAGAAGTCAACAGTCACACTATAGAAAACCATGATACTACCAGGATCAACATAACTTGTGCGGAACTTCGAGCATTAATTGACAATGCTGTTTCTAAAGCCGTGGACAGGCAATTTAAAGAATCTAGTGATACACACTCTAAGACTTACTCTGTGGCTCACAGTAAGCCACCTTCTAAATCTCACGAGTCAAAGAAGGACGATGCCCAACACTCATCGAATCAACATAGTGTTCCGTCTAAGAAGATTGTATTCAATCAAGAGCCAAGTGCAAAGACCTGTTCGTATAAGTATTTCGTCTCCTGCAAGCCCAGGGATTTCACTGGGGAAAAAAGAGCCATTGATTGCATGACGTGGCTAGATGAGATGGACACCATTGTTGATATTAGTGGATGTGCTGAGCAAGACATTGTGAAGTTTGTTTCACAATCTTTTAAAGGGGAAGCTCTAGCTTGGTGGAAGTCACTAATCCAAGCTACAGGGAAGATCCCGTTGTACAGCTTGACTTGTGATCAGTTTGTTGCTCATATCAAAGAAAATTTCTGTCCTCAACCTGAAGTTGAGAAAATCAAGACTGATTTCTTGACATTGGTCATGAAGAACTTTGATTGTCAGGCATATCTTACAAGTTTCAATACCATGTCTCGATTGGTTCCCTACTTGGTCACACCGGAACTAAAACGCATAGCTCGTTTCATAGGAGGTCTGGCTCCGGAGATCAAAGCAAGTGTGAAAGCATCTAGACCTACCACATTCAGGTCAGCGGCAGATCTGTCACTATCTCTCGCACTTGATGTGGTTAGAAACAAGGCTGCAAAAGCTTCTGATGATGGAAAGCGAAAAAGGGACGAGGAGAATCGCTCCGATAATAAGAAAAAGGGGAACTATGATCATAAGAAGAGTTTCGGGTTTAAGAAGAACAACCAACAGTCGGGTGAAAAGACCAAGTTCAAAACCTGTAGGAAATACCACCTCGGGAAATGCAGATTTGAATCTTAGCCTCTACCTTGTGGAATCTGCAACTCTAAGGAACATAAAACCTTGGATTGTAAGAAGTTGAAGGATGCAACCTGTTATGGTTGCAACGAGAAGGGGCATATCAAGACTAACTGCCCTAGGAATCAGAAGAAGCCTGAAGAGGCCAAGAAAAAAAATGCGTGAGTCTTCCAGATGAACAACCAAGAGGCAGTGCAGAAAGATAACATCATAACAGGTATCTTTCCTTATCAATGATGTTTATGTGGGAATTTGTTTGATTCTGGCGCAGATAAGTCTATCATTGACAATAAATGTTGTAAACGGTTGTATTCGCCTGATTAGGACCCTAGACATATAACGCGAGGTAAAACTGGTCGATGATACTTTAGAGACTGCTTCAACAACTTTAGATGGATGCTTTATATCCATTAGGAATCGCTCTTCTCCAATATCCTTATGACAAGCTTTCAAGCTATCCAAAATCATCAATATGATCAAGACAGATGTGACATTTGATCCCCTGTCAAAAAGGTGATGGACTAGGTCCAAACCTAAATTGCCATTGATGGTCTTTTTATGGCCTAGGCTAAGTATAATTGATATATATTTAAATAACATTCATTAAGAATGTTCGTACTATATTAGCCTGTATGGTTTAATGATACCAAGGTTAGTATATGTTAGGTCATCAGGATGTTGAATAGCGGTTGTTGGATTGCAACTAAGTAATTGTTTCATTTGGTGTTAGGAACCAAGTCTCGAGTATGACAAACTCGGATAAGACAACCGTCAATCGCGCCACTGATAATGCGACACATGCTAAAGATGCTACAATTGTGAACCTCCGAATTGACAAAGATGTTCTCCAAGCTATGATAGACGCAGTTGTTGGAAAGGCTGTGAGGAAAGCCGTGAAAAAGTTCAAGGAGCCCAATGCTACTTGCTCCAAATCTCATCTAAGACCACACTTGCTTACTCACGAGAAGGATCTTCTTCATGCCTCAAATGCAAGGGATGAACTAAAAAGGAAAAGGCACTCCCAGAGTTTTAAGAAAAAGGGTAAGCAAGAGTCCAACAAGAAACCTGTATGCAAGACCTGCAAGAAGCGCCATCTAGGGAAGTGCAGGTTCAAATCAAAATCCCAATCGCAGCCTAGGGTTTGTGGAATCTGCAAATCAAGAGAGCATAGAACGTTGGATTGCAAGGACATGAAGAATGCAGTCTGTTTCGGCTGTGGTGAGAAAGGCCACATCAAGACTACATGCCCTGCATCTGTCAAGGGATGTGCGGCTAAGGATGCAAAGCCTAAGAATGAAAGAGCTTAAACTCTCCTGAAAAGTGCCAGAGGTAGTCCATATCAATAATGACATCAGGTACATTCTTTAACATTTATTGGAATATAAATGCTAAGAGTTCTGTTTTGATTCGGATACCAATAAATCCTTCATAAATTTTAAGTATAGCAAACTTTCAAGATCTTCCACAAGAACCCTAAGATATAAAGCGTAAGGTAAAACTTACAGACGAAAATCATAGGAACCATTTCTTCTGTTCCTGTCAGAAATCTTCAGTCGTAAAATTTTTTTAAGAGTACCCTCTCTCCAGATAAAGTGCGCCAGTATATGTTAGTTGATATCTCTTTGATTTCTATCAATTGCAAATACCAGACTGTATGATGAAAGTGCTATATGAGGATTGGTGTATCTTAATATGTCTCATAGATTGCTTCCATGCCTGATCAGTATGGAGGTTTAATGCATGGAACCACTAAGATATCCCAATGGTCATATTGTCCTAATGTCAGCTAATGGTATTCAAAGAAGATATCCAGAAGGGAAATGTCCAAATAAGTGCCATTGAATAAGGTATCCATGGATTTGTAGAGCAAATGCGTCACTTATTTGACACAGGCAATGATAAATGAACCAGAGCCTGAGATTTGGAAAATCTCTATAATCTCCTTGTGTTTTGATTGTCTTCTCCAAAGAAGTACCCTGTTTACCTTCGAAGACTAGTAGAGTTAAGAATAATACTTTGCTTAAAGTTGCATCTATTGGAAAGTCCCATATAGGTTAGTACCAACAGGATGGAATGACTAAGGGTCAACCAGGAAAGCTTTTAGAAAGGGATTTCATAAAAGCCTAAATCATAATTCTGAAAGTTCGGTATTATTAATTAAGAAAGACGGTTCATTCATGCATTGATTACCGCAACCGTATTTAGGCAACTATTAAGAATCGCCTTTAGCTGCCTAGGATTATCGATTTGTTCGACTAACTGTAAGGATTAGCTATTCCTTAAGATTGGTTTTAAGCTATACTTGGAAAGATTATCCCACCTTAAATAAGCTCTCCTGTAACTAATAATTAGCATGTAAGCTGCAAGGCTGCTCCTTGGAGACTTTGTATAGATAGGATGTTAAACATCTATTGTTGGACAGAAGTTTGGTAAGTCCGAATTAGTAGGACCTGGAAAATTTCTTGGAAACAACAAATAAGATTATACGAATTCGTAATCGTCTGAAAATTTCCAGTAATCGGCGGAAATCAAGGATTTATGAAAGTCGCAGCCCTCTTAAGTCCTTAATAAGGAATAAGGTTCAATTGAAGGTATCAACCTAAGAAGGGTGTGCTAAATTTTTAATTTATCAGGCTAGTTAAGCTCTGATATATAGAATCATTCGAGGAAATCGAATATATATCAAGATTGGTAAACTATAAGCTAAAACTTACCTGAGTAGCTTGATGGAAATCAATGTGTCCCACACTAGTGATTTAAGGATATGTTTCGCCGATAAGACAAGAAGCACTATCACAGAATGATATGCAGACCAATGAAAATTTATGGGTTGATAAGAAACCCGTATAGATTAAGGATCGACAAGTTAAGAAGCTCCGAAAGGGAGTATGTACCTATCGTATAGGTCAACTGAGATGCCCTTAGAGGCCCAAATATGCTATGGAGGTTAAGTCCATGATACGTTAGAAAGTACTTCCATTACTGTAGCAAATCTCGAGGTTGAGATTTCTTTTAAGGGGGTGAGGATGTAACACCTTATAAAATCACGTCCAATGATGTACTGACACGTGTAATAAACCCTAATAAAGTCAAACGTTGAATTTAAGGGACTAATTTTGTGAAAAATCAAAAACTTTGATTATAGAAGGACTGGAAATGTTAACATGCTTATTATAAGCCTCTGAATAACATTACATGGTAATCATATTCACAAATGGGCCACTTGTTGATCGAGAATAGCCGTTTGCATTATTAATTGAAAGTTTGCGCGTCGAAGGGTTAAAAGCGTCAACATGTTAATTCTTACCTCTGAGTGACCTTTTAACAAACCGAGAGCTTCATGATATTTGATTAGACTCCCGGGAATGCCAATTATTGGCCGTTTAAGGCTTTTATGCCTTTAAATGACGTTACGCGCAACTTTGCAAGTTTAAGGGGTTAAAAGCGTCAATATGTTTAATTATACCGTTGAATGACCTTTTTACGAACCCAAAGCATCGTGATGTTTAATAATACTCTCAAGAATGCTTAACATGGATTAGATAAGGCTTCGATGCTATTAAACGATGATATGCGCAAGTTTGCGCATTAGAGGGACCAAAAGCGTCAACTTTTGAATCTACGCCTTTTGGTGACCATTTAAGCAAACGAGAGCATAGAAATAATTAAACACATGCTTGGGAATACCCATTATGGGCCATGGAAGGCTTGGATATCATTAAATGACATTTCGCGCTACTTTGTGCGATGAAAGGACTATTTGCGTCAAACTGCAAAAGTATACCGATTCGTATGGTATCGAACCTGCCGGAATATGATCATAAGTTAAAAATGTCCTAAATATCCTTTACATAGCTTAGGAATAGGCTTAGAGGGGTTTGTGCGCAAAAATAAACTTATTTGATTAACAGGGACTAAAAGCGTCAAAAAATGCATAAGTTTGCATTTTCGCGCATATCTTACATTCTGAATATATCTGGACATCCAAAAATTTATTTAATCCCTAAAATATTTTATTTTAGTGTTCGGCGTGATAAAATTCCATTCGTCGCGTAATTTGGATCGTTTTTCGCGTCCGTTCGTGTTTCGTCGTAATTAGACGAACAAAGCAACCGTACGACCAAACGAACCGACATCCGAGATATTTTTGAGCATGTTTTATGTTCCATATGTTTAGGCATCATTGTAGAGCCTTAAACATGGCTTAACGGGCCTTAAATGTGTCGGAAATAGCATTTAACACATGTAGGGGCTGATTATGTAATTCTGCGAAACCTGTGAGTCTGGACCAGATTCTAGGCGGGTCGCGTAAGCCTCCTGGGCCTCCTACGCGGGCAGTGTAAAACAGAACAGCTGCAGAAACTGGTTTATGTTGCTGGTTTTTGTTAAAACTAGTTCCCATACTCTCATATTTCGATTCTAGGGGCCTTAGATGGTATTATAACCTGGTTTTACACATGTTATAATCTTGTTAACCCTTCCGACACTTGTCACGATCCTATGCGATACCGAAAACTATATATAGGGCCTTGCTCATTCATTTGTTTTCACCCATTTCTTGAAGCTCATGCTCTCTAACTCAAATCTGAGGATCCTGATCATTGGGAACCTCCTTTTGAGTTCTTTTCAGTCCATTGGACCCTTTGTAAGTGCCCTCTTATGGCTAGTTTGTTTATTTAGCAATTAAAGCCGAAAAGTCAAGCGTTTGCGATAAACGCTTTGACTTTTAAACGGTTGAGCCATTGTTCGCAACGAACATGGCTACGTGATCGTAATTAGGTAGGTATTAAACTCTCAAAAGGGCACCTCCTAATTACCATGTTTACTTAGTTAATGGTCGGGTCAAAGTGATTAAAATAAAAGTCAAACGAGTCAGTCTTTTAAATGAAATTCATAACTAATGATGTAAAGGAGATAAAATCAGTTTTGACACTTTAATAACTTGGTAAATATTAATTGAACATGTCTAGGCATGTTCAACCCGACAATTCTGAGTTTAGGCTTGGTTCGGAACCGAAAGTCGCAAAAGTAGACTTTTGCTTTGACTTTCAGTTCTGACCTGATTTAGCTTAGTTTAGATATGCCTTAGGATTCCTTTAGGACCGTATTATATGTTAGTATAACCTTCCAAGGTTATACAACATGGTTCCATCAAAATCTTAGTTCATTGCATGTTTTCGTTATATGCTTA
The DNA here is from genome assembly GCA_030545235.1 of Helianthus tuberosus. Taxonomy (NCBI): domain Eukaryota; kingdom Viridiplantae; phylum Streptophyta; class Magnoliopsida; order Asterales; family Asteraceae; genus Helianthus; species Helianthus tuberosus. Next base: position 120,671,227 of record CM060429.1, read on the forward strand.
AAGTTGACTATTATGCCCTTTTGATATTAAAACAAGATTTTTGAAAATGTGAGAGGACAAAAACCTTTTTTACTGATTTATAAACATGTCCTTAAAATTTCACATCAGTTCGTGGTCTAAAATGGGAGTTATGCTCAATATCGTAAATTAAAGCCTTTTTATTAATTAAACGGAAATTTCGGCATAAAACCTATTTAAAATCAAATTTTGACACCAAACCTTTTACCCACTGATATAATATAATATTTTGGGATTTTTGGAGATTTTTATTTATTTTTAAACTGAACATAACATAGGGTTCTCGCATAGACTAGGTAATTGACGATAATGCCCTTTTCGCTAATAAAATGAGGTTTACTCATCCTTTACATACCAAACCTTTTTCTACTGATTTTATATATTAAATAAGCTATTTTAAACAGTAAAGGCTGATTAAAATCTCCGATTTCCTTAATTAACCCGAAAATCGTCAAATACCGACCTTTATGCGATTTAGGCGCATAGTATGGTTTAAAACCATATTTGGCACCTAAAGCTTGTTACCTACTGATGTTATGAATAAATTTTTATACCTTAACAGTAAGTAAAAGTTTTGAACTCAGATTTCCAAATTTGACCTTTAAGGCTTATGTAAAATGACCAAAATGCCCCTATGGTGCATAGTTTGGCCATAAATGATAAAATTCACACATATATGATATTTTACTGATATAACCTACTAAAATAAATATTTTAACTGATCATTTTAGACCAGAACCTCAGATTGTCATTTAACCTCTTTTATGATCTTTAAAATGACCAAAATGCCCTTTCGGGGCTTAATTTGATTTTAAATTCGTTTTGGGCATAATGGAAGGTATCCTACTGATATCACAACATATTTAAGACATATTAACTTGTGAAACATGTGCATGACTCATTTGGTTACCCGTTATGTATTTTACGCGTTCGGTACGGTTTATGTAACTAGTTTGCATAAATTGACCGAAACGGGTCAAACCTTATCATTTTTGCTTTAAAATCCAGAATGTGTTTAGTTTACCCAAATTAAACAAGTCTTCATACTTGTTGGATCTAAATCACACTCTAATCCAGTCTTCGCTTAATCTCGCGTTTTGAACCGTAAACCTTTCCTTAAAACTAACCGGTCTAAGTTACAACTTAAATAAGACCCATTAGGAATATAATAGGTTAATAAAACCTTCGTTCCAGATTGAGAGCCCCATTAGAGGTACTTGTGCTTGCTGGTTAGAATATACGGCCAAGTATAAATTGCATTTTAAGCTCAGGTAAATACTTTTAACTTATTTTCCCTATACGGGCTTGGGATATGGTATTATAGTAATACCGCTTGGTCGGGTATTGAATGTTTAATCAGATTGTGATTAAATTATTGAGGTAACCCGTTTTAATCTGTCTTGTTTGAAATAAAGCCTATAGGGGTTAATGACCATGTCCTGGATATCCTTGGCATCATTATTAAGAAAATGGCCACGTCTTAAGCACGGGGTGTAGGCATACCCCTGACAGTTGCGTAAGAAAAACGGTATATCACTCTGTTGTGGGCCTATACTTGTGGTGTGTCTGTTAATCTTGACTCGGTTTCTACATCGGGCCCTGAATGTATAAGGAACATGTAAATCTGTATACAAGATTATTTTTATATAACTGTCCCAAGTTATAAAAGGATATTTGTGCATTGTGCATTCAAATAAATTTTTTTTTAAAACATTTTCAAAAGAGTCAGTTAATTTTATTTACCAGTGTAAACTGACGTATTTTCCAAAAAGATTAAGTGACAGCTACTGTACGTAATTGGCTGGGAGCTCAAGGCGTTAATAGGGAATCTTGCAAGTTCTAGACGTCTAAAGTTTGTTGAACAGTGTTTACCTTTCTTTTTTAAGATCTGCCTATGGATCCATCTTACAATCCGTTTGTAATATTGATGTTACTTTTGAATCAGTTTGTAATATATTTACTTTAGACTTCCGCTGTGCATTGAACTGTGATTATTTGACTATGATGATATCAACTACGTCACGATACTCCCCACCGTGCCCACCGGTAATTTGTGGAAATATCGGGGTATGACATAACTATCCGGTAATTTAGTTGTTATGGAATTTCTCTTGAACAATCTGTTTCGCTCAGTGTCGCGCCCCGATGTTTCCGCCATCGGTTGGGGTGTGACATAATGTGGGGTGAGTGCAAATGATGCCTAACACTTCTATTTAAACTACTTGGTTATTATATAGATAGTTCCATACCTAGATCTTGGTTTAAAAATGCGGGAATCTCACAAAAGCGATGAGGTCTAAAACCGATTTTTTAAAAGCGAAGCGCAAAAGCGGTGAGCTTTTCGCACGCAAAGCGCAAAGTGATTATATAATTTATTTTATATATCCCATAAGTGTTTAGCATCCAATACCTATGATTTAGCTATAATTAAGCTTTATATAGGTTTTAAAATGGAAAAAAAAACATAAATGTACAACATAAAAAGCCTGTTGTACAACACTCAGCTGCATAGAAACACCCCATGTACAAAAAGCGTGCGTTCAGCTGCGCCTTATGTCGATTTTCCCCCTAAAAAACGCGCCTCAGCTACGCTTCTTGTACACCTTGCGCCTTATGTCACACAAGGCGATCTAGTTTGCGCCTAGGTGCGTTTCGCGCTTAAGGCGCGCTTTTTTAAACCAAGATCTAGATCATTCCTTTATAAAGATCTAGCCTTAATATATAGATATTTCTTACCTAAATATCATCATATTTGTTGAAATTATAGAGAGTTCTATAGCTTAGTTTTATGGCTGTTTTGACCAGCTTTTTCCAGCAAATTCTGGGCCTTTCTTGGCTTGATCTTGGTCATTTTTATGCTCCCAAGTTGTTGGAACAATGTAGGCTGTTCCAGAGTCTTCCGGGTAACTCTTGATGTGTCGGTATGGCCCAGAAAGTTCTAGAATGCTAAAAATTGGTACTGAATTTTTGTACGGTGTGACACTAAGGTGAAGATGGTTGTGGTTGTGGTGATGGTGTATTGGTGTTCATTAGGGTTGGGTAAGTGTGTCATGGAGCATGGTTGTCATTGTGGTGAACTTAACCAATGGGTAGATATAATAGCAACAAATTAAAATTTTAATACATTTAAAGATTAACTAGGATGGTAGTCACCCGTGCGTTGCGTAGGGACGCGGTTGGAATTCAAAACCTATATATTGTACACTATGTCAACCAATGAACAAATTCGTGAAATTAAACAAAATATATCTAAATGTCTTATGCTATTTGCGTGGTTACTTGGCTCTAAACATCAAAATAATAAGAAAAGGTAAAACAATATGGTAAATAGCAAGATAAGAAGGGTAAATGAAAAAGAATAAGATAGGAACTCGGTCGGTTTTGGTGCACCCGTCATAGCAAAAAAAGTTAAAAAATATGTCCAATGGAGTATCGGCATGTTTATTAAAAAATTCTAAACTAAAAAAACTTAGGTGCACTCATTAAAGAAAAAAAAATTAAAGAATGTGTCCAAAACGGTATTGGCACGTTCGTTAAAAAGCTAAACTAAAAGTAAAAAAATGAAAAAAACAAAAGAAAAAGAAAAATATATAGGTGCAAGTTAGCGAAAAACTGATGACTCATATTAGCATGGGGTCACTATTCCTTTTCCATTATTTTATATAAATGTATACATAACTAGGTTATCTCCCCGTGTAATACACGAGTTGAATAATTTAATTTGTGTAAAACATAAAAATATGAGTAAATTACAAAAGTCGTCCTTTATGTTTGTATCGGATTGCAAAGTTTGTCATTTGTCTTCAATAATTACATAAAACCTACTTTATGTTTGCATGGTTCGTCCTTTAGCTCTAACACGTTGCCTCAGATCTTTCATCACTACTTCATTGGCAACCTTCTACTTGTTAAATCACATCTTCTCCAAACCCAGCTCAGCCTTTTCCTTGAAAATCTTATCCTGGAAATCAGACAAATCCTTAGAATGCTTTTTAAGTTTCTTCATTTCTTCATCAACTGGGTGCGAGAAACAGCGAACTGATGTATAAGACTCTCCTCCTTAGCCTTTAAGGCACCAACTTCTGTCTTCATCTCTTCAAGCTTTGCCTCAACCTTCTACTAAGAAGCCTTAGCATCCTTTGAGTCATGCAACAACCAATTCTCCTGTTGAATCCCCTCAGGGATAGCCATCACTAGATAGGTAGCGTGGAGATTGATCTTCCTCATAACCTCCTCATCAACAACCTTCTCTTGGCAGACAATACCATCCCGGGTAGTTTCAATGGGCGAACCTTCCATTTGGAACAAAGATCTCAACATCAGCATCAGAAGCTTCACTCGATATAAGCTTCTCAACCATATACTTTCCCTTCATACTGCACAAACTTTGAAGTTTCATCTTCAACATTCTTCTCAAGACACCTCAAATTGATAAGCCCCGGGCACCAGACCCTTCTCCATCACCTTCTCAGACTTAGACCCCATGTAATTTCGACCTTTCTTCCAACCAACTGTCCTTTTCCCCTTATTCAACTTCTTAAGCACAGATTCCATGCTAACCCTACCAGGAGTAGGAAATGTATCTTCATCTCAGTAATATACACATCACTTTGAACCGTTTTTGCCGTAACCACATCAACCCAAATCATAGTCGCTATCAAATTTGCATCAATCTCCACCCCACTATCAAGTGAAATAGCATAGGAGGATTGAGACACTTTACTAGAAGCAGTTGCTCTAGTCAACCTCCAGGGATGACGAGAAGGATTCTTGACTTCACAAGCTTCCATGACAGGCTGGGTCACTGTCACACCCCCAAAATCCACACGCGGAGTATCACCGCTTGGAGGCGTGACTGACCAGGATCGAGCCACCAATCATATTGAACATTGTAAGTAATAAATAAAATTCAACCACACAATATGAAAGGTGTTCAAACAAAAGCATAGTTAAATGTTTAGCGGAAGCATAAATGTAAAAACCCAACATAAGTATTAAGTTCGAAATGATAAAATGTTTTTAACATGACACACACTGTCCATGTCCCACAACGACCGCGCCTCCCTGTGTAAGCTCCATGAGTATCTAACGGCCTGCAAGGCATGTAACAACGAGTCAACAACAAAGTTGAGCGAGTTCACAGTTGTTTTTTCAGTTATTGAGTTCGTTTCAGAAATCGTAAGTTTGTTTCATAACCATGTGTTAACCGGTATCCTTGTTTCCCAAACCTTTTCACGATATTTAGTGGGGGCTTCCCATGTTGTAATTCACTAGACTACTTGTATCTAAAGGTGTCCTTCCCAATCCGAGGACAGAGGTACGTAAGAGAATACGTAGGTTTTGCGCAGGCGTCCTTCCCAATCCGAGGACAGAGGTACGTATGAGAATATGTAGGTTTTGCGCAGGCGTCCTTCCCAATCCGAGGACGGTGGTACGTAGCAGGTACGTAGGTTTAGCGCTGGCGTCCTTCCCAATCCGAGGACGGTGGTAAGTAGTCTAGTAGTGGGGAATGTACAAGTTCTGTCGTAGTTATTCAATCCCATTCCTAACCCACCGGGAATCCCATGCCTTAGGAGTGTGAACTCACCTTGGTTTGCTCAGTTGATTAATTACTTGATTCCAATTAATCAGTCAAAGCCTATGGTATGCACGCATTCACAATCAGTTTATATTCACGTAGTTCACGTATAAATCATGATCATAAAGTATAGCTCACGTAACAAATGCCTCATAGCATTTAGCAGTTAATTGCATATTCACATGAGATACATTTAACGACACATAACTAACTCAGTTATCTCCTAACAAAATTAAACTTAGTTACTGTGCAGTTTTCTAATTCGACGAAACCCCCTAGTTTCGTCATGCATCCTTTCGGCGAAACTCACCCGTTTCGTCGTGATTACCCTCGGCGAAACCCCCTGGTTTCGTCGACATCGGCGTTTCGTCCATTAGGTCAGTTACGTCGTGTAACTGATGATTACCTAGAAACCCTAACCGCCGTTTGTCATCATACAGCAATCATACAATCATACAGAAATCAAGCATTCAATCATTATACACGGTTACCATACTTAACATCTGACCGACATGAACAACGAACCCACTCGCATACAATCACAAGCATCAGATTCAGTTTCATAGGTTAACAATGGAACACTAGTTCCTTACTATATCTTAATACTTTATTTAATCGTATCATAATAAGTTTCTCCGAGTCACATCTACGAACATCATCTAAATCATACAATATAAAATTCGACATACATGATCATCAGTCAACAAGTAAACGAGATCAAACGACTAACGATAACATCATGGAAATCAAGTGTACCAACAATTAAATTAAACCCTAGCAACGATCTAATCATAAAAAGGGTACACTAACCGTAAGATCGGATGGTTGAACCACCTAGAATAGGTTTAGCAAAAGAGTAGAGGTTGCAGGGAAGAGAACTGTCGTCGAAGGTTTAGGAGAGTCTAGGGTTTCGATTCTTGCTAACCGTGTGAGACATGAAGTCTTTTCACGAAATTATACCCAAGTTAGCGTAATGGGCCCTTACTGGGCTTCGTCGTGATTTTGGGCCGGTGAAACCCTCCGTTTCGTCGGAGTGTAGATGGCGAAACCCTCCCTGTTTCGTCGAAAGACGAATGACGAAACTCTCTAGTTTCGTGAGGGTGTTGACGAAACTCCATATGTTTTGTCATGGTGTGTGTGTGTGTGTGTGGCTCACAAGGTTTCGTTGATTGTGGGTTTATGAGTTCAACAGTTAATAAGTTTCTAACATTCACTAATCAAACAGAAACACCATAACTCAAGCATAATCCAGCATGTACAATTACAAAGCAAACATGTTTTGCAAATACAGTTGTGAAACAAATAACGTAAACAATTAACGTGTAATTAATGCGAAGATGGAATCTTGGAAACTCGAGTTGTCACATTATCCCCAACTTGAAAGAAATTTCGTCCCGAAATTTAGCATGCAGTTACTGAGTAAGCTAGTTAAGTTGCGTGGTTTACTGGTTTTCCTGGGGCGTCACATCATCCCCCCGTTGGTTTGGAATTTCGTCCCGAAATTCTGTAGTTGCTTCAGCCTCAGTAGTGGTTGCACTGTTCTCGAACAACTGGGGATATTTGAGTTTCATTTGATCTTCTCATTCCCAGGTGAACTTTGGGCCGTGACGGGAGCTCCAACGAACTCGAACAAGAGGTATTCTGGTGTGCTTGAGAACCTTAACGTCTCGGTCTGTGATTTCAACTGGTTCCTCGACGAATCGCAACTGATCGTCGATAGTGAGCTCCTTCAAAGGAACTATGAGGGTCTCATCTGACAGACACTTCTTCAGACTCGACACATGGAATACGTTGTGAACTCCGCTGAGTTCTGCAGGTAGATTTAGGTTGTAGGCCACCTTGCCAATTTTCTCACTGATTTCAAAAGGTCCGACATATCGCAGGTTGAGTTTGCCTCGTTTACCAAAACGAACTACACCCTTCCAAGGTGAGACTTTAAGTAATACTCGATCCCCAACCTGGAACTCGAGTGGTTTCCTTCGCTTATCAGCGTAGCTTTTCTGAAGGTCACGAGCTGCCGCTATTCGTTGTCATATCTGAGCAATCTTCTCTATTGTATCTACTACAAGTTCTGGGCCAGTGATTTGGCTGTCACCAACCTCTGCCCAACAAAGAGGTGATCGGCATTTACGTCCGTACAACGCCTCAAACGGAGCGGCTTGGATGCTGGTGTGGTAGCTGTTATTATACGAAAATTCCACTAACGGTAGATGTTTTTCCCAACCATTTCCAAAATCGATTACACATGCCCTAAGCATGTCTTCAAGGTTTTGGATGGTGCGCTCAGACTGCCCATCCGTCTGTGGGTGATAAGCGGTGCTTATATCTAAACATGAGCCAAAGGACTTGTGCATTGCTTGCCACAATTCAGAAGTAAAACGCGCATCACGATCGGAAATAATGGAGGTTGGCACCCCGTGCCTCGAAACCACTTCCTTCAAGTAAACGTCTGCTAAAGTAGAAAACTTGTCTGTTTCTTTTATAGCCAAAAAGTGTGCAGACTTAGTCAATCGATCCACTATCACCCAAATTGTGTCATTTTCGCGTTGAGATCTAGGAAGGCCAGTAACGAAATCCATGGAAATTTGCTCCCATTTCCATTTCGGGATCTCTGGTTGTTGGAGTAGGCCCGATGGTTTCTGATATTCTGTCTTGACTCTCGCACAAGTCAAACATTTGCTAACGTAAGTTGCTACGTGGGCTTTCATCCTAGGCCACCAGTATGTAGTCTTTAAATCGTGGTACATCTTATCCGAACCAGGATGTACTGAGTAACGAGACTTATGTGCTTCATCCATCACAAGCTCGCGTAAGTTTCCATAAAGTGGGACCCAGATGCGCCCTGTAACGTAGTAAGCGCCGTCTTCCTTTTGTTCTAACCGTTTCCTCGATCCTCGTAGGGACTCCGCCCTAACGTTCTCTGCTTTCAAGGCTTCAACCTGAGCATCTCGTATCTGAGTAGGAAGATTAGATTGGATGGTGAGTTGTAATGCGCGAACCCGCTTAGGTGTAGACTCCTTTCGACTGGGGGCGTCGGCCACCACATTGGCTTTGCCCGGATGGTACTTGATCGCGCATTCGTAATCATTCAAGTGCTCGACCCATCGACGTTGTCGCATGTTTAAATCCTTCTGTTTGAAGATATGCTCGAGACCCCTGTGATCAGTGTAAATGGTGCACTTGGTACCATACAGGTAATGTCTCCACATCTTGAGTGCGAAAACAACAACTCCCAGTTCCAGATCGTGTGTAGTGTAATTCCTTTCGTGAACTTTAAGTTGACGCGATGCATAAGCAATGACTTTATCCCGTTGCATCAACACACAACCAAGACCCTGAATTGACGCGTCACAATAAACCACACAATCGTCTGTGCCCTCTGGCAATGAAAGAATAGGTGCGCTACAAAGTCTACTCTTCAAATGTTGGAACGCTGATTCTTGAGCATCACCCCAACGATAGGTGACACCCTTCCGAGTTAGCAAAGTAAGCGGCTGCGCAATCTTGGAAAAGTCTTTGATGAACCTTCTGTAATAGCCCGCCAAACCCAAGAATTGACGAATTTCTGTTGGTGTACGCGGTGCAGGCCAGTTCTTGATCGAGTCGACTTTGGATGGATCAACGTGAATCCCATTCCCGTTTACCACATGGCCTAAGAAATGGACTTCTCGAAGCCAGAAGTCGCATTTGGAAAACTTGGCATAAAGTTGCTCGGTTCGAAGAAGTTCCAAAATAAGTCACAAATGCTGCCCGTGTTCCTCCTGACTCTTAGAGTAGATCAGGATGTCGTCAATAAATACGATAACGAACTTATCCAGGTATGGTTTGCACACTCGGTTCATAAGATCCATGAAAACCGCATGTGCGTTTGTTAACCCGAATGGCATAACCAGAAACTCGTAGTGGCCGTAGCGAGTTCTGAATTGTCACACCCCGATATTTCCACGTATCACCAGTGGGCCCGGTGGGGAGTATCGTGACGTAGTTGATATCATCATAGTCAAACAACACAATATTTAAATGCACAGCGGAAGCAAAAGATAGATTTATTCCAACCAAATAAATTGTAATATAAAGTATCACAATGTAGTTGAAACAGATCCACATGCGGATCAAAATAAAGAGGAAAACTGTTCAACAGACTTTGACACCTAGAGCTTTGCGAACACTTGATTATTGATGTCTGGAGTATCCAGCCTATTACGTATAGCACCTACACTTAACCTTTTTGGAAAATACGTCAGTTTGCACTGGTAAATACAACTCAACTGACTCATTTTGAAAAGAGTTTGAAAATTGATTTGAATGCACTTTGGCAAAAATATATTTTTATAACTTGGGACAATTATTAAATAATCATGTATTCAGTTTTACTTATTTGTCGTCCATCAGGGCCGGTTGGTAGAGCCGGACAAGATTAACTGACACGCCACAGGTATAATACCCACAAGGTTAATTCCTTTTAATGGGCTACCAGTTTACATATGCAACTGTCAGGTGTACGCCTACACCCCGTGCTTAGGTTGTAGCCATTTCGTAAAATGATGCCAAGGATATCCGGGACATGGTCATTCCCCCAAAGGCCATACACCAAATAATACATATTAAACGAGTATGTAATTACATTAATCACAATCCAATTTAAATGATTACACACCCGACCAAGCGGTATTATTATAATACCGTATCCCAAGCCCGTATAGGGAAAATAAGTTAAGAGTATTTACCTGAGCAATGTATAAGTCAAATACAGCAAGTACAGATGGCTTTTACTGGGCTCCTAATCTGGAACAAATGTTTTTATTATTCTATTAGAATCCTAACGGGTCTTTAATTAAGCTTAAGCTTAGACCAGTCAGTTTTAAAGGAAGATACGGTTCAAACGCACGATTAAGCGAAGACCGGACAGAATGTGATTTAGACCCGACAAGTTTGAAGACTTGTATAATATGGGTATACTAAACTTATTCTGGATTTTGAGACAATGATGATAAGGTTTGACCCGTTTCGGCTAATATATGCAAACTAGTTACATAAGCCGATCCGAACGCGAAAATTGCGTAACGAGTAACCAAATGAGTCCTATGCAAGTTTCCTAAGTTAATATGCCTTAAATTTGTTGTGAAATCAGTAAGATATCTTCTATTATGCCCGGAATGGATTTAAACTCAAACTATGCCTTGTAAGGGCATTTTGGTCATTTAAAAGGTTATAAAAGAATTTAATTAGTAATCTGAGTTATAGGTCTGATTCATTCAGTAAATACACTTAATTTAATAAGTTATAACAGTAAGGTATGACCTATATGTGAAATTTATCATTTAAAACCAAACTATGCATTCTAGGGGTATTTTGGTAATTTCACATAGGCTAAAAAGGTCAAAACTGGAAACCTGAGTTTAAAAACTTTTACTTACTGTTATTATATAAAAATATACTAAAAATATCAGTAGGTATGAACCTTATATGTTTAATATAGTTTTAGTACATACTATGCGTTAAAAACGCTTAAAAAGGCGATTTGGAGCCATTTCTGGGTTTTCAAAGGAAAGCTGATATTTTTATAATTCCAGAAGGCTCAAAATATTTTATTTATCAAATAAAATCAGTAGAAAAAAGTTTGGGGTCAAAAGGATTTGTAAAACTCATTTTATGGCTTAAAAGGGCAAAACTGGCATTAACCGAATCAAACTTAGAGACCTATGTTATGCTCAGCCAAAAATTAAATAAAAATCTTCAAAAATCCCAAAATATTATATTACATCAGTGGGTAAAAATTTTGATATCAAAAAGTGGGTTTAAATAGGCTATATGCTAATTACGTCGTTTAATTAACATAAAGCTTTCAAATTACGCTAATGAGCATAACTCTTAATCTAGACCTCAAACTGATGTCAAATTTTAGGTGCAAGTTTATAAATCAGTAACTAAGGTTTCTACTCTTTTACTTTTTCAAAAATCACGTTTTATAGTCTAAAGGGCATAATAGTCAACATTTAAGCATTTAACGAAAACATGCATATGAATCGGATAACTAATGAACCAAGTTGTATAATCTCAGAGAGTTATACTTATATGAAACCTGGTCCAAATAAAGCTCTAAGGCAATTCTAAAACATGCATAAACGGGTCAGAACTGAAAGTCAAAGCAAAAGTCAAATTATGCGACTTTCGGTTCCGATCCGGGTTTAAACTGAAAATTGTTGGGTTGAACATGGTTAGACATGTTCTTACATTAGTTACCAAGTTATATTAATGATAAAACAAGTTTCATGCCTCCTACATTGCTAATTATGCATTAATTTGAAAGTAAGCATTCTGTTGACTTTTTAATAACAAGTTTGACCCGACAATTGACCTAGTTAGAGTGGGAATCAGAGAGTACCCTTTTAAGGGTTTATTACCCACATAATTACCTACTTATAGGTACTTTCAATTCGAGAATTGACTAAACAGATTTTATTTAATTTCAAAGTCAAACGTTAATTACGATGGTTTGACTTTTAGCTAATTAACTAGGCTAAACTGAATTAAGAAGGGTTAAGAATACTTACAAGAGTCCTAATCACGACTAGGAATCTTAAGGAAGCTTGCTTGGTGACCAGAGAGCTCCAGATGTGAGTCTTGTGAGTTTTGTAAATGCAAGTGACCAAATGTTGCAACTTAGGTGCCCTTATATATCAATTTTGATCTTCTAAGATGATGCCAAGATAGTCTATGAATGTTCCCAGATCAAGCCAAGTGCCCTCTATGCATGTAATACCATTGGAGAGCCTCTGGTATAGGAAAACAACTGTTTAAAGTCGGTTTCAGACCTGCAACAGGCAGCTATGCGCTGTTTCTGTCATTGCTGCTTGTTCGCGGGCCGCGAGAAGGCCCTCGCGGGGCGTCTAAAACCTGCGCAACATGCCAAACAAGTTTCATCTTTTACATTTCAGTCTCTGGTCCTTTGTAACGTGGTTTTGATTGTTTTTCTTGCACTTTTGGCCCTCTAACTTGATTTTTAAGGACCTTAAGACTTTTACAAGCTTGGTTAAGTCCTTGGCTAACTTTGTGCTTACCCGAAAAGTCACAAATTTCAACATTGACGCTTTTAACCCTTCGTACACGGATTTGATCATAACTTTCTCATACGATAACGAAACTTTATGAAATTTTTATCACACATTCTAGTGAGCATATTTTACCGTTACAAAGCTTCGGGTTTGCTAAAAGGTCACTCAGAGGTATACTTTCAACATGTTGACACATTTAACCCCTGTAGTTTGTAATTCCTCACTTTCTTTCATTTTCAGCTTCGTATGATCCATGATTTATTCGTTTAAGATTATAAACACCATGTAGGGTTATTGTAGAGCATATTTATCCATTGTTGACACTTTGGACCCTTATATTAACATAGTTTCTCTGTTTGTCAACTTTAGTCCCTCTAATGTACTTTTCCACATATTCAAAGCTTATACGTGTCAATACATTATTGGACGTAAATTTTCGAGGTGTTACATCCTCACCCCCTTAAAAGAAATCTCGACCTCGAGATTTACTGAAACAAATGAGGGTACTTTTCTTTCATCGTGGATTCTACCTCTCATGTGTACTCGGGACCTCTATGGGCATCCCATTTGACCTTTACAATAAGCACATGCTTCCTTCCAAGCTTCTTTACCTGTCGATCCTCAATCGACAATGGTTTTTCCACAAATTTCAAGCTCTCATCTATATGCACATCCGTGTGTGGTATGACTAGCGAGTCATCAGCTAGACATTTCTTCAGATTGCAGATGTGAAAAACATTATGAATATTACTGAGCTCTTCAGGCAAGTTCAACTTATAAGCCACTGACCCAACACATTCGATAACCTCGAATGGTCCTATATACCTTGGGCTTAACTTACCTTTCTTACCAAATCGCATCACCCCTTTCCAGGGTGATACTTTAAGCAAAACTTTGTCACAAACCTCAAACTTTAGAGGTTTACGCTTTGGATCAGCGTATCTTTTCTGCCTATCCCTGGCAGCTTTCAGGCGATCGCGAATCTGGACAATCTTGTCCGTCGTTTCAAAGACCAAATCAGGTCCTGATAATTGAACTTCTCCTACTTCCGCCCAACAAATAGGTGTTCTGCATTTTCTCCCATATAATGCCTCAAAAGGCGCAGCCTTAATACTAGTATGGTAGCTATTGTTATAGGAGAACTCGATCAATGGCAGGTGGTTATCCCAACTGCCGCCTAAATCAATCACACATGCTCGAAGCATGTCTTCCAGTGTTTGGATGGTACACTCACTCTGCCTGTCCGTCTGTGGATGATAAGCCGTACTAAAGTTTAAGCGCGTGCCCAAAGACAGTTGGAAACTTTTCCAAAAATGAGAGGTGTATCTAGTATCTCTGTCAGAGATAATTGACACTGGTACACCATGCAGAGCTACGATCTTATCTACGTATAATTGAGCTAACATGTCAGAGCTGTATGTTTCCTTAATGGGTAGAAAATGTGCTGACTTAGTCAGTCTATCTACTATGACCCATATAGTATCATTTCCCTTCCTTGTCTTTGGCAACTTGGTGATGAAATCCATTGTCACCATCTCCCACTTCCATGTGGGAAGTTCAGGCTGTTGAAGCAAACCTGACGCCTTATGATGCTCAGCTTTCTTGGACTAGCAGGATACTATAGGCGATTTATCGAAAACTTCTCAAGGATTGCTGCGCCCCTAACTTCCTTGACACGTAAGAAGATTAAGTTTGATTGGGGCCCTAAGTAGCAGGAATCCTTTGACATTCTGAAGAAAAAGTTGAGGAATGCACCAGTGTTAACATTACCCGATGGAATAGAAGAATTCGTGGTGTATTGTGATGCATCACACACTGGTATGGGCTGTGTACTCATGCAGAAAAGCAAAGTTATTGCCTACGCTTCACGACAGTTAAAGGTGCACGAGAAGAACTACACCACCCATGACTTGGAGCTGGGTGCCGTTGTATTTGCACTAAAACTATGGAGGCACTACTTGTATGGAACCAAGTGTGTGATCTATTCAGATCACAAGAGCCTTCAACACTTGTTTAATCTGAAAGATTTAAACATGAGGCAACGACGTTGGATGGAAACTTTGAATGACTATGACTGTGAGATAAGATACCATCCAGGCAAAGCAAATGTGGTTGCGGATGCCTTAAGAAGAAAAGAAAGAGTGAAACCAATAAGAATCAATGCCAAGAGCATTGAGATAAGGAATAGTCTGAACGAAAGGTTGTTAGCTGCACAGAAGGAAGCTGTGTTGGAAGCTAACTATCCTGAAGAAAAGCTAGGAGTAACTGAGGAGCAGTTATCCTATGACAAAGACGGAATGCTGAGATTGAATGGACGAATATGGGTCCCAGTTTTTGGAGGACTTCGAGATGTTATCCTCCAGGAAGCCCACAATTCCAAATATTCCGTTCATCCTGGAGCTGATAAGATGTACCAGGATCTAAAGGCAAACTACTGGTGGATAGGCTTGAAAAAGTCTGTAGCTGCCTATGTAGCTAAATGTTTGACGTGTGCCCAAGTCAAAGCTGGGCATTTAAATATTGTATTGTTTGACTATGATGATATCAACTGCGTCACGATACTCCCCACCGGGCCCACCAGTAATACGTGGAAATATCGGGGTGTGACAGGTTGGTATCAGAGCCAACGCTGAGTGAATTAAACACTAGCCTTTGTGTTTAAACTCAGTTACACAGTTGCACATTCTTGAGTTTAGACAAGAACTTAGGATTAATCCAAATTCGTTTTATTTTGTCTTTATTTGATTCCTTCTTTATTTTTTCCGATTAGCCCTTGCATGGGTGAGTCATTTCAGTTAGAAGACCCGTTTTGGGCAACCATGTATTTGTTTAAATTTTAATAGGACAGTTAGATTCCTATATTATAAGATCTACCAATATAATAAAGTGGCAAAATCTAAAAAGGACGAGACCTAGCCATATGTCACCTTAAGACAGGGCCAAGATGGTAATTCCACAATTAGATTCAGATCCTTGTTAACATCTCAATTTAGGATTGCTCTGCGTTGTAACACCCTTTTTATGATTATAAAATTTTGATATTATATTACATGAGTTTATACTATAAACCCAATTTACAAAAGACTTTCGATTCGAAATAGCAACCATGATCATGTTAAATACAAAACGAAAGTTTAAAGTAACTTCTACAAGTCAGCTACCGACTAGTTTAAACCTTAGGACATGGTTAACAATTCATTTACATCAAAATCATTGTCTAAAACAAAGTTAAGTTAACGCGGAAGCTACAAAATACGTGTTCGGTTCTTCTACATGGCTTGACCGCCATCCGGAAGCCCACCATAGTCACCTAAGGTCAAAACCACTAAAAACATTAGTTTTGGCATTGACATAATACATGTAAACAAGTTCCAACATCAAATCAATAAAAGAAAATAAAATTTCAACTTTGGTCCTCCCGCGTATCGCGGCAGGAGTCATTAAATCCGTCGCGACTCGCGACGGCTTCCGCGTGTCGCGGGGTTTCCAATATAACCCTCCGCGTGGCGCGGGGGAACCCTTTTTCCAGCAGGTGCAGGTTAAAATCCTGCATTACTGCCCAGCTCCGAAAATTCACAAATTTCTAATTTTAAACTATCATAACTTTTTACTCGTTAGTCCGTTTTAACCGATTCTTTTTCCTACGAGTCCGTAATAAAATTACGGACCCGACCACGTAAATTTCTCATTACGGGAACCGAGATACCGACAATCGGTTCACAATTTCCTCATTTCAATTATCCAATCTGTTGGTGTAAGTACATTACACCTCTTTTTAATTCTTAAGATCTTTTAGACATATATACCCAACTTCCCGAGCTTGTAAATATGGTACATACGCACCATTCTATGAATTTGTGTTCCATTAGAACTAAACACTTGTTTCTACGGAATTCAAGCATTTCCGTTTCGAGCGACACTTTCATAGAGCTTCTATTGTTTGACCCGATTTCCCGGGTTCTTAGACTTAAATTAATATAACCAATTCAATGGCGTGGTACAATCCACCACTTAACGAAATATGAGACTTTCAAGTCTCTATTCTCATGATTCTTTTAAAAGCATCTTTTTGACCCGTTTGGCTATTTAGTGAAAACTATCACTTTGTTGACATGCCAAACTAAATTCCAAGTCCTTATTTTGACCCGTTTAATGGTCGAGTGTACTTCGCCACGTACCTTTACACTACAACATAATTTACATATCAAACCAAAGTATTTAAGCATAATTTAACGGGACTAAAGCCACGTACCTTCAAAGCACACCTTTTTCGCGGGTATCACTTCCGGCGTGTCCACTTGACGTTCCGGATTCCTTGCCTAAAGAGTTCAATTCATAACAAGATTAGAACTCTTTCTTAAGCTTTAACGCATTATTTCTTAACATATTCAAATCTGCGTTTTACCCAACTTTTAACAATTTAACCCTCTTTTAGGCATTTTATCAAACACCTAGCGGGTCAGATTTTTACATGATCTAAACCAAGTTCATGACTTGAGTTTATCACCCCTATTAACTTCAATTAGACTACATGTCTATATGTTAACATCAACAACTTAGAGTTTTCCTCATAATTTCAGTTTACACTAGAACAAGAGTTTTAATCCTAGTGTTCATCAAGTTCTACTAACATACTAATCACCCACTATGGTGATTTTGATCTATACAATTATCATGCAAGAATTTGACAAGAAATCGTCTAGGGTTTGTCCCTAAACCTTATATTACTTCAAATTTCATGTTTACAACACATAATCAAGCTCTACACTCGATTTCAATCACATGCATGAACTTTGAATCGAATGAAAATGAGCTAATTCAACATACCTTATGATCCTCTTGACGAGGTGATCACGATTCCATGTTCAGATTTCGAGTTTAGCTTGATTTAGGCCTTCAATTGAGAGTTTTAGTGAAAGTTAGGGTTTTTGAGAGTGGGGGTCGCCCTCTCCTGCCTTGATCGATCCAGGAACTCCAAAATGGAGTGTTTGGATT
This sequence comes from Helianthus tuberosus, assembly GCA_030545235.1. Classification (NCBI taxonomy): domain Eukaryota; kingdom Viridiplantae; phylum Streptophyta; class Magnoliopsida; order Asterales; family Asteraceae; genus Helianthus; species Helianthus tuberosus. The sequence continues at coordinate 120,688,873 of CM060429.1, forward strand.
TTTATTTTACTAATATTAGTAATTTAAGTTTCAATTTTAACAACCTAAGTCCCTCCACTCTTATTTAGTTTATATCTTTGGCCTTTTAACTCTTTCATGTGTTACTACAAGACTCCTAACTAACTAGGTTATTTATCCTAGTTAGCTTATTCTTGTTTATTATGCACTTTATAATTCTAATATAAAGTTTTGTATTTTCGGGATGTTACAAGTCCATCCCCCTTAAAAGGGTTTCGTCCCGGAAACCGTAATACGTACCAAATAGTTTAGGGTAGAGCCGTTGCATATCTTCTTCGGATTCCCACGTGGTATCCGCACCCTTCATGTGCTCCCATTTAACCTTCACTTGGTTAATTACTTTGTTCCTCAAACTCTTCTCTTTTCGATCTAAAATTGCAATTGGCCTCACTGCATAGTTGAGGCTATTATCCACCTCGATGTCATCATAGCGGATACGATCGGTTTCATCTGCTAAACATTTTCGGAGATGTGACACGTGGAATGTGCTATGAATTCCACTCAACTCCTCGGGTAGTTCAAGGCGATATGCTACCTTACCAACCCGTTCAGTGATTCTGAATGGCCCAATGAACCTCGGACTCAACTTTCCTCTTTTTCTGAACCGTATAATTCCTTTCCATGGCGATACTTTTAGCATTACTTTATCGCCGATTTGAAATTCAATGGGTCTGTTCCGTTTATCTGCGTACGCTTTTTGTCGATCCTGAGCCGCCTTTAGGTTAGCTCGGACCAAGTCGATCTTCTCATTCGTAGTCCGGATTATATCGGTAGGAGCTAGTCCTCGTGGACCCACTTCTCCCCAACATACCGGGGTTCGACACTTTCTTCCATATAACATTTCGTAAGGGGCCATTTTAATGCTCGTGTGATAGCTGTTGTTATATGAGAATTCGACCAAGGGTAGATAGACATCCCAACTACCCCCGAAGTCGATAATGCAAGCCCGCAACATATCTTCCAATGTTTGTATCGTTCTCTCACTTTGCCCATCTGTTTGTGGATGGTAAGTAGTGCTAATGAACAATTTAGTTCCCATTTGCTCTTGGAATTCGCGCCAATATTTCGAAGTAAACCGTGTATCTCTGTCTGATACAATGGATATCGGCACTCCATGACGTGCTATGATTTCATTGGTGTACACTTCCGACATCTTCTCGGATGTATAAGTCTCACGAATCGGAATGAAGTGAGCACTCTTTGTCAATCTATCCACGACTACCCATATAGCATCAAATCCGCGATTGGTTTTGGGCAATTTAGTTAACAAATCCAACGTGATTTGTTCCCATTTCCAAACTGGGATATCCAATGGTTGCAACTTACCATATGGCTTTTGGTGCTCTGCTTTGACTTGTAAACAAGTCAAACACTTCTCCACATATTTCAAAATATCCCTTTTCATTCCGGGCCACCAATAGTTTTGTTTTAAGTCATTATACATTTTGGTCGCCCCTAGATGAATTGAATAATGAGATTTATGGGCCTCGTCAAGTAGACGCACCTTGGCCCCACACGTATTTGGAACCCAAATTCTCCCAAATCGAGTTTTCAATCCTTGGTTATCATCCTCCAGGTCTTTTAGCTGCCCAACTATCCTTTCCTTCTTCACATTTTCTTCCTTGATTGCTTCAATTTGAGATTTCCGGATTTGTTCAAGCAAACCCAATGTCACAATTAGTTGCATTGATCGTACTCGAATAGGCGTATAATATGTCTTTCGGCTCAACGCGTCTGCCACTACATTAGCCTTCCCGGGGTGGTAATGTATTTCACAATCAAAGTCTTTGACAGTTTCTAACCACCGCCTCTGCCTCATATTTAATTCCTTCTGATTGAAGAAATACTTTAAGCTTTTGTGGTCGGTAAAGATAGTGCACTTCACCCCATACAAGTAATGCCTCCATATTTTCAAGGCGAATACCACTGCTGCCAACTCGAGGTCATGGGTAGGATATATCTTCTCATGAGTCTTTAGCTGCCTCGAGGCATAGGCTATAACCTTGCCCCGTTGCATCAAAATGCAGCCAAGTCCCGAATGCGATGCATCCGAGTAAACTACCATATCCTCCGTTCCGTCCGGTAATGACAATACCGGTGCATGGGTCAATTTTTCCTTGAGCGTTTGGAACGCCCTTTCTTGATCCTCGGCCCAAATAAACTTTTCATCCTTACGGGTTAGTTTGGTCAACGGCATAGAAATTTTGGAGAAATCTTGTATGAATCTCCGATAATAACCCGCAAGCCCCAAGAAGCTTCTGATTTCCGAAGGATTCTTTGGTGGAGTCCATCTTGACACAGCTTCTATCTTTGACGGATCTACTAACACCCCGTTTGCACTAATGATGTGCCCAAGAAATTGCACCTCTCGTAACCAGAAGGCACATTTTGAGAATTTTGCATACAATTTCTCTTTCCTGAGCGTCTCCAACACTTCACGCAAATGACTTGCGTGTTCTGCTTCATTCTTGGAGTATATCAAGATGTCATCAATAAACACTATCACTGACTTGTCTAGCATGGGTTTGCAAACCCGGTTCATGAGATCCATGAAAGCCACGGGTGCGTTAGTTAACCCAAAGGACATCACGAGAAACTCGTAATGTCCATACCGTGTACGGAAAGCCATTTTCGGTACATCCTCCTATTTGACTTTTAACTGATGATACCCCGATCTGAGGTCGATTTTTGAGAACCAACTTGCACCTTCTAATTGGTCAAATAGGTCATCAATTCTTGGAAGCGGATATCGATTCTTTACCGTGAGTTTATTCAACTCCCGGTAATCAATGCACATACGCATGCTCTCGTCCTTCTTTCTCACAAATAATACTGGTGCGCCCCATGGAGACACACTTGGCCGAATAAATCCCTTGTCGAGCAATTCTTGGATTTGGGACATCAATTCTTGCAATTCTGATGGCGCTAACCGATATGGCGCCTTAGCCACAGGTTTCGCGCCCGAAATCTGTTCAATTCCGAACTCCACCTCCCGTTCTGGCGGTATTCCCGGTAAATCTTCCGGAAATACATTAGCGTATTGGCGTACCACTGGTACGTCTTCAATCTTCGGCGTCTCTTTATCAGGTTCGTTTGCGTATATCATAAATGCTTTACATCCGCGCCTCATAAGTTTATGAGCTTTTAGTATTGAGCACATAACGGGACTGCCCCCTTTTTTGCCATAGATGGTAACTTGCTTTCCGCTTGGAGATGTCAATTTTATCTCCTTGCGGAAACATATCACTTCTGCATGATGTCGAGATAAACAATCCATCCCGACCACTACTTGGAATTCTCCCATTGACATAGGGATCAAGTCTATTAAATATTCCTCATCATCAATGTTTATTTTGCAGTCTCGACATACATCACATACAAGGAAACTTTTGTTATCACCTATTTCTACCTCTAATGGCATAGGTAATTTCGTTAGTACAAAAGAAGGATGTCGAATAAATCCATGTGAAACAAAGGATTTATTCGCACCCGTATCAAATAACACATGTGTAGGAATCGAGTTTATAGCAAATATACCTGAAACCACATCGGGTTCCACCTTTGCCTCGGCTGCCGTTAACTAGAAGGATCTTGCTTTTGCTTTTGGTGTCTCCGTACGTGTATCTTTGTCATCTTTCTTCCCGATCAATTCCGGACACTCCGATTTCTTGTGACCCGGCTGATAACATTTGTAACACACCGACACCTTCCCCGAGTACAACTCAGCCGTGTGCCCGATTTTCCCACAAATAGGACACGGCTTGTCCTTAAACCGGCACTCACCCTTGTGCCCTTTCCCACATATCTTGCAGCTTGATGGCCCGCTTTTTCCTTCTTGTTTCTTTGAGGATTCGTTCGGACGTGCCTTTTTCGTCGGGCTTGGGTTGACTACTTGTGCCCTTCTTTCGCCTCTTTCTATCTGTTTCTTCAAATCTATCTCCCGTTCCCGAGCAACGTTTATAATCTCGGTGAGAGTCTCATACTTCGAAGGAGTCATAAACTCCCTATACTTGGCGCTCAGCATATTATAATAATAATATATTTTCTGCTCTTCATTCGTTATGAGATCATCACAAAACTTCATTTTATCCATGAACGTTCCCGTGATTTTATCGATAGATTCACCCTTGTGTCGAAGCTGCATAAATTCTTCCTTGATTTTGTTAATGATTGCCTTGGGACTATGATGTTTAAGAAACGGCGTCTTAAACTCGTCCCATGTTATAGCCTTAGCCGCTTCACTTCCGATCTCTTTCTTCTTGTTATCCCACCAATCTTTCGCCTGACCCCTTAACTGACCCGTGCCATAAGCCACGAAGTCTTCCTCATCGCAATGGGTCCTTTCAAATACTCCCTCCATATCACTTAGCCACCGTTGGCATATTATCGGGTCAACTTCCCCATTGTAGATTGGCGGTTTACACGCCATGAACTCTTTATAAGAACAAGATTTTCGTCCTCCCGACTTCTCCTTTGCTAAATTGGTATTATCCTCCAATTTCTTGACCCTTTCTTCCACCACTGATAATACCGTGTTTTGGATTTTGTCGATAAAACCCGACAAACTGTTTTCGATTGCTTTTCCTACCTCCTCAGCAATCACTTCTCTCGTTTGCTCGGTGACTCTTGGCATCGCATCATCATTACCATTATTCGCCATCTTTAACTGAAATGTTTACATCAAGCGTTAACATTTCATCTATAACATGTGATTTATTTACTTCGGTTTATTCAAGTTCATGACTTGTTTTCACCGTTCTTATTTAATGCACTTTCCGGGTTTGAGTGTGTTAACACACTCTTCCCATGCATGTCTATTCATTATTCCCTCTTTATACTTAATAACTCTACTAAGAATAATTAACTCTTACCGGATGTTTGATCAAGCTTGAACCGAACACACTTGTTAACAACCTTGAGCTCTGATTACCAACTTGTAACACCTTTTTTATGATTATAAAATTTTGATATTATATTACATGAGTTTATACTAAAAACCCAATTTACAAAAGCTTTTCGATTCGAAATACCAACCATGATCATGTTAAATACAAAACGAAAGTTTAAAGTAACTTCTACAAGTCAGCTACCGACTAGTTTAAACCTTAGGACATGGTTAACAATTCATTTACATCAAAATCATTGTCTAAAACAAAGTTAAGTTAACGCGGAAGCTACAAAATACGTGTTCGGTTCTTCTACATGGCTTGACCGCCATCCGGAAGCCCACCATAGTCACCTATTGTCAAAACCACAAAAAACATTAGTTTTGGCATTGACATAATACATGTAAACAAGTTCCAACATCAAATCAATAAAAGAAAATAAAATTTCAACTTTGGTCCTCCCGCGTATCGCGGCAGGAGTCATTAAATCCGTCGCGACTCGCGACGGCTTCCGCGTGTCGCGGGGTTTCCAATATAACCCTCCGCATGGCGCGGGGGAACCCTTTTTCCAGCAGGTGCAGGTTAAAATCCTGCATTACTGCCCAGCTCCGAAAATTCACAAATTTCTAACTTTAAACTATCATAACTTTTTACTCGTTAGTCCGTTTTAACCGATTCGTTTTCCTACGAGTCCGTAATAAAATTACGGACCCGACCACGTAAATTTCTCATTACGGGAACCGAGATACCGACAATCGGTTCACAATTTCCTCATTTCAATTATCCAATCTATTGGTGTAAGTACATTACACCTCTTTTTAATTCTTAAGATCTTTTAGACATATATACCCAACTTCCTGGGCTTGTAAATATGGTACATTCGCACCATTCTATGACTTTGTGTTCCATTAGAACTAAACACTTGTTTCTACGGAATTCAAGCATTTCCGTTTCAAGCGACACTTTCATAGAGCTTCTATTGTTTGACCCGATTTCCCGGGTTCTTAGACTTAAATTAATATAACCAATTCAATGGCGTGGTACAATCCACCACTTAACGAAATATGAGACTTTCAAGTCTCTATTCTCATGATTCTTTTAAAAGCATCTTTTTGACCCGTTTGGCTATTTAGTGAAAACTATCACTTTGTTGACATGCCAAACTAAATTCCAAGTCCTTATTTTGACCCGTTTAATGGTCGAGTGTACTTCGCCACTTTAGCGACACATAAAGCGCATCCTTTACACTACAACATAATTTACATATCAAACCAAAGCATTTAAGCATAATTTAACGGGACTAAAGCCACGTACCTTCAATGCACACCTTTTTCGCGGGTATCACTTCCGGCGTGTCCACTTGACGTTCCGGATTCCTTGCCTAAAGAGTTCAATTCATAACAAGATTAGAACTCTTTCATAAGCTTTAACGCATTATTTCTTTACATATTCAAATCTGCGTTTTACCCAACTTTTAACAATTTAACCCTCTTTTAGGCATTTTATCAAACACCTAGCGGGTCAGATTTTTACATGATCTAAACCAAGTTCATGACTTGAGTTTATCACCCCTATTAACTTCAATTAGACTACATGTCTATATGTTAACATCAACAACTTAGAGTTTTCCTCATAATTTCAGTTTACACTAGAACAAGAGTTTTAATCCTAGTGTTCATCAAGTTCTACTAACATACTAATCACCCACTATGGTGATTTTGATCTATACAATTATCATGCAAGAATTTGACAAGAAATCGTCTAGGGTTTGTCCCTAAACCTTATATTACTTCAAATTTCATGTTTACAACACATAATCAAGCTCTACACTCGATTTCAATCACATGCATGAACTTTGAATCGAATGAAAATGACCTAATTCAACATACCTTATGATCCTCTTGACGAGGTGATCACGATTCCATGTTCAGATTTCGAGTTTAGCTTGATTTAGGCCTTCAATTGAGAGTTTTAGTGAAAGGTAGGGTTTTTGATAGTGGGGGTCGCCCTCTCCTGCCTTGATCGATCCAGGAACTCCAAAATGGAGTGTTTGGATTTTTATTTTACTAATATTAGTAATTTAAGTTTCAATTTTAACAACCTAAGTCCCTCCACTCTTATTTAGTTTATATCTTTGGCCTTTTAACTCTTTCATGTGTTACTACAAGACTCCTAACTAACTAGGTTATTTATCCTAGTTAGCTTATTCTTGTTTATTATGCACTTTATAATTCTAATATAAAGTTTTGTATTTTCGGGATGTTACATGCGTTTAAATATTAAAAAGAATCTTAAAGGTAAAACCTAGCCTAAATGTCGTTGCAGACATGGCCAAGATGGTAAGACCTATTCGAAAGATTCAAACCCTTATTAACATCTGATATGTTATCAATAATGACAAAGATGTGATTCGATAAAATCACATAAGTCATTTTTAAATTGGGATGTTCTAAATTCCCTTATTTATGTAATCATCCCTTAAGGATGAAGTACCCACGGGCTATAATTAACGTCCTTTGGGACTAAAGACAGTGGTAGCCTATAGCTCCCTGTCAAGAAAAGGTAATGAACTTTGATTCAAACCTTAATGCCTCGATTCTGTAAAATCCTGGTTTAATAATTAAATCTGTCTACGTGACTAGGTTTTTGTGCTATTATTAACTTGTAACTTGGGATTTATGATAAAGATCCAGATTAATTATATTTAACAAATTAACCAAAATGATTATTAAAAACCATGGTTAATAAATCGTCAAGGACAATAATACTGTATAGGCTGCTAAATAAACCTTGTCCTTAATTGATTTTATGTAGCAATTAAAGCTACATGGCTAGGTCAGAAGAAGTAAACATTCATCCCCTGGAAAACCACGATAATGATAGGGTTAATATAACCAGAGGAGAGCTCCGTACACTGATTGATACAGCTATATCTAGAGCTGTAGAGGAGCAATTCAAGGAGTACAGTGGGACGCATAGTAGAACTTCTTCAGTACCCCACTCCAAGTCTGTTCCTAAGACTCATTCAGAAACTCATAGCAAGCCACCCTCTAAGAAAGATGAACCCAAGAAAGAGAATGTTGAACATTCCTCAAACCAACACAGTGTTCCATCCAAGAGGATAGTGTTCGATGATGGAGCGCGTACCAAGTCCTGTACTTATAAGTACTTTGTTTCCTGCAAACCCCGGGATTTCACTGGGGAGAAAGGGGCAATAGATTGTATGACTTGGTTAGATGAAATGGACACTATTGTTGATATCAGCGGTTGTGCTGAAAGGGATATAGTGAAGTATGTATCCCAATCGTTCAAGGGAGAGGCATTAGCTTGGTGGAAGTCTCTCATTCAAGCTGCTGGGAAGATCCCACTCTATAATATGTCATGGGAACAGTTTGTAGTCCTCATTAAGGAGAACTATTGTCCACAGCATGAGGTGGAAAGGATTGAATCAGATTTCTTATCACTGGTAATGAGGAATTTAGATTGTCAAGCTTACCTCACCAGTTTCAATACCATGTCTAGATTAGTTCCTTACCTGGTGACACCAGAACCCAAGAGGATTGCTCGCTTCATTGGGGGATTAGCCACAGAAATCAAAGCCAGTGTTAAGGCTTCAAGACCTGCCACTTTTAGATCAGCAGCTGATCTATCTCTATCCCTCACTCTAGATGCGGTCAGATTAAGATCGCTCAAGAACTCGGAGGAGAGTAAGAGGAAGCGTGAGGATGATACCTCACGAAGGTCTGAGAAGAAGCACAAAGGTAGTTCGGACCACAAGAAAGAATCTGGGTCCAACAAAGGTAACCAGCGAACTGAAGAAAAGCCAAGGTGTGCAACTTGCCAAAAACGCCACTTTGGAAAGTGTAGGCTTGAGACCAAGTCTTAATCAGGATCACCCGCATGTGGGTTATGCAAGTCTAAGGAACATAAGACTATTGACTGCAGGAGGATTAAAGATGCTACCTGTTACGGCTGCAATGAGAAAGGGCACATTAAGACCAACTGCCCTAAATACGCCAAGAAGCCGGAAGATGTCAAGAAGACCAATGCTAGGGTCTTCAAGATGGATGCAAAGGAAGCTGTACAGGACGACAACGTAATCACAGGTACCTTCCTTATTAATGATGTTTATGCCAGGGTATTGTTTGATTCTGGAGCGGATAAGTCTTTTGTGGATAACAAATTATGTGAGTTGTTGAAATTACCTGTAAAAGCCTTAAGTGTGAAGTATGAGGTGGAATTAGCAGATGGAACCATAGAAACCGCCTCAACTATTTTAGATGGATGTGTTATATCCATTAGGAACCACTCTTTTCCTTTGTCCTTACTTCCCTTTAAGCTAGCCGGTTTTGATATAGTTATAGGTATGGATTGGTTATCACATAACCAAGCCCAGATTGTGTGCAACAGAAAGCAAGTGGTAGTCAAAACTCCGTCTGGTGAGTCACTTACCATTCAGGGGGATACCCAACATGGATTGCCTGAGCAAGTGTCTATGCTCAAGGCATCCAGATGTCTGAAGAAGGGTTGTGTCATTTATATGGCACAAGTTACTATTGATGAGCCAAAGCCTAAGATTGAAGACATCCCCGTCATTTCAGAATATCCTGAAGTTTTTCCTGAAGAACTACCTGGTTTACCACCAGATAGGCAAGTGGAATTCCGAATTGACATCATCCCTGGTGCAGCACCAGTAACAAGAGCGCCTTATAGGTTGGCACCAACAGAGATGAAGGAGTTAAGGACGCAGTTAGATGATCTGCTAGCCAAAGGTTTCATTAGACCTAGTTCGTCTCCTTGGGGAGCGCCGATCTTGTTTGTCAAGAAGAAGGATGGATCGATGCGTCTGTGCATCGATTACTGTGAGCTTAATAAGGTCACTATCAAGAATAGGTATCCTTTGCCCAGGATCGACGATTTGTTCGATCAACTTCAAGGGGCAAGTTACTTTTCTAAGATCGATTTAAGGTCAGGCTATCATCAGTTGAAAGTTAAGGATGAAGATGTACACAAGACTGCATTTAGGACTCGTTATGGTCATTACGAGTTCCTAGTGATGCCTTTTGTCACACCCCTATTTTCCACGTGTCACCGGTGGGCCCGGTGGGGAGTATAGTGACGTAGTTGGTATCATCATAGACAAACAACACAATATAATAATGCACAGCGGAAGCAAAGATAGATTCATTTCAACTTTAAATAAAATGTAATATTAAATATCACGAGTAGTTGAAACGGATCCACAGGCGGATCAAAATAAAATAAGATATTGTTCAACAGTTTATTGTCGTCCAAGCTTGCGAAACTTATTGTGGACGCTCTAGAAGACAGCCAGCCTATTACGTGTAGTACCTGAACTTAACCTTTTGGAAAAAATACGTCAGTTTAAACTGGTAAATACAATTTAACTGACTCATTTTTAAAATGATTGAAAATTGATTTCAATGCTCATGGCACAAAATATTTTATAACTTGGGATAATTATGTTATATAATCTTGTAAAGGATTTACGTGTTACTTGTGCGTTCAGTAGCCCGGTTCGTGCCGGGTTAAAGATCAATAGACACACCACAATATTGAGTTATACACTTGACAGGTGTACGCCTACACCCCGTGCTCAGGTCGTGGCCATCTCGTAAGATAATGCCGAGGATATCCGGGACATGGTCATTAACCCCCCAAAGGCTTTAAGCAATAAAACACACATTCAAAACAAGGCATCTCAATAAAATTTAACCTCTATTCGATTAAAGAATTCGATGCCGGACCAAGCGGTATTTTATATACCGTACCCCAAGCCCGTATAGGGAAAATAAGTTAAAAGTATTTACCTTGGTAAGTATTTATCTCAACAAGCAAAAAGGCAGGTAGCTTTTACCGGTGCTCCTAATCTGGAACGAAGGTTTAATATAACCTATTAGATTTCTAACGGGTCTTTATTTAAGCTTAAGCTTAGACCGGTTAGTTTTAAGGACGAAACGGTTCAAACGCACGATTAAGCGAAGACCGGATAGAATGTGATTTAGACCCGACAAGTTTGAATACTTGTATAATATGGGTATACTAAACACATTCTGGATTTTGAGACAAAAATGATAATGTTTGACCCGTCTCGGTCAATTTATGCAAACTTGTTACATAAACCGAACCGAACGCAAAAAGAGCGTTACGGGTAGCCGTAAGAGTCATATGCAAGTTCCCAGAGATAATATGCTATAAATATGATATAATATCAGTAAGTTATTTCCTATTATGCCCAAAACGGATTTAAACACAATTTATGCCTCATAAGGGCAATTAGGTCATTTAAAAGATTATAAAAGAGTTAAATTAGAAATCTGAGTTACAGGTCTGGTTTGTACAGCAAACATACTTAATTTAACATATTATAACAGTAGGGTATGACCTATGTATGAAATTTATCATTTAAAACCAAACTATGCACCTTAGGTGTATTTCGGTAATTTCACAAGGGCTAAAAATGTCAAAACTGGAAATCTGAGTTCAAAAATTTATACTTACTGTTATTTTATAAAAATATGCTAAGAACATCAGTAGGTATCAACCTTATATGTTTAATATGGTTATAGTACATACTAGGCGTTAAAAACGCTTAAAATGGCGATTTAGAGCCGTTTCCGGGTTTTCAAAAGAAAGCTGATATTTTTATATTTCCAGAATGCTCAAAATAATTTATTTAACAAATAAAATCAGTAGAAAAAGGTTTGGGGTCAAAAGGATTTGTAAAACTCATTTTATAGCTTAAAAGGGCAAAATCGGTATTTACCGAATTTAGCTTAAAGACCTATGTTATGCTCAGCCAAAAATTTAATAAAAATCTTTATAAATCCCAAAATATTATATAACATCAGTGGGTAAAAATTTTGGTATCAAAAAGTGGGTTTAAGTAGGTTATACGCTAATTATGCCGTTTATGTAACATAAAGCTTGCAAATTACGATAATGAGCATAACTGTTATTCTGGACCTCAAACTGATATCAAATTTTCGGTGCAAATTTGTAAATCAGTAACCATTGTTTCTACTCTTTCACTTTTTCAAAAATCACGTTTTATAGCAAAAAGGGCAAAATAGTCATATTTAAGCATAAACCGGAAACATGCATACGAATCAGATAAGTGTTGAACCAAGTTGTAAAATCTCAGAGAATTAAACTTATATAAAAATTGGTCCAAAATATGCTCTAATACAGATCTCAAACATGCATGGATGGATCCGAACCGATAGTCAAAGAAAAAGTCAATTTATGCGACTTTCGGTTCCGATTCGGGTTTAAACTGAAAATTGTCGAGTTGATCATGTCGAAACATGTTCTTACATTATTTATAAAGTTATTTTGATGATCAAACAGGAGAATGATATGAACACTTACAATGGTCCTAAACAAGCTTAGAGATCACTATGAAGCAGCCTTGGCGTCCAGAGAGCTCCAGGAAAGGTCTTGTGAATTTTTGACGTTCAAGTGTTTATATGTTTACTACTACAAGTGCCTTATATCACACATTGGATCTGAATTGAGGATGTTACAGGTGTTTTCTGATGTTGTAGGACGAGTACAAGTGTCCTAGAATGCATGTAATTCGATTGGGGAGCTCCCTTAGTCGACAACAGCTGTAAATGACCGAGAACAGACTCAGAACTGGCACCTGCAGGTTTGTTTGTCGCTGGGCACTGGCAGGCGGGCCGCGAGGACCATGTACGCGGGCCGCGTACATGTGCAGAACAGGTAAACATGTTTTATTCAATTGCAATTCAGTCCCAGATCTATTGTAACGTGTTTAGGCTATTTATTTGCACTCTAAACCCTTGAAATCTGATTTTTTTATGAACCTTGGGACTTTTATAAACATGGCAAAGTCCTCGGTTCACTTTGCGCTTACCCGAAAAGTCACGAAATTCACGATAACGTATTTAACCCTTCTTGTACGGTTTTGATCACAACTTTCTCATACGTTTACGAAACTTCATGAAATTTTTATCACATGCTCTTGTGAGTATATTTTATCATTACAAAGCTTCGGGTTTGCCAAAAGATCACTCAGAGGTATATTTTCAACATGTTGACACGTTTAGCCCCTGTAGTTTGTAACTCCTCACTTTCTTTCATATTTCGCTTCGTATGATCCATGATTTATCCGTTTTAGATTATAAACATCATGTAGGGTTATTTTAGAGCCTATTTATCCATTGTTGACACTTTGGACCCTTGTATTCACATAGTTTCGCTGTTTGTCAACTTTAGTCCCTCTAAAGTATGTTTTCACATATTCAAGGCCCATGACACGTGTCAATACATTATTGGACGTAAATTTCCGAGGTGTTACATCCTCACCCCCTTAAAAGAAATCTCGACCCTGAGATTTACTGAAACAAATGAGGGTATTTTTCTTTCATCTTGGATTCTACCTCCCACGTGTATTCGGGACCTCTTCGGGCATCCCATTTGACCTTAACAATAGGTATGTGCTTCCTTCGAAGCTTCTTTACCTTTCGGTCTTCAATCGACAACGGCTTTTCCACAAATTTCAAGCTTTCATCTATATGTACATCCGTATACGGTATAACCAGTGGTTCATCAGCGGAACACTTCTTCAAATTACAGACGTGGAACACATTATGGATAGCGCTAAGTTCTTCAGGCAAGTTTAACTTATAAGCAACTGACCCGACACGTTCGATAATCTCGAAAGGTCCTATGTATCTCGGGCTTAGCTTGCCTTTCTTACCAAATCGCATCACCCCCTTCCAGGGTGATACTTTAAGCAACACTTTATCACCTACTTCGAAGTGAAAAGCTTTACGCTTTGGATCCGCATAACTTTTCTGCCTATCCCTGGAAGCTTTCAAACGATCACGAATCTGGACAATCTTGTCCGTCGTCTCAAAAATAATTTCTGGTCCTGATAGCTGGACATCTCCAACTTCTGCCCAACAAATAGGCGATCTACACTTTCTACCGTATAAGGCCTCAAAAGGCGCAGCTTTTATGCTGGTGTGGTAGCTATTGTTGTAGGAGAATTCAATTAGTGGTAGGTTCTTATCCCAACTACCACCCAAATCGATCGCACATGCACGTAGCATGTCTTCCAAAGTTTGAATAGTACGCTCACTCTGACCGTCAGTCTGAGGATGATAAGCCGTACTAAAATTTAAACGAGTGCCCAAGGATTGTTGGAAACTTTTCCAAAAATGCGATGTGTATCTAGTATCCCTATCAGAGATAATAGACACAGGTATTCCATGCAAAGCTACAATCTTATCAACGTATAACTGGGCTAACATATCGGAGCTATAAGTCTCCTTGATGGGTAGAAAATGTGCTGACTTCGTCAGTCTATCTACTATGACCCATATAGTATCATTTCCCTTCCTCGTCTTTGGCAACTTGGTGATGAAATCCATTGTCACCATCTCCCACTTCCATGTAGGAATTTCAGGTTGTTGTAACAACCCTGACGGTTTCTGGTGTTCCGATTTGACTTGCGCACAAGTCAAACATTTAGATACATAAGCAGCTACGGACTTTTTCAAACCAATCCACCAGTAGTTTGCTTTTAGATCCTGGTACATCTTATCAGCTCCAGGATGAACGGAATATTTGGAACTGTGGGCTTCCTGGAGAATGACATCTCGAAGTCCTCCATAAACTGGAACCCATATTCGCCCATTCAATCTAAGCATTCCGTCTTTGTCACGGGATAACTGCTCCTCAGTTATTCCTAACTTTTCTTCAGGATAGTTAGCTTCTAACACAGCTTCCTTCTGTGCAGCTAACACCCTTTCGTTCAAACTATTCCTGATTTTGATGCGCTTGGCATTGATTCTTATTGGCTTCACTCTTTCTTTTCTGCTTAAAGCATCAGCAACTACATTTGCTTTACCTGGATGGTATTTTATCTCACAATCATAATCATTTAGAGTTTCCATCCATCGTCTTTGTCGCATGTTCAAGTCCTTCTGATTAAACAAATGTTGAAGGCTCTTGTGATCCGAATAGATCACACACTTGGTTCCATATAAGTAATGTCTCCAAAGTTTTAATGCAAATACAACGGCACCCAACTCCAAATCGTGGGTGGTGTAATTCTTTTCGTGCACCTTTAGCTGTCGTGAAGCGTAGGCAATAACTTTCCCTTTCTGCATGAGTACACAGCCCATGCCAGTGTGTGACGCATCACAATATACTACAAACTCTTCTATACCATCGGGCAATGTTAACACTGGCGCATTGCTTAACTTTTTCTTCAGGATGTCAAAGGATTCCTGCTGCTTAGGGCCCCAATCAAACTTAACCTTCTTACGTGTCAACGAGGTTAAGGGCGCAGCAATCCTTGAAAAGTTTTCGATGAAACGCCTATAATATCCTGCTAGACCCAGGAAGCTACGAATTTCAGTAGGCGTTTTTGGCTCTTGCCAATTCATGACTGCTTCCACCTTAGCGGGATCCACCTGGATACCACGCTCACTTACCACATGTCCAAGGAATTGGACTTCTCGAAGCCAAAACTCGCACTTCGAAAATTTGGCGTAAAGTTTCTCTTGGTGTAGAAGTTTGAGAATACAACGAAGGTGTTTCTCGTGGTCAGCTTTGTTCTTCGAATAAATAAGGATGTCGTCAATAAAGACGATGACGAATTTATCCAGATAAGGCTTGCAGACGCGATTCATGAGATCCATGAATGCGGCTGGTGCGTTAGTGAGCCCGAAAGGCATCACTAGGAACTCGTAATGTCCATAACGAGTCCTAAACGCTGTCTTGTGTACATCTTCATCCTTGACCTTCAACTGATGATAGCTCGACCTCAAGTCGATCTTAGAAAAGTAGCTTGCTTCTTGTAACTGATCGAACAGATCGTCGATCCTGGGTAAAGGATACCTATTCTTGATAGTGACTTTATTGAGCTCACGGTAATCGATGCACAAACGCATCGATCCATCCTTCTTTTTGACAAATAAGATCGGCGCTCCCCAAGGAGACGAACTAGGTCTAATAAAACCTTTAGCTAACAGATCATCCAACTGCGTCCTTAATTCCTTCATCTCCGTTGGTGCTAACCTATAAGGTGCTCTCGCTACTGGTGCAGCACCAGGGATGATGTCAATCCGGAATTCCACTTGCCTATCTGGTGGCAAACCAGGTAGTTCTTCGGGAAAAACTTCAGGATATTCCGAAATGATAGGGATATCTTTAATCTTAGGCTTTGGCTCGTCTATAGTAACTTGTTCCATATAAATGACACAGCCCTTCTGCATACATCTGGATGCCTTGAGCATGGACACTTGTTCAGGCAATCCATGCTGTGTATCCCCTTGGATGGTAAGTGACACCCCAGATGGAGTTTTGACTATCACTTGCTTCCTGTTGCATACAATCTGGGCTTGGTTATGCGATAACCAATCCATGCCTATAACTACATCAAAGCCGGCGAGCTTAAAGGGAAGTAGGGACAAAGGAAAAGAATGATTCCTAATGGATATAACACATTCATCTAAAACAGTTGAGGCTGTTTCTATTGTTCCATCAGCTAACTCCACCTCATACTTCACACTTAAGGCTTTTACAGGCAATTTTAACAACTCACAAAACTTATTATCTACAAAAGACTTATCCGCTCCAGAATCAAACAAGACTCTAGCAAAAACATCATTTATAAGAAAAGTACCTGTAATAACGTTGTCATCTTGCACTGCTTCCTTAGCGTCCATCTTGAAGACCCTCGCATTGGTCTTCTTTCCATCATCGGCTTTCTTAGCGTACTTTGGGCAATTAGACTTAATGTGCCCTTTCTCGTTGCAACCGTAACATGTTGCATCCTTCAGACCCTTACACTTCAAAGTCGTATGATCAGTAGATTTGCAGATTCCACATGGTCTCGTGTGGGACTGCGATTTTGACTCAAAACGACATTTCCCAAAATGGTTCTTCTTGCAAGTTTTACATTTGGGCTTCTCCCCCGACTGTTGCCCATCCCTCTTAGATCCCGACCCTTTCCTGTGGTCGTTATTTCCTCGGTGTCTCTTTTCCGATCTCCGTGAGGTATCGTCCTCACGCTTTCTCTTATTCTCTTCCGAGTTCCTAAGTGCTCTCAACCTGACTACGTCCTGGGTGAGAGAGAGAGATAGATCAGCTACTGATCTGAAAGTTGTAGGCCTCGATGCCTTAACACTCGCTTTAATCTCAGGGGCCAAACCCCCAATGAAACGGGCAATCCTTCTCGGCTCTGGGGTTACCAAGTATGGAACCAACCGAGATAGAGTATTGAAAGTGGTGAGGTATGCCTGGCAGTCTAGATTCTTCATCACCAAAGATACGAAGTCTGACTCGATCCTTTCAACTTCATGTTGCGGGCAAAAATTCTCTTTAATAAGGGCCACGAACTGTTCCCATGACATACTGTAAAGTGTGGCCTTTCCGGCAGCTTGTAAGAGAGATTTCCACCACGCTAGTGCGTCCCCTTTGAACGATTGGGATACGTACTTCACTACATCCCGATCAGCACACCCGCTGATATCTACAACTGTATCCATTTCGTCTAACCAGGTCATGCAGTCGACCGCTCCTTTCTCCCCAGTAAAGTCTCTGGGTTTACATGAGACGAAGTATTTATAAGTACAGGACTTACTGTGCGATTCATGTTTCTGCTTGATCTTCTTTATCGGGACACTGTTTTGGTTAGAGGAGTGATGATCCTCATCATACTTCTTTGGCTTATCTTTCTTAGGTACCTCCTTCTGAGAGGGCGGTTTGCTATGAGCCTCTGAGTGCGTTCTCGGCTTGCAACGTGATGCGGTTCGGGTCCTACTTCGGGTCCCGCTTGCTTCACTAAATTGTCTGTTTAGTGCTTCAACTACAGCATCATTCACTAGTGCTTTCAATTCCGCACCAGTTACTAACATCTGAGCATTTTCAGGGTTTTGTGCCGGACGACTGTTTAGTTCTTCGGACTTAGCCATGTAGTTTTAATTTGCTACATAAAAATATGGACAAGGTCTATTTAGAAATCTAAACAATCTTATCATTCTTAACGATTTATTAACCATGGTAAACAAAGCCATATTAGTTAATTTAATAATTTCATTCAGGATTTTTACTATTAATCTTTTTTTTTTAGAATGAAATATAATATTGGCATAATAAGCCTAGTCACGTAGACAAATTTCCAAATTACAAATTTAGATCTTATAGGATTAAAATTTTGAATAAATAATACAAATCAATCCTTTTCTTGGCAGGGAGTGTATAAACTACAGCTGCCGTTTGGTTTATATGACATTAATTATAACCCGTAGGCATTATGTCACAACCAATTATATATAGAAATATTAAACTTGGATAATTTATAAAAAGGGTGGCGTGTGTGATTTTACGGATCACACTAGCCAAGAATGTTAACATGTTTACAGATGTTAACAGAGATTTTGAATCTTTTTAAACGGTTCTACCATGTTAGCAAGATTTATGACAACATAACAGCTAGTTTTTACCTTTTAAGATTCTTATTATATTATCGAAATGGTACATCAAAATATTAAATGTTATTTTTCATTTATTCATACTCTATGTTTATGCACATAATTTAAAATAAAAATTTAAATTAACCATTTCAAATAAAAATTAAAACAGTACAAGTTGCCCTAAACGGGTCTTTTTCATAAATCATATGCCCACGCAGGGGCCAAATAACCAAAACAACAAACCCACGCAGGGGTTAAATAAAAGATATGCCCACGCAGGGGCAGAACAGAAAGAAATACCCACGCAGGGGTAGAGTACTGAAATAATTAAATGTCCACGCAGGGACATGAGTAACATACTAAAATAACCAACAAACAAAGGATTCAACGATCCTTCTTTTTCTTCCCCTTAATCAGATCCATTAACTTCTTAAACATCCCATGTCTACGCCTTCGTTCATGCTACAACCCATCCTGCATCTCTTGACACACCCCTTGTATCTCATTAATGATTTCTTGCATTTGGGGCGGCGACATCGCCGGTGCCTGAGGTGGTTGCTGATAGTGCGGGGGTTGAGAAGGCTGCGGTTGATAATAAGGAGGTTGAGGAGGCTGCGACTGCTGATACCCATATGATGGGTACCCATAGGTCGAGGGTCCCGTAGCCCAGGGACCTCCGTAGGGAGCTTCTTGATGGAAAGTGTTGGAGTTTGCTGCTATCCAGTATGGATCCTCCGTAAAGTTGTAACCCGTGGGAAACTGTTGCTCGAAGGGGTTAAATGTTGCAGCTCCAGTGTAAGCGGGGATTGGGTCTCCAAAACCCTGTGGTGGCTGTGGTGCGACTGGCGCAGTTACTACTTCAGAGACGGGGTTTGAAGATTCACCCATCTTTGTTTCTTCATGAACCGGTGAGTACCGGCTGCCACTCGAAAGTGGAGGGGTGCTGATACACACTCCTCCTCGTGCGGACATTCGCACTGTAGTTTCCTTCGCCTCGGAGGCGAGGGAGGCTGAAGTGGAGGTGCTGCTGCTGGCGGAGTGACTGCTACAAATCGAGAATCCTCGGAAGGATTCTGCTGCTGCTGGTGGTGAGGCAGGTGCAAAGGAGAGTTGTGGTATGACTGGTGCAGAGGGGAGTTATGGTAAGATTGGTGAAGAGGAGAGTGATGGGGCTGGTGCAAAGGAGAGTTATGATTACTGGGGGTATACACCCAGTCGTACTGTTTGAACATCTCCTCATAACTATCGGGACCATTGTAAGGCGATCCCATGAAAGGTGACCCATCAGAAATCTCGATGGGGTGGTTCGGTGTTCCGGAGGGTGGCATGACAGGATCAGTATCCTCGTCAATGTCCATCGGGTTGCCACCCGAAAAATGGTCTTCTGGTCCAAGTGGGTTAAAACCCACTGCTGCTGCCTCTAAGTAGTCATCAGGGTTGAACTGACCATGAAAGACGGGTGATGTGTTGTCAAAAGGTGATTGATGTCCTTGGAGAGGTATATAGGACTGGTGTGAGTTGTGGGGCTCATTCTCCGAATGAGGCCCAAAGGAATGTGGGATCGATGGAGAGGTGCTTAGCGAGACTGAGCGCCTCGCTGGTTCGGTGAAAGACCTCCAAAGGTCTTGAGCATCAGTACGGCGAGGATCCGAAGGTGTTCCCCGGTGTGATGGTCCGGCCTCATGGTCATTTGGAGCTACATATGCTCCTCGGCCTCTACCTCTCATTCTTGGTGGCATTTTCGTGAACCTGTCAAAAACATCAAGTAATACAACAAAATATATATAAGACAAGGTTAGAAAATTAAACAAAAATTTGAAAATTTCCTAAGTTCTTTGTCTAGACTCGAGAATTGAGGATTGTGCAATTGTGTAACTGAGATTAAACACAAATGGCTAGTGTTTAATTCACTCAGAGTTGGCTCTGATACCAACCTGTCACACCCCTATTTTCCACGTGTCACCGGTGGGCCCAGTGGGGAGTATAGTGACGTAGTTGGTATCATCATAGACAAACAACACAATATAATAATGCACAGCGGAAGCAAAGATAGATTCATTTCAACTTTAAATAAAATGTAATATTAAATATCACGAGTAGTTGAAACGGATCCACAGGCGGATCAAAATAAAATAAGATATTGTTCAACAGTTTATTGTCGTCCAAGCTTGCGAAACTTATTGTGGACGCTCTAGAAGACAGCCAGCCTATTACGTGTAGTACCTGCACTTAACCTTTTGGGAAAAATACGTCAGTTTACACTGGTAAATACAATTTAACTGACTCATTTTTAAAATGATTGAAAATTGATTTGAATGCTCATGGCACAAAATATTTTATAACTTGGGATAATTATGTTATATAATCTTGTAAAGGATTTACATGTTACTTGTGCGTTCAGTAGCCCGGTTCGTGCCGGGTTAAAGATCAATAGACACACCACAATATTGAGTTATACACTTGACAGGTGTACGCCTACACCACGTGCTCAGATCGTGGCCATCTCGTAAGATAATGCCGAGGATATCCGGGACATGGTCATTAACCCCCCAAAGGCTTTAAGCAATAAAACACACATTCAAAACAAGGCATCTCAATAAAATTTAACCTCTATTCGATTATAGAATTCGATGCCGGACCAAGCGGTATTTTATATACCGTACCCCAAGCCCGTATAGGGAAAATAAGTTAAAAGTATTTACCTTGGTAAGTATTTATCTCAACAAGCAAAAAGGCAGGTAGCTTTTACCGGTGCTCCTAATCTGGAACGAAGGTTTAATATAACCTATTAGATTTCTAACGGGTCTTTATTTAAGCTTAAGCTTAGACCGGTTAGTTTTAAGGACGAAACGGTTCAAACACACGATTAAGCGAAGACCGGATAGAATGTGATTTAGACCCGACAAGTTTGAATACTTGTATAATATGGGTATACTAAACACATTCTGGATTTTGAGACAAAAATGATAATGTTCGACCCGTCTCGGTCAATTTATGCAAACTTGTTACATAAACCGAACCGAACGCAAAAAGAGCGTTACGGGTAGCCGTAAGAGTCATATGCAAGTTCCCAGAGATAATATGCTATAAATATGATATAATATCAGTAAGTTATTTCCTATTATGCCCAAAACGGATTTAAACACAATTTATGCCTCATAAGGGCAATTTGGTCATTTAAAAGATTATAAAAGAGTTAAATTAGAAATCTGAGTTACAGGTCTGGTTTGTACAGCAAACATACTTAATTTAACATATTATAACAGTAGGGTATGACCTATGTATGAAATTTATCATTTAAAACCAAACTATGCACCTTAGGTGTATTTCGGTAATTTCACAAGGGCTAAAAATGTCAAAACTGGAAATCTGAGCTCAAAAATTTATACTTACTGTTATTTTATAAAAATATGCTAAGAACATCAGTAGGTATCAACCTTATATGTTTAATATGGTTATAGTACATACTAGGCGTTAAAAACGCTTAAAATGGCGATTTAGAGCCGTTTCCGGGTTTTCAAAAGAAAGCTGATATTTTTATATTTCCAGAATGCTCAAAATAATTTATTTAACAAATAAAATCAGTAGAAAAAGGTTTGGGGTCAAAAGGATTTGTAAAACTCATTTTATGGCTTAAAAGGGCAAAATCGGTATTTACCGAATTTAGCTTAAAGACCTATGTTATGCTCAGCCAAATATTTAATAAAAATCTTTATAAATCCCAAAATATTATATAACATCAGTGGGTAAAAAGTTTGGTATCAAAAAGTGGGTTTAAGTAGGTTATACGCTAACTATGCCGTTTATGTAACATAAAGCTTGCAAATTACGATAATGAGCATAACTGTTATTCTGGACCTCAAACTGATATCAAATTTTCGGTGCAAATTTGTAAATCAGTAACCATTATTTCTACTCTTTCACTTTTTTAAAAATCACGTTTTATAGCAAAAAGGGCAAAATAGTCATATTTAAGCATAAACCGGAAACATGCATACGAATCAGATAAGTGTTGAACCAAGTTGTAAAATCTCAGAGAATTAAACTTATATAAAAATTGGTCCAAAATATGCTCTAATACAGATCTCAAACATGCATGGATGGATCCGAACCGATAGTCAAAGAAAAAGTCAATTTATGCGACTTTCGGTTCCGATTCGGGTTTAAACTGAAAATTGTCGAGTTGATCATGTTCTTACATTATTTATAAAGTTATTTTGATGATCAAACAGGTTGCATGTAGCCTACATTACTAATCATGCTTAAATTTGCAAAAACACATTCTGTTGACTTTTTAAGAAATGCTTTGACTCGACAATTAACATGCTTAGAGTGTGAATCTGAAAATACCCTTTTAGGGGTTTGTTACACACATAAATACCAACATGTAGGTACTTCCAATTTGAGAAATGACAGAGCCAAACTCGTTTAATCATAAAGTCAAGTGTAATTTACGATAGTTTGACTTTCGGTTAATATACTAAGCTAGCACGAATTAGAGAATGATATGAACACTTACAATGGTCCTAAACAAGCTTAGAGATCACTATGAAGCAGCCTTGGCGTCCAGAGAGCTCCAGGAAAGGTCTTATGAATTTTTGAAGTTCAAGTGTTCATATGTTTACTACTACAAGTGCCTTATATCACACATTGGATCTGAATTGAGGATGTTACAGGTGTTTTCTGATGTTGTAGGAAGAGTACAAGTGTCCTAGAATGCATGTAATTCGATTGGGGAGCTCCTTTAGTCGAAAACAGCTGTAAATGACCGAGAACAGACTCAGAACTGGCACCTGCAGGTTTGTTTGTCGCTGGGCGCTGGCAGGCGGGCCGCGAGGACCATGTACGCGGGCCGCGTACATGTGCAGAACAGGTAAACATGTTTTATTCAATTGCAATTCAGTCCCAGATCTATTGTAACGTGTTTAGGCTATTTATTTGCACTCTAAACCCTTGAAATCTGATTTTTTTATGAACCTTGGGACTTTTATAAACATGGCAAAGTCCTCGGTTCACTTTGCGCTTACCCGAAAAGTCACGAAATTCACGATAACGTATTTAACCCTTCTTGTACGGTTTTGATCACAACTTTCTCATACGTTTACGAAACTTCATGAAATTTTTATCACATGCTCTTGTGAGTATATTTTATCATTACAAAGCTTCGGGTTTGCCAAAAGATCACTCAGAGGTATATTTTCAACATGTTGACACGTTTGGCCCCTGTAGTTTGTAACTCCTCACTTTCTTTCATATTTCGCTTCGTATGATCCATGATTTATCCGTTTTATATTATAAACATCATGTAGGGTTATTTTAGAGCCTATTTATCCATTGTTGACACTTTGGACCCTTGTATTCACATAGTTTCGCTGTTTGTCAACTTTAGTCCCTCTAAAGTATGTTTTCACATATTCAAGGCCCATGACACGTGTCAATACATTATTGGACGTAAATTTCTGAGGTGTTACACCTTTTGGGCTCACTAATGCTCCTGCCGCATTCATGGACCTCATGAATCGCGTCTGCAAGCCATACTTGGATAAATTTGACATCGTCTTCATTGACGACATCCTCATCTACTCGAAAAGCCAAGCTGACCATAAGAAACATCTTCGCTGTATTCTTAAACTTCTACATCATGAGAAACTCTACGCCAAATTTTCGAAGTGCGAGTTTTGGCTTCGAGAAGTCCAATTCCTTGGACATGTGGTAAGTGAGAGTGGTATCCAAGTGGATCCCGCTAAGGTAGAAGCAGTTATGAATTGGCAAGAGCCAAAGACGCCTACTGAGATTCGCAGCTTTCTTGGACTAGCAGGATACTATAGGCGATTTATCGAAAACTTCTCAAGGATTGCTGCGCCCCTAACTTCGTTCACACGTAAGAAGATTAAGTTTGATTGGGGCCCTAAGCAGCAGGAATCCATTGACATTCTGAAGAAAAAGTTGAGCAATGCAACAGTGTTAACATTACTCGATGGAAGAGAAGAATTCGTGGTGTATTGTGATGCATCACACACTGGTATGGGTTGTGTACTCATGCAGAAAGGCAAAGTTATTGCCTATGCTTCACGACAGTTAAAGGTGCACGAGAAGAACTACACCACCCATGACTTGGAGCTGGGTGCCGTTGTATTTGCACTAAAACTATGGAGGCACTACTTGTATGGAACCAAGTGTGTGATCTATTCAGATCACAAGAGCCTTCAACACTTGTTTAATCAGAAAGATTTAAACATGAGGCAACGACGTTGGATGGAAACTTTGAATGACTATGACTGTGAGATAAGATACCATCCAGGTAAAGCAAATGTGGTTGCGGATGCCTTAAGCAGAAAAGAAAGAGTGAAGCCAATAAGAATCAATGCCAAGAGCATTGAGATAAGGAATAGTCTGAACGAAAGGTTGTTAGCTGCACAGAACGAAGCTGTGTTGGAAGCTAACTATCCTGAAGAAAAGCTAGGAGTAACTGAGGAGCAGTTATCCTATGACAAAGATGGAATGCTGAGATTGAATGGACGAATATGGGTCCTAGTTTTTGGAGGACTTTGAGATGTTATCCTCCAGGAAGCCCACAATTCCAAATATTCCGTTCATCCTGGAGCTGATAAGATGTACCAGGATCTAAAGGCAAACTACTGGTGGATAGGCTTGAAAAAGTTTGTAGCTGCCTATGTAGCTAAATGTTTGACGTGTGCGCAAGTCAAAGCTGTGCATTTAAATATTGTATTGTTTGACTATGATGATATCAACTGCGTCATGATACTCCCCACCGGGCCCACCGGTAATACGTGGAAATATCGGGGTGTGACATGAATGCTGTTTTGGAGATGTCCTTGTCTCGGACTCTCAGCTGATGGTAGCCTTATCTCAAATCAATCTTCGAGTAGTAGCTCGACCCTTGTAGCTGATCGAACAAGTCATCAATACGCGGAAGTGGATAGCGATTCTTTACAGTCACCTTGTTGAGTTCGCGGTAGTCAATACACATTCTGAAAGTACCGTCTTTCTTCTTCACAAATAATACTGGAGCTCCCCAAGGCAAAGAGCTAGGACGAATAAAACCATTATCCAAGAGCTCCTGTAGTTGAGTGGACAGTTCTTCAAGTTCTGATGGAGCTAAACGATAAGGTGCACGAGCTATTGGCGCTGCTCCAGGAGTTAGCTCGATTTGAAATTCAACCTGACGATGAGGCGGAATACCAGGTAATTCCTCGGGAAACACTTGAGGAAAGTCACGTACTACTGGAATATCCTCTATTTTCTTCTCTTTTGATGATGCGTCAGTAACAAGTGCTAAAATAGCAGTGTGGCCCTTTCGTAAACACTTCTGGGCCTTTAGGAAAGAGATGATGCCCACAACAGCACCACTCTTGTCGCCTTGAATCACGAGAGGTTATTTGCCAGAACGGGGAATACGAACAATCTTTTCCTTGCACAGGATCTCTGCTTGCTGTTGGGATAACCAATCCATCCCAATGACAATGTCGAAACTACCCAGAACTATAGGAATAAGATTGATGGAGAAGGTCTGACCCGCTAAAACGAGATTACAACCCTTAATTATATGCGTAGCCTCTAGGCTTTTACCATTTGCTAACTCTACGACATGCTTGGTGTTCAAAAGTGTTGGTGTGCGTTTAAGCATTTGACTAACTTTTAGAGACACATAACTGGTATCGGCACCCGAATCAAATAAAACAGTAACGTAAAAGTCGTCGAGAAGGAACTTACCCATCACTACGTTAGGATCATTCCTTGCGTCACCCTGACCCAGCACGAACACTCGACCCCTGGCACCGTTGCCATCATTGTTTCCCCCATTGTTGCCCCCATTATTATTCCCGTTTCCTTGCTTGTGGTTCTGATTCTGATTTAACTGCGGGCAGTGTCTCTTGAAGTATCCCTTGTTGCCCTGTTGCTGTTGCTGATTCTGCGGTGCTTGCTGTTGCTGCTGACGATTCTGATTTGCAGGCCGTGAGCTCCTGCAATCCTTGGCTTCCTGACCCATCTTGAGACACCTCTGACAACGTCCCTTGTTGCACTGACCACTGTGGTGCCTGTTGCATTTGTTGCACTTTGGGTGGTTTCCTTGATATCCACCCTGCCCTTGACTACCAGAAGATTGCTGACCAGGACTCTGGTAGTCATCAATCTTTCGCTGCTGCGCCTGGGACTGAACTGTAGTCGAACCCTTGCTGGAGGCTCCATCCCATTTTCGTTTGTTGTCACTGGGGATAGCAGAAGTAGTAGTAGCAGTAGCACCTATACGCTTAGGCAGCTTGTTCTGTTCCACTTCATGGTCTGTGAGACGATGAGCAAGACGAGTAACATCCTGGATGGTAGAAAGGTTAGCAGAAGTCACATGGCTTTGAATCTCTGGTACTAAGCCTTTGAGGTACAGCTCGATAAGCTTGATGGGAGGATCCACCATAGTTGGACATAACACTGCCAGTTCGTTGGATCGCTTCGTATACGCCTCTATCTATGACCCCATCATCCTCAGGTTAAAGAACTCCACTTCCAGCTTGTGGATGTCATCACGATTACAGTATTCTCGCTTGATCAGTTCCTTGAAGTCGTTCCATGGGGTGGCATTAGCAGCTGCCAGCCCTAACATTTGAACTTGCGCGTTCCACCAAGTCAGCGCAGTGCCTTCGAGGGTACCAGTGGCATACTTCACCCAACGAGCCTCAGGGCATTCACACATTTCGAAGACCGA
Organism: Helianthus tuberosus; assembly: GCA_030545235.1. Classification (NCBI taxonomy): domain Eukaryota; kingdom Viridiplantae; phylum Streptophyta; class Magnoliopsida; order Asterales; family Asteraceae; genus Helianthus; species Helianthus tuberosus. The sequence goes on from CM060429.1 coordinate 120,715,974, forward strand.
TTCGAGCTTCTCGAACCAGTGGAGGAGTCCTACGGCTCCTTCAGTGCCACTGAAAGTACTAGGACGACAGTCCATGAACGTCTTGAACGTGCACATAGGTGGCTGAGCATGCTGACCTGTTGCGTATATAAAAACAGGTCAAAATTAAACACAAGAGTTGGTTTATGAGGGTAGGATCTAAAGATCCTAGAGTGAGTTGCGACTGCAGGGTATACCTCCTGCTTGGGCGGCTGCAAGTGCCGCAGCAACTTGTTCGTTGATTAAAGTCGTCAGCTGGGCTTGAGTCATGTTGACACGTCCACTCATGATCTTCATACCAAAGGAAACATGAGTGAGAGAGGTTCGCGAAAGTGCGATGACAGAAGAGAGTAAGCACGCATGTGTTTCAAGCAATAGTTGTTACATTTATCTAAGCATACTATGAGCAATGTACTATGTAATTAACAAGTAAGCAATATAAACATGAATCATATCACCTATAATGTCGAGTCTTGCACGTGGAGCGAAGCGTCGTTGTGGATCGTTGAGCACTGTTCAGGTTATAGTCTGGTTTTATCCCAAAAGTTTCCCCATTTTTAAAACCAAGTTCACTATAACCAATGGCTCTGATACCAATCTGTCACACCCCCAAAATCCACACGCGGAGTATCACCGCTTGGAGGCGTGACTGACCAGGATCGAGCCACCAATCATATTGAACATTGTAAGTAATAAATAAAATTCAACCACACAATATGAAAGGTGTTCAAACAAAAGCATAGTTAAATGTTTAGCGGAAGCATAAATGTAAAAACCCATTATAAGTATTAAGTTCGAAATGATAAAATGTTTTTAACATGACACACACTGTCCATGTCCCACAACGACCGCGCCTCCCTGTGCAAGCTCCATGAGTATCTAACAACCTGCAAGGCATGTAACAACTAGTCAACAACAAAGTTGAGCGAGTTCACAGTTGTTTGTTCAGTTATTGAGTTCGTTTCAGAAATCGTAAGTTTGTTTCATAACCATGTGTAACACCTCGAAAATTCACGTCCTATAATGTATTGACACGTGTCATAGGTTTTGAACGTGTAAAGGATTGATTAGAAGGGCTAAAGTTGACAAACAAGGAAAGTATGTGAATATAAGGGTTCAAAATGTCAACAATGAATGAATGTAGTTTACAATAACCCTACCTGAGGTTTATAACCTTAAACGAATGAATCATGGATCATACGAAGCCAATTGTGAAAGAAAGTGAGAGATTACAAACTACTGGGGTTAAATGTGCCAACATGTTTAAAGTATACCTCTGAGTGACCTTTTAACAAACCCGGAGCTTTGTAACGATTAATTATGCTCACTAGAAGGCATGATAAAAATTTCACCAAGTTTTGTTATCGTATGAGAAAGTTATGATAAAATTCATACACGAGGGGTTAAAAGCGTCGACATGTTAATACATACCTCTGAGCGACCTATGTATAAATCCCAAACCTTAACCTGTGTTGTAAACATCTGATAAGCATCCTAATCCGGTCAATGCTTGCAATAATTGATTCAAATTATAAAGATGGGATCTTATGAAATTGTGTTTGACGAATCTTCATTTATGGCCTTTCAAAAAGAATCCAAGACAATTATACAACATGGCAAGGTAGTCATAACTGTTCAAGCATGAACTAAAGGTCCCATACTGATAATTCAAGCCCCAAAATCGTAATACCTAAGTTTCCCTTTCAAAGCTTGAAAGGTTACAAAAATTTGCCTTCTGGTAAAGGCTTACGGACCGCAAGGACCTGGTCTTACGGTCCGTAAGAGGCTCTTACGGACCGCAAGACCCTCCGCTTACGGTCCGTAAGGCGGCCCCAGTAACAGAAAACGTAACAGCAGCCTGTTTAACGAGTTTAACCGACTTACATTGCCGTTTTTCACTCCCATGTGCAATCTAAACTAGTTCTTAGGCACTAGGGACACTTGTAATTGATCAGGGATCAATCCTAGAGTTGTTTGTCATGATCACAAGCAATCAAAGGCACTATATAAAGGCCTCATTGTTGCAACTTTGATCATTCATTCCAAACTCAACTTCTGATCATTACTGGAGCTCAAGAGCCTTCCCTAAGCATCACTGGTCGTGCATAGGACCTTGGTAAGCTTCCTTAACCTTCCTTAATCGTGTTTTACTTAGTTAATTAGCTTAAAGTCAAACCGTCGTAATTACGGTTTGACTTAACGATTAATCACTAATGGTTCAGTGTTTAGTCAAACTAAAAGTTGTTATAAGTTGGCAATTATGTGGGCATTAAACCCTTAAAAGGGCACCCCCTAATTTCCGCTCTAACCAGGTCAAATGTCGGGTCAAACATAATCCGAAAAAGTCAACAGAAACTTAATTTTCGATTTAACGCATAATTAACAATGTAGAAGACGTGTAACCTGTTTTGCCACTCATATAACTTGGTAATCAATGTAAGAACATGTCTAAGCATGTCCGACCCAACAATTTTCAGTTTAGGACCGGTTCGGAACCGAAAGTCGCAAAACTTTGACTTTTTGTTAGTGCATACATCTGTCGTCTTCGTCTTATATCAAGTCTCGGGTTCGTTGCGGTTCGGAACAAGGATTATGTCATCATCATTGATGATGACATCATATAGATGACATCATCATATGCATCATCACATGAAGACAAAACAAGATTTTAGGTGAACCGTTTGAATTTGTCATTCGTTTGAAGATGTAATCGTTTGAACATGTATGTCCGTTTGAACGTGTTCGTTTGAAGGATGTCATGTCACCTTCAAACGGAATAGCCTAGCCTATAAATATGGGTCATGTCTAGTTCATTTGTAACTTTCCGGCTTGTGCAACGAAGTGCTGCCGAAGTGTTATCAGGTTCTAAAACGTTACGAAATCAATCATACAACAGTTTAAAGAGTAAATCTAGCTGAATTGAACTCTACACGTCTGTTTCCGCCTTTCGTGTTAAGATAAACTCTTCTGATCGACTCGTTCGGGTCCAAAAACGATCCTACAAGTGGTATCAGAGCTCAGGAGGAAGAGTTCATACCAATTCAGCTGTTTTTTCTAACTTCTACACCTTCTTTTCAAAACTGAACAATTTTTCACGGTTAAAATCGGCTAAAACTTTCACAATGTGTGCGTAATGTTGTTTTAACAAACCCTTGAGAATATCAGATCTAAACTCTAAGTAAAAGTGGTAAAAATGGACTGAAAACTGGATTTCGTTTGAACGAAGCCTAGTATTTCCGTTTGAAAATTGACATCTAGTTTGAAAATGCATGGTATTACGTTTGAAATATATGGTCCGTTTGAACTGAACGTTTGAAACGGGTATTCCGTTTGAATATTTTGTTTGAAAGCAGCCATCTCGTTTGAAAAGTTGTGCTATCCCGTTTGAAGAAGTAATTCTGTTTGACATACCGCTTGAAAACACTGTCCGTTTGAATTGTTCTTCACGTGAAAAATGCATCGAGTTGTGTGATACATTAAATGAAGTTGTCAGCATATTGGTAAAAGAAATCACATGTATTGTGTCAGTCTACACGAGGTGATCAGAAACATGTGTGATTACATGTGATATTTGGTTTGTCGGATAGAATTGATTTATCATAAAAGATAGTTATTTTTTGGAAATGGTCAGAGAACTAATGAACTGGCAAGTCACGTGATACACTAGACTTGATAAAGTCTTATTCTCGGTCAAAGTTTATCAGCCTAAGATTCAAACAATTTAGTCAAATTTGTTGTCGGCTAAGTGGATTGTGAGGTCCAATTGGAATTAACTTGGGTAATAGAGTTGTCTACCAGATTTAATCCAACCTATGTGATTCATATCGTGGCACAATCAGAATTAAGTTGAAAAATTAAAGTGTATCAATCCTATCGGTATTCGGCCCAAGTTTCAACATTATATAGACCAAGCGGCCCAATCAAAGATATTTGAAAGATAATAATGTCAGATATTGATTAAAGTACATGTGATAATATTGTATAAACAAAGTTCTTCGGCCCAAATCATTTTCAGGCCCAAGTGAATTTCATTGTTTGCGGCCCATTGGAAGCCCATATTTTGTGGCCCATTTGATCTAGTTCATTCATTCAGTTTGCGGAATTCATTAAACAAGTCCACAAATCTTCGACACGAGTCTTAGATTGATTTCATTAATACTTTTACGTATTCAGTCAGTTTAAACTGATCATTTATTTGTTTGTCAGGTGTTTTTACAAGGTGATACAGCTCATTAGAGACCAGTATTTTTGAAACAAGAAAGTTTGTGTTTTGTAAACTTTGAAAATCCGAAACATGGATTCTGAATTCTACAATGCTTTTGCTACAACTCCGACTACTCCAGCTTCCATTGCTCAAAACATGAATGCAGAAAACGAAACCGGAACTTTGCAAAAACCCCCGAAACTTATGGGAATTGAGGAGTATCATGGATGGAAGAATCATTTTGAGAATTGGGTTCAGGCAAACCATCTAAGAGCTTGGGAAAGCATTGAAACAGAATACATTAGACCACAGACTGCTATGAAGGTTGATAAAATTATTTCGGAGTTTTCAGACATTGAGAGAGAAAGTTATAAAGGAGAGAAAATGATGATAAGTCTGTTGCAACAAGCTATCAAAGAGGATATATTTGTTTTGCTTCAGCATGATGGAAATGCGTTTTTGATTTGGAAAGCACTTGAGAAGAAATTCGAAGGAAGTACAGAGACGCTCCAGAGTAAAACAACATTGTTGAAAAAAGAGTTTAACTTGTTTACGAGTATGCCTGGTGAGACTACAAAGGCTCTCATTGAGAGATACTGCCATCTTGTGCGCACTATGTCTCAGTTGAAGATTACTAAAACTCCAACATAATGGGTTGAAAAGCTTGCTGATGCGTTACCACAAAAGGAATGGGGTACATACCTCATGATTCTAAAGAATTCTGGACAATTTAGTAGATTGTCGATCGGACAGTTTATTGAAAAACTTGAGGCATAGGATCTAGAACAGCAGAAGATTGCAAGAATGAACAGCTCAAGTCATCAACAAGATATCAAACTGTACTACAAAGGAAATGTTCAAACTGTTGAAGCTAGTCCAAAGATCCAAACCGTGTTTAGTGCAGGAAATTATCTGGATCAGTCAATCAAAGTTCAGTCAACACTAGTGGATTTTCAAGTGTTAATCCTCCAAGTGTTCAAAGTGAAAATGTTGGTAATGGACATATGATTCAGTGCAATGTGGCATTGCATCTTCAAAATGGGCAGAATTGTCACACCCCCAAAATCCACGTGCGGAATACCACCGCTTGGAGGCGTGACTGACCAGGATCCAGCCACCAATTATACCGAGCATTGGTTAATAGTAAGGATGTTCACCAACCACAATAGTTAGTAAACATTTAAGGTTTAAAAGTTTTAAGTTCAAATAACAGTTCAAGTAAACAGCGGAAGCATAAACCAAACAGTTTCAAAAACAAAGTTCATAGTTCAAGATTATTTAGAACCCAACACATGGGTTAGATGACCACTACACATTCCCAAGCTGCAAGCTCCTGAGTCACTGGGTACCTGCAAAGCATGCAGTAGGGTATCAACAAAAATGTTGGCGAGTCCACGAGTTGTCCAGTTTTAATTACCAAAATCTTGTTTCACCAGTTAATTTATCCGTTTATACATGCGATGGGGAGCTACCCCATAGGTAAGCGACTAAACTGTTTTTCCAATACCGAATACTTACTTAACCGTACGTTTCCATAGTGCCCCGTTGTCAATGTTCTATCATTATTGACGGTTTTCCAGAGTTCATTAGTTCACTCCCGTTCCCAGTAACAAGGGTCGGTGTGAGGCTGGTTACACCTAAATAGCGCTATTAACTAATAACCCGTTCGCCAGGCCCCGGCGACTAATCGGTATTAAATGGTAGGGACTTAAGTGATAGAGTTTCGTTTAGTGTTGCATGTTGCATTCCGCATAAACAATAATTAACCAAGAGTTCCCAGTAACAAGGGAAGTAAGTAAGTTTGTTCCCAGTAACAAGGGAAGAAAAGTAAGTTTGTATCCCTTACGCGGGGATAGCGTTGATTAAGTTTCCGTTTCCCAAAACCACCGGGAACGCATGCTTTAATAGTTGTGAACTCACCTTGGGTTGCTCGGTAGTTTAGTTTACTTGGTCAAGCAAGCTGGTCACCACGTCCTAACATGGTTACCAGTTTTGGGTCAGGTTTGGGTACAAAGAAGTCACGTATATCTACACATAGCTAACACATTGAATGCATAACATATGATTATCCAGCAAGTTATCGAGCCTATTCTAATACGTAGCAGTTAAACCGTAAACGTCAACACCTATCATACAAATCATAAGTGTTATTGGGCCCATCCGATCATACTAACAGTTAACAGCATCACAGAATCCAAATAGAACGGTATGCACAGTCCACACATTTTTGGCCCAATAACGGAGACAAGCAGCCTATTCGAGACAAGGTGGTCTCGACTCGAGAACGTGCGGTCTCGAGTCGCAACCATGAGATCTCGAGTAATGCCGGTATGAGTCGCAATCTCAGAGGTCTCGAGTCCAGTCTCGAGTCGGGATCATGAGATCTCGAGTCGAGACCTTGCTGATTTCAAGTTCCTGATGTCTGCTTTGTCTGGTCTCGAGTTGTCACGTATGGTCTCGAGTCGCAATCACGTGTTCTCGAGTTGTAGTTTGATGGTCTCGAGTCGCAATCACGCGTTCTCGAGTTGTAGTTTGATGGTCTCGAGTCGAGACAGGAGGTCTCGACTCGCACACCTGATGACCCAGACCTTCTAGAACCTGTCCGATCGTACTATCCAATAGAATTGCAATTTCATGTAATTGTGTACTAACCTATCAAATTATACCAACATGTTTTCTTGTGTACAATGTAATCAAAATAGATCAAACAACAGGTTTTTCAAATGTTCAAGGCACATTCATCATCTATTCATGTTGTTCATATAGTCAAGCTATTCATTGTGCATATACATTCAAATCGGATCCGAAAATATGTCATCCTAGTACCTACGCATGCAACTTTGAAAGTATTTTCAGCAACATTTACTGTCATTACTACATAACTCATGATTGCATCAAATAGCACCTTAGTCATGTATCAAAACTCATTGAATGGCCTTAACACATCATTACTCTATCATACTTTTACCAACCCGATCACATATCAACATGAAGGAACATTGTTAATCACTCAAATCAAGTAAGACATACTACTCATAACATCAAGCAAGCACCTTCATCATAAATAAACAACAACTTTTATGTATTTAACTAAAAGAGACACTAACCGGCTAGGAATCAAGGTGTGAGAGTATGAAGAAATCGATGAATAAACTTCAAAACGAGATCCCAAGCTTGAACCGTTGTTCTTGGTTTGAATCCGAGAGATGGTGGAAGAGGTGGTGCTTGGTTGTTAGGGTTTAAGGCTTTTTAGAGAGAGGGAGAATGAGGATGAAATGAGAGAGAGTGTAAAGGAGAGTGTGTGTGTGAGGGTTTTAGGTTCTTATAAGAGGTGGTGCACCCTAAGTGGGTTCCGAATGGATTAAAGGAGGGGTATGGCCCAAACGGCCCAACTGTTTACTCGAGACCGAGTGGTCTCGAGTCGGGTTCGCGGTCTCGGCCCACTACAAGTATATATATATATATATATATATATATATATATACTACATATACACACTCACATAGAACAAGAAGATAACACAACTTTCATTTAATATCATATATACACACAATGAAATTATAAGATATTTGCTCGGGAAAACCTAGAGTGTCACATTATCCCCAAGTTCTAAGAACTTTCGTCCCGAAAGTTAAGGCAGCCACTGACAAGCTAGTGTAAGTGAGAACGTTTCAACGGGGTGTCACATCATCCCCCCGTTAACTTGGAATTTCGTCCCGAAATTCGGCTGTAGCTTCAGTGCTGGAAGTTTCATTTGGGAACAACTGGGGATACTTGCGCTTCATCTGGTCTTCCCGCTCCCAGGTAAACTCTGGGCCACGGCGTGAGTTCCAACGAACTCGCACGAGAGGTATCTGGCTACGTTTGAGGGTTTTGATCTCACGATCCGCGATCTCAATCGGTTCCTCAGTAAAGTGTAGCTGTTCGTCAATAGTAAGTTCCTTGAAAGGAATGATGAGTGTTTCATCTGACCGACACTTCTTCAGATTAGACACGTGGAAGACGTTGTGCACAACACTCAGTTCTTCAGGCAGATTCAATCTGTAAGCGACCTTACCGATCTTTTCGGTAATTTCAAAGGGTCCGACATATCTCGGATTTAGCTTGCCCCGTTTTCCAAAACGAACCACACCCTTCCAGGGAGAGACTTTAAGTAGAGCCCGGTCACCAACCTGGAACTCTAGCGGTTTCCTATCTTTATCAGCGTAGCTCTTCTGACGGTCACGAGCTGCTGCCATGCGTTGCCTAATCTGGGCGATCTTTTCTGTAGTGTCTACTACATGTTCCGGGCCTGTGATCTGGCTATCACCAACCTCCGCCCAGCAGAGAGGCGATCGGCATTTACGACCGTACAATGCCTCAAAGGGTGCTGCCTGAATGCTGGTGTGGTAGCTGTTGTTGTAGGAGAATTCCACTAACGGTAGGTGCTTCTCCCAATTCTTGCCAAAATTGATCACACATGACCTAAGCATGTCTTCGAGGGTTTGGATGGTGCGTTCAGATTGCCCATCCGTTTGCGGATGATAAGCGGTGCTCATGTCTAAACGTGAGCCAAAAGATTTGTGCATAGCTTGCCACAACTCAGAAGTAAAACGCACGTCTCGATCGGAAATAATAGAGGTTGGCACTCCGTGCTTTGAAACCACTTCCTTTAAGTATACCTCTGCTAAAGTAGAGAACTTGTCTGTTTCTTTAATAGCCAAAAAGTGTGCAGACTTAGTTAATCGGTCCACTATTACCCAAATGGTGTCATTCCCGCGTTGAGACCTAGGCAGGCTAGTGACAAAGTCCATGGAAATTTGCTCCCATTTCCATTGCAGGATTTCTGGTTGTTGGAGTAGGCCCGATGGTTTCTGATACTCAACCTTGACTCTTGCACAAGTCAGACATTTTCTGACATAGGTTGCTATGTGGGCTTTCATGCCAGGCCACCAGTAGGTAGTCTTTAAGTCATGGTACATCTTATCCGCACCAGGGTGTACTGAGTAACGGGACTTATGGGCTTCATCCATTACAAGCTCGCGCAAATTCCCATAAAGTGGGACCCATATACGTCCGTTTACGTAGTAAGCACCATCTTCTTTTTGTTCTAACCGTTGTCTCGATCCTCGTAGGGACTCAGCCCTGATGTTCTCGGCTTTTAATGCTTCAGCCTGAGCATTTCGGATCTGATTAGGGAGGTTCGAGTGGATAGTGAGCTGTAAGGCACGAACACGCTTGGGTTTGGTCTCCTTTCTGCTGAGGGCATCGGCTACCACATTAGCCTTGCCTGGATGATATTTTATTGCACACTCGTAGTCATTTAGGAGTTCGACCCATCGGCGTTGCCGCATATTCAACTCCTTTTGTTCCATTATGTGCTGGAGACTCTTGTGATCAGTGTAAATCATGCACTTGGTACCGTACAAGTAGTGTCTCCAAATCTTGAGCACGAAGACCACAGCTCCAAATTCTAAGTCATGTGTCGTGTAGTTCCGTTCGTGGATCTTGAGTTGTCGCGAAGCGTAAGCAATAACCTTCTCGCGTTGCATCAACACGCAACCAAGTCCTTGAATAGAAGCGTCGCAGTAAACAACAAAGTCGTCGGTACCTTCAGGTAAGGAAAGAATAGGAGCACTACAAAGGTTCTTCTTTAGTTCCTGGAAGGCAGATTCCTGAGCATCACTCCATTTGTAAGCAACACCCTTCTGAGTGAGGGTCGTAAGTGGTTGAGCGATCTTAGAAAATCCCTTGATAAATCTTAGATAGTATCCTGCCAATCCCAAGAATTGGCGGACTTCGGTCGGAGTCTTAGGTACAGGCCAATTCTTAATGGATTCGACCTTAGCGGGGTCAACATGAATCCCTTCCTGATTGACGATGTGCCCAAGGAAATGGACTTCTCTAAGCCAGAAATCACATTTCGAGAATTTGGCGTACAGTTGCTCATTGCGAAGGAGTTCGAGAATAAGACGCAGGTGTTGTTCATGCTCCTCTTGACTCTTCGAGTAGATTAAGATGTCGTCGATAAACACAATTACGAACTTGTCGAGGTAGGGTTTGCATACTCGGTTCATGAGATCCATGAAGATTGCAGGTGCGTTGGTCATTCCGAAAGGCATAACAAGGAATTCGTAGTGACCATAGCGGGTTCTGAAAGCCGTCTTAGAGATATCCTCATCGCGGACTCTCAGCTGGTGATAACCCGATCGCAGATCGATCTTGGAATAATAGCTCGACCCTTGCAGTTGATCGAACAAGTCATCGATACGGGGAAGTGGATAACGGTTCTTGATGGTAACCTTGTTCAGTTCGCGGTAATCAATGCACATTCGGAATGTGCCGTCCTTCTTTTTGACGAAGAGCACTGGGGCTCCCCAGGGTGATGAGCTAGGACGGATAAAACCTTTGTCCAGAAGTTCTTGTAGTTGAGTAGAAAGTTCCTTGAGTTCTGCGGGAGCTAGACGATAAGGTGCACGAGCTATAGGCGCTGCTCCGGGGGTTAGCTCGATTTGAAATTCGACCTGACGGTGGGGAGGGAGTCCGGGTAGTTCTTCAGGAAATACCTCAGGATAGTCGCGTATAACAGGAAAATCTTCAATCCTGCTTTCTTCTTTCTGTGTGTCGGCAACAAGTGCTAAGATAGCGGTGTGCCCCTTTCGTAAACACTTCTGGGCTTTTAAGAATGAAATGATGCCTGTGACTTCTCCGCTTTTGTCGCCTTGAACTATAAGGGGTTTGCCAGGAGGACGAGGGATACGAACAGCTTTCTCTTGGCAGAGGATTTCAGCTCGATGCTTGGATAACCAATCCATACCAATGACGACGTCGAAGCTTCCGAGAATGACGGGGAAGAGATCGATACAAAAGGTCTGACCAGACAACTCTAATTTGCAGTTACGTATTACGTGTGAGGCCTCGAGGTTTCTACCATTAGCTATCTCAACGATGTGCTTAGAGCTTAACGGCGTAAGAGTGGACTTAGTTTCTTACTAATACGTAGGGATACATAACTAGCATCTGCTCCGGAATCAAATAGTACGGAAACATAACGATCATTAAGTAGGAACTTACCCGCCACAACGTTGGGGTCATTCCTTGCTTCTCCAGCTCCAATCACAAAAGCCCTTCCTCTTGCACCATTTCCAGCATTGTTGTTATTGTTCCCAGCACCCTGATTGCTGTTGTTCTGATTCTGGTTCAGCTGAGGGCAATCCTTTCGCATGTGCCCTATTGCCCCACATTTGTAGCATTCACGATTGTTTCCTTGATGCTGCTGTTGCTGTGGTTGATGCTGATTCTGCCTTGCTGGGAACTGGCTTCGGCAGTCTTTGGCTTCATGCCCCATCTTGTTGCATCGCTGACATTGACCTTTGCCACATGGCCCACTGTGGTGTCGGTTACATTTGTTACACTTGGGGTGGTTTCCTCGATAACCACCCTGTTGCTGAGGGCCTTTGTTGTTTTCAGTCTTCCTTTGTTGAACTGGGGCCTGAGTGGGGTTAGCATCCTTTCCCTGACTTCCATCCCACTTTCGTTTGTTATCGCTAGAAGTGCCAGCAGTAGTACCGATCCTGTTGGGCAACTTGCCCTCCTCCACAGCCTGATTGGTGAGTTTGTGAGCAAGACGAAACACGGGCTGTATGGTATTGAGGTTAGCTGAGGTCACATGGCTCCGGATTTCTGGGACCAAGCCTTTGATGTACAATTCGATCCTTCGATACATAGGTCGTGACATGTTTGGGCAAAGTGCAGCATAGTCGTTGGACTGCTTGGTGTAGGTCTCAATCTCTGATCCAACCATCTTGAGCTCATAGTACTCGTTCTCGAGTTTGTGGATGTCATCCCTGTGACAGTACTCCTCTTTGATCATGTCCTTGAAATCTTCCCACGCAGTAGCATTAGCAGTTTCCAGACCAAGCATCTGAATCTGTGCTTTCCACCATGAAAGCGCGTTTCCTTCAAGCGTACCAGTCGCGAACTTAACCCAATTAGCAGGGGGACACTCACAGACAGCAAAGACAGCTTCGGCCTTTTCAATCCAGTGCAGAAGGCCTATGGCACCCTTAGTGCCGTTGAAAGGGAGAGGCTTGCCATCCATGAAGGTTTTGAAAGTACAAACACGTGGCTGTGCAGGCGCAGGCTGACCTGTTGTGAGAAGTGTAGCGAATAGGTTTAGAGGTGAAAAGACGATGTGGGGGTAGGATCTAAACATCCTAAAGCAACGAGTTTACCTCCAGGGTGAGCTGCGAAAGCTGCAGCCACCGTGTTGAGCAAGTTGGTGAACTGAGCCTGAGTCATGTTAACGTTTCCTCTTCCGCGTCCACTCATTGTCTTCATAACCAGAAAACACAGTATGAGTGTGATGTCGTAACGTAGCGAGAATGAGATAGAAGAGAGATGTGTATCTATCTAGTAAGGCACACTAGTATGTATAGTAGAGCAGTCAACATAAGATAAACAAGCAAGTAAACACAAGTCCGAGCTATGAGGTCTAATATGCTGAGTCTTGCCCTTGGAGTGTAGTGTCGTCACGAGTCGCGGGTTATAGTCTGGTTTTTCTCAAAAAGACTTTCTTCTTTTTAAAACCAAGTTCACTATAACCAATGGCTCTGATACCAATCTGTCACACCCCAAAATCCACATGCGGAATACCACCGCTTGGAGGCGTAACTGACCAGGATCCAGCCACCAATTATACCGAGCATTGGTTAATAGTAAGGATGTTCACCAACCACAATAGTTAGTAAACATTTAAGGTTTAAAAGTTTTAAGTTCAAGTAAACAGCGGAAGCATAAACCAAACAGTTTCAAAAACAAAGTTCATAGTTCAAGATTATTTAGAACCCAACACATGGGTTAGACGACCACTACACATTCCCAAGCTGCAAGCTCCTGAGTCACTGGGTACCTGCAAAGCATGCAGTAGGGTATCAACAAAAATGTTGGCGAGTCCACGAGTTGTCCAGTTTTAATTACCAAAAACTTGTTTCACCAGTTAATTTATCCGTTTATACATGCGATGGGGAGCTACCCCATAGCTAAGCGACTAAACTGTTTTTCCAATACCGAATACTTACTTAACCGTACGTTTCCGTAGTGCCCCGTTGTCAATGTTCTATCATCATTGACGGTTTGCCAGAGTTCATTAGTTCACTCCCGTTCCCAGTAACAAGGGTCGGTGTGAGGCTGGTTACACCTAAATAGCGCTATTAACTAATAACCCGTTCGCCAGGCCCCGGCGACTAATCGGTATTAAATGGTAGGGACTTAAGTGATAGAGTTTCGTTTAGTGTTGCTTGTTGCATTCCGTATAAACAATAATTAACCAAGAGTTCCCAGTAACAAGGGAAGTAAGTAAGTTTGTTCCCAGTAACAAAGGAAGAAAAGTAAGTTTGTATCCCTTACGCGGGGATAGCGTTGATTAAGTTTCCGTTTCCCAAAACCATCGGGAACGCATGCTTTAATAGTTGTGAACTCACCTTGGGTTGCTCGGCAGTTTAGTTTACTTGGTCAAGCAAGCTGGTCACCACGTCCTAACATGGTTACCAGTTTTGGGTTAGGTTTGGGTACAAAGAAGTCACGTATATCTACACATAGCTAACACATTGAATGCATAACATATGATTATCCAGCAAGTTATCGAGCCTATTCTAATACGTAGCAGTTAAACCGTAAACGTCAACACCTATCATACAAATCATAAGTGTTATTGGGCCCATCCGATCATACTAACAGTTAACAGCATCACAGAATCCAAATAGAACGGTATTCACAGTCCACACATTTTTGGCCCAATAACGGAGACAAGCAGCCTATTCGAGACAAGGTGGTCTCGACTCGAGAACGTGCGGTCGCGAGTCGCAACCATGAGATCTCGAGTAATGCCGGTATGAGTCGCAATCTCGGAGGTCTCAAGTCCAGTCTCGAGTCGGGATCATGAGATCTCGAGTCGAGACCTTGCTGATTTCAAGTTCCTGATGTCTGCTTTGTCTGGTCTCGAGTTGTCACGTATAGTCTCGAGTCGCAATCACGCGTTCTCGAGTTGTAGTTTGATGGTCTCGAGTCGCAATCACGCGTTCTCGAGTTGTAGTTTGATGGTCTCGAGTCGAGACAGGAGGTCTCGACTCGCACACCTGATGACCCAGACCTTCTAGAACCTGTCCGATCGTACTATCCAATAGAATTGCAATTTCATGTAATTGTGTACTAACCTATCAAATTATACCAACATGTTTTCTTGTGTACAATGTAATCAAAATAGATCAAACAACAGGTTTTTCAAATGTTCAAGGCACATTCATCATCTATTCATGTTGTTCATATAGCCAAGCTATTCATTGTGCATATACATTCAAATCGGATCCGGAAATATGTCATCCTAGTACCTACGCATGCAACTTTGAAAGTATTTTCAGCAACATTTACTGTCATTACTACATAACTCATGATTGCATCAAATAGCACCTTAGTCATGTATCAAAACTCATTGAATGGCCTTAACACATCATTACTCTATCATACTTTTACCAACCCGATCACATATCAACATGAAGGAACATTATTAATCACTCAAATCAAGTAAGACATACTACTCATAACATCAAGCGAGCACCTTCATCATAAATAAACAACAACTTTTATGAATTTAACTAAAAGAGACACTAACCGGCTAGGAATCAAGGTGTGAGAGTATGAAGAAATCGATGAATAAACTTCAAAACGAGATCCCAAGCTTGAACCGTTGTTCTTGGTTTGAATCCGAGAGATGGTGGAAGAGGTGGTGCTTGGTTGTTAGGGTTTAAGGCTTTTTAGAGAGAGGGAGAATGAGGATGAAATGAGAGAGAGTGTAAAGGAGCGTGTGTGTGAGGGTTTTAGGTTCTTATAAGAGGTGGTGCACCCTAAGTGGGTTCCGAATGCATTAAAGGAGGGGTATGGCCCAAACGGCCCAACTGTTTACTCGAGACCGAGTGGTCTCGAGTCGGGTTCGCGGTCTCGGCCCACTACAAGTATATATATATATATATATATATACTACATATACACACTCACATAGAACAAGAAGATAACACAACTTTCATTTAATATCATATATACACACAATGAAATTATAAGATATTTGCTCGGGAAAACCTAGAGTGTCACAAGAATTTTTCAGAAGAAGTTGTGAAAAGTCATATGGCATTGCTGGTTACTGCATTGGAATCTTACGAAGGATTGTTTGCTGGAAGAATTGGCAATCCAATGCTAACAAAGGAAGATTACGACCAGATTGATGCAGAGGAATTAGAGCTTATGGATTTAAAATGGGCTTTAGCAAGTGTTCTAAGAAGAGCTGAAAAATTCAAAATGATTACAGGAAGAAATGATTTTTTGGATGCTCATCTTTCAGCTTTAGGTTTTGATAAATCTAAAGTTACTTGTTTTAAATGCAGGGAGAAAGGTCTCTTCAAAAGAGAGTGCAAAAATCAGGAGACTAGTGGAGCAAAGAATCCTTTTGGAAAAGATGATTACTATCGAAAAGCCATATATCAACAGGTTGCTAATCAACCTCATCAACATAAGGATTCACAAACTGCACATGGGAAAATGATCGAAGATGCAAATAAGAGAGCTTATTACGACATTATTGATCAAGATGATGAGAAAGTGGCAGAAGGTTTTAGCTGGGACAAATACATTCCAGCTGATTCCAATCTTAAAGCTTTCATTGCTCAGATAGTTCAAAAGCCAGAGTTGATAAAGGAATGGAAAACTGTGTTATCTGTTGATGAGAAAAGTCAAGATAAAGAATCAGTTTCTTCTGAAAATAGTTCAACAGAAAGCAGTGATGATGATGAAGAGCTTGAACAGATAAATGTTGGAAAAACTCATTTATCTTCTGACAGTTTTGAATTTTATTTTGCAGATAAATTGAAGAAACTCAAAGAGAGAAAAGCTGCAAAAGAAATGAAAGAAATCAAGATTGTTGAGAAGATAGTTGAAGTGGAAAAGGTAGTGGAAGTAGAGAATATTGTGGAGGTCGAAAAGATTGTTGAAGTCACAAAACCATGTATTACATGTTCAGTATCTTGCAAAAAATGTGAAGAAAAAGACAAGAGGTTTAGTGAATCAGAGAAGTTGAAAGAAAAGTTGCTGTTTGATATCAAGAATTTGAAAGAATCATATGATATATTAAACAGAACTATGAATAGTCTACAAAAGACTAACACTGAAAGAGAAAATGCTTTAAAGATGATGAATGCAACAATGATGTCGAAGCAGAAAGAAATAAACTTTTACATTGAAGAATGTGCGAAATGGAAGAATGAGTTGGATAGTGAAAAAGTTGAAAATGAAAGAATCAGACGTTTACTAAGAAGTTATACAAGTTCTGATTACTTAATTGACAGAATTTATCCTACTGTTGCAGGTTTTGAGGCATTTAAAGATGAAGAAAAGAAGTCAAAGAAGAAAAAGGATACTGGTAAGAAACAGAGTGTCGGTTATAACAAGTGTCCGCCTCCGATTTGGGAAGGGTATTCGTCTAGAAAACCAAATGAGGAACAAGTAAAAAAGGCAATCAATGTTAAGTTGGAGTCCGAGATAACTGATGTATTACCAGATAACATTGATATCACATTCACAACGTCCGACACAGATCATGAGTCCGAATTAATAAAAAAGATGGTCGATCAGGTGTTGGATAAGGATGAGGAGTCTGAGTCAATGTCTGAGTCCAGAAGTTCGAGTTCGTCTGTCGAGAGTCCAAAATCATCAGGAAAACGGGTTTACAGTAAAGAGTTTCTTTTATCAAAATCTAATTTGAATGATGAAATATTCAAAGTAGCATATACTTTGAATGACTCGGACAAATTATATTCTGATGAGGAATATCCTATCAAAAATGTGAAAATTGAAAATATCAAAACAGTTCTTAAATTGATAGAAGTTAAGTTTTCAGATATAAAAGATAAAATGGGATTTTCAAAACCTAAATATACTTCTAGAGTTCAATAGCGTTTAAACAAAAAGAAAGGTTTTGGTCCAGGTCATCAAAAGAAACCAAACCATAATGGAAATTTCAAAAAGAAAGGTTTAGGTTTCATACAACCCGAGAATCATAAAAATGAAAAATATATGAAAGATTTTAATTCCAGAGTTAAATTTGTTTCAGGGACAACTGCAGAGGAAGAACAGAAAAGCTCTTTCTGGAGGCAATCGAACAAAGAGTTCATTGCTGAAAACCGACAAATTGAGAAGAATGGATCTAATCAGAGAAAGGAGACTAGAACCTGTTATAGATGTCAGGAAGTTGGTCATATTGCTTGGAATTGTCCTAAATCAACCAACACGAAACATGGAGTCTCAGAAAAACTTAAAGAAATAGTTGTTGATAAAACTGAACCACCAACTGAAAGGTTTAAAGTGTTTAAAAATTTAACATATGAAGTTGGTGAATGTTCAAAAAGGTTTTACAAGAAAAGGGGAAATCTTGATAACCAAGCTTGGGTTGTTAAGAAAGCAGAGGTAAAATCTGGCGATGAATCTGATTTCACAAAGTCAGATGAGCCACAGTCTAAGATTAAAAATGATGAAAACTCAGTTCCTAAAATGGATGATGTTCATTTTCCACCATTGAGGACTGAGAATTTTAAATCAAAAGTCGGGAAATTTGAGATCTCTAATCAATTTTATTCTGAAAAGAATGAATTTGATGTTGAGAAAGTTTTTAATGGGAATGTAAAGAAAATTTTTGGAAAAATGATCGATGGGAAGGTTATAGGGGTAAAGGACTTTTATGCTACAAAGAAAGCAACATACAACCCAACTAAAAAGGAGTTGGAAACACCCAAGGCTGGTCAGGCTTGGGTGGACCTTTTCTTTCATTGAAAACCTGACTTGCCGGAGATCCCAAGTTTGTAATCGTGGATCAGGAATCGGCATTCTTCTTGATAATTGTTTTTGTGAAAGAAGTTTAATGATTAAATTTTTACAGGTTAAATGTGAATTGCCGGAGCTTCCAGGTTGGTAAGTGTGAAGCAGGAATCGGCATTTTTATTGGTAAAATGATTTTGTGTAGATGTTTTATTCCTACAACTGGTACAAAGGTTTACACTGACAAGTGGTAAAATCAAGGACATTAAGTTGTACTTGCATTTTCCTACAACTGGTTCAAAGACAATATGATGAACCAAATCCCTAACCTACAAGTGGTTAAAATCAATCAACAAAACTTATTTTCCGGAAAAACCATTTGATTAAAACAAACTTAAGTGTTTTGAAATCAGTGGGAAAATAGTTTGTTGTGAGGGGGAGTTCTGATTGTTTATGCCAAGTGGATGGCGAAGTGAAGTGATTCGATATCGGTTGTCAAGTTTATTGTATAGTTTGTTTTTCAAATTTCCTAAAATGTGTTTGCATTTTAGGGGGAGTAAATTTTTCAGAAAATCCAAAAACATTTGAAAATTTTGAAAAAGACAAAAACATGATAAAATGAAAAACGAGTTTTGTTGTGAAGAAGAGGAAATGATAGTACATCAGTGGACGATCACAACATGCTAAAGAATTGGAAAGTAAAAATGTGATAAACGGTCTCACTAAAGATGTGACGATAGGCTCAGCTAGACTAGTAGATTTGCGATAACGATACAAATCTAAATCAAAAAGCCTAGTTCTAGTGGGAAACATGGTCGAAAGCATAGTACTTAGTTTTGTCCTTCTTGACTGTGTGCCTGCTTGGTAATCGCTGAATGTCGAAAGACATAAAACTGGTTAAGTCTGTGAACTTTCACAACTTTGCTAAAAAATCACTGTGATTGTGCATTTTATTTTGCAAAGATTTAAACTTGTTTTATTTCTTTATTTTGTTTAAGCATTGGACATCCTCTGCGTATACGTGAGTATCGACCTGGATGTTATTGCCTAAACGTTCTGCTTTATTTTCTTGGTGTTTCGTTTAAGCTTTGGATCACCTCTGCGTATACGTGAGTATCGATCTGGTGGTTAAAGCCTAAATAACTTCAACTTGTTTTATTTTTCTTATTTTGTTTAAACATTGGACTTTCTCTGCGTATACGGAAGTATCGACCAGATTGTTAATGTTTAAACATTCTGCTTTGTTTTCGCACAAATCACAGTTGATAAAAGTTTAAAGGAATTACTTGAGTCAGTGTATTGCATGATGAGGGGATATGCTGAGATCGTGGGGTCCATAAGAATTTAGTGCAAATTAAATATACCTTAACGTATCGGTAAGCTTGTCGAAAGTTTTTAGATTGAGTTTAAGTGTCGTCAATCTACGTGAATCGTTTAGAACTTAAAATGTTTAAAGCTTAACGGTGTTAGTGATTTGTCTCATAACTGATATGATCCTCTTACACAAACTCACCAAAATATTGTTTGTAAATATTTTTTTTACTGCATTTCATTTCATTCAAAAATCCAAAAAGATTTTTAGTGTGTTTTAGCATAAATTTTGAAAAATTCAAAAAGGTTTTCGACAACGGATGTTGGAGAGCTGATTTTCAAAATTCCAAGTGCTAAACATGATGAAAATTGGTTTGGGAGAGTGTGTTTAAATAAGAAAAGTTTTTGAATATGTGTATACAAGTGGTCATTTAAGGTTTTTATTAATGATAAATCATTCTGGATAAATTTGAGAGGGAATCTGAAATTAAATTTCTCAAATGGTTAAATTTGTGAAAAATTATTTTTGGGTAGAGAATGTGCAGGTTATTTGAATGATAGAGAGCCAGGTTCCGATACCTGAAGACTTTGTGATTTCAACATGCCAGATTGCGATCCCAGTATATCGAAAGGGGGAGTCTGAAGACATCTGAGTAGAGATTGTTCGTGGGAAGTCTGTTGATGCTGAAGAGAAGAAGGAGATAGAGTTTGAGGATGCTTTCATTGTGAGATATTTCAAAGAGCGTTTAGACTGATAAAGACTGAAGATTGTGAAGACTCGACACTTAAGACTCGTCAACATCTGAGGGGGAGTCTGTTAGTGCATACATCTGTCATCTTCGTCTTATATCGAGTCTCGGGTTCATTGCGGTTCGGAACAAGGATTATGTCATCATCATTGATGATGATATCATATAGATGACATCATCATATGCATCATCACATGAAGACAAAACAAGATTTTAGGTGAACCGTTTGAATTTGTCATTCGTTTGAAGATGTAATCATATGAAAGTGTCGTTTGAACAGGTATGTCCGTTTGAACGTGTCCGTTTGAAGGATGTCATGTCACCTTCAAACGGAATAGCCTAGCCTATAAATATGGGTCATGTCTAGTTCATTTGTAACTTTCTGGCTTGTGCAACGAAGTGCTGCCGAAGTGTTGTCAGGTTGTAAAACGTTACGAAATCAATCATACAACAGTTTAAAGAGTAAATCTAGCTGAATTGAACTCTACACGTCTGTTTCCGCCTTTCGTGTTGAGATAAACTCTTCTGATAGACTCGTTCGGGTCCAAAAACGATCCTACACTTTTGCTTTGACTTCAGTTCTGACCTGATTTAGATGGGTTTAGAATTGCCTTAGAGCTTCCTTAGGACCAGATTACACGATGGTATAACCCTCTGTGATTGGTTCGTTGTTTGTCCGATTCGTTTACACGTTTCCGTTAATCGCTTAATGTTGACCATAATGCCCTTTTGACCATAAAACGAGAATTTTGGAAATGTGAAAGGACAATAATCTTTGTTACTGATTTATAAACATCTCCCTAAATTTTCACAACAGTTTGAGGTCTAGATTAAGAGTTATGCTCAATGGCGTAATTAGAACGCTTTTTATTAATTAAACGGCGTCATTAGCATAAAGCCTATCTAAACCCAATTTTTGACACCAAACCTTTTACCCACTGATGTAATATAATATTTTAAGATTTTTGAAGATTTTTAATTATTTTTAAATTGATCCTAACCTAAGGTTATTGCCTTGATTCGGTAAATACCGATTATACCCTTTTCGTTCATAAAATGAGTTTTACATAATATTTTGACACCAATCCAATTGCTACTGATTTTATATAATAAATAAAGTATTTTGAACTTTATAACCTGATCAGAAAACTCAGATTTCCTATATAACCCGGAAATTGCTTACAACGACTTTTTTCGCGTATTAAACACATAGTATAGGTTTAAAACCATTTTGTCATAAAAGACTTATCACCAACTGATGTAACTTATTAAAATAAGTTGTTTTACTGATTATTTCAGACCCGTATCTCAGAAGTATATTTAATCTCTTTTATAATCTTTAAAATGACCAAAATACCCCTACGGGGCTTAATGTGAGATTAAACTCGTTTTGGGCATAATGGAAGGTATCTTGCTGATATCACAACATATTTAAAGCATATTAACTTAGGAAACCTGTTCGTGACTCATTCGATTACCCGTTATGCGTTATTCGCGTTCGGTTCGGTTTATGTAACTAGTTTGCATAAATTAGCCGAAACGGGTCAGACCTTATCATTTCTACCTCAAAATCCAGAATGTGTTTAGTTTACCCATATTATACAAGTCTTCAAACTTGTCAGGTCTAAATCACATTCTATTCCGGTCTTCGCTTAATCATGCGTTCGAACCGTATTTTTTCCTTAAAACTAACCGGTCTAAGCTTGGGCTTAATTAAAGACCCGTTAGGATTCTAATAGGTTATTATAAACCTTCGTTCCAGAATAGGAGACCCGGTAAAAGCTACACGCACTTGCTATTTGTGATTGATACTTGCAAAGGTAAATACTTTTAACTTATTTTCCCTATACGGGCTTGGGGTATGGTATATAAAATACCGCTTGGTCGGGCATTGAATCTTTAATCTAATAGAGGTTAATTCATTGAGATGTACCATTTGGAAATGTTTTGTTTGCTTAAAGCCTTTGGGGGGGTTGATGACCATGTCCCGGATATCTTTGGCATCATCTTACGAGATGGCCACGACCTGAGCACGGGGTGTAGGCGTACACCCGTCAGTGCATAAATAAATTATGTGTTGTGTCTATTAATCTTTAACCCGGTCTATGGATCGGGCTACTGAACGCATAAGGAACATGTAATTCTTTTACAAGATTATATTTAAATAATTATCCCAAGTTATAAAAAGTTTGTGCCACGTGCATTCAAATCAATTTTTATTAAACCTTTTTAAATGAGTCAGTTATTTGTATTTACCAGTGTAAACTGACGTATTTTCCCAAAAAGGTTAAGTGCAGGTACTACTCGTAATAGGCTGGCTTTCTCCTAGCATCCACAATAAGTCTCGCAAGCTTGGATGACATAAAACTGTTGAACAATGTTTCCTCTTTATTTTGATCCACCTGTGGGTTATTTTCAACTATTTGTGATACTTGATATTACAATTTTATTTGGTTGAAATGAATCTATCTTTTGCTTCCGCTATGCATTTATATATTGTGTTGTTTGACTATAACGATATCAACTACGTCACGATACTCCCCCACCGGGCCCACCGGTAATACGTGGAAATATCGGGGTGTGATAGGTTGGTATCAGAGCCAACACTGAGTGAATTAAACACTAGCCTTTTGTGTTTAATCTCAGTTACACAATTGCACATTCCTAAAATTTTCGAGTCTAGACAAGAACTTAGGAATAATCCAAATTGTTTTAATTTTAACTTTGTCCTTTATATTTCTTTGTTGTATCTTTTAATTGTTTGACAGGAAATATGCCACCGAGATTCCGGAGAGGAGGACGAGGTAAGGGGCCAATCACCGCCCCCAACGATCACGAGGCCGGGCCTTCACACCGGCGAACCCCTTCTACTACAATGAGTGCCGATCCTCAAGGGAATTGGAGGAACCATTTGGAGCCCGCTAGACGGTCTGTCTCGCACAGCTCAACGCCTCCTTACCGTCACTCCTTTGGGCCGCACTCAGAAAACGAGCCCGAAGACTCCCGCCATTCCTTCTTGCCATTGCAGCGGTCCGTTTCGCACCTTTCCTTTGGCGACCCCACTCCTGTCTTTCAGGGCCGGTTTAATCCGGCAAACTATATTCAAGAACCAGTGGGTTTTAACCCATTGGGACCAGAGGATCACTTTTCCGGCGATCACGCCATGGATATGGATGAGGACACCGACTCTGTTGAACCACCGACTGGAACCCCCACACACCCTATTGAAATCTCTGATGGATCATCTTTCCATGGATCACCTTACCGTGGTCCAGACAGTTACCAAGCAAGGTTCAACCAGTATGAGTGGTATTTTACACCCTCTCACCATTCATCGCCTTACCAGCAGCAGCAACAGCAGGATCCCTCCGAGGATGCACGATTCGTGGCAGTTACGCCACCGCCACCACCGCCGCCAGTACAACTAGCACCTCCAGAACAACCAAGGCATAGGAGAACAGGCACAAGAATATCCGCGCGAGGAGGGGGTTTTCACTTTAGCACCCCACAACACTCCAGTGGCAGTCACTACCCGCCACTGCATGAAGACCCACAAATGGGTGGGCCCTCAAACCCAATTCCAGAGGTGAATTCTGCACGAGTTGCACCACCGCCGCCACCAGTGGGTTTTGAAAACCCGATTCCTACATACGCCGGTTCAACGGCATACAATCCGTTTGAGCAGCCAGCTCACACTCATTATAACTATGTTGAAGCCGACCCGTACCTTGTAGCGGCAAACTACAACGCCCTTCATCCCGAAGGACCATATGGAGCCCCTTGGGGAGTGGGATATCCAGCTCATGGGTATCAAATACCTGCTCGGCCTCCGATTCGGCAGCAGTCGCAGCCACCACGATTTTCCCCACCGGAACAGGAGGAAATCCTCCAAAGACTAAGTCGGGTGGAACATGAATTTCAGGAAGAACGTAGGAACAACAGGGGATTCCTCAAGGGCCTAGCAAGCTTGTTAAAGGGGAAGAAGAAGAGGGATCATTAAATCCCTATATGTATTGTTGTATTTATTTATTTCAATCAAGTCCCTGTGTGGACATTTATCTATGTACTTAGTCCCTGCGTGGACTTGTCTTTCCTTAGTCCCTGCGAGGACTTGTCTTTTAGTCCTTGCGAGGACATCTAGCTTAGTAATCAGTCCCTGCGAGGACTCGTATTATCGATTTAGCCCCTGCGTGGGCAAGTTATTTCTGTTAAAGTCCCGTTTAGGGCAATATGTAATCCTTGTAATATTTAATGGAATGTTAAGTTTATGAATTTCATTTTTCATTATATGCATAAGTATATGAAATAAATAAAGAAAAAATTATTCGTTTTAAAAAATAATCTGCCTATTAAATATTAAATAAGAATCTTAAAGGTATAACCTAGCCTGCATGTCATTATAAAATTTGGCCAAGATGGTAAGACCTGTTTAAAAGATTCAAATCCCTGTTAACAACTGAAAACATGTTAACGCTCCGGGTAGACGTGATTCGTTAAAATGACACACGTCATTCTTATAATAGGTTTCTTCAAAAGATTCCTATCCTAACCTGATGATCTATAATTCATGGGTTTAAACCATCAATTAAGATGATCACATATTAAACATCCATTAGTGATGTAGTGCCTACGGGCCATACTCATTGTCATATAAGACAAAAGACAGTAGTAGTCTGCGACTCCCTGTCAGAAAAAGGTAAAGAACTATGTTCAAACCTTAATGACTCGATTCTTTGAAATCATGGCTTATGATTTAAAATGTCCCTGTGACTAGGCCTTTTGTGCCACTAATCATACTGTTATTGTTTTATAATTAGGATAAATTATAAAAAAAATCCTAAATAAATATGATTAACAAATTAACCAAATATGGTCTATGTGTACCATGGTTAATGAATTTCCATAAAAGACAATTCCATAATAAACTTCCAAATAAATTATTGTCAATATCTTATGTAACAGTTCAAACTCCACGGCTGACTCGGATGAGATCAACAGTCACCCAAGGGAAAATCATGATAATACCCGAATCACCGTAGCGGGTGCAGAACTGCAGGCAATGATAGACAATGCCATTACTCGAGCTTTGGATAGACAGTTCCATGAGTCCAGTGGTACCCATGAAAGGACCCAATCTGCACCACACTCTAAATCACCCTCTAAAACTCACACTGCTCACAACAGTAATTCCCATCACTCATCAAACCAAAGGAGTGCTCCATCTCAAAGGATAGTACCGAATCAGGAACCCCGTGATAAGGGTTGCTCCTATAAGTATTTTGTTTCATGCAAACCCAGGGACTTCACTGGGGAAAAAGGAGCTATAGACTGCATGACGTGGTTGGATGAAATGGATACTGTGGTGGATATCAGTGGTTGTGCTAATAAAGATGTGGTGAAATTCGTGTCTCAGTCTTTCAAAGGTGAGGCACTAGCCTGGTGGAGATCTTTGATCCAAGCTACAGGGAAAATCCCATTGTACAATCTGACATGGGATCGGTTTATGACGTTGATTAAAGAAAACTACTGCCCTCAGCATGAGGTAGAAAAGATTGAATCTGATTTCTTATCCTTGGTTATGAAGAACCTGGACTGCCAAGCCTACCTTACCAGCTTCAATACAATGTCAAGGTTGGTTCCTTACCTTGTAACGCCGGAACCCAAGAGGATAGCTCGATTCATCGGGGGTTTAGCCCCAGAGATTAAGGCAAGTGCAAAAGCCTCTCGGCCAGCTGCTTTCAGGTCTGCAGCTGATATATCCTTGTCCCTCACACTGGATGCGGTCAGGCAGAGATCGCCGAGGAACACGGATGCCGAGAAAAGGAAGCGTGATGATGACAATTCACGACGGTCAGACAAGAAGCACAGGGGAAACAATGACCACAAGAAAGGTTCTAGATATAAGAAAGATGGTCAGCAGTCGGGTGATAAACCCAAATGTAAAATCTGTAAGAAGCACCATTTCGGGAAGTGCAGACTTGAGTCGAAATCCCAGTCACAGCCAAGGGCATGCGGAATTTGCAAGTCTTCTGAGCACAAGACCCTAGACTGTAAGAAAAATCAAAGATGCTACGTGCTATAGCTGCAATGAAAAAGGGCATATCAAGTCCAACTGCCCAAAATTTGCAAAGAAGACTGAGGATGGGAAAAAGACCAATGCAAGGGTCTTCCGGATGGATGCAAAGGAAGCTGTTCAGGACGACAATGTGATAACAGGTACCTTTCTTATAAATGATGTTTACGCAAGAGTGCTATTCGATTCAGGAGCTGATAAATCATTTGTAGATAATAAGTTTTGTAAGTTTCAAAATTTATCTGTTAAAACCCTAAGTGTGAAATATGAGGTGGAATTAGCCGATGGCACCTTAGAAACCGTCTCAACCATATTAGATGGATGTTTCATATCCATTAAGAACCACTCTTTTCCTTTGTCCCTACTTCCTTTGAAATTAGCCGGTTTCGACATAGTTTTGGGTATGGACTGGTTATCTCATAACCAGGCCCAGATTGTCTGCAATAAGAAGCAAGTGGTGATCAAGACTCCGTCAGGTGAATCACTTACCATTCAGGGAGATACCCAGTATGGACTGCCTGAGCAAGTGTCTATGCTCAAGGCCTCTAAGTGTTTGAAGAAGGGTTGTGTCATCTACATGGCACAAGTGACTATTGATGAGCCGAAGCCTAAGATTGAGGATATCCCCGTCATTTCTGAATATCCCAACGTTTTCCCTGAAGAACTACCTGGTTTACCACCAGATAGGCAAGTAGAATTCAGAATTGACATCATCCCTGGAGCAGCACCAGTAGCAAGGGCACCTTATAGGTTGGCACCAACAGAGATGAAGGAATTGAGAACACAACTAGATGAATTGCTAGCCAAAGGTTTCATTAGACCTAGTTCGTCTCCTTGGGGAGCACCAATCTTATTTGTCAAGAAGAAGGATGGATCGATGCGTCTGTTCATCGATTACCGTGAGCTTAATAAGGTCACTATCAAGAATAGGTATCCATTGCCCAAGATCGACGATCTATTCGATCAACTTCAAGGGGCAAGTTACTTCTCTAAGATTGACTTAAGGTCAGGCTATCATCAACTGAAGGTTAGAGATGAAGACATACACAAAACTGCATTTAGGACTCGTTATGGTCATTACGAGTTCCTAGTGATGCCTTTTGGGCTCACTAATGCACCTGCCGCATTCATGGATCTCATGAATCGCGTCTGCAAGCCTTACTTGGATAAATTTGTCATTGTCTTCATTGACGACATCCTCATCTACTCGAAGAACCAAGCCGACCATGAGAAGCACCTCCATTGCATTCTGAAACTGCTTCATCAAGAAAAGCTCTATGCCAAATTCTCTAAATGTGAATTTTGGCTTCGTGAAGTCCAATTTCTTGGACATGTGGTTAGTGAACGCGGAATCCAAGTAGATCACACTAAGGTTGAAGCTGTCATGAATTGGCAAGAGTCGAAGACGCCCACAGAATTTCGCAGTTTCTTGGGGTTGGCAGGATACTACAGGCGCTTTATTGAAAAATTTTCAAGGATTGCTGCACCCATAACTTCTTTGACTAGGAAGGATATTAAGTTCAACTGGGGACCCAAGCAACAAGAATCCTTTGATATCCTTAAGCAGAAGCTAAGCAATGCGCCTGTACTGACATTGCCTGAAGGTACCGAAGAATTCGTGGTTTACTGCGACGCATCACACACTGGCATGGGGTGTGTGGTTATGCAGAAAAGCAGGTTTATTGCCTATGCTTCACGTCAGTTAAAGGTGTATGAAAAGAATTACACCACCCATGACTTAGAGTTGGGTGCCGTTGTATTTGCACTAAAACTTTGGAGGCACTATTTATATGGTATCAAGTGTGTGATCTGTTCTGATCACAAGAGCCTCCAGCACCTGTTTAACCAAAAGGATTTGAACATGAGGCAGCGATGTTGGATGGAAACTTTGAATGATTATGATTGTGAGATAAGATACCATCCTGGCAAGGCGAATGTAGTCGCCGATGCCTTGAGTCGAAAGGAAAGGGTGAAGCCTATAAGGATCAATGCCAAGAGAATTGAGATGAAGAATGGGTTGAACGAAAGGTTGTTAGCTGAGCAGAAGGAAGCTGTGCTGGAAGCTAACTATCCTGATGAAAAGTTAGGAGTAACTGAAGAACAGTTATCCTATGGCAAGGACGGAATCCTAAGGTTAAATGGACGAATATGGGTTCCAGTTTATGGAGGACTTCGGGATGTTATCCTCCAGGAAGCCCATAGTTCTAAATATTCCGTTCATCCTGGAGCTGACAAGATGTACCAGGATTTGAAAGCAAACTTTTGGTGGATAGGCTTGAAGAAGTCTATAGCTACCTATGTAGCCAAATGTCTGACGTGCGCACAAGTTAAAGCTGAACATCAAAAGCCGTCAGGTTTGCTACAACAGCCTGAACTTCCCACTTGGAAGTGGGAAATGGTGACGATGGATTTCATCACCAAGTTGCCAAAAACAAAGAAAGGAAATGATACTATATGGGTGATCGTAGATAGACTGACTAAGTCAGCACATTTCCTACCCATTAAGGAGACTTATAGCTCCGACATGTTGGCCCAATTATACGTAGATAAGATTGTATCGCTACATGGCATACCAGTGTCTATTATCTCTGACAGAGATACTAGATACACATCGCATTTTTGGAAAAGTTTCCAACAATCTTTGGGCACGCGCTTAAATTTCAGTACGGCTTACCACCCTCAGACGGATGGGCAGAGTGAGTGTACAATCCAAACATTGGAAGACATGCTACGTGCATGTGTGATTGACTTAGGTGGTAGTTGGGATAACCACCTGCCATTAATCGAGTTCTCGTATAATAATAGCTATCATACCAGCATTAAGGCTGCGCCTTTCGAGGCCTTGTACGGTAGAAAATGCAGAACGCCCGTTTGTTGGGCGGAAGTTGGAGATGTCCAACTGCCAGGACCTGACATAGTCTTTGAAACGACGGACAAAATTGTCCAGATTCGTGACCGCCTGAAAGCTGCCAGGGATAGGCAGAAAAGCAACGCAGACTTAAAGCGTAAACCTCTGAAATTCGAGGTAGGTGACAAAGTGTTGCTTAAAGTATCACCCTGGAAGTGAGTGATGCGATTTGGTAAGAAAGGTAAGTTAAGCCCGAGATACATAGGACTATTCGAGATCATCGAATGTGTCTGATCAGTTGCCTATAAGTTAAACTTACCTGAAGAGCTCAGTGGTATTCACAATGTATTCCACATCTGCAATCTGAAGAAGTGTCTGGCTGATGAATCACTAGTCATACCACATACAGATGTGCACATCGATGAGAGCTTGAAATTTGTGGAAAAACCTGTGTCGATTGAGGATCGACAGGTTAAGAAGCTTCGAAGGAAGCATGTGCCAATTGTAAAGGTAAAATGGGATGCCCGTAGAGGTCCCGAGTACACGTGGGAGGTAGAGTCCACAATGAAAGAAAAGTACCCTCATTTGTTTCAGTAAATCTCGTGGTCGAGATTTCTTTTAAGGGGGTGAGGATGTAACACCTCGAAAATTCACGTCCTATAATTTATTGACACGTGTCATAGGTTTTGAACGTGTAAAGGATTGATTAGAAGGGCTAAAGTTGACAAACAAGGAAAGTACGTGAATATAAGGGTTCAAAATGTCAACAATGAATGAATATACTTTACAATAACCCTACCTGAGGTTTATAACCTTAAACGAATGAATCAAGGATCAAACGAAGCCAATTGTGAAAGAAAGTGAGAGATTACAAACTACATGGGTTAAATGTGCCAACATGTTTAAAGTATACCTCTATGTGACATTTTAACAAATCCGGAGCTTTGTAACGATTAATTATGCTCACTAGAAGGCATGATAAAAATTTCACCAAGTTTCGTTATCGTATGAGAAAGTTATGATAAAATTCGTACACGAGGGGTTAAAAGCGACGACATGTTAATACATACCTCTGAGTGACCTATGTATAAATCCCAAACCTTAACCTGTGTTGTAAACATCTGATAAGCATCCTAATCCGGTCAATGCTTGCAATAATTGATTCAAATTATAAATATGGGATCTTATGAAATTGTGTTTGACGAATCTTCGTTTATGGCCTTTCAAAAAGAATCCAAGACAATTATACAACATGGCAAGGTGGTCATAACTGTTCAAGCATGAACTAAAGGTCCCATACTGATAATTCAAGCCCCAAAATCGTAATACCTAAGTTGCCCTTTCAAAGCTTGAAAGGTTACAAAAATTTGCCTTCTGGTAAAGGCTTACGGACCGCAAGGACCTGGTCTTATGGTCCGTAAGAGGCTCTTACGGACCGCAAGACCCTCCGCTTACGGTCCGTAAGGCGGCCCCAGTAACAGAAAACGTAACAGCAGCCTGTTTAACGAGTTTAACCGACTTACATTGCCGTTTTTCACTCCCATGTGCAATCTAAACTAGTTCTTAGGCACTAGGGACACTTGTAATTGATCAGGGATCAATCCTAGAGTTGTTTGTCATGATCACAAGCAATCAAAGGCACTATATAAAGGCCTCATTGTTGCAACTTTGATCATTCATTCCAAACTCAACTTCTGATCATTTCTGGAGCTCAAGAGCCTTCCCTAAGCATCACTGGTCGTGCATAGGACCTTGGTAAGCTTCCTTAACCTTCCTTAATCGTGTTTTACTTAGTTAATTAGCTTAAAGTATAACCGTCGTAATTAAGGTTTGACTTAACGATTAATCACTAATGGTTCAGTTTTTAGTCAAACTAAAAGTTGTTATAAGTTGGTAATTATGTGGGCATTAAACCCTTAAAAGGGCACCCCCTAATTTCCGCTCTAACCAGGTCAAATGTCGGGTCAAACTTAATCCGAAAAAGTCAACAGAAACTTAATTTTCGATTTAACGCATAATTAACAATGTAGAAGATGTGTAACCTATTTTTCCACTCATATAAATTGGTAATCAATGTAAGAACATGTCTAAGCATGTCCGACCCGACAATTTTCAGTTTAGGACCGGTTCGGAACCGAAAGTCGCAAAAAATTGACTTTTTCTTTGACTTCAGTTCTGACCCGATTTAGATGGGTTTAGAATTGCCTTAGAGCTTCCTTAGGACCAGATTACACGATGGTATAACCCTCTGTGATTGGTTCGTTGTTTGTCCGATTCGTTTACAAGTTTCCGTTAATCGCTTAATGTTGACCATAATGCCCTTTTGACCATAAAACGAGAATTTTGGAAATGTGAAAGGACAATAATCTTTGTTACTGATTTATAAACATGTCCCTAAATTTTCACATCAGTTTGAGGTCTAGATTAGGAGTTATGCTCAATGGCGTAATTAGAACGCTTTTTATTAATTAAACGGCGCCATTAGCATAAAGCCTATCTAAACCCAATTTTTGACACCAAACCTTTTACCCACTGATGTAATATAATATTTTGAGATTTTTGAAGATTTTTAATTAATTTTAAACTGATCCTAACCTAAGGTTGTTGCCTTGATTCGGTAAATACCGATTATACCCTTTTCGTTCATAAAATGAGTTTTACATAATATTTTGACACCAATCCAATTGCTACTGATTTTATATAATAAATGAAGTATTTTGAACTTTATAACTTGATCAGAAAACTCAGATTTCCTGTATAACCCGGAAATCGCTTACAACGGCTTTTTACGCGTATTAAACACATAGTATAGGTTTAAAACCATTTTGTCATAAAAGACTTATCACCAACTGATGTAACTTATTAAAATAAGTTGTTTTACTGATTATTTCAGACCCGTATCTCAGAAGTATATTTAATCTCTTTTATAATTTTAAAATGACCAAAATACCCCTACGGGGCTTAATGTGAGATTAAACTCGTTTTTGGCATAATGGAAGGTATCTTACTGATATCACAACATATTTAAAGCATATTAACTTAGGAAACCTGTTCGTGACTCATTCGATTACCCGTTATGCGTTATTCGCGTTCGGTTCGGTTTATGTAACTAGTTTGCATAAATTAGCCTAAACGGGTCAGACCTTATCATTTCTACCTCAAAATCCATAATGTGTTTAGTTTACCCATATTATACAAGTCTTCAAAATTGTCAGGTCTAAATCACATTCTATTCCGGTCTTCGCTTAATCATGCGCTCGAACCGTATTTTTTCCTTAAAACTAACCGGTCTAAGCTTAGGCATAATTAAAGACCCGTTAGGATTCTAATAGGTTATTATAAACCTTCGTTCCAGAATAGGAGACCTGGTAAAAGCTACACGCACTTGCTATTTGTGATTGATACTTGCAAAGGTAAATACTTTTAACTTATTTTCCCTATACGGGCTTGGGGTATGGTATATAAAATACCGCTTGGACGGGCATTGAATCTTTAATCGAATAGAGGTTAATTCATTGAGATGTAACGTTTGGAAATGTTTTGTTTGCTTAAAGCCTTTGGGGGGGTTGATGACCATGTCCCGGATATCCTTGGCATCATCTTACGAGATGGCCACCACCTGAGCACGGGGTGTAGGCGTACACCCGTCAGTGCATAAATAAATTATGTGGTGTGTCTATTAATCTTTAACCCGGTCTACGGATCGGGCTACTGAACGCCTAAGGAACATGTAATTCTTTTACAATATTATATTCAAATAATTATCCCAAGTTATAAAAAGTTTGTGCCACGTGCATTCAAATCAATTTTTATTAAACCTTTTTAAATGAGTCAGTTATTTGTATTTACCAGTGTAAACTGACGTATTTTCCCAAAAAGGTTAAGTGCAGGTACTACTCGTAATAGGCTGGCTTTCTCCTAGCATCCACAATAAGTCTCGCAAGCTTGGATGACATAAAACTGTTGAACAATGTTTCCTCTTTATTTTGATCCACCTGTGGGTTATTTTCAACTATTTGTAATACTTGATATTACAATTTTATTTGGTTGAAATGAATCTATCTTTTGCTTCCGCTGTGCATTTATATATTGTGTTGTTTGACTATAACGATATCAACTACGTCACGATACTCCCCCACGGGGCCCATCGGTAATACGTGGAAATATCGGGGTGTGACACCATGTGTTAACTGGTATCCTTGTTTCCCAAACCTTTTCACGATATTTAGTGGGGGCTTCCCATGTTGTAATTCACTAGACTAGTTGTATCTAAAGGTGTCCTTCCCAATCCGAGGACAGAGGTACGTAAGAGAATACGTAGGTTTTGCGCAGGCATCCTTCCCAATCCGAGGACAGAGGTACGTATGAGAATACGTAGGTTTTGCGCAGGCGTCCTTCCCAATCCGAGGACGGTGGTACGTAGCAGGTACGTAGGTTTAGCGCTGGCGTCCTTCCCAATCCGAGGACGGTGGTAAGTAGTCTAGTAGTGGTGAATGTACGAGTTCTGTCGTAGTTATTCAATCCCATTCCCAACCCACCGGGAATCCCATGTCTTAGGAGTGTGAACTCACCTTGGTTTGCTCGGTTGATTAATTACTTGATTCCAATTAATCAGTCAAAGCCTATGGTATGCACGTATTCACAATCAGTTTATATTCACGTAGTTCACGTATAAATCATGATCATAAAGTATAGCTCACGTAACAAACGCCTCATAGCATTTAGCAGTTAATCGCATATTCAGATGAGATACATTTAACGACACATAACTAACTCAGTTATCTCCTAACAGAATTAAACTTAGTTACTGTGCAGTTTTCTAATTCGACGATACCCCCTAGTTTTGTCGTGCATCCTTTCGGCGAAACTCACCCGTTTCATCGTGATTACCCTCAGCGAAACCCCCTGGTTTCATCGACATCGGCATTTCGTCCATTAGGTCAGTTACGTCGTGTAACTGATGATTACCCAGAAACCCTAATCGCCGATTTTCATCATACAGCAATCATACAATCATACAGAAATCAAGCATTCAATCATTATACACGGTTACCATACTTAGCATCCGACCGACATGAACAACGAACCCACTCGCATACAATCACAAGCATCAGATTCATTTTCAAAAGTTAACAATGGAACACTAGTTTCTTACTATATCTTAATACTTTATTTAATCGTATCATAATAAGTTTATCCGAGTCACCATCTACGAACATCATCTAAATCATACAATATAAAATTCGACATACATGATCATCAGTCAACAAGTAAACGAGATCAAACGACTAACCATAACATCATGGAAATCAAGTGTACCAACAATTAAATTAAACCCTAGCAACGATCTAATCATAAAAAGGGTACACTAACCGTAAGATCGGATGGTTGAACCACCTAGAATAGGTTTAGCAAAAGAGTAGAGGTTGCAGGGAAGAGAACTGCCATCGAAGGTTTAGGAGAGTCTAGGGTTTCGATTCTTGCTAACCGTGTGAGACATGAAGTCTTTTCACGAAATTATACCCAAGTTAGCGTAATGGGCCCTTACTGGGCTTCGGCGCGATTTTGGGCCGGTGAAACCCTCCGTTTCGTCGGAGTGTAGATGGCGAAACCCTCCCTGTTTCGTCGAAAGATGAATGACGAAACTCTCTAGTTTCGTGAGGGTGTTGACGAAACTCCATACGTTTCGTCGTGGTGTGTGTGTGTGTGTGGCTCACAAGGTTTCGTTGATTGTGGGTTTATGAGTTCAACAGTTAATAAGTTTCTAACATTCATTAATCAAACAGAAACACCATAACTCAAGCATAATCCAGCATGTACAATTACAAAGCAAACAAGTTTTGCAAATACAATTGTGAAACAAATAACGTAAACAATTAACGTGCAATTAATGCGAAGATGGAATCTTGGAAACTCGAGTTGTCACAGTCACAACGCTTGCAAACTCTCCAAAGCAACGAACATGTTCGGTCCGACGAGTAACAGGAGGGCGACCTTATGGAACCTTCTTAGGCACCATTAGAGGTATATTTAGAGTTACCTCTCGTATAGATTTAACACCCGCAAAACCAACTTGCTTCTAGAATTCTAGCGATAACACCAACATCAACAAATGGATTCCTAATCTAAAACAATATTGTTCAAAAAAATGCACGGACATCTTCTTCACATTTGCGATTTTAACAGACCTCCGCCAATATTCTGAAGGAGAACATCTCATTTGATTTGCGAGTTTATTGGAAGAGATAATCAAATCCAAATAAGAAGAAGGGATTTAGTAGCTGCTCAAAGGACGTAATCAAATGATATGTCAAATTGAAAGAAGAGTACCTTATCAATAGTTGCAAGAATAGGAATATGGCGTCTCAAGCAATGAAGAAGATCTTGTTAGGGTTTACAATATTAAAGGAGAACCACTGCACAAAAATGTTTTGCAAAGAGAAAACAAATCAGGAGGACGACAATGATGGTGAATCATTCAGATTTCGTCATCTTCGCCAGAGAGAGAAGCAGAAGGTGGCGAAAAAGAATTTTGAAATGTGATTTGTGTTGAGATCGGAAACCATAGTCAGATTCAGATATCCGAATAAAATGGGTGGACCGGGTTTAAAAACGGGGCTTCATTAACAAAAACTAGGACCCGGAATTTTGGAGCCAAAAAGGAGATTGAGAAGCTCTAATATCATGCCACATCAGCCCAAATATTTTTATTTATTATATACATATAAAATATAAGATTTATTATTAGTTCCCCTTAAACTATAAGCAAATCCTCAAGTTTTACATTAGATTTTATAAATTATTCTTTATTTAATATGTTGAATCAATGGAGTGATCCGTTAAAGAAGGTAAAGCATTGGTTAGGGCCAAAGGACGTAGAGTATAATGAGTTTTACATATAAAGGACTGTGACTGTAACTTAAACTATAAGTAGATCCTCAAGTTTTACATTAGATTTTATAAATTATTCTTTATTTAATATGTTGAATCAATGGAGTGATCCGTTGAAGAAGGTAAGGCCTTGGTTAGGGCCAAAGGACGTAGGGTATAATGAGTTTTACATATAAAGGACTGTCTCTGTAATTATTGAAGTTAAAGGGTATCTATTACAATTCGATACAAATAAAGACGAAAATTGTACTTTACACTTTAATATATAGTAGTGTTACTATTCACAAGAACGGTTTTTTAATATATAGATAATATAGATAATTCCTTCCAAAACAATTAAACAAATGCATACAACCTTAACCCAGACTCTCAATTCCTTGTAACAACATGGTCAAAAATATATAAAACTATTACGAGAAATAGAACATTCATTAAGGGCTTCAAGAATCAACCTATCCAGCCTTAATAGAATTGCCTACATCGATCACAAATCGATACCTTACATCGGATTTCAACAGCCTCTTCATCGCTGTGTTCACGTAGTCTATCGGGATAATCTCTATATCAGCAGTTATCCTATGCTCTGCCGCAAAATCAAGCATCTCTTGAGTTTCTTTAATTCCACCAATGTTACTACCAGCAATAGTCTTCCTCCCTGTTAAAAGTTAAAACCAAATTTCGCCATTTTAGGTAATTTCATCAGCTTGCATTAGCTAAAAGCAAAGCAAAACAAAATTCAAAATTGTTACCCATGATCAAAGAAAATGCGGCTACTTCAAGTGGTGACTCGGGTGCGCCAACAAGAACAAGCTTTCCATGGGGCGTAAGTGCATTAAGCAATGGTGCAATTGGATGATCTCCGGACACTGTATCGATGATGCCATCGAGTGTACCCTTAGCAGCCTATTAACATAAATCATAATTCAAAACTTAGCAAATCAAGTATCAACATTTTCAAACAAAAAAAAAGTCATCACCTCCATTTGATGTTCGTCTTTACTGTTTATAAAATGGTCAGCTTTAAGTCCTTCAATTGCATCTTGCTCCTTAGCAGAGGTGGTGCTAAAAACAGTAACTTCCGCCCCGAAAGCCTTAGCCATCTTCACAGCAACATGACCGAGCCCACCGAGACCAACCACACCCACTTTTGTACCAGGCTTGTCCAATTCAAAGTGTCTTAGAGGGCTATAAGTAGTAATCCCGGCACATAGCAAAGGTGCACCGGAATCAAGTGGCAAATTCTCCGGCCAACGGAGGACGAAATGCTCATCTGAAACCATGTGATCGGAGTACCCACCGTACGTCTGTGTACCATCAAAGTTGGGGACACCATAAGTAAATACCTGCTTAAGGCAATCCTGTTCATAGTCAGAAGCACAACTTTGGCATGATCTGCATGATCCCACCAAGCACCCAACCCCAACTTTGTCTCCAATCTTGAATTTCTCCACTTTGCTTCCTACTTCTGTCACCACACCCACAATCTCATGCCTGTATTATACACAACTTTAATTAACAAAGGTGAACAAGTAATATAAAGATAAATAATAGACTGAGGTGTTACTTTTTTAAAATCAGACAGAATACATAATCCCATTAATGCCTAAAAGTTCGAAACAAAACTGTTAGAGGGAAATTGTACCCTGGAGTAACCGGGTAGTTGGTAAATCCCCATTCGTTCTTGACAAAGTGAAGATCGGAATGACAGATTCCGCAGTAAAGAACTTTGAACCTCACATCTTTCTCCCCGGTAGCCCTGTAAACATACAATAATTATGATCAACAACATGAACTCATAACTGTGAATAACATAACTATGAATGATAAAAGAATACCTTCTGGAGAAGGTGAGAGGGGAAAGTATTCCAGACGTGTCGCGGGCGGCATAACCATAGGCCTTGATCGGATGCTCGGATTCCGGTGAGGTGGTCATTTTGTGGTGGTGTTGAAGAGGGGTGTGGGTGTGGGTATTAATAGGCCAACCATACCATACGAGTGGATGTTGCTTTTTTGATGTATTCATTCATGTTAAAATCATCGAAGCCTTTAGATTATTATGTGGTGTCGGAAGGTCAAAAACCACTGATTACCTGTTTGGTTATTACAGAGTTTGCAAATCTTACGTATGCACTTTTGTGTGTGTTTTATCTCAAACCTAGGGCATGTTTGGCTAAGCTTTTTGAAACAACTTATTGGCTTATTGGCTTTTTGAAAAGTCATAAGCTTCAAAATGATGTTTGGCAATGAGAGTGTATGTGAAGGGGAAAAGCCAATAAGTCAATAAATCACTCTATACTGACTTTTTCAAAAAGCCAATAAGTCAATAAGTTGTTTTGAAAAGCTTAGTCAAACATGCCCCTAGTGTTTATCAGACATTTATAGGGGCATGTCTAGTTTTAATGCTTAGAGCATTCACATTTCATCCCAATCTTCAACCATATAGTATAAAATATATTTGAAAAAAGATATGGGAAAGAATAGTGAGAAACAAATTTAGGGTTTGTTTTGTTTCCCATAAAAATACACAGGATGGAGATGAAACTCTAGAGGTGGTTTCTACAATTTTATGCATTTTACCTCAAATTTAAGAATAAAAAATGATTTGGGATGGGATATGAATGCTTGACGGTTTACAATTCCATTCTCCATCTGAAAGTATTTCTAGTTTTATAAAATTACAATTATTCGATGAATCTATTCACACTTATTCAACTTCTCCAAACCTCTACCACTCAACTCCCCATTCCATACTCCCTTCAAAAGGTCCCCCACACATCCATTTATTATGGAAGACATATTCTTGAAATTTTGTCACCAAATATAAAGCTATCTCTAGATCAAGTGGTAGAATGCTTGCATTTCTCTTGAGAGATGCAAGTTCGACTCTCATTTAGCGTAGAGTGAGGCACTGGTGGACAATGATAGGAGACCCAGGGAAACTGGGTTCAATCGTTAAGCCAAACGGGTTTTACCTGTAATTTCACCGTCGTGCCTACAGGTAGGTGGGTTACCCGGTTTTCACTGGAATTGGTGGTGATATATATATATATATATATATAGGGCCAGGATCATTTCAGAACCATATATATATATATATATATATATATATATAGGGCCAGGATCATTTCAGAACTCCTAATAAACAATCTTTTTATTTATATATTTTTATGTTTAGGATAATTTTTTCATTCATTATGTGTATTTTTACGATTACATACATGTTAAGAGTAATTTTATCATTTTTATATGTAATTTTATAATTACACATATGTACACTAGTTTTTTTACATATATGTAATTAGTTATGACACATATATATAATTTTGGCAATTAAACATATGTAAACTACTTTTAACATGTATATAATCAAATAAATACATATAATAGATGATAAAAAGATCCTAAATACAAAAACTTATATATAAAATGATTGTTTATTAGGAGTTCTGAAAGTTCTGTAGTTATTTAGAGTTCTCAAATGAACTCAACCCTATATATAGGGAAAGGTTCAAATGAAAACCACTAGTTAACTCGAAAACTCGAAAACTAACTAAAAAGCCTAAAAAACATATCAATTTTCGCTATTTTAGGTATATAAGAAAAAAATTAATTTTTTTTTGTAGTACACACATGTGTATTATTACACATGTGTGCCACCGACACCCACCTCTTCCCAGAGGTACCGGGTTCGAATCTTGGGAGTGACATATGTCGCCCAGGGTAAGAACTCGGCAAGAGGAATTCACCGCGGAGCTAGTTGGTCGGGTAGCGGCTCCCGGAGTGGGATCACTCCGGCGGTTGGGAGGACCATGCACTATCCCCCCCCCCCCACATGTGTGCTACACAAATTCTTTTTTTTTTAATTTTTTATATACAAAAACTAGCGATTTTTAATAAAAAATTGGTGTGTTTTTTTAGAGTTTTTTAGTTAGTTTTCGAGTTTTCGCGTTAAAAGTGTTTTTCATTTAAACCATCCCCTATATATATATATGGTAGGGTTCTAGAGTGAACAACCTCCTAAGAGTGAACTGTGTGAACTGATCTGAACCCTTGATTTTCATCATCTTAAGATTTAAATGAATGGCATGATGGTAATTAGTTGGTTAATTTTTACTATTTAATTAAATACAAAGGGTATTATTATACATGTACATTGTAAAAAAATTACATTAATGGAAGATTTCAAATTCCCTAAATAATCGTGTAGAGTTAAATGCTTGGTTGGTCCCTGTGGTTTTCAAAAATTTCACACTTGGTCCTAGTGGTTCACTAATTACACTCCTGATCCCAAAACTTGTAAAAAATGCACTCTCTTGGTCCCCAACCCTAACTTCAGTTAAATTTCTAAGTTAACTATGTGTGAAATGACTATATTACCCTTGAACAATTAAAAACCTAAAACTATATTACCCTCTGCATCATCTTCATCACCATCATCATACCCATTTCCCTCGGCTCTCTCTCGATCTCACACCAGTGACCGGCCGGTTTTCCGGCATCTCCGTTCTCCGGTAGCACCACACCCACCTCCGACAAACCCCCAACAACCACCTGCCATCCCCCCTTGTTTCACACAAACCCTAACCTAAATTACACAAATCCTAACCTGAATTTCTCTCTCAACACGCAACCAGATGCATCACACGAACACGTTAACGAAACCGATGTGTATTCCGAATTCAACCGGATTTCGAAGATGTTTCCGGTAAACCACATCTTCATGACTGAGAAAGAAAACAAGATCCACGAGTCCGAACACAGGTCGTCTGCAATCACATACTAAAACAACATGATTCGATTTAACCTTTTTGAGTAAAGTATGAAATCTGTGACGATCTGTTGAACAGATCGTTGATTCAGATGCACAGGAAGAACAAACAGTTGTAAATCGAGAAGATGAAGATGAAGAGAAAGGTGATACGGGTGTTTTTCGGAGAAGGAAGGGCTAGGGGTGTTTGTGTGTCGCCTGTAAGCGGACCCGCTGCCGGCAGCCTTCGCCGGTGTTTCACCGGTGACCGGCCGTGCTTCTTGCTGTGAACACGAGAGAGAAAGGGAACCGAGAGAGTGGGGTTATCGGTGTGTGTGATGGGCTAGGGAGGGTGTGTGCGTGTTACTGACCGGGTAATGGTGGTTTGGGGAGTTGGTGGTGGTGGGTGGTTTTAAAGGGTGGAGTGGGGAAGAAGAAGGGTACCTTATTTCTATTTTTTTAATCTTAGGGGTAAAACAGACATTTCACACACACTTAACTAAGATATTTAACTTAGGTTAGTGTCAAGGACCACCTGAGTGCAAAAATTACAACTATTAGGACCACGCGTGTAATTAGTGAACCACTGGGACCAAGTCTGCAATTTTCGCAAACCACAGGGACCAACCAAGCATTTAACTCTAATCGTGTACCTTCAAATTGTTTTTCAAAGGATCCTTATCATCTCTTTCATTCAATATCATTATCAAAAAAGGAAAATAGAGGTACACCGATTTCATCTAAGAATCCCT
This sequence comes from Helianthus tuberosus, assembly GCA_030545235.1. Taxonomy (NCBI): domain Eukaryota; kingdom Viridiplantae; phylum Streptophyta; class Magnoliopsida; order Asterales; family Asteraceae; genus Helianthus; species Helianthus tuberosus. The sequence continues at coordinate 120,757,403 of CM060429.1, forward strand.
AAATAATCGTGCACCTTCAAATAATCGGCCATCGACGCAGAAGACGAATTGCCGTTGATATTAAGAGTCTTCGGAATCTGCAATCATTATCAAGCCAACGAGGTACACCGATTTCATCTAAGACATTATATATATTGTTGTCGTTTTTTTTTTGTTGCCGGATTATTCAATCTAGGGCTTGTATTGAATGCACGTTTTTATTTTTATTTTTTCTGATGTACTCGTGTATTAGGGTTATGATTTAAGTTGTGTAGAGTTTAATTTTAGCAAATTTTTGTTTGGATCATTTTGATGTTGAATGGGTTAGTGACGTCGATACCAATAGGGGGTTAGGGTTTAGTTTCTTGTTTCTTGTTTGAGGTGGGTGTACACATGTGTATTCCGATGATTGTCATTGTTTTGGGGGGAAATGCTATGAGGATTGTACACTGGATTGTACACATATGCACAGGGTATTTTTTTATTAATACACAGGGTTATGAAGATTTATTAATACAATGTGTACACATGTGTACACGACGATGTACACATGTGTATACTGTTCAGTCTAGGGATAAGTAGTTTATACATGGGATGAATAGCTTTTAGAAATATTCTTTCTGAATGATGTATCTTCCTATACAACTTTGATAGGTTGATCTAGATCTGGGTAACTATGAACAGTTCTTAGATGTGAGACTTACCAGGGATAACAACATAACAACCAGAAAGATCTACCAGATACCAAATTTGATGTTTCATGGTTGTTTTTACTTTTTAATTGTGTTTATCTATCAAAGGTACTGATCAGTGATCTATTCTCATTTTGTCAGTCTGTTCTAGAGAAGGAACGAAAAGGAGATTATCTTAGAAAAAACGTTCAGGTAAGTACATGGTTGTAAAAATCCCGACTAGTCCTCGATTAGTCACCGATTAATCACTAATCGGAGGTTCACCGATTAATGGCCGATTAATAGCTAGGCAGTCAATGGTGGTCCTATTCTGGCCAAATTTTGGCTAGATGCCGGCCAAAGTTTGACCAAACCATATAAATTCCTTCCAATTACTTAAAAAATGAGTGGTTAAAAAATGCCTACTTTAAAAAACTACATATAAAAATGTGTGTGTGTATATGTAACTAAAAATTACATATAAAATCTCAATCCGATTAATTTCGATTAATCCCTATTAATCCCGATTAATCGCTAGTCGGTACCCCACCGCCCGACTAGCGCCTAGCGATTCTTACAACACTGGGTAAGTATATGTGCATGAACTAAGTTATAATATCTTTTCAATAAAGGGAAACATGTTATAACTTACTAATGCTCTGTATCTCAAGCATCTTTTAGGTAGTCCCACACATAACGGATGCTATTAAGGATTGGATCAAGTCAGTTTCTGCCATTCCCGTGGATGGCAAAGCAGACCCAGCAGACGTGTGTGTCATAGAGTTAGGAGGAACAGTTGGTACTACCTTTTGAAACACAACCTCTGCATTGTTCTTATAGTTTAATGCTTGTTAAATATTTAATATCTTTGTTATCATTATTAGGTAACATTGAGTCTATGCCGTTCGTAGAGGCTTTGCTACAATTATATTTCTTAAAAGGTAAGTTTACTAGCATGATTATTATATGCTTTAATCATAGCACAAAATCATATTTGTTAAAGGACAATTATCTGTTATTTCGTACAAGACCAGATAATTTCTGCCTTATTCATGTTAGCCTCGTGCATGTGCTCGGTGTCGTTGGGGAATAGGTAATATTGTTCAATCTAGGGATAAGTAGTTTATACATGGGATGACTATGACGATGTATATTATTATGAAGATTTATTAATACACTATCTTGTACACATATGTAGAGGGTATTTTTTTATTAGTACACTGGGTTATGAAGATTTATTAATACCCTGTGTACACATGTGTACACGGCGACGTACAAATGTGTATATTGTTATGTAGAAGTGTTTAATTTTATGAAGCATGTGCAGGTAAATGGTGTTTCAAACCAAAGGTGGAATAGGGCTAGATATGACGATGCTGAACGTCTGGAAAAGTTCAGAAGAATTTAGAAGGCGTGTTTGACACGGTTACCGAAAAAAATATGTTGCGAAAATAGTATGTTTATATGCAAATAAGCGTCGTGAAAGAATATTGGCAGAAGTGGATGCATATCACAAGATAAAGAAAGACTTTTGATGCTTATATTTTCATGGTAGACAATAACAATTGTGAAACTAGTTTATAAAACGTTGCTAGATACTTTGTTTAGAAGTCGGTAGACAGTTTTTATTGTTGAAACCATGTTTGTGATGCACAATTCGAGTTTTTATTTGCTGCTTTGTGTTTTTTTTTTTTTTTGGTGTTTTAGACGTTTTGATGGTCTGTGTATAATGTTTAATCGTTAAAAGATATCTCAACTGGGATTTTGTATATTGAGTTTGTGGCGACTTGCAGCATTAGCGGCACTTTTTTTACCATCAACGACCATCCTTTAATGGCGACATGTGTCATTTTGTTGCTTCTCTTTTTGGTTTTCAATTACAATTAAGGTTAAAATTGTTTCTGGGACTGAATCTCACTTGGGTTTGATCTAAGAAGAGGATACATATAGAATGATGTTTGAACCAATATTCAGTAAAACCATATATTTAGGAGCCTAAGAAACACACATAGAATATAATAAAAATTCATTGATAAATATGTGGCAAAAGACTAAAATGTGAGGCATTCTAAAATCACAACATGACCAAGAAACTCATTCTAAACTTCTTGGATCTCATCGAATGCATAGTTGTTGGTTGAGATGTTTGCATAGTTCACTTTGTTAAACCTCACAACAACGGGGTACCGAGTTTTTGGGCCCTGCACATCATAGCATTTGATATCCACATAAGCATCAAATATGCACTAAGTTAACAAACTAATCACACACATTACACATATATGTTATAAATTTTACATGATCAACAGTCACAACTAATCCCACTCTTTTGAACCAGTATGACTCCTTCCTAAGAATTCTCACCTGTGTCCACAAGATAATATTATCAACCACTTAACTTTATATTACATATCTATTGAATCGAACTACAATGCTATACTAATCAGTATATCTAGATTCACACAGATAAAGATACATAAAAACAAACCTAAACCATAGAGTGGGGTTCTGTCACGGCCCACGACCCGTATCCCGGTTTGGAAGTCGCGAGACAGAAAACCCGTGGTATTGGTGTCTATTGAATTGCAGCGGAAACTTTATTGGAACCGGGTGTTAGAAAAATAATATCAGAGTTTTAAGAACACACTACTTTATTTATTTCATAACAGCGGGGGAAACCCCATTATTACAGAAAAGGAATTCCACTAGGGAAATCCTTGGATTACAGAAAACATGTTTATTTCTATTTACTGAGCCACTTTATTTAAGCGGGAGTGCTAAGCGGCACTTTTCCTTTTCCTCACAGTAAATCACCTGAAACATGTTTTAAAAAGATTTGATCAGCGAAAAATACTGGCGAATGCATTCAATTTAAACAAAAGACACAATGTTATAACATACAACTTTTAGAATTTTCACATTGTTTATCTCTTATAATTATCTGACAAAGTTGTCACTCGGCAAGACTTGTGACTGTGGTCATATCACTATTTGGGTCCGTTCACATAAAAGTAACGCCTGTCAAGAATTGTATACAAAACCCCACGTAGTGGCAGTAATTTAAGATTACAAAGACTTAATCACTGTAAGTATAACTGGAAAACATTTTAGGGTTTTGTAAAGCAATTTAATAAAAAGAGAATGACTCACATTGCAGATTTAAACTGTCAGAGCTTGCCTACTGGTTAAGCTGATAAACCTAATTAATATACAATGCAAACGAAACTAGGTCAGTAACTTAATACAACATTTACGATAATCAAGAGATCGAAACTCTCACTACAAATGACAAAGTATAGCCGAATTACGGCAGCACTTAAACATCTATCGGATCAGTTTTAATCGATCGGATACAGTACCGTAGCAGTGATCGAGTTATTACCCTGATATCGCTACAGAATTTTGAGGTTTTGATTATATGTTAAAAGAAACAGAGAATGATCGGTGAAATGAGCGAATTTTTACGTTGAAATGCAAGATCTGTTCAAGTGCCAAGCCCCTGGCCTTATAGCCAGTTTTGGTATGGCCCGTGTGTCACGCACGACTCGGCCGTCCCTGGCGCGTGCCGCGGGGTGAGTCAATCTAGCCTAGGCTAGCCTTGTCTTGTGTGTAGCCCAGAAATGTGTCAAAATTGAGTGCTACGTGTCTAGATACTCTGTCGCGAGTCGCGGAACAATTAGGGGATCCCCCCTTGAGTTTTAGGGGGGCCCTGTAGCTAGTTTCGTCCGTTTTTCCGTTTCAGGTCGCACCGTACTACTTGGGGTTCCAATTAGGGTTTCTTAGTGTGCTTTTTAAGAATACGTAACGGAAGATTTGTGAGGTTGTTATAGGTTCATTACAGAACACTAAATTATTGCAAAGAACAAAACCAACAAACCTAAATTGTTCATTTTTTAATCTTTCGTGTTTCTTAAATACATGTACGTGCATAAAAAGCCATCAAAATAACTCCAAAATACACAAGTGTATAACATAAAGCCAGAATATGTATGAACCCAAAAAATAGAGTACACATATGTGTATAATCGAATGAACCTAAAAAACAGAGTATACATATGTGTATAATCGAATAAACCCAAAAAATAGAGTATACATATGTGTACACTTAACTGTAAATCAATTTAATCGGAAAAAATCTACACTAAAAAGACATGATTAACTTATATCTAGCAACTAATACACACAAAATTCAACAATTCAAGCTTTTTTGTACCAAATATAACCCGAATACACCAGTAGATCAGAAAAACAATAAAAAAACGGATATTCAGGCGATTTTAATCGTTTATTTCATTTATAAAACAAAAACAACATGCAAGTACTTTCTGAAACATATAAACATTAAGACTTTACATTGTGTACCTTTAGTGGTTGAAAATAAGATGAATTTTTCGGCGACTTGATTACTCCGAGGATCTGCCGCTGGGTTTCTTTTTGCCGTCGGCGATGAATGTGAGAGAGAAAGAGGATATTCGTTGTTAATAAAGGGGTAATGTTGAAAATCAGATGACTATTCCGGCGATTTTGATTGCTCCGACGATCTGCTGTTGGGTTTCTTTTTGTCGTCGCCGATGATTGTGAGAGAGAAAGAGGATATTTGTTGTGAATAAAGGGGTAATTAAGGGATCTGCTATGAAGATTAAGATGATATGTGTAAAAAAATAAAATATGTTAAAAAATTTCGATTATTTAACTTATTTGGTAACTGAAATCAATTAATATTACAATGATTTAAATTTAATTGTTTATAAAATTACAATCCTACCCCTTATCATCTTAAACAAAATCAAATGCCAAGATTAGTTCACACAGTTCACTTTCAAGAAGTTGTTCACAATTGAACCTAACCTTATATATATACACACACACACACACATATATATATATATATATATATATATATATATATATATATATAAGATTTATTATTAGTTCCCCTTAAACTAACTATAAGCAGAACCTCAAGTTTTACATTAGAGTTTATAAATTTAGGCCTTTTTACATACAATTATTTTTTATTTAATATGTTGAATTAATGGAGTGATCCGTTGACGAAGGTAAAGCCTTGGTTAGGGCCAAAGGACGCACTGTATAATGGGTTTTACATATAAATGATTATGACTGTAATTATTGAAGTTAAAGGGTATCAATTACAATTCGATATAAACATAAAGACCAAAAGTGTACTTTACCCTTTAATATATAGTAGTGTTACTATTTATAAGAATGGTTTTTCTAATATATAGATAACTTTTGTTTAATATGTTGAATTAATGGAGTGATCCGTTGACGAAGGTAATGCCTTGGTTAAGGCCAAATGACGTAGGGTATAATGGGTTTAACATATAAAGAATTGTGACAGTAATTATTGAAGTTAAAGGGTATTCATTGCAATTCGATATAAACATACGATTAAATTACAAGTTTTGTCTTTTATGATTACACCACTTTACAAGCGGTGTCCTTTGCTGTAAAAGTTGACAAGTTCTGTACTTAATGTTTTAAAATCTTGCATGGTATGTCATTTGAGCCTATCCAGTTAATTTTTCTTGTTAAATCTGGTTACCCAAGGGTATTTTAGTCTTTTTACCTATTATTTATTAAAAATAATTTAATAAAAACAAATTAAAACATTTGAAAGTCTAGGGGGCAACTTGTAATTATTTTTTTAAAATCTAGTATTCCCCTTTCTTTCTGTATTCATCGTCCGTGTCAAGTAATTGGGTTGACCAAATTTCCAATCAACTGCCTTTTTGTCCGGAAAAGCTATAAAGACTAAATCAAAACCCGATTGCACGTTGTAACTACAAATTAAAGTGATTAATCTTGAAACGAATCATAAACGATACATTTTTGGTGTCGATTAATCATCATGATTCAAATTTTAAGTCTTGAAACCGAATTAACAATCAAGTCTTGGTGTAACCGTCTAGTGTCGTCGACTGGAATAAATGTCACATCAGAAACTCGTTTTGAACCTTTACATTGTTAAACCCACTCTTAGTTTCTCTCTATTTGCTCAATCTGTGCTGATGTGTTATCGCCGGAACTCAGCCGCAATCTCAGAATTCCGATCACCCTTTTTCTTCGTCGTTTTCGTGTCATATCAGGTACTATTTACATGCTTTCTGTTATGACGATGATGTCGGAGGTTGTTGCAGAGTTTTTGTCGTTGAGTGTTTGATAAAGAGAAAGAACCTTTAACGACGCTTCTGTTTAGATCTGACCATCGGTTCAACACAAGTTCGGTTCAACGACACTTTTGTATAGAACCAAGTTCGATTGATCTGAAGCGATCTAATTGCAGAGATTTTTTTAGAGAGAGATAGCGTGTGATAGAGAGAGAAGAGAGAGGGAGAGAGAGGGAGTGCATGATTTTATACTTTATTCTTTTATTTTTTACACATTTAGTCTCTTGATATAAGTTATTTACTGAATAGTCCATGTGAATGTGAAATGACAAGAATACCCTCATGTGTTAGCTACATGACCATATTTAACAAGAAAAGTTAACAGGGTTAGGCTCAAAGGACATACCATGCAAGATTTTAAAACATTAAGTACAGAACTTGTTAACTTTTGCGCTAAAGGACACCGCCTGCAAAATAGTGTAAACATAAAGGACAAAACTTGTAATTTACTCTAAACATAAAGACGAAAAGTGTACTTTACCCTTTAATATATAGTAGTGTTACTATTCATAAGAATGGTTTTTTAATGTATAGATAATATGTTGAATTAATGGAGTGATCCGTTGACGAAGGTAAAGCCTTGGTTAGGGCAAAAGAACGTAGGGTATAATGAGTTTTACATATAAAGAATTGTAACTGTAATTATTGAAATTAAAAGTTATTCATTGCAATTCGATATAAACATAAAGACGAAAAGTATACTTTACCCTTTAATATATAGTAGTGTTACTATTCATATAGTTTTTTAATATATTGCTAATGCTAATTCCTTCCAAAACAATTAAACAAATGCATACAACCTTAACCTCAGACTCTCAATTCCTTGTAACAACATTGTCAAAAATATATAAAACTATTACGAGAAGCAGAACATTCATTAAGGGCTTCAAGAATCAACCTATTCAGCCTTAATAGAATTGCCTACATCGATCACAAATCGATACCTTACATCAGATTTTACCAGCCGCTCCATCGCTGTGTTCACATAGTCTATCGGGATAATCTCTATATCAGCAGTTATCCCATGCTCTGCTGCAAAATCAAGCATCTCTTGAGTCTCTTTTATTCCACCAATGTTACTACCAGCAATAGTCTTCCTTCCTGTTAAAGGTTAAAACCAAATTCCACCAATTAGCTAATTTCATCAGCTTTTAGAAGCTAAAAGCAACACAAACATCAACAATCAAAATTGTTACCCATGATCAAAGAAAATGCTGCCACTTCAAGTGGTGACTCGGGTGCACCAACAAGAACAAGCTTTCCATGGGGCGTAAGCGCATTAAGCAATGGTGCAATCGGATGATCTCCGGACACTGTATCGATGATGCCATCGAGTGTACCCCTAGCAGCCTATTAACATAACCCAAATAATAATTCAAAACTTAGCAAACCAAGTATCAACATTTTCAAACAAAAAAAAAAGCTATCACCTCCATTTGATGTTGGTCTTTACTGTTTATAAAATGGTCGGCTTTAAGTCCATCAATTGCATCTTGCTCCTTAGCAGAGGTGGTGCTAAAAACAGTAACTTCTGCCCCGAAAGCCTTAGCCATCTTCACAGCAACATGACCGAGCCCACCAAGACCAACCACACCCACTTTTGTACCAGGCTTGTCCAACCCAAAGTACCTAAGAGGGCTGTAAGTTGTGATCCCAGCACATAGCAACGGTGCACCGGAATCAAGTGGCAAATTCTCCGGCCAACGGAGGACGAAATGCTCATCTGAAACCATGTGATCGGAGTACCCACCGTACGTCTGTGTACCATCAAAGTTGGGGACACCATAAGTAAATACCTGCTTAAGGCAATCCTGTTCATCGTCAGAAGCACAACTTTGGCATGATCTGCATGATCCCACCAAGCACCCAACCCCAACTTTGTCTCCAATCTTGAATTTCTCCACTTTGCTTCCTACTTCTGTCACCACACCCACAATCTCATGCCTGTATTATACAATCTTTAACTAACAAACGCGAACAAGCAATATAAAGATAAATAATAGACTGCGTGTCACTTTTATAAAGTCAGATGAAAAACATAATTCCATTAATGCTTAAAAGTTTCGAAACAAAACTGTACAAGGAAAATGGTACCCTGGGGTTGCTGGGTAGCTGGTAAACCGCCAATCGTTTTTGACAAAGTGAAGATCGGAATGACAGATTCCGCAGTAAAGAACTTTGAACCTCACATCTTTCTCTCTAGTAGCCCTGTAAACATATAATAATTGCGCTCAACAACATGAACTCGTAACTGTGAATAACATAACTATGAATGATAAAAGAATACCTTCTGGAGAAGGTGAGAGGGGAAAGTATTCCAGATGCGTCGCGGGCGGCATAACCATAGGCCTTGATCGGATGCTCGGATTCCGGTGAGGTGGTCATTTTGTGGTGGTGTTGAAGAGGGATGTGGGTTGAAATGGGGTTTGGGTGTGGGTATTAATAGGCCAGCCATACGAGTGGATGCTGCTTTTTTGATGTATTCAATCATGTTAAAATCATCGAAGCCTTTGGATTATTATTATTATGTGCATGTTGGTTATTACAGAGTTGGCTAATCCATATTGGTGATTCCGAACATGATGCTTTCTTCTTTTTTGGAAGTTACCGTCTTCTTTTACAAATTTATTTTATTTTCATTTTATCATTTAATAAGAAATCGTGAGTTGTCCTCATCTTTTGGTATTACTTTAGTAGTTGTTGCATTTAATTGTTTAACTAGTTGATTTTCCGCCCTCGCGTTGCGGCGGAGACCTAATGTCTGCAAAATGCGTGTTGGCAACGGCAAGCAGATACCGACTATCAAAACATAAATAAAAATGACGTGGTAACGATAGTCACTCCGTCCTAAAAAAATGATTTTAAATAATCTAATATATAATAATAGGACCCACACGTCCTACACCGAAAGTACCGATCCGGGAAATCATCGAAATTAGGTACCGGCACCGAAAATGCTCGGTACGATACGATATGGTATTTGAAGGTAAAAATCAGTAAATACAGGTATGATGCTAGACCGGTGTCGAACCGAAAGTAACGGATTCTGAAAACGCCAAAAGGTGGGTACCAAATTAGTACCGAAAATGATTGGTATAGTAAATTTGGTACTGATACGATACCAGTTTGATTACAAGATTTAATACGATTTGCTCATCAATAATCTAAATATCCAAGTTAATTTTACATGCAATAATTCATTCATTATAGAAAAAGAAAAAAAAGAAAACAAAATAAGTTGTTGTGTATATAAAACCTCATTCAAACGAAATACAGTTTACTTACAGTGTATATGAAAAGTAATCTAAACGGTGCAATTACTTGCGTTGCTACGTTCAGGGCCGGCCCAAGCCCAAGTATTTTAAGACTTGGGCCTTGGGCCACCAAATCTATAGGGCCTCAAGATATAAAAAAAATTATGTATTATATGGGCATGAGCCTTGTCATTAAAAGGTTGTAGCCCAGTTGACGCGCATGTCATCTGTGTACCTTAAGGGGGCGGGTTCGAATCTCGTTTAGGTCGATCGACCGTCTTTTATTATTTTTGGATAAGAAAAAAATAGGCAAGAAGGGCCCCAATTTTGAAACTTGCTTTAGGCCTCTAAAATGGTTGAGCCGGCCCTAGCTACGTTGCTACAGGATTTGATGAGCTCGGTACCAACCGGTACCGAAAATACGGTTACCGAAAATCCCCAAAAGTGGGTACCGGTACCGATTATACCTGGTACGGTTTCGGTATTTGAGGGTAAAAACCGGTGAATACCGGTGCCGAACCGATACCAAAAATGTCAAAAGTTGGTACCGATTTGGTACCAAAAATATACCCGGTTTGATAAATTTGATAACAGTACCGGTACCCGATACCATTTGCTCATCACCTTGATGATGTTACTATTCATTGGATTATGTATGACAAGTAATCTAAACGCTGCAATTATTTACAGTGCTACATGATTTGATGAGCTCGGTACCAACCGGTATTTGAGGGTAAAAACCGCTGAATACCGGTGCCGAACCGAAACCGAAAATGTCAAAAGTCGGTACCGAATATACCCGGTTTGATAAATTTGATACCGGTACCCGATACCGTACTATTCGGTACCGGTTGGTACTGGTACGATACCGGTATTTGAGGGTAAAAACCGCTGAATACCGTTGCCGAACCGATACTGAAAATGTCAAAAGTCGGTACCGAATATACTCGGATTGGTAAATCGGATACAGGTACCGATACCGGTACCCGATACCATTTGCTTATATCCTGTATGTTGTTACTGTTCATTCTGTTTTATTTTTAATATACAGAGAATTGTTGTATTTAACTTATTGGTTATGAATTTACGACAAATGGTTAAAATATGATAATCTCGAAAATTCATTCAGTATGTGTCAAATCTTAGGTATGCACTTTTGTGTATGTTTTATCTCAAACCTAGTGTTTATCAAACATTTACAAGGGTATATCTAGTTTTAATGCTCAGAGCATTATTTCACATTTCATCCCCATCTTCAACTATATAATATAAAATTATACTGAAAAAGATATTTGGAAGAATAGTGAGAAACAAATTTGAGGTTTGTTTTGTTTTCCCATAAAAATACACAGGATGGAGATGAAGATCTAGAGGTGTTTTCGACAATTTTGTGCCATTTTACCTCAAATTTAAGAATAAAAAATGATTTGGGATTGGATGTGAATGCTCTTACATATATACATTACGGTTTACAATTCCATTCTCCATCTGTAAGTATTTCTAGTTTTGAAAAAATAACTATTAGAGGGGTAGGGGCGTCCATCACTCACCACACACTCATCACTCACAACATCCAATCAATTTTCGCCATGTTATCGAGCATTATTCCATCGATGGATTTTAGTGGAAGTGCTCATCACTCACCACACACTCATCTTCATCATCAAAATCATTCACAAAACAACAAAACAACTTGAATATACAACGTGTGATGATGACGCGTTATCATCACCACGCGTCCACGCGTGATAATTAGTGATGGGGGCGGTGTTTCCTTTTGTTCCACGCGTGATCTTGAGCCATAACGGGACGCCCCGTCCCTCCTTATTCGAAGAATCTATTCACTCATTCAACTCCTTCAAACCTCTACCACTCAACTCCCCATTCCATACTCCCTTCAAAAGGTTCCCCACACATCCATTTATTATGGAAGACATTCTCGAAATTTTGCCACTCAATATAAAGTTACCCATCCACTTATCTAGCAAAAAGTAAACCTGTTAAACACCGGACACTATTATTACAATCACACAACCAACCAATTACCCATTTTATCATAATTTGACCACCACCAATGGTATAATGTTTATATTGTTACCTTACTGATTCCTATTTTTTTTTTAACCTTTTTAGTGACATTTAGCTTTTATAACTTAACGAGCTTCAAAATATAAACAATATCAGCTTTCGTAGATTGAATAAAAGCCGTCACGACGACAGCAAGAATCTGACCAACACGCCTGAGATTCTAACCATTTTCTTTAATATTTTGGTGCACCTAAAGGATGTTATCTTCTTAGTCTCTACTATTTTCCTACAAATAGATTCCACCGGCAATATAATACATAACGCAAACCAAATGGGTTAAAAATGATAGACCATTAAGTTGTTTTAACTCGCAGCCCATGAAAAGAACATGTTATTGGGGCAAAAAAGGTCGGTAGAGATTATGAGAATAAATAGGATTGAAGTCGACAATTGGAGATGCAAGTTTTTGAGGAGTAGTTCGAGAGAAGAAAAGGTAAAAAAAAACAGTGAAGCATGAAGATTAATTATAAGTACGAATTTGTTTTTGATTAACTAAAAGAGGGAATACAAAAACAGTTCTTATGACACGCTATGAAATTGCTATCGCTATGTTTCGGGTTATATGTTCGGGTCGGCGATTCAGTCCGGGTCGTCTCAATAACTCGACCGTTCTTACACATAAAAAAACTATATATTATTTTAACAAACAAAGATCTAAAATATTTATGATGATGTGAGAGAAATGGTAAGTATCTAGAAGAAGAATTACAACTCAGACTGACGACCTTTAAGATTTTTTAATTCGTCGATTATGGATTCCGAATCAAACTTATTAGCAATTTGTTTTTCTATGTAAATCACCAAGCTATTCGCGAGATACTCATCAGCCATCCTATTACGAAGGTAATTCTTGAATATTCGTTGCTAAATCCCCTTTTTGTTGTTCAGTTGAAATTGGAAGTGTCAAGATTAGCCAAACCACTTTAGCAACCAAATAGTGTGTCTCCCGATTCTGAGTTTCTACAAGACTTTGCATAGATTAGAAAGAGTTGATACACCACTTAGCTTGGTATTCTTTGTCATTTTAACATTAAAAATCTCTAATTGACATCGTAACCAAATCCTTTCCTGCTCTGTAAAATCTTCAAAATAATATTTCTCAACAATAAGACAAATCTGATCAACGCTAATCACTTTTGAAACTAAACTAGAACTAAGAGATGACAACTCTATCGCGTACTCATTGAATCTACTATTCAACCCATGTATCTGTTTGTCCAATGTGGATGTAAACAGATCTACTAATCAATAATTATGTTCAAATGCAACATGAAGATCTTTTTTACGAGGCCGATACTGAGTACAAATATATGAAGCGTTCATATCCAGAATTTGTATTTGATGCTTGTTACAAAAAAAATAAAAATAAATGGCGCCACATGTAACACCCCGTGTTTTCGAAAGTCAAAGTCAAGGTCAAAGTCAAAGTCAACGACCGATTCGCGCAACTTGACTTCTTTTGGATGTTTATTTTAGTTGTATTATGTGGAGTAAGTGTCAATATATACAATAATCGGCGTATGTTACTCGCAAACTATTCGACTTACGACTGTGAACTATAGGAAGTAACAACACGATAAAGCTAAACGATAATCAAACTATGCTAATCGAATCGACTTCAAAATCGCAACTCGAACTACGTGTTTTAATTATTGTTATACGTGTGTGTGTGCCTTATGTGTTACTTGTGCATGTTCATTTATGTTGTGTGTGGATCGCAATCGAACTCAATCGCAATCGAACTCAATCGAAATCGAACTATGATAGATATAGTAGTTGGGATTAAAAGTAATTCGACTAGGAAAATCTATCACATCGAATCGCTCACAATTGGAATCGAAACAGCAAAAATCGTCGCGCCAAACACTCGAACCAAGTGCCATCCGGCCGGATTGCCATCCGACCGGGCTGCCACTTGATTGTGGTGTCAAGTCGTCATCCGACCAAGACGACATCCGACCGGACAGTCATCCGGGCGGGATGCCATCCGACCGACCCACACTTTCCTCTTTTGGAATCCTATAAATACCCCTGTCATTGTCATCATTTCCACTTTTGGAAATCCTCTGTCCGAACCGTTCGTGCTCCCCACCTTTTCTTCGATTTCTCTCAATCCAGGTAAGATCTCGCCCTAAATCTTGTACTTTCTTGATCTACACGCACTCCTACACCTTTCTATCTTTTGAATCTTAACTTTTAACCGTGAAATCACTAGATTTGAGGTGTTCTAGGATGATATCATCATGAGTTCTTGAAGAACTTCTTGTGTTGGCCTCAATCCACCAAGAACAACTTAGATCTGATAGATTTCCACACAAATACACAAAGATCGCGCGTAGATCTAAACTTAAATATAGTGAAAAAGGATTTAAAGATGGTTTCTAACTCTCTTTCAACTCTTTTACACTCAAAACACTTAAAACCGATAGGATCCGACCCTGATCTAGTCTTCTACTCATTCTTAGTGTTGTGCTAGCTCAAGATCTGGATTCTACCCACGAGACCACCGATTTCGGGTTAAACGAGAATAACCGTCTTGAACCCGGTTAACTGGCCGAACTTGGGTGATTCCTGGGGTGATTCCTGGTTGATCAGGTTACTTGGATCAAGATGGGGTTCTGTTGGTTAACACGTTGTCAAAACGTCTCGATAAAACGACAAACGAGCAAAACGACCAAGTGTAAGACGAACGGAACAATCGGAACGGAATGCTGTCCGAACGGATAGACTACCCGAACGAATTGCTGTCCGAACGGATAACATCTTGGGTCCTACACTTAATCAACTCTATCTGAAGTTTGGGTATCGAACGAATTGTCATCCGATCGGACTACCATCTGACCGGATTACTCTTCGGATCATGAGATACTAGGACTTTAAAGACTTAAACAATTTTCAACATGTTCATTAACAGGGTTGCCACCCGGTCGTATGGACATCCGACCGAGTGACTCTTCTGCTGTGAATTTGTTTCCACTAAGTAACCTCATCACTAGAGTCGCCGTCCGACCGGACTACCGTTCGACCGGATGATCATCCGAACGGATTGTCATCCGCACGTTTGGCCGTCCGATCGATCGACCGACTTGAAAGATAGAGATACTTCAATATCTTCAAAATGCTACAACGAAAACTTCAAAGGACAAGCCATCATACACAAACACATCCTCATCATAGGAAGAAACAATCCACTCGAATAGTCATTCAACTGGACTACCATCCGACCGGATGACTATCCGAACGGATTGTCATCCGCACAAACAAGTCGTCCGATCGGATTACCATCCGACCGAACTGCTATCCGACCCATTCACACTTGATATCGTTTTACGAGTCACTTATCGTTATGCTATCAAACTATTCAGGCTAACCCTACACGCTAAGCGCTCCCTTCAATCCATCAACCGCTGTGAGTATACTCGATCCCTTTTTGCTTTAAGCACTTTTGGGTGTTACATACGTTACAACTATTCAAATCACATCAAACACACTACTCAATACTATTTGAGCGCTAACCGTTAATGCATGTTATATGTGGCTTATGAATGCTTGGTTGTTATGTTTACACATGGAATGCTGTCTACCTGCCTTAGCAACGATAGTACTATAGTTTGGACTCAGCACCCGTTCACACGGGGGTTGTTAAGGAATAATTACTTGCATGGATTACGGTGGTAATCATGTATTGCGAACTGCCTCGAGCAGTCAATCCGCAGTCATTGGTATCGATGGATCTATGTCGATAACTAACGTGCTTCATTTCTCTATGTGTACGTGCTGGTTATGCGTAAACGAATTCGAACTCTATATGCTATTATCAAACTTGTATGCTCACCTTTACATTATATGTATTGACTTTATTTTAACGTATGTGACAGGTGCTTAGGATGCACACATGACAGGAAGTCGAAGCTAGAATAAAGCTTTAGAGCCCAACAAATAGTTGACTGTAGTAAATGAATCAAGGGTCTCTAGAAGCAGATAAACAATTGCTCTATTTGAAAAATCTGAGTTGTCGGAACAGAATTATTTGCCTAGATTTTATCTGTAATAATTTGTTTACTGTTTGAGGCATGGTATGTGACATGTTATTTTAAATCAAATAGTAATGATAATTGTTACGGAAACTTCTGGACAATCTGTTTCGCTCAGTGCCATGCCCCGATGATTCCGCCATCGGTTGAGGTGTGACAAATTGGTATTAGAGCCATAACTATAGGGAATTAGGCAAGAGTCGACCTAGTCCGGGTCGATATCTTAGACACCTAGTCTATAGTTAGGAACCAACATACCGACTTATGCATGTCCGTTAGGGATTTTGCATAAGTTAACTACTATTTTCTCGCTATTCTCACACACGCTACACTGTCACTGCACTCGAAATTTTCAACCATAAATAAGCAATTAAGTCGAGATTAGGTGTGAAAACCGCAAACTCTCGACTAAAGTTGCTTAATCGACTCGCATTTTATCTATACACGAGGAGAATTATGCCAAACCAGGAGTGAGATCCGTATTTTAATGAATAATCTCCTCTGTTTTATCAAAACAGGAGCGAAGTTGTTAAGCCATGGGTGAGACCCTAACCTTGACGACTTGTTCCGCTCATTTTACAAACTCTCACCAAAGTCTCGACGGACTCCAACGACCTGAAGTCACAATATGACTAATGGGATGAGTGCCAAACGCCCAAGAATCGAGGCAAAAGCATAGTCCTGAAGGTTAAATATGCACAACGGATCCTTGCGAATAGTCGAATCACTTTGGTTAGTCAAAGTCTAATAGCCGCAGACAATCTATTCCTCGATTTCTATGTGTTTCGATTTTGAGCAGCTCTGATGTTTCGTCGATTTTATGTGCTTATATATGTGTTTATCTGTTTAAATTTTGGAGATTTACTCGGGTTTTGCTTTCACTTCGATCAACACATACGACCCGCACTGTATTTCTATCTCAAAACATTAACAAATCGTTGAATTATGGACGACCTTATGCTCCGATATACGCTTATACTATGCTAATCGATATACTAGACGTGACTGTTATATTCGAACAAATCGCAGGCTTTAAATGATAGGTTTTCGTATTCTGACCGCCTCTGTGATTACATGCGTATGTGGTTATGTGTTTTTGTGCTCTACGTGCTTATGTGTTTATGTGATTATGTGGTTCTGTGTTCTACATGGTTATGTGTCTATGTGTTTACATGATTATGCATGTTCCTGAGCTTTAGTAAGTAGTAGACGTGTGAGGTGAGATTCGAATACAATGTGTTGAGTCTTGTGACGATGTCTGTTGCAGACAATGTCATCTGGATCCCGTCATCCCTTACTTTCTCGTCAAGAAAAGAGAGATAAACGCCTTGCTGCCATCATCGCTAAAAGTGTAGCAAAGGCTGTGAGTGAGGTCTACGAGAACGTCACCAAGTCGTCTAAGGAGTCGAGAACCTAAGCTCCTAAAGCTACCACCAAAGCTCCCTTCAATTTCAAGCAATTCAAGTCTTGTGGGCCAAAAGAATTCACTGGCGAGGGAAGCCCCACAACGTTGTTCCAATGGTTTGACTCCATTGAGGTCACTCTACGACAAAGCGGTTGCCCTGATGACCTCCGTACTCTGAACGCTACCGGCGTCTTTCAGTCCCGTGCTCTAGACTGGTGGACGGCCGAGAGGAACAAGCGAGGGAATGATGCAGCTTACGGTCTGTCGTGGGACGAACTCAAGGAAGTCATGCTGGAAGAATTCTGCCCTCCTCATGAACGTCAGAAGCTAGAGGATGAATTTTGGCACATACAGCAAAAGGATGGCGAAAATGTTGCGCTCACTGCTCGCTTCAAACAGCTCAGCATCATTTCTCCCGATCAAGTCAAGACTCCAGATATGGCAATCAAGAAGTATATCCGAGCCCTGCCTGACTGTGTTGCCGATTTCGTGCAAGCGGCTAAGACTACGACGATCGAAGAGACTTATCTACTGGCCGCTGAAATCAACGACAAGCGGGTCAAGGCTGGTGTCTGGGATAAAACTTCAAAGCACCTGCATCAAGCTACCACCACCGCACCAACTGTTGAAACCACCACCTCATCAAGCAACAAGAGGAAAAACAAGAGAAAGAGCAGCTCCAGCAACAAGTATTGTGCGATCACTGCTGCACCGATACAAGCTGTACCAGCCCAACAGCGTCAAGTAGCGGCCCCTGTGGCAAATGCACCACCTGCTAAGCGTGCATACACTGGGCCACACCCACTCTGCCCTACTTGTACCTACCACCACCCTACTACCATTGCTTGCTGTTTTTGTGCTCATTGCAATATGTACGGCCATTTCACTACCAACTGTCGTGCTCGATAAGCTCCTGCTCATCAAGCTCTACTCACCGCCCCTCAGGGTCAACAAGCTCCTCCGGCACCCGCGGTCAACGCCAGAGCCTGCTTCGCATGTGGAGATCCTAACCATTTCGCCAACATGTGCCCAAACAGGGTGGTAAAACAAGAGCCCCAGCAGCAGCAGCCTCAGCAACAGCAGCAACACCAGCAGCAACAGCAACAACAAGCAGCACGTGTATGAACTTTCAACATCAACGTGCGTAAAGCCCAAGCCGACAACAACGTGGTCAATGGTAAGTTCCTTGTGAATGGTATTTATGCTTCGTGTTTATTTGATACTGGAGCCGATAATTGCTTTGTGTCGTTCGAATTCGAGAAGCTCCTTAGTCGTAAACGCTCCCGACTCTCCTCGACGTTTGATGTGGAAGTCGCTACCGGAAGAACCGTCGCCGTAAATTCTGTTCTTCGTGATTGTACTCTTGAGCTCAACAATCACATTTTCCCAATCGACCTTATTCCGATGCAACTCGGAAGTTTTGATGTCATAGTGGGCATGGACTTTCTTCGCGAAAACCATGCTGAAGTTGTGTGCTTCGACAAGATGATTCGATTCTCGCTCGCGAATGGTGATTTATTGTGTGTTTACGGTGAAACCGCTTCGAAAGGTCTCAAGCTCATGTCATGTGTCCGAGCTAGCAAGTATCTCCACAAGGAATACAGAGCTTTCTTGGCTAACATCGTAGTAGCGGAGAAGGAAAAGAAAGAGAAGAAGGAAGTGAAAGACGTTCCTGTTGTTCGAGAATTTCCTAACGTTTTTCCAGAGGATCTTCCCGGTCTACCACCAAGTCGTGACATCGATTTTTGTATCGACCTCATTCCTAGAGCCAACCCTATTGCCAAAGCTCCCTACTGGCTCGTACCGTCCGAAATGCGCGAACTCTCAAACTAACTCCAGGAATTACTTGAGAAAGGCTTCATTCTGCCGAGCACCTCTCCTTGGGGCGCGCCAGTCCTTTTTGTCAAAAAGAAGGATGGGTCGTTCAGGATGTGTATCGACTATCGGGAATTGAATAAGCTAACTATCAAGAACCGCTATCCCCTACCTCGCATCGATGATTTGTTTGATCAGCTACAAGGTGCTACGTGCTTCTCAAAGATCGATCTACGCTCAGGCGATCACCAACTATGCATTCAAGAGGAGGATATACCCAAAACCGCGTTTCGCACTCGTTACGGCCACTACGAATTCATTGTTATGCCCTTTGGTTTAACCAACGCACCCGCGGTTTTCATGGATCTGATGAATCGCGTGTGCAAACCATATCTCGACCGTTTCGTCATCGTATTCATCGATGATGTCTTGATCTATTCCAAATCGAAATCCGAACATGCGCAACATCTACGTTTGGTTATCGAGCTACTCCAGGGGAACCAACTCTATGCCAAGTTCTCCAAGTGTGAATTCTGGTTGGAGGAAGTTCAGTTTCTGGGTCATATTGTTAATAGTCAAGGTATTCACGTCGATCCTGCGAAGATTGAAGCTGTTAAGAGTTGGATTACGCCTAAGAACCCGTCTGAAGTCCGTTCTTTTCTCGGACTAGCGGGCTACTATCGACGATTTATCGAAGGATTCTCAAAAATCGCTGTACCACTTACCGCTCTCACGCATAAAGACAAGCCTTTTGTTTGGGGAACTGAACAAGAGTCTGCCTTTCGTACCCTCAAGCATAAGCTTTACAATGCTCCTGTTCTCACATTGCCCGACGGAAACGACGATTGCATTGTCTACTGTGATGCTTCCAACCTTGGTCTTGGTTGTGTTCTCATGCAACGGGATAAGGTTATAGCTTACGCATCTCGTCAGCTCAAAATGCACGAGAAGAACTATAAAACTCATGATCTCGAGCTAGGCGCAATTGTTTTTGCGTTAAAGATTTGGCGACACTACCTGTATGGTACCAAGTGTACGATCTTCACCGATCATAGGAGCCTACAGCATATCTTTAATCAGAAGGAACTTAATATGCGTCAACGCCGACGGGTAGAACTTCTCAACGATTACGACTGTGAGATTCGTTATCACCCAGGCAAAGCAAATGTTGTTGCCGACGCACTCAGCAGACGGAGTTATCTGCATAGCACTCATAATGTTCAAGCCCAACACGATCTGGAAACCCTCATTCGCGAAGCTCAGCATGCATGTTTTAATTAACGCACACTGAAGAAGGAAAGAATCTACCACGATGGAGCCCAGGTTGTGAGCAAATCGAATGGGATATTCCACTTTCTGGACTGAATTTGGATTCCCAAACGAACCAATTTACGACAAATCTTGATGGACGAAGCCCACAAATCCCGGTATTCTATTCATCCCGGTGCCGACAAAATGTACCCGGATCTTCGCTACAAGTACTGGTGGCCCGGCATGAAAAGGGATATTGCCCTCTACGTTGGAAAATGCCTGACATGTGCAAGAGTCAAGGCTGAACATCAAAGACCCTCTGGCTTGCTCGAACAACCACCAATCCCTATGTGGAAGTGGGAGAGTATAGCTATGGACTTCATAACAAAGCTACCGCACACGTCATCAGGTCACGATAACATTTGGGTTGTGGTTGTTCGTTTGACTAAATCTGCTCACTTTTTGCCAATACGGGAAGACAACAAGGTAGAACGGTTAGCCCGAATCTACACCGACGAGATCATTTGTAATCATGGTACGCCTCGCGACATCATCTCTGATCGTGATGCTCGGTTTACCTCGCGACTGTGGGAAACGTTTCAAACGGCACTCAGTACATCGCTTAATCTAAGTACCGCTTTCCACCCTCAAACCGACGGTCAGACTGAAAGAACGATTCGTACTCTTGAATACATGCTCCGTTCGTGTGCAATAGACTTCGGTGGTAATTGGGATAAATACCTGCCGTTAGTCGAATTCTCGTATAACAACAGTTATCATTCCAGCATTCAAATGGCACCATTCGAGGCTTTATATGGAAGAAGATGTCGATCGCCTATTGTGTGGCACGAGATCGGTCATTCGCAATTAACCGGTCCCGAGCTACTGCAAGAAACGACAGACAAAATTTTCAAAATTCGAGACAATCTAACGAAAGCTCGGAATCGACAGAAAAGTTATGCCGATAGACGACGCAAGCCCCTTGAATTTGAAGTTGGTGACTACGTACTCCTAAAGGTATCACCTTGGAAGGGTGTGGTCCGATTCGGCAAGAAAGGAAAGCTCGCGCCTCGATATGTTGGACCTTTTAAGATTCTGGAAAGGATCGGAAAAGTCGCATACAGACTCGAACTACCGGAAGAACTTAGTAACGTCCACCCGACTTTCCACGTTTCGAACCTCCGAAAGTGCCTGGCTGAGCATGATCTAATTATACCTCTCGATGACCTTCAAGTAAACGAAACACTACACTTCGTGGAAAAACCTGTCGAAATCATGGACCGCCAAACCAAGCTGCTCAGACGCTCACGCATTCCTATTGTGAAAGTCTGATGGGAAGGCAAGCGAGGCGCCGAGTTCACTTGGGAACTCGAAAGCGATATGAAGGCGAAGTACCCGCAGTTATTTAAAGAGAAAGTCTATAGAGAGAAAAGTGATTCATGGTGGTATACAACTTTCAGCCTAATTTCGGGACGAAATTCCCTAAACAAGGGGAGGCTGTAACACCCAATGTTTTCGAAAGTCAAAGTCAAGGTCAAAGTCAAGGTCAAAGTCAACGACCGATTCGCGCAACTTGACTTGTAGTAGATTTCTTTTGGATGTTTATTTTAGTTGTATTATATGGAGTAAGTGTCAATATATACAATAATCGACGTATGTTACTCGCAAACTATTTGACTTACGACTGTGAACTATAGGAAGTAACAACGCGATAAAGCTAAACGATAATCAAACTATGCTAATCGAATTGACTTCAAAATCGCAACTCGAACTACGTGTTTTAATTATTGTTATACGTGTGTGTGCCTTATGTGTTACTTGTGCATGTTCATTTATGTTGAGTGTGGATCGCAATCGAACTCAATCGAAATCGAAACAGCAAAAATCGTCGCGCCAAACACTCGAACCAAGTGCCATCCGGCCGGATTGCCATCCGACCGGGCTGCCACTTGATTGTGGTGTCAAGTCGTCATCCGACCGAGATGACATCCGACCGGACAGTCATCCGGGCGGGATGCCATCCGACCGACCCACACTTTCCTCTTTTGGAATCCTATAAATACCCCTGTCATTGTCATCATTTCCACTTTTGGAAATCCTCTGTCGTAACCGTTCGTGCTCCCCACCTTTTCTTCAATTTCTCTCAATCCAGGTAAGATCTCGCCCTAAATCTTGTACTTTCTTGATCTACACGCACTCCTACACCTTTCTATCTTTTGAATCTTAACTTTTAACCGTGAAATCACTAGATTTGAGGTGTTCTAGGATGATGTCATCATGAGTTCTTGAAGAACTTCTTGTTTTGGCCTCAATCCACCAAGAACAACTTAGATCTGATAGATTTCCACACAAATACACAAAGATCTCGCGTAGATCTAAACTTAAATATAGTGAAAAAGGATTTAAAGATGGTTTCTAACTCTCTTTCAACTCTTTTACACTCAAAACACTTAAAACCGATAGGATCCGACCCTGATCTAGTCTTCTACTCATTCTTAGTGTTGTGCTAGCTCAAGATCTGGATTCTACCCACGAGACCACCGATTTCGGGTTAAACGAGAATAACCGTCTTGAACCCGGTTAACTGGCCGAACTGGGGTGATTCCTGGTCGATCAGGTTACTTGGATCAAGATGGGGTTCTGTTGGTTAACACGTTGTCAAAACGTCTCGATAAAACGACAAACGACCAAAACGACCAAGTGTAAGACGAACGGAACAATCGGAACGGAATGTTATCCGACCAGACTGCTGTCTGAGCGGATAGACTACCCGTACGGATTCCTGTCCGAACGGATAACATCTTGGGTCCTACACTTAATCAACTCTATCTGAAGTTTGGGTATCGAACGAATTGCCATCCGATCGGACTACCATCCGACCGGATTACTCTTCGGATCATGAGATACTAGGACTTTAAAGACTTAAACAATTTTCAACATGTTCATTAACAGGGTGGCCACCCGGTCGTATGGACATCCGACCGCGTGACTCTTCTGCTGTGAATTTGTTTCCACTAAGTAACCTCATCACTAGAGTCGCCGTCCGACCGGACTACCGTTTGACCGGATGATCATCCGAACGGGTTGTCATCCGCACGTTTGGCCATCCGATCGACCGACTTGAAAGATAAAGATACTTCAATATCTTCAAAATGCTACAACGAAAACTTCAAAGGACAAGCCATCATACACAAACACATCCTCATCATAGGAAGAAACAATCCACTCGAATAGTCATTCGACTGGACTACCATCCGACCGGATGACTATCCGAACGGATTGTCATCCGCACAAACAAGCCGTTCGATCGGATTACCATCCGACCGAACTGCTATCCGACCCATTCACACTTAATATCGTTTTATGAGTCACTTATCGTTATGCTATCAAACTATTCAGGATAACCCTACTCGCTAAGCGCTCCCTTCAATCCATCAACCGCTGTGAGTATACTCGATCCCTTTTTGCTTTAAGCACTTTTGGGTGTTACATACGTTACAACTATTCAAATCACATCAAACACACTACTCAATACTATTTGAGCGCTAACCGTTAATGCATGTTATACGTGGCTTATGAATGCTTGTTTGTTAGGTTTACACATGGAATGCTGTCTACCTGCCTTAGCAACGATAGTACTATAGTTTGGACTCAGCACCCGTTCACACGGGGGTTGTTAAGGACAATTACTTGCATGGATTACGGTGGTAATCATGTATTACGAACTGCCTCGAGCAGTCAATCCGCAGTCATTGGTATCGATGGATCTATGTCGATAACTAACGTGCTTCATTTCTCTATGTGTACGTGCTGGTTATGCGTAAACGAATTCGAACTCTATATGCTATTATTAAACTTGTATGCTCACCTTTACATTATATGTATTGACTTTATTTTAACGTATGTGACAGGTGCTTAGGATGCACACATGACAGGAAGTCGAAGCTAGAATAAAACTTTAGAGCCCAACAAATAGTTGTCTGTAGTAAATGAATCAAGGGTCTCTAGAAGCAGATAAACAAATGCTCTATTTGAAAAATCTGAGTTGTCGGAACAGAATTATTTGCCTAGATTTTATCTGTAATAATTTGTTTACTGTTTGAGGCATGGTATGGGACATGTTATTTTAAATCGAATAGTAATGATAATTGTTATGGAAACTTCTGAACAATCTGTTTCACTCAGTGCCATGCCCCGATGATTCCGCCATCGGTTGGGGTGTGACACCACACTAGAAGAAGACCGAAGAAAATGTTATTGTCGACTAGAGAAAATGGTCTAATAAGAGGAGATCATCATAGAATGATGACCTGTAGACCTCTTATAGGTCACTCACATTAAACAGTAACTAACTACTTAAAATTATCTAACTTGTTAAAAGATGCTAGCTAATGACGTGGCACCAGTCACCATCTTCGATGCCAGCGTGACAAACCAGTTGTGGACTTGTGGCTACCACTTTTTCTCGGTGCCGCCAATATTGTTCAACCATACTTGGCACCGATCCCCTTTCTTTGATCAGTTTGGGTTTTGAGACCTAAAACGAATCTTAAAATTGAGGCCTTATTATAAAATAACTTATTATATTACGTAAAATCCCAATAATGATTTTTCATCGTTAGTGGACTTAGCATAAGGGAAAGATGCAATCAAACTAGGGGTTTCAAGATCGGATTATCCGGTTTTTGAATATTCGAAATTTCGGATAGTGAATATTAATATACCAAATTTCGGATATCTGAAATTTCGGATACGGATTCGGATATCCGAATACATAAAAAAATTTCAAAATTTTTGTTTTGTGCATAGATTTAAAAGTAAATCTATATTCGATTTTCCAAATTTTCGACGTTAAAACAACGAACTTTTATAAATCAACATACGAATCCCATTATTTACTCTTTTTTTCTCTATTTCAAACTAAACTTAGTGCTCATATACTATATATATTTAAAAAAAATATTAGTTTTCGGATATCGGAGTAACCGAAAATTTTGGAAATCCACACCCGAATCCGAAAATTCGGATAATCCGGTTTTCAGATATCCGAAATTTCGGATATTTCAGATATGGATTTTTAGATATTTCGGATTCGGGTTTGGATCTGGATTTTTTGAACACCCCTAAAACAAACTCCTCGCATTAGAATCCTAATTAACACCCTTCAATATGAATGCAAATTTGTAAAATCAGTCCTTCAATATGAATGCAAATTTGTAGAATCAGTTTAAGGACCGTTGTAGAATTTGGGGGCTTATAAAACTCCAAATACACATTGCTTGTTGGCTTATTTGGAAGGCAAGGAATAATCTCCGATTTAATGGTGTTTCGAGTAGCGTTGAAGAGATCTTTAGCGAAGTTAGGGCGATTAGTTTTCTTTGGTATAAACATAGGTCCAAGAGCGGTTTGGTAGAGTGGACAGATTGGTGTAAATTTGTTAATATGTAAGTTGTTTTTGTCGTTGTTGTCCGGCCCGGTTTTCGGGTTCGGTGTTTTTTAATGAAGTTCACGTTTAAAAAAAAAACAAATGAAACCGAATCTCGTTACCATTTAAAACCGAACCCTAATCTCAAAAAAGATTTGAGGGGCCTCTAAATTTTTAGGGCCAAAGCGATCGAACCGTTGGTTGTCTGTTTGATAGGAAGCCTAGGGTGAAGATGGCTGTGGTTGTGCATGAGGGTTGGGTTTAGGTATAAGTGTCATGTACCATGGTGGTTGTTGTGGTGAACTAAACTAGTGGTACATACATATATTAACAAATTAGCAACAAATTTAGAATTTTATATATTAAAAGATTAGTTTATTCTTAGTTCCCTTTAATTAACCATAAACAAACATTTTCATGTGACAACCCTTTCTCCTCATGTGGCTCTCACTTCCTTGTTATAAAATCTATACATATAATAAAGTAAATCATTTGAAGGACACATGACGCTTTCTGGAGTGCTCTCAATTGTTTTTTTCCCGCTTAAATAAATGGATAAACAAAAAATTAGAGATAAGGAATGACTCCTATATATTCTTTTAATCACATAAATTATATCTTTTATTCTTTTGTTTTTTATATTCATTTATCTTGAATTAAGTGTTATTGCATTAGAAACAAAAAAATAGAGATAAGGAATGACTCCTATATTCTTTTAATCACATAAATTATATTTTTTTATCTTTTATTCTTTTATTTTTTATATTCATTTATCTTGATTTAAGTATCAATCCATTAAAATTAAATAATTGTTTATGAAAATTATATATTATAAGAGAGACGAAGAAAATCCTTTTAGTAATGGTGGATAAATATAATTATGAAAAATAATGATAATAAAAAGACCAACGTTATATTAGATTATTATTTAAGATATATATACTACTACCTAATTTATTTAGAAATCTTCTATATCTTTGTATACTAATAAACAAAAATCTCTTTTAGACACGTGTCATTCTCTGGTAATTTCTCACCCTTATTTTTCTACTTCTCTCTTCTATTAAATATAATAATAATAATAATAATAATAATAATAATAATATTTTTATTTAACTATATCTATTTATCTCTTTTGTTTTCATAATCTAAAATTGATTTTCTTTTTAACTCTAAAGTTTCAATCTTTGTGAATTTAATTTTAAAGTTTCAATCTTTGGTATTTTAACCTCTTTGGTTAATTTGATTTTTTACTTCTAATTCAAAGGTTTTTATCTTTTGCAATTTAACCCCTTTAATTTTTTTTTTACTTTCAACCCAAAGCTTTTCATCTTTTGCAATTTAACCTCAACACTTTTTTTACTTTCAACCCGTATACTTTCCATCTTTCACAAGTTCTCCGTTTAATGTGTCGTTCTAAATTTTCCGAGTTAATACGCCGCAAATTAAATAGTACAACAAATTTATCATTTAAATACATATCTTGACATCGTACGTGTTAATTGATTACAGTATGTTTATTTAACTCGTGCAATATACGAGACATTTTAAAGATATAACTATATTGCTTATTATATAAAATTAAATTTATGCAACCCGTGTATTACACGGGGTTATAAGCTAGTAGCCAAATATATAAAACTATTAAGAAAAATATAACATTCATCAAGGGCTTCAAGAATCAACCTATTCAGCCTTGATGGAATTGCCTACATCGATCACAAATCTATACCTTACATCTGATTTTACCAGCCGCTCCATCGCTGTGTTCACATAGTCTATCGGGATAATCTCTATATCAGCAGTTATCCCATTCTTTGCTGCAAAATCAAGCATCTCTTGAGTCTCTTTGAGTCCACCAATGCTACTACCAGCAAGAGTCTTCCTCCCTGTTATACCCAAATTACACCATTTTAGCTAATTTCATCAGCTTGCAAAAGCTAAAAGCGAAACAGAATTCGCCAGTCAAAATTGTTACCCATGATCAAAGAAAATGCTGAAACATCAAGTGGCTTCTCTGGTAAACCAACAAGAACAAGCTTTCCATGGGGTGTAAGTGCATTAAGCAATGGTGCAATCGGATGATTTCCAGACACTGTATCGATGATGCCATCTAGTGTACCCCTAGCAGCCTATGATCATATAAAACCCAAATCAGTATCCAAAACATAGCAAATGAATCAAGAATCAATCACCAACCAACATTTCTTTTTAAAAATATCCCACCTGCATCTGATGTTCATCTGTACTGTTTATAAAATGATCAGCTTTAAGTCCCTCAATTGTTTCTTTCTCCTTAGCAGGGGTGGTACTAAAAACAGTAACTTCCGCCCCGAAAGCCTTAGCCATCTTCACAGCGACATGACCGAGCCCACCGAGACCAACCACACCCACTTTTGTACCAGGCTTGTCCAATTCAAAGTATCTGAGAGGGCTATAAGTAGTAATCCCGGCACATAGCAAAGGTGCACCGGAATCAAGTGGCAAATTCTCTGGCCAACGGAGGACGAAATGCTCATCTGAAACCATGTGATCGGAGTACCCACCGTACGTCTGTGTACCATCAAAGTTGGGGACACCATAAGTTTGTACCGGCTTAAGGCAATACTGTTCATAGTCAGTAACACAACCTTGGCATGATCTGCATGATCCCACCAAGCACCCAACCCCAACTTTGTCTCCAATCTTGAATTTCTCCACATTGCTTCCTACTTCTGTCACCACACCCACAATCTCATGCCTGTATTATACACAACTTTAATTAACAAACGCGAACAAGTAATATAAAGATAAATAATAGACTGACTTGTCACTTTAGATAAAAAACATAATTCCTTTAAGTTTCGAAACAAAACTGTACAAGGAGAATTGTACCCTGGGATTGCTGGGTAGCTGGAAGACCGCCAATCGTTCCTGACAAAGTGAAGATCGGAATGACAGATTCCACAGTAAAGAACTTTGAACCTAACATCTTTATCCCCGGTAGCCCTGTAAACATACAATAATTGTGTTGTGATCAACAACATAACTCTGAACAGCTTAAATATGAATGATAAAAGAATACCTTCTGGAGAAGGTGAGAGGGGAAAGTATTCCAGACGTGTCGCGGGCGGCATAACCGTAGGCCTTGATCGGATGCTCGAATTCGGGTGAGGTGGTCATTTTGTGGTGGTGTTGAAGAGGGGTGTGGGTTGAAATGGGGTTTGGGTGTGGGTTGAAATAGGCCAACCATGCTGCTTTTTTGATGATGTATTCATTCATGTTAAAATCATCGAAACCTTTGCATATTGGTGTCGAAGGTCAAACAACACTGATTACCTACAGAGTTGGCTAATCCATATTGGTGCTAGTTCCGAACATGATTACCTACACTTCATTTTATCATTTAATAAGAAATCGTGAGTTATCCTCGTCTGGTATGACTTTAGTTGTTGCATTTCATTGTTTAATTGTTGTATTTAACTTTTTGGTTATGAATTTACGACAAATGGTTAAAATATCCTATAAACGCAAGATGTGATATGATAATCTCGAAAATTCATTCAGTAATATTATATTATGTGTCAAATCTTACGTATGCACTTTTTTGTGTGTTTTATCTCAAACCTAGTGTTTATCAAACATTTACAAGGGTATATCTAGTTTTAATGCTTAGAGTATTAATTCACATTTCATCCCCATCTTCAACTATATAATATAAAATATATTGAAAAAGATACACAGGATGGAGATGAAGATCTAGAGGTGTTTTCGACAATTTTATGCCATTTTAACTCAAATTTAAGAATCATCATCAGTAAATCCCATCAATAGCAAGGCTAAGGTAGAATCTAAGGAGGTTAAGATGTAGACAAACTTACCTTTACCCCGTAAGATTAGAGAGGCTGCTTCCGGTGAGAACCCCGGCTCGATAGTAGTTTTGCATCAACCCTTGGACATAAGGCACATAACACTCAGCAAATTGGGACAAAGGCGGATTAGTGCATGTACCCCCTAGTCTTTTGGCAACGCAACCACATGATGCATGATTATCCGTCCCCCGTTTTTTTTTTGTAATTTTCACGAAACTAGTAAAATAACGTTAAAATTAGTGCATGATTTACCGTCCCCCGTTTTTTTTTCGTTATTTTCACGCAACCACATGATTAACCTCAAATTTAAGAATAAAAATTGATTTGGGATGGGATGTTAATGCTCTTACATATATACATGACGGTTTACAATTCCATTCTCCGTATGTAAGGGGGAGTTTGTTTCGCGGAATGTTTTGGAATTGTAATTGGAATTTGTATAGGAATTAGAATTTGAAGGAATTGTATTTGGAATTTAAACATTCCAATTAGAATTGGAAATTGTTGGAATTGAAATCTCAATTCCATTATTGTTGTGTATGGTTGTTAAATGAATTGGAATCCATCACCCTGACACCCACAACCCTCGGTTCGGGTCGAAACGGTACAGGTGGAGACAATATGGGTCGAAACGGTACGGGCCAAAACGGTTCACGTCGAAACGGTATGGACCGAAACGGTTCACGTCGAAACGGATCGATTCGAAATGGTACGGGTCGAAACGGTTCGTGTCGAAACGGTTCGTGTCGAAACGGTACGGGTCGAAACGGTTCGCGTCAAAACAATACAGGTTGAAACGGTTCGGATTGAAACGGTACGAGTTGAAACGGTGTGGGTCGAAACCGTTCGGGTCGATACGGTCGAAGATTCCAATGAATAGAGTTTAATTCCTTCACATTTAGGAAGGATTTTCTATTCATTTAGTTCAAGGAATTTGAAGGGTTTTGTAGAATTTTATGAATCAAATACAAGTACAAATCAACACAAGAAATAGCGACAAAACAGGTGACAAAATCTTATTAAACCAACCCAAAAGATTTCCCCCCTAAATACCCAAGATCTTATAACTGTAAGATCAATACAATACAAGATACAAAGAGTATTGTAACAACCATAAATTTGTATTGCGATTTTCATTAAATAAATCACAATTACTGAGTATTTATATTTAAATGTTCATGCTAAATACTGGTTTATTAAAAACTTTTACAATTTAAAGTGATACAACGTAATGTGGTTTAATTCATCGTTTTAGAATAACGGCGAAAACAACATTGCGGAAGCTTTATTTAACGTATGTTCGGTTCTTGCTCGATGCTTGATCTTCATCCGGGACCCTCGACATTCACCTGTGATCAAAACCAACTTAAAAGTCAGTTTTGATAATTAAATAACTAATACAACAAGGAAATTAGGAAAATCCAACATTGATATCTTGATCCAAAAACAAATACTTGAATCTGGCCTCCACCGTAACTTACGGTGGACAACGTAAGTTACGGTGGCTCCTGAATTAAAAATCTTCCCACCGTAACACAGGAGGCAATCACCGTAACGATTTCAGCCCCACCGTAACTTACGGTGGGCACCGTAAGTTACGGTGGCCCCTGTATCATACATTTCCATTTTGCCGTTTTTGACACGAAAACATCCGTATCTTTCAATTCGCTTGTCCGTTTGACCTACCGTTTCTTCCTACATGATTGTAATTTGATTCTCCACATTATGGAGTCAAAATCCAACATTTATTTTAACAAAATTTCAGACTTTTAAGTCTTCGGCTTATTACCCTTTTTACCAAATTTTGACCCGTTCGATTTTTTTATCAAACAAACATGTTTATTTGATCCTTAAACTCATGAAATTCATAATTTCCATATCTCCTATCATATAAATTTCAAATCACGGGATTCTTACATAATAAAAACCCGTTCACGCTCAAGTTCTTATTTTGACCCGTTTAGAGCGAATTATGTACATTTAAGCATCAAACTCTCTCTTCTCTTTCTACACTTGGTATTCTCACTTTTAAATAGCCTCTTATATTCCACCACAACTATTTTTTTGTGGTGGATTTAACATAATGAACCACATTCCTAATTTTTACCCTTAGGATAGTCATTTTACGTGATTAACCCGTTCATAAGCATTTGACCCCCAAAGTTGATGTCTGCAACTCTTACATGTGTCTAAGAGTTACATAATGATAATACTAGTATCTAAACGACCTCTAAGGGTCGTTTGCCCGATTTACCTATCAAGGGCATTTTCGTCAACTTATTTCTTCCTTTTTACGACATTGGTCCCTTTGCTAAGGTATCTGACCAACATTTCATTTTAAACCATAAATCTATATAAGTGTGTACCTGGCTCGAATCAACATATAGACCCGTTTTATACCTCGCGTTAATTAACCAACATTCTATGGCGTCGCAATTATCCAAATTGCTAATCACTCCTGATAACATACGACTTGACAATCACATTAGTCGATATTGTCAAATGGTGTTTCATCACCATTTGACCCGTTTGGACTATAAGACCAAACATTTACATAAATTAGAATAAAAGCATGGTTTTAGATTTCCAATTTCACCAATTTGCCCCGTTTACCATAAACCCTGGTTTTTATCATTTATACTTGTTCCGGCTTGTATTGGTCGTGTCGGAACCCTTATTTTGGGTATTACATCTTTCGCATTTATAGTTTATAAAATAAACACGTGTCCTACATAAGGGTGTAAGTTTTACTTACCTTGCATTCCGAATACACTTTTCTTCTTCATACTTGCTTCGTTTGACCTGCTTCCTTTCCAAGCCTCCACCTAGCTTGTCAAGCGTCAAACTATCATCATAATTCGTAAGACGGTTAGATTAGTCATCATTAATTATGACTATTCCATCTTACGGGTTTTACATCAAAATTCACCATTTGATTTCATTTTGGTCAGTTTGACTTTTAAAGGTCAAACTGCCTATTAACATAAGTGATTGTATCATAAACCCCGACAATTCATTTAAGCACTTTGTCAAGTATCCGATAGGCATTATTCTTACGCCACCGTTTTAACTACTTTTCAAATCTAAATTCATGCTATTATTAACACCAATTTAACTTACCTCTTGATTATCAAAGTTAATTATTCATTTGTTAAGCAAGAACTAAAGGTTTCCATCTACATGTAAACCCCGTTTCATCATAGCATTGGACATTCATCCGAACCTCAATATAATCCAGTTCTACATATTAATTAGTAGACATCATGATTCCAAACACCCATTTATATGAACCCAAATGACTAATTTCATCATAATATACTAAACCCCTTACATGAAAGTATGATCATGTACCCAATTTCATAGTTTAATCAAATACCTTCCATTCATTATCATGCATGATGATTCTAAACATATCTATATCATCTATTTCATCATAACATCAAAACCCACTTATATAAGTGTGTTAATTCACCAAATTCGTCAATCCATAGCATGTTATGTATGATTTTCACTTAGGGTTTCGTTCCTAAGCAAGTATACATCACTAATCTAGCCATAGCTTCTCTAATCCATGCCTAATTCGCGATTAGGATGATTATCAAATTCTTACAACTACACCAAACATCAAGATTTTACATACCTTATGATCCTCTTGTTCGGGTGATCATTAATTCGCGTTCGTTTCTGAATTTGGGATTCATTTGATCCTTCAAATTGATGATTATATGTGGATTAGGGTTTTTGGCTCCATGGGAGCCCCTGAGCTACACACACTGTGTGTGTGTGTTTGTGTTTGATTTAATTATATAACTTTTCTAGTTATCCCTCTTTAACCCCTCGTGTTTGGTTCGTTATTATGTAGGTCACAGCCCACTTATTTCTAATAACAATATTCCCACTTATTAACTAGGTTAAACATTCCTAGTTAACTTAGTGGGTTCGGGGAATTTATGACTCAGTTAATTTATTTATTTTATTTAAGTCCCGTTAACTCGGGCCTTCTATCTACTTTGTTTTCTCAAAGTATTTATCCTCCTTTTATTTAATATTAGGTGTATTTATTTATTTAAGTCCTAATATTTACCTGGTTAAATTTTACCACTAACGGTATTTTACCCGTCCATAACTATTAACGAGGTTTAATTACTAAACCCGTTTTCGGGGTGTTACAAGTCTACCCCCCTTAAAGAGGTTTCGTCCTCGAAACCTTTTCTTACATAGTTCATTGAGTTTAAACTCAATGTATTTGATCCGAGATATTTTTTTTAAACATTACTTATATTTTTAATCAATTGTTCGTATTACCAGATAAGTATGGTAACATCTTTTTGGTCACTAATTGTCTATGTATCTCATACGACATAGTGCAACTTGAAATAACGTAATCTCGTTATTTCCACTAGTTTAGTTAACTTAGCGATATCCATCGCTTTCATATACTATCGAATTCTTTATGAATCCGTTACTTTGATCCGTTTAAAGGTCTTTAGTGAAATCTTTCACTTTTAGCAACAAATTCTTTTGTTTTCAAATTTATTTATTCGGTTCAGTTATACCGAATCTACCGCTTACAAGCAAACCAAATTTCTTGATTTGAATTACTAACCTTAACCGGTCTCACTAACTAGACTTATTAGTCCGGTTATTTCTACCGCTCGCTTGGTTATAATGTGATTCTACCTCACATTGCATTTCTTGACCGTGATCGTGTCACATCATGTTTAATTTATATCAACCTTTTATTTTCGAATACATCACTTTTTCGAATATATCATCTTGCGCTTATTAGTGTCAAGACTTGTATCCTTCATGCTTACTATTTAAATTCCTATCAGAATTTATATTTGTAAAAACGTTATTTCTTACTAAACCAAAGTTTTAGTTTTAGGATCTTCTCTTTAACTTTTGTCAGAATTATAGATATTGACAGTCCATAATTTATTCTTTTACAGTCTTAGTTTTATGCGGGGATTCTCAACTGATTCCCTTGCTTTATCTAATTGACCCGTATGTTTTATCGCTTAGCCTTATGGGCTATTTTGATTAGACTTTCACCTCTTTAGGGTGAAGTCCTTATAATTTCTTTCTAATCATGACCTGTGGGTCGTTTTAGTCTTGTAGACCTTTCCATTGTTTATAACCCCAAAGGTTAGATTGATCCTGTAGATCATTCCTTACTCATGTCATTATTAAAATACATGTTTGGTGTCAAGGCATTCCTATTTTGTTTAAAATCATTTATTTTCGCCTTGGTATTTTCTTTGACCTTGACCGTAGTCTAAGGCTACATTCGTTTCCTTTCGGACAACTTTTCCGACTTTATGACTTCTCATATCATTTATGCGTCGGTTTATCTTATGCTTACCATTATCCAGTTTACATACATTCGTATTTGATTATGTCCCATTACCGGGCTCATTATTCTTTTGCTTTTAACGCTACTATTATCCCGCTTGTATTTACTCGTGCCGTCCGGCATTATATTATAATCGACCCGTTCGACTTTAAAATAGTTGAACATAATTTATTCACAATTTTTATATACATTATTTTGTCATCTTTTAGTTATGACCCAAAACCCGAGTCTTTTAACTTTCCATCCGAGTTCCCGTTTCTCGGTCTACGCATGTGTTTAATTCTTACCCATCAACCGGGTGTTTTACCGAAGTTGTTATTATTGCAACCCTTCCGGTATGCGTTAAGACCTCGCTTCTTTTTTTTATATTCCAACTTTGTCCTCGAGTTTGACGTTTTACAAAAACGACCCGTTTTGAGACATATTCGCATTTTCCGGGTTCGAGTGTAAGTACACCCCCTCCCAGTGCATATCTTAATCATTTTACATGTTTCTTTGTCCCTTCTCTCGGGCTTATTATCCTAATATAATACGCTTCCGTCGCATGGCTGTGCGTTTACATTTTTATCAAATATTTTGCTCATTTGATTCATTTGGGTACTTTTTAAGTTAGTCCCATTCACCCTGCCCTTACTACATCGGATGTAAATGTGTCCGCTATAAGAAACTCATGGTATCATATGCCACTACTTACTTGGCCAGAGTAAGCGATCAACACATGACATACACGAACTTTTTATAGTTTTCACATCACGCCCTATGTAAGTAATGCCTTTATTTAGTTTTCTTGGAAATAATATCCTGGATATGTATTTCTATTCAGGTTTTCCAAGTTTCTAATTTACCTATGCAACAATCATTCTCTACTTGTTTATTGCATATTGCTATTTATGCAATTATGTTTAAAAGCGTGCACCTGTTAATCCTTGCCCCGTCGGGCGTTTCCTGCCATTAACCTTGTTTGCGGTCGTTACGCGATTTAGCCCTTGGTGAGCATGCTCCTCTTGTCATACTTCGGACCGTTCTTCTATCATATCCTTAATTTGTTCAACTCCTGTCATCTTTAAATGCAAGTGTCCTTCAATCAAGACATTCACAAAAGTTAGTAATGTCAACTTTACTAAATGCCCGTATCATAATACAAGGCTTTTCTACCATACACGTCAACACGCGTATTTTCATCAACCATATCCATCCTTTTAATTGGGGTAACGTGTATCACACGATAGCCCTATGTGTTGTTTACAACACTTTAGCATGCTAAACTATTAACATACATGTACTTACCGGATTTGTAATCAAGCCTCGAACCGAACACCAATCTTTATTAAGAGCATAAGGTTTAAGTCTAAGCATGGTTCTTCCCCACCATACTTGAATCTCTTAAACCAAGGCTCTGATACCAACTTGTAACAACCATAAATTTGTATTGCGATTTTCATTAAATAAATCACAATTACTGAGTATTTATATTTAAATGTTCATGCTAAATACTAGTTTATTAAAAACTTTTACAATTTAAAGTGATACAACGTAATGTGGTTTAATTCATCGTTTTAGAATAACGGCGAAAACAACATTGCGGAAGCTTTATTTAACGTGTGATCGGTTCTTGCTCGATGCTTGATCTTCATCCGGGACCCTCGACATTCACCTGTGATCAAAACCAACTTAAAAGTCAGTTTTGATAATTAAATAACTAATACAACAAGGAAATTAGGAAAATCCAACATTGATATCTTGATCCAAAAACAAATACTTGAATCTGGCCTCCACCGTAACTTACGGTGGACAACGTAAGTTACGGTGGCCCCTGAATTAAAAATCTTCCCACCGTAACACAGGAGGCAATCACCGTAACGATTTTAGCCCCACCGTAACTTACGGTGGGCACCGTAAGTTACGGTGGCCCCTGTATCATACATTTCCATTTTGCCGTTTTTGACACGAAAACATCCGTATCTTTCAATCCGCTTGTCCGTTTGACCTACCGTTTCTTCCTACATGATTGTAATTTGATTCTCCACATTATGGAGTCAAAATCCAACATTTATTTTAACAAAATTTCAGACTTTTAAGTCTTCGGCTTATTACCCTTTTTACCAAATTTTGACCCGTTCGATTTTTTTATCAAACAAACATGTTTATTTGATCCTTAAACTCATGAAATTCATAATTTCCATATCTCCTATCATATAAATTTCAAATCACGGGATTCTTACATAATAAAAACCCGTTCACGCTCAAGTTCTTATTTTGACCCGTTTAGAGCGAATTATGTACATTTAAGCATCAAACTCTCTCTTCTCTTTCTACACTTGGTATTCTCACTTTTAAATAGCCTCTTATATTCCACCACAACTATTTTTTTGTGGTGGATTTAACATAATGAACCACATTCCTAATTTTTACCCTTAGGATAGTCATTTTACGTGATTAACCCGTTCATAAGCATTTGACCCCCAAAGTTGATGTCTGCAACTCTTACATGTGTCTAAGAGTTACATAATGATAATACTAGTATCTAAACGACCTCTAAGGGTCGTTTGCCCGATTTACCTATCAAGGGCATTTTCGTCAACTTATTTCTTCCTTTTTACGACATTGGTCCCTTTGCTAAGGTATCTGACCAAACATTTACATAAATTAGAATAAAAGCATGGTTTTAGATTTCCAATTTCACCAATTTGCCCTGTTTACCATAAACCATGGTTTTTATCATTTATACTTGTTCCGGCTTGTATCGGTCGTGTCGGAACCCTTATTTTGGGTATTACATCTTTCGCATTTATAGTTTATAAAATAAACACGTGTCCTACATAAGGGTGTAAGTTTTACTTACCTTGCATTCCGAATACGCTTTTCTTCTTCATACTTGCTTCGTTTGACCCGCTTCCTTTCCAAGCCTCCACCTAGCTTGTCAAGCGTCAAACTATCATCATAATTCGTAAGACGGTTAGATTAGTCATCATTAATTATGACTATTCCATCTTACGGGTTTTACATCAAAATTCACCATTTGATTTCATTTTGGTCAGTTTGACTTTTAAAGGTCAAACTGCCTATTAACAAAAGTGATTGTATCATAAACCCCGACAATTCATTTAACCACTTTGTCAAGTATCCGATAGGCATTATTCTTACGCCACCGTTTTAACTACTTTTCAAATCTAAATTCATGCTATTATTAACACCAATTTAACTTACCTCTTGATTATCAAAGTTAATTATTCATTTGTTAAGCAAGAACTAAAGGTTTCCATCTACATGTAAAACCCGTTTCATCATAGCATTGGACATTCATCCGAACCTCAATATAATCCAGTTCTACATATTAATTAGTAGACATCATGATTCCAAACACCCATTTTAATGAACCCAAATCACTAATTTCATCATAATATACTAAACCCCTTTCATGAAAGTATGATCATGTACCCAATTTCATGGTTTAATCAAATACCTTCCATTCATTATCATGCATGATGATTCTAAACATATCTATATCATCTATTTCATCATAACATCAAAACCCACTTATATAAGTGTGTTAATTCACCAAATTCGTCAATCCATAGCATGTTATGTATGATTTTCACTTAGGGTTTCGTTCCTATGCAAGTATACATCACTAATCTAGCCATAGCTTCTCTAATCCATGCCTAATTCGCGATTAGGATGATTATCAAATTCTTACAACTTCACCAAACATCAAGATTTTACATACCTTATGATCCTCTTGTTCGGGTGATCATTAATTCACGTTCGGTTGTGAATTTGGGCTTCATTTGGTTCTTCAAATTGATGATTATATGTGGATTAGGGTTTTTGGCTCCATGGGAGCCCCTGAGCTCGATCCAGAACACACACTGTGTGTTTGTGTTTGTGTTTGATTTAATTATATAAATTTTCTAGTTATCCCTCTTTAACCCCTCGTGTTTGGTTCGTTATTAAGTAGGTCACAGCCCACTTATTTCTAATAACAATATTCCCACTTATTAACTAGGTTAAACATTCCTAGTTAACTTAGTGGGTTCGGGGAATTTATGACTCAGTTAATTTATTTATTTTATTTAAGTCCCGTTAACTCGGGCCTTCTATGTACTTTGTTTTCTCAAAGTATTTATCCTCTTTTTATTTAATATTAGGTTTGTTTATTTATTTAAGTCCTAATATTTACCGGGTTAAATTTTACCACTAACGGTATTTTACCCGTCCATCACTATTAACGAGGTTTAATTACTAAACCCGTTTTCGGGTTGTTACAAGTATCTAGATGATCATTCACAGATGTTCATCAATACAAATAATACAACCAATACAACCAGACAATCTCTCAGATACAGTTGAGTTATTGTTCGTATAAACTTGAACAATGAAAACCCTAACAGAGAGAAAATACAGAAGGATACAAATGCGAACAAGTCAGAGAATAAGACAACTGAAGATAACAAGCCTTTATATATTGTGTAACTTTGAAACTTGCACTTTTGCCCAAAACTATCACTGATGATGATTGCGACCCTTCAATATTTACAAATCAACCCCTTCTAGATATTTCTCTTGTTACAACTAACAAAACAACTAAACCAATCATAACAACAATAACAACCAGATCAGCCCAATAACTTTGAGGCCCAATACAACAAGACCCACAATAAATATCAGCCCAATGAATGATTAGGAACCCAATAACTTTTAACATCCTCCGTTCATTCATTTGGCTTAAACATGTCAATTAACCCCAGCCTTTTACAAAAATCTTCATGATGAGTAGCATTAAGACCTTTGGTAAAGATATCTGCAAGTTGACTTTCTGAGTCAACTTTAGTAGGACTAATAATACCATCTGCCACTTTTTCTCTTAAAAAGTGGAAATCC
The DNA here is from genome assembly GCA_030545235.1 of Helianthus tuberosus. Taxonomy (NCBI): domain Eukaryota; kingdom Viridiplantae; phylum Streptophyta; class Magnoliopsida; order Asterales; family Asteraceae; genus Helianthus; species Helianthus tuberosus. The sequence goes on from CM060429.1 coordinate 120,797,604, forward strand.
AATTCGAAGTGCTTAGTTCTTTCATGGAACACTGGGTTAGCTGCTATTGACATAGCAGCTTGACTATCACAATACAAACTAATAGGCAACTGGCAATTCACATGTAATTCAGCCAGCAAGTTTTTTAACCACATCAGTTCACATGTAGCCGAACACATTGCTCTATATTCGGCTTCTGCAGTTGACCTGGAAATAGTGTTTTGTTTTTTGCTCTTCCAATAAACCAAACACTCTCCCAAGAAAACACAAAAACCAGTGACAGATCTCCGAGTGGACAAACATTTTGCCCAGTCGGAATCAACAAAACCACATAATACTAACTTATTACTTTTCTTAAAACTCAGTCCTTTACCAGGACTTAGTTTTAAGTACCTCAATAGTCTCAAAGCCAGATTTAAATGAACTTCTTTTGAACTGTGCATAAACTAGCGTAAAAATTGAACAGTATAACTAATGTCCGGTCTGGTTAAAGACAAGTAAACCAATTTACCAATTAACTATTGAAAACCAGAAACATTTTTAAGCAACTGCTGGTCTTTACTAACTTTTGACGTAACCAAATAACTCTGCTCAATTGGTGTACTAATAGGTTTACAACCTAAATATCGAAACTCATTTAACAGCTCTAAACAATATTTTCTTTGACTAAGACACAAACCATTTTTGTTATACAAAACTTCAATCCCTAAAAAGTATTTTAACACACCTAAATCTTTAATTTTAAAACTGTCATTTAAAACTTGTTTGACCTTTTTAATTTCAGAGATTGAGTTTCTTGTCACAACAATATCATCTACATACACTAACAAAATCACAGTAACACTTTCTTTAGACAAAATAAAGAATGAATGATCACATTTACTTTGTGTAAAACCAATACTAATCAAGACAACATTCAACTTTTCATTCCATTTCCTAGGGGCTTGTTTAAGCCCATATAATGACTTAACCAATTTACAAACTTTAGTTTCATCTTTTGAATAGTAACCTTGAGGTAATTTCATGTAAACATCTTCATAAATAGTACCATACAAGAAAGCATTATCAACATCAAGTTGGTATAGAGGCCAATCAAACTGAACAGCCAAGGTTAATATACTTCTAACAGTTACCATTTTAACCACTAGTGAGAAGGTCTCACCAAAATCTAACCTTCTCGCTGATTAAAGCCTTTTGCCACCAATCTAGCTTTAAATCTTTCAACTTCACCATTCGACTTATACTTAACCCTAAACACCCACTTACAACCTGTAGCCTTTCTACCCTGTGGAAGATCAGTTAATACCCAGGTGTTATTTCTTAACAAAGCTTCCATCTCTTTGTTCATGGCATCTATCCACCTAGGGTCACTAACTGCTTCCTCATAACTAGAAGGTTCAGCTGTTTTATTCAAAGAAGTAACAAAGCACAGGTTCAGCTGAATAATTAACCACTTTATCCAAATTATATTTAACTTTACTATTTAACACAAAGTTTTCAAAACGTTTTGGCAAGATAATATTTCTATTAGACCTTCTAAGGTTAGAAGACGTTCCCTCAGATGGGTTGGTCTCATCATTTGAAGTACTAGTGTCATCAGCCCTACCTAATCCTTCCCTACTACTATTATCACTTCTAATTCCAAACAATTGATTATCAACATCACTTGAAGTGGCAGATGTAGAGGGGATTAGTTGCTGATCCTCACCAGTAACCTCATGAGATCCATGATTCCCCTCTTCATCATTAGGACTAATAGAACTGGGAGTCAATACTTTAATACAATAAAAAAAATTTAAATGATTTACATTTTCAATTAAACTAATATCTTGATTGTTTAACTGATTGGGTTTAAAAGGGAAATCAGTTTCATAAAATTTTACATCTCTAGAATAAAACTCCCTTTGATTATCCAAACTCCATAATTTATACCCTTTTTAACATTTGAATAACCAATCAAGATACATTTTTCAGCATTAAAAGAGAATTTATCAGGATCCTTTAAGACAGTACTGAAGCATAAACACCCAAAGTTCCTAAGATGAGCTAAAGATGGTTTAAAGCCAAAGACAAGTTCATACGGGCTCTTTCCTACAAGCACAGACGAGGGTAACCTATTAATAAGATATACAACAGTTAATAAACAATCAGACCAGAACCTAAGTGGAACATTACTTTGAAATAATTAGGATCTTGCCATATTTAAAAGGTGTCCATGTTTCCTCTCAGCTACACCATTTTGTTGTGGTGTGTAAGAGCATGATGTCTGATGTAATATACCCTTAGATTTACAAAAAGAACTCATTTACTCAGTCCGGTTATCATTTCTAAATATCTTAACCTTTTCCTTAAACTGAGTTAGTATAAGTTCATAAAAACTTTCAATATTTTCAAAAACATCCATTCTATTTTTTAGCAAATAGCACCAAACAGTCCGAGAATAACCATCAACAACAGTTAAAAAATACTTGAACCCATCTCTACTAGTAACCTTATAAGGTCCCCAAACATCTAAGTGTATAATATCACCTATATTTTTAGTTTTATGATCACTTAGTGGGAAAGGGACTCTAACTTGTTTGCCCCTATGACAAATTTCACAAGGATGACTTACAACATCAGCAACACCTAAATCACCTTTTAAAATGGTCAAGACCTAGTCAGTAGGATGTCCTAACCTACTGTGTCAAAGATTACTTTTATTTAAACTATTAAAACACAAATTAACAGAATTACCATTTTTATTCACAAAGTATAGACCATTATCTTGTTTACCAGTCACCAGGATTCTCCCTGATTTCGAATCCTGAAGTAAACAAGTACTTTCATTAAACAAAATAGTAACTTGACTATCCTTAGACAACTTATGGACAGACAAAAGATTGACATCATAATCAGGAACAAAAAACACATCATTCAAAATGACCCCTTTAGCAAGTTTGATACTTCCAATTTTAGACACTTTAGCATTGGTTCCATTTGGGTGACATACAGTTAGATCATACTCAGACACATCAACACAATTAAACATATCTTTATCAGTTCTGACCATATGCTGATTCGCACCAAAATTAACAATCCAATTATAATCTAAACCAAAATTGATTAAACTTGAACAACACACAAAACTGCCTAAAGAATTGAAAACACAACTAGACTTACCTCCTATATTAGAACTCTGAGGATCAGTACTAGTTTTTTCACCAACAAGACTCAAAAGTTTTGCAACCTGCTCTGGAGAAAAAGGAGACACAGAAGGCATAGAAGACACATTTGATTTATTATTTGAAAATTTTTTCCCAACCTGACCTCCAGGCTTCTTTTTGAACCCTGGAGGATACCCAACCAACTCAAAACAAGAACACAGAATACACAACCAAACAGAAGTTATCAACAGTTAACACCAATACAAGACAGATAGAAACACAGACCCTAAGGTGAAGCTGAGTCAGGGACCAGATTCCAGGTTCGTCACTCTATGGTGCCTGGACAAGCCTTTACTCAGGAGCCACAACTAACCTAATAGGATAATCAACAGTAAAAGAACATCAACAACACACAGAATATAAACAGCAAATAATAGACACAAACAATAATGCACCAAGTAGCAATTAGACTCGATCAAGTGCCGGCCCGACTAGTCCGGTAAACAGGATGCCTAGACTCACAAAAGAATGATGCAAAGAAAAAATAAAATGGAAAGAGACAGATACAATCTTACAGGGGGTGTAAAGCTTCCAAAAAATATATCAGACTAGTAGTTTTCAAGAACTACTGAATCCGATATATAGACAACAACCAAATAGCACTACTGGTCAGTTTGCCCTAAACCTTCAAGGGTTTAGAGACCAACACAGAGTGTAAGACCACCAGAAGAAGAGAAATCTCCCACCAGAACCAAGAAACCCTAACTAGGGTTTCAGCCGCACACGCACAGAAAGCGATACTCCCAAGATCAAGATGATCTAATCAACAATCAACAATAGATCTGCAACCCTAGAAAACCAGAAGCAGACCTAACACAAGAACAAACCAGAAATCAGATCAAACCAAAAGATTTTCCCCCCAAATACCCAAGATCTTACAACTGTAAGATCAATATAATAAAAGATACAAAGAGTATCTAGATGATCATTCACAAATGATCATCAATACAAACAATACAAACAATACAACCAATACAACCAGACAATCTCTCAGATACAATTGAGAGACTGTTCGTATAAACTTGAACAATGAAAACCCTAACAGAGAGAAAATACAGAAGGATACAAATGCAAACAAGTGAGAGAATAAGACAACTGAAGATAACAAGCCTTTATATATTGTGTAACTTTAAAACTTGCACTTTAGCCCAAAACTATCACCGATGATGATCGCGACCCTTCAATATTTACAAATCAACCCCTTCTAGATATTTCTCCTGTTACAACTAACAAAACAACTAAACCAATCATAACAACCAGACCAGCCCAATAACTTTGAGGCCCAATACAACAAGACCCACAATAAAAAATATCAGCCCAATGAATGATTAGGAACCCAATAACTTTTAACAGATTTCATGCTCAAATCCAATTCCAATTCCATTATCAACCAAACACATGAAGATGGGAATTTAGATTTCAATTCCTTAAAATTATGTGAACCAAACATCTTAATATATAGAATTCAAATTCCAATTGCTTTAAATTCCATTGAATTTATGCGAACCAAACGTCCCCTAAGTATTTCTAGTTTTGAAAAATTACCTATTATTCAAAGAATCTCTTCACACATTCAACTCCTCCAAACCTCTACCACTCAACTCCCCATTCCACTCTCACCTCAAAAGGACCCCCAAACATCTATTTATTATGGAAGATATATTCTAGAAATTTTGTCACTCAATATAAAGTTACCCATGTGTTCTCTGTTCGTTGGTGAACGGAGTGAAACTAACTTATTGAACCTTGCGGAGGATCCTTAGATGCTTTCCCCTCGCATCGGGTCTTAGAGTTAATTTTGCCAAAAGCAAAGTTTTCGGTTTGTGTGCTGATAACTTGGAGGTTAAAAATCTAGCCTCTATTTTGAGATGCGAAAAGGCCGAGCTTCCTTTCAATTTTTTGGGATTACCCATTGGTGCTAATGTGTCATTAGCAAAAAATTGGAAGCCCATTACCAATAGGCTGAAGTCAAGGCTGAATGCTTGGAAGGCCGTGACCCTTTCTTTTGGTGGTAGACTCACTTTGGTTAAAGTTGTGCTCGATTCGTTGCCTGTGTTCTTTCTATCCATGTTCAAGGCTCCTGTTAAGGTCATTGGAGCTTTAAAAGGGATTAGAAGTAAGTTCTTATGCGGAGGTGTGGAAGATAAAAACAAGATTAACTGGGTGGCATGGCGTAATTTGGCTAGGCGTTGGGGTCTTCGGATAATGAACTTCGCGTTCCTTTGGAAGTGGTGGTGGAGGTGGAAGCCGGAAAGTGACGCCCTATGGCATAAATGCATTTAAGCATTCCATAAAGTTAAATTTCATGAAGACAATAAAATGGCTCTCAAATTGCTCTCGGGTACGTGGGTAAGCGTCTCTAAGTTCGATTAAGGCTTGAAGGATTTAGGAGTGTTCCCGAACAGATTCATCATGCGTTCTATGAAAAAAGGCAGTCTTACCAAATTATGGAAAGACTCGTGGCTCTGTACACACCCGCTCAAAAGCATCTTTCCTAAACTGTATGATTTAGAGGCTGTGAAATCTTGCCTTGTGATAGACAGAATTGATTGGGTTAATGACACGTCGATTTCACATACTTGGAAGTGGAAAAAAAATAAGCTCAATGAGGTGGAAAAGAGGAGATCTTGGAGCTAAAAGACTTGTGTATGTTTCCATTTGGCGAGGGGTCGGACACTTGGATGTGGAGATGCGACATGGAGAAAGGCTTCTCTCTACAATCTGCTCGTAATGCTATTGAACAAGCAGTGCACGGAGTCGATGGGGAAATCTGTGAATGGTTGACTTGGATTCCCATTAAAGTCAACTGTTTTATTTGGAAATTGCTTCAAAAAAGAGTCCCGGTTTCCGTGAACCTTCGTGCTCGAGGCATGTTGTCCATTCCGTTGAACTGCATTGAGTGTTCTGGAGTCGATGAATCGGTGACTCACTTTTTTCTTCACTGTCCCTTTGCTATGAGTGTGTGGAGAAAAGTGTCTCGTTGGACGAAATGGGATTTCACGGGGTATAATAATCTCGATCAATTGTACAATCACATTTTGGAATATGTTGGAGGCCTTAAAAGAAGGTATATCGTTGTGCATCATGTACTCGACTCTCTGGATGCTTTGGAAGGATAGGAATGTGATGTGAGTGTGGGTGTGTATATTTTTAGATATATTTTAGCTCTTTTTACTCGTGAATTCAAGTTTTAAATTTATAAAACACGATATAATACTATCATTCTACACACACGTTAGGGAAAGTGCACCCACCGCGGACGTAATATAGTGATGGCAAGATACCATGGGGACATCCCCCAAATGTTTCAGGAAAATGGAGATGGCATCGAAACGATCCGGAAAGTGGGGACGACCGTCTGACGTTTCGGGGACGCTTCCTCCTGATATTCGCCATAGAAGAAAGAAAATAGAAGAGAAGAAGATAAGTTAGCCGTGATATTTTTCTCCGGTGGTTTGCAGCACTTGTTCATTGTGTTGTTCTGTTAGGTTTGGAAGATGCATTGATAAACGAAAGTGAAGCCCTATTTTTCTATTGGTTGGCCTTTTATGTTTTGGTCTATGGCCCACTTGAAATCCTAATAAAAACATCTATTTGAACACTACTTGAAAAACATAACAACATCATCGAATTATTTTGTATAACTTTAACATCATAAACATTAAAATAAATTTCAGCTTCAAAATATTTGTTTATTTTATGTCTATTTTAAAAATAACATTATTTTTTATATATTGTATACATCAATATATGTCTATTTTGGACTTTGTTTAATATATTTTTATTTTTTTAAAATTTTTTTGCCATACCTTTGCCATACTCATATCTTGGATTTAAATTTTTGTTGTTCCCGGTACCCGTATCGTCCCCGTACCCTAGTCCCGTACCCGTTTCCGTGCTACATAGGTTGGGACTGCCAGTGGTTATTTTTTATGTTGGGACTGTTGGCGGCCAACGACGAAAAGTTGGGATTATTAAAATCCAATATTCAAAAAAAATAGTTAAACTATGCCTCAATCTTACTATCTGGTTCCGGGTTATCCGATCAGCTTTGAGTATAAATCATAAACCAAATTGTTAATTTGTTATGGTTTAAAAATTTTGAAGCCAACTGATCAGAAGATTAAAAGAAAAAACGAATGCGAATTGAAACCAAACTGATAATGAGTTTGGGCGGTTTCATAGTTTCAAACCGAATCGTTTATCTAATAAACAAACTAACATGAACACATATTTTGTTCGTTAAGTTAAATGAACAAAACTTTAACCCATATTTTGTTCGTCCGATTACGCTCATGAATGTTCGTTAATGTCCATTTATGTTCATTGATATTCATTTATATTTGTTCGTTTATGTAATTGAGTAGATCGTTTAGAATGATAACGAACGAACATGAAAATATTCATTTTCCAAAACGAACGATCATGAATACGTTAGTTAACCATTTTTGTTGCATAACAAAAGATACGGAAAATGTTTTAAAAATGTGCTAAAAATCTTTAAATATTATTAAAGAAAAACACCTTCTAAAAAAACTGAAACACCCTTTTGTTCTTCTAAAAAGTGTTTTTCTAAAACAAAATAACTTTATTTAAGACCTCCTTAATAAATAATTAGGTTAGGATATAATAGGAACTTTTTTTGTCTAGAAAGGCTAGGAAGTAATCTTGATCATCAATACATTTAATCAAGGGCTAAGATTAAATGAGTGAAATTGAAGAAAAAAAAAGAGACGCGTGGGTTTGTGTAAGGGCATTCTAGTCAATTCAGCACAATAGTTTCTCTCTCCTCCAATTCCCCCTCATTTTTTAAACGTCAATAACTTTTTTCATCTGAGATTATTTTTTTATAAAAATTGCACCGAAAAATGAGCGTTTTTTATCTTTAAAACGAGTATACGATTGCTATATTTTCGAAAAAAAAATTTGAAAACCCAGTTGCGTAAAACGCAATGGAAAAAACCGTAAAAATGATTTTTTTCTAAAACGCAATGCACAAAAAACACAAATAAATGTCTTATTTCTAAAACGCAATGGCCAGAAAACACAAAGAAATGTCTTATTTCTAAAACGCAATAGCATAAAAACACAAAAGAAAGTGTACTTTCTAAAACGCAATGGACTGAATGTGTTTTACCTAAAACGCAATTCACCAAAAACAAATGTCTTATTTCTAAAACGCAATGGCCATAAAACACTTAAAAATGTCTTTTTCTAAAACGCGATGCACAAAAAACACAAAGAAATATGTTATTTCTAAAACGCAATGGCCAGAAAACACAAAGAAATGTGTTTTTACCTAAAACGCAATGCACCAAAAACACAAAGAAATGTCTCATTTCTAAAACGCAATGGTCAGAAAACAATTAAAAAAGTCTTATCTCTAAAACGCAATTTGATTGACGAAATTTGAATGTTAGAAACACTTATTAGCGATCAAATCAAACGAATCGAGTGATTCGCTTCAAAATCACAAGGAAAAAATGAGATATTGTATGAAATCAAACTAAGTTTCTTCAAAAAAGTTGAAGAACACGTTGATTGGGTGTTTGAATCATTGATTGGTGACGAAAATCGCATTATAATGTATTGATTATGGAGATAGAAAGTGAAGAAAAGGTTGAAGATGGTGGATTTTGAAGTTACAGAGAGAAAAAGAAGGGAGAAGATTGGGTAAAATTAACTAAAATACCCTTACTCTTTATTTTAAATTTTGTCACATGTCATAATCTTATTGCTTTCTATCATTCCTAGCCAAAATAAACTTCCTATATAATCCTCACCCTAGCTAACTTATTTAAAACGGGAGTATAACAAGCACGAAAATGAAACAATAAGAGCACCTTCATGCAATGCCGCTGTCTATGTTATACTTATACCCCTGTCTATGTTAAGCCAATTCCTATGCATTTTGGCATTTAACTCTTCCACTATAGTCTATTTATACACCAACAAATCCTTCTTTATCACATAAGAATTTTCTAATTTGCTCCTCAACCAAAAACTTAACAAAATGGCGAAATCTCCCGAATCTGGGCATCCAGTTAAGCCGCTACCTATGCATTTTGGCATTTAACTCTTCCACGACACGTGTTAACACACGTAATTCGTTTAACTATGTTGGTCTTTTATCACTTTCTTTGGGTAATGTGTTTTACACGATAACCCTATGTGTTGTTTTCAACACTTTATATGCTAGACCATTAATATATTGAATGACTTACCGGATTTTGCTATCAAGTCTCGAACCGAACACTTTACTCCTTAACCTGGAGCTCAGATTACCAACTTGTAAGACCCTTAGTCCATTTATATGATTTTTATATAGTTTTCGACTATATTTATTCCTTTATGCTTTACACATACATTACAAAATATGTATTTCTTAAATATTTTTGAGAAATAACCCAATTTAACATTTTACGGAATATTCGCCGTTAACGTAACTACGAATCATTTCGCGGAAGCTTGAATCTTGATCGTGTTCGGTTCTTTATCGAGCTTGATCGTCCACCGGCACCTCATAATAAATCTACATTTCATAAAACATGAAATGAGTTAGTAATTTGGCGTATAAAACATGTGCAAGCAAGTTCGTGGGTCAAAACAAGCAAACAACTGTTTTTAACAACTGTTGCTGTACATTACACCCGTCGCGTGACGCGACAGGTGTCGCGGGCCGCGACGGTGATTGCTTTGGCCGTCGCGCGGCGCGAGGACCCCAATTCGACAGAAAGATTGCAACCTAGTGCTGCATTTTCCAGCCAAACTCTTTTTTACGCAAACGAGCATAACTTGCTCATTTTTTATCCGATTTAACTCACGTTTCTTTCTACGTGATCGTAATTTAATTCTCCATCACATGGAGTTAAAATCCGACATCCGGATTAAATAAATTTGAGACTTTTAAGCCTTCGTCTTGTTATCTTTTTACTAAATTTTGACCCGTTCATGTGTTTATCAAACAAACATGTTTGTTTGACCCTAATTCCTCACAAACTTTATAAAGTCAATGTTATCTATCGTATTTGATTCAAATCCCGAGTTTATATACATTCTTAAACCTGTTTTTACTTAAATGCTTATTTTAACCCGTTAAAGGTATTTATGCATTTTTCCGCATAATTCATGCTCATTTACTTCTAGCATCTTATTTTCACATTATTTATCAAATTATCTTCCACCACAACTATAATTGCGGTGGATTTAATGTGGTGATCTAATTATTCCGAGTTTTACCCCTCGGATATGCATTTTACGGCAAAGACTCATATAAGGTCAATTTACCCAATATGCTACATCTTTCGCTTTTTATACTTATTCAAAGTATTTATTTCATCATATGACTCATTTCCAAACAACCTTTAAGGGTCGTTTGCTCGATTTAGCTTACAAGGGCGTTTTAGTCAATTTTAGTCCTTCTTTTATGACGAAGGACTTTTAAATACTTGTTTAACCCAAAATCCGACCTTGTAACTATATTATTGTTTAGAAACCACTATGTTTCTAAAACACCATGATTATAACTTAAATTATTCGTTTTACCTATATGATAACCGAATATCCATTATCCATTTTCGACTTCACTTAACTCTCATTGAACCTTACTTTCTAAATGAGTAGTTAACCTATCATACATACCTGGCTCGGATCAACATATTGACCCATTTAATGATTTGCTTAATAACCGCTAAGTAATAGCGATGCAAATATCCATTCGATATATATATTCCTGTAATCATACACTCGACAAAGTCATTAGTCGATATCGTCAAAGGGTGATATTTTCACCTTTTGACCCGTTTAGTCTAAATGACCGTTTATCTTTGCAAGATGGTATTTATTACCATCTCCTCTACACAACTCGCTCCGGTTTACACCGTACGATCATTTTACTTATAAAACATTTCTTAATTCTTTTGACCCCTTTATAGCTTACGCCGTAAAGTGTCTTTCAAAAACTAACGGTTATCGTCAACGAGTGACGAATTACCGTTTTACCCTTATTATTTGTATTGGTTTACCTTATATGGTAATCATTCACAACTCGCTATCTATTAGTCATTGCATGACTAAATAATCATATTAGTTCTTTTTAACCATTAAACATGGTTTATCATTATTGTCTTTTGTTCCGAACCGCACATGTCGTGTCGGAACATCATAATTCAAACAAGACTTTATATTATTCATAACCTATAAAACCAATAGGTATTAAATAAAAAGGTGTAAGCTTTACTTACCTAGCATCCAGATTATGCTTTTCCTTCATTCCTGATTCGTTTGACCCGCTTCCTTCCCAAGCTTTCACCTAGCTCGTCAAGCGTCAAACTATTATTGTAATTTGTAATATAGTTAGACTAGTCATAATAAATCTAGACTACTCCATCTTACGTGTTTTATGTCGAAATTATCATTCGATCGTATTTTTGGTCATTTTGACTTTTAAAAGTCAAACTGCCTATTGACGAAAGTAATTACACGATGTAGATCAACTACTCGTTTTATTACTTTCTCAATATCCGGTCAGCATCATTATTATACTACCGGTTTAATCACTTATTTAATCAAGTTCATGTAATCGGATTTTCACCGAATTAACACAACTTTAATCATTTTTAACACATGATGATATAAACATCATTCTAACATTAAGCTATCATTATTTTTGTTTTTATCATACTAATCCAATTCCTAGCAAGTATGATCATGTACTCAAACACAAAATTTGTTTAAGTATTTCCTGACTACTATCAGATATGATGATTATAATCATAATTTGATCATCAAATTCATCATAAGATTAAAACCCACTTATCCTAGTGTGGTAAATCATCAAATCATTCAATTTATAGCATCATACTTACAATTTTCACTTAGGGTTTGGTTCCTAAGCATGTATACATCACTAATTCAATCATAGCTTCAATAATTTATTCATAATTCGCAATTATGATGATTATCCAAATTTCATAACTTCACAAATCATCAAAATTTGACATACCTTATGATCCCCTAGCTTGGGTGATCATTAATTCACGTTCAATTGTGAATTTAGACTCCATTTGGCCTTTCAATTGAACGATTTTGTTGGAGCTATGGTTTAAGCTCCTGGGGCTTCTCCTGTTAACTCGGTTCTTCATTATTTGATATTTATTTGGCTTGAATATGACATTATCAATGTGTGTTGCTTGGTTCAATAAGTTTTCACTCAATGCCAGGGAATCTCTATGTCATGAAGTACCAATGTGCTCAAGAATGCACACTTTTTCCCGGTAACTTTGTTCCAATTGTCAAACCCTTTGACCGTAAATGAATCGTAATCGTGGCTCACACTTGGTTTATCACTAAACAGATAACATAGAAAACAATAAGCAACATGTGTTGTTGGAGAATACTCTAACTAATTAGGGAAACCTTTGAACCAATCACGTTGGAACCTACGAGTATACGTCTTTGAACCTTTATCTTGATACTCTATATTTTGTATTTCGTAAGCTACTAAAGAAAGATAAGAACATCTTACTTGTTCCCTTAAATTAACTAGATACTCACATATTGGTTTTCGTTTAGCTGGATCTCTGCTCCAATAAGGTATCGAGAGGGCTATCACAGTCAGGTGCGAAGTAATCAGCCCTATTTGTAAAGTAGCTCTATTAAATGGTTCATAGTTACTTCATTAGTGTTTGACTATGGTTGTGGTTGTGGTTGTGGAGCTTCATTAGTGTTTGACCGTGGTTGTGGAGTGTCATGCTCTTGCAGCTCACTTGTTGAAGCATTGTGACGTTTACTCTGATCTTGTTCATCATCCTTTCTCTACGGTTTTTTGCAATCAGAACAAAACAAGGGCAATGGGAGGTGGGTGGTTGTGGTGGTGGCCAGGTGGTGCAGTGGTGGCGGGTTTTGAGCGAACAAAACAAGAGCGGTGGGTGGTGGGTGGTTGTGGTGATCGCAGGGTGGTGCTGTAGAGAGAGAAAATATAGAGAGTGAAAGAGGTTTGTGTGTGTGAATGAATGTGTATGTATATATATATATATATATATATATATATATATTATTAATAAAATGGGTAAACGTATTTTGTAAGTACCTTATGCATTAAAGGGTTGTACCTAGGTGTAAAAAGAGTGAAATCCGACTTAGTTAACGATGCTACAAATTTGGACTCAAATAGTTACATATTGAAAAATCAGGTACTTAGATAGTAAAATATTTTGATTTTGGATAGTTAAAACAATTAAAACTTAGTGACTTGAAGTAATTTACTCTAATTGATTGAGTTGGGCTAATTATGTATCTTCTCTTATTACTTTTCATACCCCTTCCTAAAAACTTACATTTAAATTGTCATATTTTCTCTCTTGTTTTTTTAAAGATGAAAATTACTCTAGGTAATTAATAACGTTTTTAAGTGAAATAAATAAAAACATCCCCCCCCCCCCCCCCCTCCAAAAAAAAAAAAAAACTTTCCTAATAATAAATACACTTTTATAAAAATTAAAAAATGGTATAAAGTATGTATGGTAAAAAAAAAAGGAAACTTGTATAAATACATAAATACATGTTACCCAAATGCAAGATTTAAATTTGATTGCAGAATTAAAAAAAATCCGAATTATCTAAAAAAAGTTGTCAACACACTGTTAAAACATATGGCTTGTCCACTCTATATAAAAAGAAAATAAGTGGCATACTTTGAACGCAATCAAATAAACTGAAATCGTCATAACCCCATATATATAAAAAAAAATTAAACTATGCCTCAATCTTATACTATCTGGTTCCGGGTTATCCAATCAGCTTTGAGTAAAAATCGGAATCCAAATTGTAAATTTGTTAGAACATGTGTAGTGGTACACATGAATAAAGCCCCTACCTTTGGGCATTTTACGACACGTGTCATCCCAGTCAGCAAAGAGGTATTATGAGCGTTTTTCACAAATGAGCGTAGTGGGATAATTCCCAATAATGCCCCATCAATGATTACCTAATTAGTATTTTTTTTTTTTAATCTTTAAACTTATAAATAAAAAACAAGTACACGTGTATTGTTTTTAGCTTCCCTGTTCTTAATTGGTACCTATAGCTTTTGACACGTGTAAGTTTATATTCTCTTAGAATACAACACGTGGATACAATCCTTTGACTCTTTCTGAATGAAACCTTCCTTTTATTTTGGAGAAAATTACCAAAATAGCCAAAAAATATGTTGACTTACCAAAATAGCCATCTCATGAGTCTTTAGAGAGGGGCATCACTGATTACGATGGAGCTTATGCGTCTGCATGGTCATTCATGCGTCCACCAATGTAGAAGTGACACGTGTCTTAGTGACATCATGCGTCCAATGCGTCCGTGACTCATCCCATGCGTCCCTGACTCATCCCATGCGTCCCTGACTCGTCCCATCATCCCATGCGTCTGTTTTGAGGCATCCCATGCGTCTGTGACTCATCCCATCATCCCATGCTTCCGTGACTCATCCCATGCGTCCCTGACTCATCCCATGCATCCGTGACTCATCCCATGCGTCCGTGACTCATCCTATGTCTCTGTGACTCATCCCATGCATCCCATTTTTGTACTTGTTGCTTCATCCATGCACGCATCCATATAAAAGAATTAAGGGGCATGAGAAGGTGTGATGCCCCTATCCAAAGACTCATGAGATGGCTATTTTGGTAAGTCAACATTTTTCTTGGCTATTTTGGTAATTTTCTCTTTATTTTGTTCCAAGCTTTCCTTTTTCTCAGTTTAAACCCTAATAACTGCTTCAACTATCTACGACATACTCAAAGTTTGTTTACCAATCACGTTTCCCTATCGCACATCTTCCGCTGTTCTTGATTCAATTGCAAGAGGTAAGTCTCATCTTGGGCTTTTGTTGATGATTGTTATGATTTTGATCACTATGGTACCCCGCCTAGGGTTTGTTCGTCTTGGTTTACATACGATTTAGTGTTTTTGTTCATCGAAGTTGACTAACGCATCCGAGTTATTAATTTCTATACATCATTATTTTGTAATAGACTGTGAGTTTTTCTTGATAATTTTCGTTCGTGATTCGTTAATTGTTTTTCTTGCGATTTCTGGGATTTGATTTTTGTTTCTATGATAGCATTGATTTAGGTTGAAGATAGTGATGTTCACGACCGTCGGTTTTATATATTGGAGGACTTTCTCAGATTATTGGAATGCATTACGGATTGGTAAACGATGTTGTCTAAAAAATCATAATTCATTTTTTTTTTACCTATGTGAAGAGGTATGGTCCCAATTTCTTGCCTACATGGCAAGGGACACACCACCCTTCTATCCTACATGGCGTCCACACCAGCAAGTGAATCCAGAAGCTTCTAGAAGTTTCTAGAATACGTCAAGGTGGCACAAAAGATGCTCCTTCCGACATAAAGGACAATACGTGTCACCACCCATCGTGCGCCATGTAGACCTACAGCAAATCAAGGAGCAGACCAACAAGACCAGTACGACGTTTCCATCATGAACAAATATAGGCGCGCCACGTGTACCACTACACTGACCACAGCAGAGGAGACCGAGAGGATATTCCCCTTGGTCGGACAGCTATACCAGCTGGCGAGGATGCTCCTCCCTCACTCACCCTCCGGCTATAAATAGGACCCTTCATCATCCAGGTTGATTCATTCTATTCTCCACACTCTCACTCTCAACACACACTGTTTTATCTCCTCAGAACAGAACTTATTCTCACGCCGGAGCCCGGTTAAGAGGGAAACCCACATATTCCCCTCTTAACGAGCTAACGGTGTTGCTGTTTTGCAGGACCCGCTGTTTGGTGAGCAACGAAGGAGATTGAACCCCATAAAAGAGACGATCCGGCTAGTTTCACCCTAGGTGTTTGTTTTGGTCAAAAAATCTGATGAGGATATTGCAACCAAACTCTCTGTTATGGGGTATGATGCTTATAGTTTAGAACAATAACAAGGATCACTTCAATGTAAATTGCATAAATGACACAAGGATTTGTACGGGGAAAAAGCCCTTGATCAAAAGTTGATCTCCGGCACAAAAAACCCCGGGTGATGGAAACTACCGATCACCAAGCTCAAATAAATGAATAAATGTTTACAACTTCGGATAGTAACGAGCTATGTACAAGGATCACTATCGTGAAATGTGTAAAAGTGAATGAAAACTAATGAGTGTTCGTCGAGAGCTTCAAGAGTGCGAGTATATGAGAGTGTGTGTAGCTGAAAATGGCTAAGTCTTCTAATTCTAGCTCGTTACTCCTTTTAAAATAGAAGTTAACTACAATAACTAACTATCCGACTTTTGTGCCAAGCTCCCACGTTCTCCACAACGTCCATTTCTGGTCAATCGTGTACGAAATACCCGTGGAATATTCCATAGTACCGTTGCCAAGACCAAGTCAAACTAGTTACTCCTGCGAAGCAACACAAAACATAAACAAACAATCGTCAGTATGAGGATCCTTAAAGTGATCCATGATCCTGATCCTGAAGCTCTTCTGAGGATCACCACCTGTCACAGAAGTAAGGATCATTAATTAGGATAACGAATAAGGATCACTAATTGTTAGAAAATCCTCCCCTAACAATTGCCCCCAAAATATAAGGAGTGATATGTAAAATGAGCGAGTTATGTTTTCTTGATCTTATCCGCAACTAACTATCGTAAATATAGCCGTTATTGTTGAACTATCCGTTGCAATCGTGACGTCACAGAAGTGACAACCCTGCACGATCATAATTATAAATAGGAGATAGAGATAGGATCAAAAGCATTTAAAATTTCAGAAAGACTCCCTTTATAACTGCATTCCGAAGATAAACAGGTATTCCCTCTTCATCTTCTTCCTTCTCTTGCTCTGTTTTTATTTCTTTCTGTTATCTCTTCAAGAGTGATGCTTCGGTCCTCCCCCGCCAAGGATCACCAGAAGGATAGTCCTTTGAAGAGTCAAAAGATCATCAAAGACTCCACAAATGAGAGGTGTTACTTTAACGATGCTCAGATAGACAAGATTCGTCACTGCTTTCCGGCGAGTGCCTTTTTCAAACCCTTCGATCCTACTATTCTGAGCGATTATGTTTCAGAAACATGGGTTGCCTTTCCAGTTACTCCATTCGCCATTGGGTACACCTATCCTTTCCCAGAATTTACACAATCCTTCTTTTCCCTTACCGGCATTTCTTATATCCAAGCCATGCCGATGATTTGGAGGGTTTTGTACACCCTGGAGAGGATCATCGAACAGGAGGGCATTGATTTAGGAATGTCAGAGCTGACACAATTGTATGATCTTACTGTTTTGGTCAAAAATCACACAAGGATAATGCAACCAAATCTGATTTTGTGAGGAATGATGCTTGGTTAATTGTATGAACAACAAGTATATGAAATCAACGATGAACACCGAGATTTATACGAGGAAAAAGCCCTTGATCTTTAGAAGATCTCCGGCATAAAAAACCTCGGGTGATGGAAACTACCGATCACCAACTATATTGCAAAAACAGCAGTGATCCTTGTACAACTTCGGAAGAAAACAAGCTCAATACAATGAATTTCTAGTGAAAGTGTGTGTTTTTTGCTAAGTGTTTGCAGAGAATTCGAGTGTTGTGTGGTGTGTACGACTTGTGTCTTCATTGAGCTCATTTTCCCCTTAAAATGATAAGAAAAATCAAGTAACTAACTTCCCGATAAAGGTGGAAGTCACCCCATGACCACCACTAACGGTTATTTCTTCAATATACACGTGCCTAAAAGCATATTCCACGAGATTCCAGCAAAGGAGTGGTCCACTACGTCCATTACCTGCATTTACACATTAAAAACGTGCAAAATATAAAGGATCCTGATCCTCAGACTCGTGATCCTCAGACGCGTGATCCTCAGACTCTGGATCCTCAGACTCTGGATCCTCAGACTCTCTGCATCAGCCATTAAGCATCCGTGATCCATGCCTAGTCTCAGGATAGATGATCTTTAGCATAAAATTCATGCCCTAACAATTGCCCCCAATATGGCAGTTGTGATTAGGATTCACAGCTGTCATATTTCCGTCAGAAGCGGACTAGCCGTTGCTGCTGGTAACTAGTTGTTACACTGCCTGTCGTCACTGATAAGACCTGCTATAATGATCATTGCAGAATATAGAGTTAGAGATAACTCCTCAAGTGCCTTTACAGATCAGAAGATCCTTCCATTCGTGGAGAATGAATCCTTCTACACAGTTTGCTATTAACCTTCCTGCACTTTAATTTCTGCATAGACACTTTAACTGTTAGATAGCCTTATCCGGCCTGGGTGGATGGTCCACGGTTTTGCTGGTGAAATCCAGGCCAGATGATTTGATACATAATGAATGGGTAATAACATTAAACTTTTTTAGCTACATCTATTGTTGTTTCTTCCCTTTTTATTTTTCATGTATGCTTTCTATTTTCAAAAATATCATCACCAAACAACTGGAAAGTTATTGAAAATCTGATGATAATGTTACACTTTTAACAGAAAACTTGAAGTGTTTATATAAATGTGGATCAATGATCCTTAACCAAAAAGGATAAGAGACAACTTACAGCTTCGAAAAAGTTAGAATATAACATACCAGAGAATCCAAGTTAGGATTCTATATCCTTGTAAATTATTGCTGAATAAGCAAACTATGAAAAGTAAAGCTTCTAGGATCAAGGGTCCTTATCGTCAGAATTTGTATAACTTTAGACAGTAGTTTCTAGGGTGAAGAATCATGGATCCTTGAATAATAGGCAGGATAATGGGTGGTGGATGGATCCTCTGTTTGGGGGATGAAGCCACTCGTTATCCTTCCGTCTTTTATTTTCTGCACTACAAAGAACAGTAAACAATGGACACCCTTTACCTACCCCAGCGGACGGGCCACGTTTTGCTGGTAGAAGCTCGGGTAGGTAATTTTGACAACCTTTAAAGGGTTAGTCTTATGTTAATAAATAAAAACTTAACCTTTTGTCGCTTATCTTGTGTTGTTATCCTTTTTAGTATGTTATTTTCCAACTGTTATAATGTTCAATTTGTTTATACTTATCAAGCCTTGAAAAATTAGAAAAGATATCCAAAAAGTTTAAGATATGAACAAGGATCACATATCTCATAACCGATAAATTTTAAAAATGGTATAGTTTAAGAAACACAAGTTCAGTTGTCAAGTATAAGGGTTATTCAAATGAATAATGAATAAAATCAAAATAGTTAAGGATCATACCTGAGAATCCAAGTTAGGATCCTAACCTTTATCATTATAAACAGGATAACCATAAGACAAACCTTAATGGAAGGTAAGGATCAAGGATCCTTGGTCGTTTGTCTCCAAAAACCTGAAATAGGATACACCTTGGGACTAAGCCAATATAAAATAAGAGTTAGTAACTGGGGACAAGCCCAACAGACTGGGGACAAGCCCAAATAAACTGGGGACAAGCCCAAATAAACGGATGTAAACTGGGGTCAAGCCCATATAAACGGATGTAAACTGGGGTCAAGCCCATATAGACGGATGTAAACTGGGGTCAAGCCCATATAAACGGATGTAACCTGGGGTCAAGCCCATATAAACGGATGTAAACTGGAGTATGGCCCTCACTGGCGACTATCCAAACTTAGTGACATGAAAATGCCAAAACCTTAGCTAACGTGAAAACGTTAGAAACCTTAGCTAACGTGAAAACGTTAGAAACCTTAGGAACGGATGTATGGTACGTCTACCATTATACGTAGGATCCTAAGCATAGCCAGAACAATGGAATTATCAGCCCCTAGAACGAGTACTAGTCCCAAAGCCTTGAACTATACCAGGATCATCGTGCGCTACAGGCGGAACTGGGGACAGGCCCAAACTGGCGACAAGCCCATAAACTTTGGAGGGTTGGCCAACCACTTTGATCTTCTGTAAAATGATAACAACTCTGCAAAAGCTTAAACTTTGTGAAAATAGATGTTAACTGAATAACATCTTTAACTTATGATAAGTAATAAGTATAAAATGAATGAAAATGAAAATGAAAGTAATGTGTTACCAAATGTAGAATCATATATCCTTTGAGGATCCTGGATCCTTAATCAGAATACCGGTATCGCTGAGGATCCCTGATCCTTCTTACTTAAAGTATTTTTTGAGATGAACAGCATTCCAAGCTCTTGGTAGGAGATCATCATCCATTGTTAACAAGTGATATGCCCCCTTTCCTGATTCAGCATCAATTAGATAGGGGTCTTCCCACTTTGGTGCTAGCTTGCCATCAGAAGGATTTGTAGTGTTCTGGAATGCTTTTCTTAGCACAAAATCACCAACTTGAAATCTTCTAGTCCTGACATTCTTGTTGTATGCTCCAGCCATTCTTTGTTGATAACTGGCCATTTCCTTTTTTCTGACTTTGAGCAAAAGCTTCTTCTTAGGATGCAGATGTTATGTTGGTTGGGGTAGAATAGTACTGTGTCTTTCACAAGCATCACACTTCTTTGCATAATCCACAACATCCTTCTTCGTGGTAGGCCTATAGTATGTTGTTCTAAGGATCCTTGAGAATAGTGCTCTGCCCCCAGTGTAGTTTCCACAGTCTCCTTGACTTTGAAAGCTTTAGCATTTTGTCCTGTAGGGATCTCTCCATGTTGTATATATCTTAGGATTGGAAGGATCCAAGATCCTGAATTCGACTGTGCAGGATCACCAGGTATGATTGCAGAATCCTCCACTATCTCCATGGCTACGTGATCCTCAATTGCAGGAGTTAAAACATGGATGATGAGTATTTTTCACATCTTCTGGCATCTTTAGGAATGATCCAAGGTTAGTTAAAGCGTCAGCTTCTGCATTTTCTTCCCTGGGTACCTGTGGTAGACTGAAAAAAGCAAAAGAATCTGCCAGTTTCCTGACTCATGATTAGTGGTTTGGAATTCCGTGCAGTGGATTGGGGTATAATGTCCCCCTGTGGCGATTTTGGTAGTGTGCCTTGTCAAGTTCCTTTAACATTTGAAGCTCCATCCGTGAAGAGTGTCTAAGGATCCTTGGTCTTCTCAAGTTGTTGAACTTTTAATTCAGCTTCCCTTTGTAGATCACTACTGAAATCAGCCACAAAGTCAAGTAAAGCTTGGGACTTGATTGCCCATTTTGCCATTCTACCTGACATTTGAAGTTTCCTGAGAACATTCTTGATAGCAAGGTTAGTTTTCACAATAATGGTATGAGTTTCTAAATAATGTCTATGTTTAGCAAAAGCCATAATTAAATCAAGAATTAATTTCTCTAAATGAGAATACCTGGCCTCAACATCAAGTAGAATTTTACTTACATAGTATACCGAATGTTGAGAGCCTTCATGATCCTTAACTAGGATCACACTTACTGCTTTAGCTGAAATAGCTAAGTATAAGGATAACGATTCTCCATTTTCTGGTTTCATCAGGGCTGGTGCTGAGGATAGATAATCCTTAAGAACCTTGAGTGCAGCTTCATGCTTATCAGTCCACTCAAACTTGCCTTGAGCAATTTGTCTACCTCTTCTTGGATAATGGCATTCCTTTCAAGTGCAAACTTTCTCCTTGTTTGGTGTATTGGCTTGAAAGACCTGTCAATAGCAAGTTTGTGAGTAATAACATTCTTAGATATACCTGTCATCTCTTCATGTTTCCAAGCAAAGGTAGATTTTCTTCTTTCCAAGAAGGATACTAAATCCTGCTCAATACTGTCTAGGATCCCAGATTCTATAAAAATTTTGGATTCAGGATCCTCTGAGTTCAACATAATATCCTTGACATCTGGCTCTCTTGCCTCCATGACGTCTCGCTCCTTGGAGGGTGGCTTCATTGAAGAAGTGTAACAGTTCTTTGCCTCCTGCTGATCACTTTCTATCTTCACCATATCTCATAGAGTTAGGAGCTTGACACATTGATGATATGTTGAGGGGGACTGCCTTCATATCGTGTATCCATGGCCTGCCAAAGATAACATTACAGCAAGATAAGTAATCAATAACGTAGAATTTTCTTAACATAATTCACTCCCTCTATGTAGATAGGAAGTTTGGTGTCCCCCAATGTAATCTTTGTCTCTCCACTGAATCCCACAAGGACAGATGATCTTTGGACAGTATCGGATTCAAGGATGTCCATTCTATTGAGGACATCCAACTGGATTATGTTCACTGAGCTTTTCCCATCAATGAGAATCCTGCGAACAAAATGGTTAGATATAAATAATGTAATAACTACACCGTCGTGATGAGGATCCTGAATGTCCGCACAGTTATCCTCATTATATGATATCACTTTCTGCTAGGTAAGGATGGAGGTCCGAACAGGTCTGCCCCTATTCTCCATCTTTGTTTCCTTTGCACGTCTCTTAGCTGCTGAGAACCTCCGGAGATGAAATGGATGATTTGAGCATCGGATGGTGGAAGAGGAGCTTGACTTTCTCAGGATACTTGATCCTTGACTTTTTCCTTCCAAGCAATTCCTTCAAGTATCCTTTGCTCAAAAGATAACCTATCTCCTTCCTTAATGCTATGCACTCATCTGTGAGATGACCAGAATCCCCATAGTAAGCACACCATTTTGATTCGTCTTTGGTGGTAGGCGGTTTGTCATTCTTCCTTGGCCACCTAACCTTGTCACCTAAACTCTGCATAGAAAGGATTAGTTCATTATTATCAGCAGAAAAACAATATTCAGAAATAGGAGGATAATCCTGATCATCTTCCTCTTGTTCCACATCATGCACACTCTGGTTGTCATGCTTGGAGTATTGCTTGGATCAGTTATGCTTGAGATAGGATCCTTATTTGTCTTGCTTTGAGGATCCTGACAATCTCTCGTGGATCCTTTTGTCATCCTCTAAACGGATGAACCTAAGGGCCCTGTTTCTTTCCTCATCTAAGTTCCTGCAAGGTGTCATAACAAGATCATCATAGAACTGAGAATCCTTAAGTAAACCCGGTTTAAAAGCTTCAATAGCAGTAGCAATATCTAAGTTAGGGATTTCTAAGGATTCTCTACTAAATTTAGTTATGTAACCCCTTGATGATTCATTATGACCTTGGGTGATCCTATATAAGTCACTAGTTAATCGTTCAAATCTCCTACTGCATGAGAATTGGCTATTAAACAAATTAACTAGATTAGCAAATGAAGTAATAGAGTAAGGAGGAAGACTTAGCAGCCATTTTAATGTTGATCCGGTAAGTGTGGATCCAAAGCCCTTGTACAAGCAACCAGATTTGGTGTCTGAAACCTCTTCGGTATCTCTCCTGAATGATTCAAGTTTGGAATTCCAGATGTGAATCCATGTTGGCGGGATTCTGGCATAACCGAGGGACCAGAGGAAGCAATGGTCTGCATTGGTATGAAGTCTCCTAGATAAACATCTGAACTTCTGGGTTGCACACTCCTTAAGTATCCTAGATCCTGGAAGATGTTGGATCCTTGAAGTGCTGTGAATGGGGGTCTTGGAGGATAATCCATGGATCCGGAAACCTGAGATGAGGATCCTTGAACTTGGAAGGAGGATCCTTGAACCTGAGAGGATCCTTGAACCTGAGAGGGTCCTTGTAACTGGGAGGATCCTTGAACCTGAGAGGATCCTTGAACCTGAAAGGATCCTTGAACCTGAGAGGATCCTTGAACCTGAGAGGATCCTTGAACCTGTGAGGATCCTTGAACCTGAGAGGATCCTTAAATCTGCGAGGATCCTTGAACATGTGAGGATCCTTGAACCTGAGAGGATCCTTGAATCTAAGAGGATCCTTGAACCTGCGAGGATCCTCGAACCTGAGAGGATCCTTGAATCTGCGAGGATCCTTGAACCTGAGAGGATCCTTAAACCTGCGAGGATCCTTGAACCTGCGAGGATCCTTGAACCTGAGAGGATCCTTGAATCGGCTGCGTCCCCATGCATCCTCCTAAACTGGTAAAGAATCCCTGATGCTGAAATGAGGATCCTGAAGGCTGGAAAGAGGATCCTCTGGCCTGAGACATTGCCGATGATCCAGAACGTATTCCTATTGATGCACCCTGGTATTGGACATCTGGAGCTGCAAAGTGCTGGGAAGTTATGACTGGAGTGTCGAAATTCAAAGACCTCGACATCAAAGGGTAGTGATCCTCTGCTGATTTATCAATTTCGGGAAGGATCCTGCCATTAGTTTTGACCTGCTGTTGCATGTGATCCTTCATCTGCACAATCAAAGCATAAAAATCACTGTTAGTAAGTGTAGAGGAAGAAACAACAGTTGGTTTTGTGAAAACGGGGGTTGTCTTCTTCGGAGAATTCTCAGCATTCTTCTAGAATGCAAGGGGGAGATGATCCAAAGGCGGAATACCCTGTGAAAAAGTGACCGCCGACATAGAACTTGGAGTAGTTTTCCCTGAGAAGCCATGCGGTTGAAGGTAATGAACCGAAATGAATGAAATGAACAAAATTTCTCAGAATTGAAGCACCAATTGCCCCACGGTGGGCGCCAAACTGTTTTGGTCAAAAATCACACAAGGATAATGCAACCAAATCTGATTTTGTGAGGAATGATGCTTGGTTAATTGTATGAACAACAAGTATATGAAATCAACGATGAACACCGAGATTTATACGAGGAAAAAGCCCTTGATCTTTAGAAGATCTCCGGCATAAAAAACCTCGGGTGATGGAAACTACCGATCACCAACTATATTGCAAAAACAGCAGTGATCCTTGTACAACTTCGGAAGAAAACAAGCTCAATACAATGAATTTCTAGTGAAGGTGTGTGTTTTTTGCTAAGTGTTTGCAGAGAATTCGAGTGTTGTGTGGTGTGTACGACTTGTGTCTTCATTGAGCTCATTTTCCCCTTAAAATGATAAGAAAAATCAAGTAACTAACTTCCCGATAAAGGTGGAAGTCACCCCATGACCACCACTAACGGTTATTTCTTCAATATACACGTGCCTAAAAGCATATTCCACGAGATTCCAGCAAAGGAGTGGTCCACTACGTCCATTACCTGCATTTACACATTAAAAACGTGCAAAATATAAAGGATCCTGATCCTCAGACTCGTGATCCTCAGACGCGTGATCCTCAGACTCTGGATCCTCAGACTCTGGATCCTCAGACTCTCTGCATCAGCCATTAAGCATCCGTGATCCATGCCTAGTCTCAGGATAGATGATCTTTAGCATAAAATTCATGCCCTAACACTTACTACCTTTGGTTCTCATCGCTATTTATTCAAACGAAAACCCGGCGGAGAACACCCCCTTCTTAAAGTCACCAAGAATGACAGAAATTGGAAACGTCGCTTCTTCTTTGTCAGGAGGGATACCATTCCAAACGGAAAGGATCTACCAAGGACATGGTCCACCCATAGTAGGCCAGAGGATCCTGAGAAGGATCACCAGGTAGTCCTGTTTTTGTATAAGGATCACTAACCACTTTTTGTCTTGTGTTATGCAGCTATTTCTGTCTCACACATCATCACAACACCTGAAACCAAGGATAGGCTCGCTGCTTTTTGGAAGTTTGATCCTGAAACAAGGACATTCAAGATAGACACCCAAGACTCACAAGAAGTATCCTCAGGTTCCATCACCATGTCGAGTAAGTATCCTGCCTTTTACATAGTTTGAATATTAAAATAAGTAAGTAAATTGAAATAGGATAAGGATACTCATCTTGCTTTGAATGTGTAGGTGCCGGAAAATCTGCCAAGCCTGTATCCCAGTTCAACACGGCTGACCTTGATGTTGTTCGATCTAGGAAGAAGAGGGCCACTACCAGTCCTAGCATCTCCATTCCCAAGGCACCCACTAAAGGAAAGGGTGGCAAGAAGAGGAAAACTTCTGACACTGAGGATCTTCAAGGCCTACCACTGATCCGCCACCAGTTCCTTGAATACTTCAACGATGTAAGGATCACCAACTCTGCCTAGGTATCCTACTCGTATGAGGATCACCTGATCTTGAACTGCTTTATCCTTTTCTTTGCAGAAATTTGCTGAGATTGAAGATTACGTGGGGAATGTTGAGGAGCAGGACAAGAAGATTGCTGACCTCCAACAGGTTGCCGTGCTTAAGGACCTTGCCATTGCTGATCTTCAGAAGGAACTCCAAGATGCCAAGACTAAGACAGCTAAACTTCTGATTGACCTTGACTATGAGAAGCATGATCTCATAGAAAATGCTAAGGTCTCTGCTGCCATCACAATGTATCAGACAAAATTAAAGATGGCCCAGGAAGCTCAAGATCCTAACTTCGATAGAAGCAGCTGGGATGTTGAGGGCTGGAAAGCAAGGTTGGCTGATCTTGAGGATGATGAGGAGGAGGCTACTAAGGTCTTGGCGATTGAGGCAAGTGGCAGTGGAAAGGATCTGATGAAGGATACCACAGCTGGAGGGGAAGAGGATGCAGCAAAGGTGTAGGCTGCACAATTGGGCGATGATGGACATTCCTAGACGCAGCCGGAGCCCAATTTTTAAATTTGGCAGTAGTTTTTGTGGTTTTGATGTTGAACAATTTAATGGTGTGTACTGAACAATAGTTTTTAGGATTAAGGATCATGTATGATCCTTTGGACAATAGGCAGGATTGCAGTTGGTGGAGGGATCCTCTGTTTGGGGGATGAAGCCATTGTGATCCTGCCGCCTTTATATTCCTACACTATCTTTGAACTTATTATCATGGACACCCTTTACCTACCCCAGCGGACGGGCCACGTTTTGCTGGTAGATGCTCGGGGTAGGTAATTTTGACAACCTTTTAAGGGTTAATCCTTTGTTAATAAATAAAACTTTAATCTTTTGTCGCTTATCTTGTGTTGTTATCCTTTTACTTCTTTAATTCTCCTTTGTTTTGATACACATTTACTGAATAAACAATTTTGAATAAGTCATATTGAAAATATTTAGGACATGATCCATGATCAAATATCCTATAGTTAAAGAATCCCAAAAAGCAATATGTTTTAAGGATCACAAGCCTAGTTGTCAAATTTTAAGGGTTATTCAAATAAATAATGAACAAAATTCAAAATAGTTAAGGATCATACCTGAGGGTCCAAGTTAGGATCCTAACCATAATAAGGATAACAATAAGATAAACCTTAGAGAGAAGTAAGGATCAAGGATCCCTAGTTGCTTGTCTTCAAGGACCTGAAATAGATCATAACTTGGGACTAAGCCAATATAAGATAAGAGTTAGCAAATGGGGACAAGCCCAAGGATAACTGGGGACAAGCCCAAGGATAACTGGGGACAAGCCCACGGATCGTATGTAAACTGGAGTATGGCCCTAACTGGCGACTATCCAAACTTAGTGACATGAAAATGCCAAAACCTTAGCTAACGTGAAAACATTAGAAACCTTAGCTAACGTGAAAACGTTAGAAACCTTAGGAACGGATGTATGGTACGTCTACCATTATACGTAGGATCCTAGGCATAGCCAGTACAATGGAATTATCAGCCCCTAAAACGAGTACTGGTCCCACTGCCTTGAACTATACCAGGATCATCATGCGCTACAGGCGGAACTGGGGTCAAGCCCAAGGATAACTGGGGTTAAACCCAAGGAACGGATTGCTTCTGCAGATAACCAATGTTATGCAAAGGATACCTGAACTTTCAAAATAAAGGAATGAAATAGTTCAAGATTAGGATATTACCTAAGTAAGGATCACCGATACTTTAAGGATCCTTTAAGGATATCCCCATCGTAAGGATCATCTGTGCCATGAGGATCCTGCTCACATGAAATATTTCTTCAAGTGGACAGCATTCCAAGCTCTTGGTAACAAATCACCTTCCATGGTTAGCAATCTATATGCCCCCTTTCCTGCTTCAGCTTCAATCAAATAAGGGCCTTCCCATTTTGGAGCCAATTTTCCATCAGCAGGATTGGTGGTATTCTGAAATGCTTTCCTCAATACCATATCTCCAACTTGAAACTTCCTGATCCTGACATTTTTGTTGTAGGCACCAGCCATTCTTTGTTGATAACTGGCCATCCTTATCCTAGCCATATCCCTGATTTCTTCAATGGTATCCAGGTCTTGAGCCAAGTTCTCATTATTTTCCTCAGGATCACGGGTACTTGTTCTAGCAGTTGGAACCACCATTTCTGTTGGGATCACTGATTCTGCCCCAAATACCAAAGAGAATGGTGTTTGACCAGTAGCATTCTTAGGGGTTGTCCTATCAGCCCAAAGCACATAGGGTAGTTCTTCTGCCCATTTCCCTTTCTTGGATCCAAGCTTCTTCTTCAAATTGTTGATGATGATCTTGTTGGATGATTCTGCTTGACTATTAGCTTGTGGGTGGACTGGTGTTGATGTTATCATCTTAATCCCCCAGCTGTCACAAAAGTTAGTGGTTCTGCCCCTAATAAATTGGGAACCATTATCACATATAATCTCAGACGGAATTCCAAATCTAGTTATAATATTTCTTTTAATGAAGGATATAACTTCCTTTTCTCTGACTTGGGCAAAAGCTTCAGCCTCTATCCACTTGGAGAAGTAATCAGTCATAGCAAGCATGAATACTTTTCCACCAGGTGCCTTAGGGAGCTTACCAACTATATCCATACCCCATCTCATAAATGGCCAAGAGGAGGATATAGGATGCAATAATTCAGCTGGTTGATGAAGGATATTGCTGTGTCTCTGACAAGGATCACATCTCTTAGCATACTCCACAGCATCTCTCTTCATGGTTGGCCAGTAGTATCCTGTCCTCAGGATCCTTGAGAATAATGCCCTGCCCCCAGTGTGGTTTCCACAATCTCCTTCATTGAAGTCTTTTAAAACTTCTTGGATTTCAGCATCCTCAATGCATCTCAAGTATGGTCCTGCAAGAGATCGTCTATACAACATATTATTTAAAATTGTGAATTGAGATACCTTAGATTTGAAAGCCCTAGGGTTTTCTCCTGTAGGAATCTCTCCATGTTGTAAGTATCTCAGAATTGGTGAGATCCATGATCCTGATCCTGAATGGGATTGAGTATCCTCACTAGGGATAATTGCAGAATCATTTCCTATCTCCATAGCCACATGATCCTCGATAGCCGGGGTCAGGATATGGATAATAGGGATCTTGATATCCTCCGGGATCTTCAAGGATGATCCTAAGTTAGCCAATGCATCAGCCTCTGTATTTTCTTCCCTTGGTACCTGCGTCAAACTAAAGGAAACAAAAGAGAGTGCCAAACTTTTGACTATCTCTAAATATTTGGTTAGCTTTTCACCTTTAACAGCATAGGATCCATTAAAGTGGTTTGTAATTAACAATGAATCTACGTGTACCTCAAGATACCTGATCCCCATATGCTTTGCAATTTGCAAACCAGCAATTAAGGCTTCATATTCAGCCTCATTGTTGGTGGTTTGGAACTCACAAGCTATAGAGTGGGGTATTATGTCCCCCTGTGGCGATTTTAGTAGTATTCCAAGCCCTGTGCCTTTGACATTTGAGGATCCATCAGTATAGAGTATCCAAGGATCCTTGGTCTCCTCTAGCTGCTGGACTTCTAACTCGGCTTCTTTTTGTAAATCACTACTGAAATAAGCCACAAAGTCAGCTAATGCTTGGGATTTGATGGCTGTCCTAGGCTCATATCTTATATCATATGCACTTAGCTTCACTGCCCACTTAGCCATCCTTCCTGACATCTCTGGTTTCCTGAGGACATTCTTAATTGGAAAATTAGTTTTAACAACAATAACATGAGTTTCAAAATAATGTCTCAACTTAGTAGATGCCATAATCAATGCAAGAATAAGCTTTTCAAGGTGTGAATACCTGGATTCGGCATCAAGTAAACTTTTACTTACATAATAGACAGGATGTTGTGTACCTTCATGATCCTTAACAAGGACCGCACTTACTGCTTTTGAGGATACTGCAAGATACAAGGATAGCACATCGCCTTTTTCTGGTTTCATCAAGGCCGGGGCTGAGGATAGGTAATCTTTGAGGGCTCTTAAAGCATTTTCATGCTTCTCAGTCCACTCAAATTTCTTGTTCTTCCTTAGGATATCATAGAATTCTTTGCACTTCTCTGAGGATTTGGATATAAATCTGTTCAAAGCTGCTATCCTGCCTGTTAGCCTTTGAACATCCTTAGCAATGGCCGGAGATTTGATGTTTATTATTGCTTTGATTTGTTCCGGGCTAGCTTCAATGCCTCTCTTTGTCACCATATATCCTAAGAATTTACCTGCTTTAACACCAAAGTGACATTTTGAAGGATTAAGTTTCATGTTATATTTGTCAAGGATATCGAATGCTTCCTCCAAGTCCCTCAGGTGATCCTCAGCTTTTATGGATTTTACCACCATATCATCTATGTAAACCTCCATAGTTTGTCCAATCTGATCCTTGAACATCATATTCACCAGCCTTTGATATGTTGCACCTGCATTTCTTAGTCCGAACGGCATAGCAATATAGCAGTATATACCAGTTGGAGTCATGAAGGCTGTATCCTCTTGGTCGGATGGTTCCATTTGGATTTGTTGAAATCCAGATGAAGCATCCATAAAAGTTAACAGTTCATGACCCGCAGTTGCATCCACCATGGAGTCAATGTGGGGTAATGGGAAAGGATCCTTGGGACATGCCTTATTTAAATCGGTAAAATCGACACATACCCTCCACTTTCCATTTTTCTTTTGAACAACAACCACATTGGCCAACCATCTTGGATATTTGACCTCTCTAATCATACCTGCCCGGAGCAATTTCTCTACCTCTTCTTGGATAATGGCATTCCTTTCCGGTGCAAACTTTCTTCTCCTTTGATGGATTGGTTTGAAGGACCTGTCAATGCCAAGTTTGTGAGTGATTACATCTTTAGATATACCAGTCATGTCTTCGTGTTTCCATGCAAAGGTAGTCTTTCTCCTTTTGAGGAAGGATATGAGGTCTTCCTTCATATCGCCAAGGATCCCTGATCCGATATAGATTTTGGATTCAGGATCATCAGGATCCATGAGGACTTCTACCACATCCTGCTCTCTTGCCTCCAAGACATCCCTTGGAGGATACTTTGATTGCTATTGCTCCCTTGACTTCGAGGCCGGTTTCATCGATGAAGTATAGCAATTCTTGGCCTCCTGCTGATCACTATCAATCTTAACTATTCCCCAAGGACTAGGGAGCTTCACACATTGATGGTAAGTAGATGGGACTGCCTTCATATCGTGTATCCAGGGCCTGCCAAGGATAACATTACAACAAGATAAACAATCAATAACACAAAATTTTTGATAAGAGTGTAGGCCTTCGATGTATATTGGGAGCTTAATGTCCCCCAGGGTATTCTTAGTTTCGCCACTAAATCCCACGAGCACGGAGGATCTTGGTATGATGTCTGATTCAGGGATACCCATCTTCTTTAGAACATCAAGCTGGATAATGTTCACTGAACTTCCTCCGTCTATAAGGATCCTGCGGACAAAATGGTTAGAAATAAAAAGAGTAATAACTAAGCCATCGTGATGAGGATCCTGGATATCAACACGATCATCCTCATCAAAGGTTATGACTTTTCCTTCGGAGACACTTGATGTTCGAACAGGTCTTTCTCCATTATCCATTTTAGTTTCCTTTGCATGCCTTTTAGCTGCTGAGAAGGATGTGCCACAAATGTCTGATCCTCCAGAAATAAAGTTTATTACTTGTGCATCTGCTGGAGGGGCTGGAGCCTTCTCAGGGATCCTTTCAGGATCCTGAGTCCTTGACTTTTTTCTTCCCAACAATTCTTTTAGATGCCCCTTGCTCAACAAGTATCCAATTTCCTTTCTTAGTGCGATGCATTCTTCTGTAAGATGCCCAAAATCTTCATGGTATGCACACCACTTTGATTTATCTTTGGTTGCAGCTGGCCTATCATTTTTTCTGGGCCATCTAGCTTTATCACCTAGGTTCTGCATCGCAAGGATTAGTTCATTGTTATCAACACAAAAACAATATTCAGAAATTGGAGGATAATCCTCATCATCCTCTTCTTGATCAACAGAATGCACGTTCTGGTTATCAGATCTGTTGTAGGGTCTGAACTTGTTGTTCCTGAATGAGGATCCTTGCTTATCCTGCTTTGAGGATCCGGCTAACCTCTCCTGGATCCTCTTGTCGTCTTCTAGCCGAATGAACCTAAGTGCCCGTGTTCTTACCTCATCTAAGTTCCTGCATGGTGTCATAACAAGATCATCATAGAACAACGAATCCCTAAGCAGTCCCATTTTAAAGGCCTCAACAGCCGTAGCTATATCTAAGTTGGGAATGTCTAAGGATTCTTTACTGAATTTGGTAATGTAATCCCTTAATGATTCATTATGACCCTGGGTTATCCTATATAGATCACTAGTTAATCGGTCAAATTTTCTACTACAAGAAAACTGATTATTAAACAAGTTAACTAGATTAGCAAATGAGGTAATAGAGTAGGGGGGAAGACTTAGCAGCCATTTGAGAGCTGATCCAGTAAGAGTGGATCCGAATCCCTTGCACAGGCACGCTTCCTTTAACCTTTCTGGGATTGGATTGATCTCCATCCTCTCCCTGTATTGTGCTATGTGTTCTTCAGGATCCGTCGAACCATCATACAGCTTCATTGTTGGCACATGGAACCTCTTGGGTATCTCAGCATCACAGATTGGTGGTGCAAAACGAGATATCTTGTGGCTCCCATCTCCAATCTCTGGGATAGGTTTGACCACTCCTGGAACACTTGATATCATATCCTTTAGCTTTTGCAATTCTCTGGCCATGGCATGATTGATACCTGGATCCTACATAAGACCATGGTTAGTAGTATAAGAATTATTAGAAGTGTTACCTCCCATCGGATTCGAATTAGGAAGAATGGATGTTAATCCATATTGTTGGGGCTCTGGAATGATCGAGGGACCAGTAGAAGCATTGGTCTGCATTGGAATAAAATCTCCCTGATGGACATCTGAACTTCCTGTTTCCAAACTCCTCAAGGATCCTGGCTTCTGGAAGGATCCCTGAAACTGGGACGATCCTGGAACAAAGGAGGATCCTTGAAGCTGGGATGATCCTGGACCAAAGGAGAATCCTTGAACCTGGGATGATCCTGGAACAAAGGAGGATCCTTGAACCTGGGATGATCCTGGAACAAAGGAGGATCCTTGAACCTGGGATGATCCTGGAACAAAGGAGGATCCTTGAACCTGGGCTGATCCTGGAACAAAGGAGGATCCTTGAACCTGGGATGATCCTGGAACAAAGGAGGATCCTTGAACCTGGTGCGCTCCTGAATATCCTCCTGAATTCGTGAGGGATCCCATATGCTGAGGATAGGATCCCGCTGGCTGGAAATATGAACCTGATGCCTGGGTCACTGTTGTTGTGCCGTAGTGCACTCCTTTTGGTCCACCCACATATTGAACATATGGAACCACTGATGGCTGAGAAGTAATCACCGGAGTATCAAAATTCAAAGATTTTGGCACCAGTGGGGAATGATCCTCTGCCGTTTTCTTTTGCTTCTTGAGATCTCCGATTTCTTTGAGAATCCTTTCATTGGTCTTATCCTGTTGCCGTATCTGATCCTTCATCTGCAAAATCAAAGTAAACATGTCACTAGTAGTGGGAGTGTAAGAAGCAGAAGAAGCTGGAGGTTTTGAGAAAATGGGAGTTGGTTTCTTCGCAGCATTCTCAGCATTCTTCTGGGATCCAGAAGGTGGTGGAGGCAAAGGGGGAACGCCTTGTGAAGAAGTGAATGAGGGCATCAAATCTGAAGCATTCTTCGCTGAGGAAGCCATTTGCTTGGTTGTAGTGAACTGAAATGAGCACAGAAATGCGAATTTTTCTAAGGATGAAGCACCAATGGCCCCACGGTGGGCGCCAAACTGTTTTGGTCAAAAAATCTGATGAGGATATTGCAACCAAACTCTCTGTTACGGGGTATGATGCTTATAGTTTAGAACAATAACAAGGATCACTTCAATGTAAATTGCACAAATGACACAAGGATTTGTACGGGGAAAAAGCCCTTGATCAAAAGTTGATCTCCGGCACAAAAAACCCCGGGTGATGGAAACTACTGATCACCAAGCTCAAATAAATGAATAAATGTTTACAACTTCGGATAGTAACGAGCTAGGTACAAGGATCACTATCGTGAAATGTGTAAAAGTGAATGAAAACTAATGAGTGTTCATCGAGAGCTTCAAGAGTGCGAGTATATGAGAGTGTGTGTAGCTGAAAATGGCTAAGTCTTCTAATTCTAGCTCGTTACTCCTTTTAAAATAGAAGTTAACTACAATAACTAACTATCCGACTTTTGTGCCAAGCTCCCACGTTCTCCACAACGTCCATTTCTGGTCAATCGTGTACGAAATACCCGTGGAATATTCCATAGTACCGTTGCCAAGACCAAGTCAAGCTAGTTACTCCTGCGAAGCAACACAAAACATAAACAAACAATCGTCAGTATGAGGATCCTTAAAGTGATCCATGATCCTGATCCTGAAGCTCTTCTGAGGATCACCACATGTCACAGAAGTAAGGATCATTAATTAGGATAACGAATAAGGATCACTAATTGTTAGAAAATCCTCCCCTAACAGTGTTAACCAGTGTTTCATCATTGGCGCCCACCGCAGTTTTTGCAAACCTTTTTCATCTCCTTTTCGTTCAAAAAACTCTTCAAATGGCTGAAACAAACCCTTCCCACCAGGTGGATGGAGAAGTTTCTTCTTTTGAGCTCGTTTCGAACACCGCGCACATCCAAAGGGGCCAAAGGAACGAAATCATCCAAGAAGGAGAAATGAACAACGATTTTCCTAGTATCTTTGGAAGTGCATCCAGGGTTGTTAGCCAAAACACAACTGGAGCCACTTTCCAACCTCCACCTAGGATCATCACCCAAACTACAAATGGAGCCACCTTCCAACCTCCGCCCGGAATAGTCCAACAAACAACCCCACCGGTGCAGACACCAAACCATGGAGCTGGCCCCTCAGCTCCATCGGAACAAACACAACTGAACTTCTCTGCACTTTTGGGGTTACCTGAAGGAAAAACTCTGGCTTCCTGGTATGCCGAACAGATGGCATCGATAAACCTCGTTTATACACAACTCAGCGCGCAACAGGCTTTGCTCCAAGCACAAGCCAACCAGTCCGCATCCGTTACCCCACCGCAAAGGTCTCTGAGTATGCACACAACTCAGCAGACCAATGCATGGAATCTGCGTCCAGAAAAAGGACCTATGCCAAACATTAGAAAACCAAGCGCGCACGACACACGCGACACGTATGGTGAAACGGAAAGCAACTATGTGCAGTATTCCCACCCACCAAAGAAGCCAATACCAAGTCGTTTAGGTCCGCGCAACATAAACGACGAGCTTGATAACTATAAAGAGGAAGACGACGAGACATACAAAGAAAGCACAGTGTTCAGCAGACTACCGCCAGAGCACGAAGCATACAAACCTCACAAGAGTGCAGGTTATAACCCAAAGGCAGAGCATGATTACACCTTGAGCTATCGTCCGGACGACATGGCTGAAAACTCAAAATCATCAAAGAGATTGCCACAGCCGCTATCGACAAAACGAAACTGCCACACAACGTGGGCAAATACAACGACTTGACAGACCCAGACGATCACCTCCAAGTTTTTAACGGTGCTGGAGCAACAGGCGGATGGAATTTACCAACTTGGTGCCATCTATTCGCTCAAACCTTCGTCGGCGCAGCGCGCGTGTGGTTTGATAGCCTACCAGCAGGGAGAATCAAGTCATGGGTCGATTTTCGAGACAATTTCCTTGCACATTTCTCTCAGCAGCGCAGACATAATAGAGACCCGACGGACTGTCTGAATATATATCGAAAGTACCACGAAAGTGTGGAAGATTTCATTATGAGGTACAATAAAGAATGTTTGGAGATTGGCGATGTGGGCGAAAAGATGATGCGCGCGCATTTTATGTGGGTTGTAAAATGCGACGACTTGTTCAAGCGAGTGAAGGGAAGAGATGGAGGACCCAAAGATTGGGAAACCTTCATTGAGGTAGCAAAAACCATTACGCAGACTGACAAACAGTTGACCGGTGATGACCACCGTCAGCACGGATACAACCATAACGACCGGCATAACAAGAAGGGCAGAGGCCAGCCATGGAAAGCGTCCGGTCACAGAGAAAGAAGCCCACCAAGAGAGGACGCGCGCCATACAATCAATCAGATAACCCATCGTAAAGAAGTAAAACGTGAAAACAGAGACAAACAGTGGACACCCTTAACAAAAACCCCTTCAGAAGTCTTGACAACTGAGAACCACCAGTTCAAGCCACCGCTACAAATGAGAAACAAGAGGGGTCAAGACCCAAATCTTTTCTGCGAGTTTCATAAAGACACAGGCCACTTAACCGACGACTGCTTCAGCCTTAAGCAGGAGATCGAAAGGGCCTTAAGAGATGGAAAGCTCACTCATCTGATAAAAGGTGGAAACGCGATTACCGCCAGATTCAAAGAAGAGATGAAGGGCCAGATAACAAAAAACTCCGGATATTAGAAACCCACATGGTTCAAGGAGGTCCACGAAAGCCAAGAAAAAATTATAACAAGCGCACACAAGATGACTCGTGGCGCGAATGACAAGTTGTTTTCCCGGTTGTAAGAGGAGGCCCAAGAGAAAGAAGACCCATAGTTATATCCGGTGTAATTGGTCACTACCAAACCGATTACATTTTCATAGATCCAGGGAGCACTGCGGATATCATCTACGAACAATGTTTTAATCAATTCGACCAAGAGGACAAAGCGCGCTTGCAACCGGTAGATTACCCGTTGACCGGTTTCTGCAATGAAACCGTTTTTCCTCTAGGTTAGATATCATTCCCAGTGCTGCTCTCAGACGGAAGAAATTCAAGAACGGAGGAGGTCACGTTCATGGTATTACCAGCACACTCAAGGCATGACATCTTGCTGGGAAGAGAATCCCAAGGAGACTTCAGTATGATCTGCTCAGGACCACATTCAGCCGTGGGATTCCCAACAGAGACAGGAGTAGCATTGATCTATGCAAGCAAGGAAGTCTTGGCAACAGACGAAAGTACCACGCGCAGAGGCTGAAAAATGGGTGCTAAATAGTAAATACCCAGAACAACCAATCACATTAGGCCCCGCAATGTCTGACTTCACGCGCGCGGCACTAAAAAAGCTGCTATTTGAAAACATGGATGTGTTCGCCTGGACACCGGCAGACATGACCGGTGTTCCACGGCATATAGCGGAGCACAGACTTAACGTCTCAGAAGCTGCCAAACCTGTGGTTCACGGCAAACGCCACTTAGGAGACATAAAGCATGATGCCATGAAGGAGCAAGTCACAGAGCTGTTGAATGCGGGTATCATTAGAGAAGTCCGATACCAAACTTGGGTAGCGAGCCCCGTAATGGTACAGAAACATAATGGTAGTTGGAGAATGTGCGTAGATTACAAGGATCTAAACAAAGCATGCCCACGTGACTGTTACGCCTTACCAGACATTGATGAAAAGATTGACTCGCTGGCAACATTCCGATGGAAATGTTTCCTTGACTGTTACAAGGGGTACCACCAGGTACAGATGGCTGTGCAAGATGAAGACAAAACCGCATTCCGCACACCGACAGGGCTATACTGCTACACCAAGATGCCTTTCGGTTTAAAGAATGCGGGTGCGACCTATCAGAGACTGATGAATGAAACGTTCCACGATGCTATCGGCAAGTACATCGAAGTGTATATGGATGACCTAGTCATTATGAGCAAAGAAGAGAATACAATGCTGATGAACATCCAAAAAACATTTGACACCCTGCGCGGAGTAAGCATCAAGCTAAACCCAGCGAAATGCTCTTTCGGCATGGAAGATGGAAAATTCCTGGGTTTCATCGTCACAAAAGATGGCTTCAAAGTAAATCCTGATAAAGTACAAGCAATCGAACGCATGCCTTCACCTTCGACGATCAAGGAGACGCAAAAATTGGCAGGGCGGTTGGCAGCACTTAACCATTTCCTAGCCAATCACGCAGCCAAATCTTTCCCGTTTATCAAAACACTCCGCAACTGCATGAAGAAAACCCAATTTCAGTGGACTCCGGAAGCCGAAAACGCATTGCGCGAGATGATAGATTGCCTGATAAGATTGCCAACACTGACGGCACCAGTAAAAGGAGAACCCCTGGTATTATATCTGTCAGCATCTGACAAAGCAGTCGAGGCAGTTTTACTCGTTGATCGCCAAGGTGTCCAAACACCAGTTTACTATGTGTCCCGCACTCTGACAGACCCAGAAACCCGGTATGCCATAATGGAAAAACTAGTGCTAGCACTAATCCATGCATCAAGACGGCTGCGCAGATATTTCGCCAATCACGTCATTCATGTGTTAACAACTTACAACATCGGCAACATCCTTGCAAGGCCCGAGATTTCTGGAAGATTAGCAAAATGGACGATAGAACTGGGAGGCCATAATGTGGTGTTCAGGCCAAGACCAGTAATCAAGGGCCAGGTGTTAGCCGATTTCATGACAGAAGTGCCTGATGACAAAGACCAGGAGTGCAAGGCAATGGAAAGAGCTGAAAGGCAACATTCAGAAGAACCGTGGCTACTGTATACAGACGGCGCGTCCAACGAGGATGGCGCAGGCGCAGGACTTAGACTGGTGAGTCCAGACAAACATGAATTTACGTATGCCATCCGGTTAGACTTCAAGAGCACGAATAATGAAGCCGAATACGAAGCCTTCCTTGCCGGTCTGAGGTTAACAGTAAAGATGGGAGTCAAGCACATAGAGGCGCATGTGGACTCCATGTTAGTAGCTGGGCAGATTAACGGACAATATGATGCCAAAGGAGAGGTAATGGCATTATACCTAGACCAAGCGAAAGCATTGCTTCAGAACTTCAACTCTTACAAAGTGCTCCACATCAATCGAAGCGAGAACAAACCAGCCGACGCACGAAGCAGGCTAGCATCCACAAGTTTCCAGCACTTGGCAAAGGATGTGCGCATTGAAGTCCTCAGTAATCCATCGGTACCATTGCGGCAAGTGAATGTTATTCAGTTGGGGACGACATCCTGGATGACCCCCATAATCATGTATCTTCAATCTGGGATACTGCCAGAAAACAAAGCTGAGGCAAGGAAGGTCCAATACAAAGCCGAACACTACCAAATGGTAGATGGGATTTTGTACCGAAAGTCATACCTCGGGCCATTGTTGAGATGCGTCGACCCAGAAGACGCGAACTACTTGATAAGAGAAGTGTATGAAGGGATCTGCGGCATTCATGCCGGACCGAGAATGGTTGTAGCAAAAGTGATGAATGCCGGGTACTACTGGCCCGGGATGCATCTAGACGCAGTGAAGGTTCTGAGAAAATGTTTCGGGTACCAGAGACATGCCCCCAAGACAATGCGCCCCAAGAACGAATTAGTCCCCGTAACAACGGCATGGCCGTTTCAACAGTGGGGAATAGATATGGTTGGTCCCTTCTCCGAAGCCCCGGGTGCAGTGAAATTTATTATAGTCGCTGTTGACTACTTCACAAAATGGGCAGAGGCAAACGCACTGGCGTCAACCACATCCATCGTAGTCCGACGTTTTATCTGGGAGTAGATAATCTGCAGATTTGGACTACCTCTGAGAATTATCACCGATAATGGGATGAATTTTGCTGCAGAAGATCTCCAACGATGGTTCAAAGAGCTACACATAGAGCATACTTTCTCCTCGGTTGCCCATCCGCAGGGGAATGGCCAAGTAGAGGCCGTCAACAAGAGCATCGTGGATGGTATCAAAGCACGACTAGGGGAGAAAAGAAGAGGTTGGGTCGACGAATTACCCAGCATCCTGTGGGCCCATAGGACAATGCCCAAAACAAGCAACGGCGAAACACCGTTCAGCTTAGTCTATGGGTCCGAAGCGGTGATACCAGTAGAGATCGGGCTGCCATCACCAAGAATGCTCTCCATGAACACGATCAACAACGAGGAAGAAAGAAGGCTAGACCTTGATCTTCTAGAAGAAAGGAGAGAGATGGCGGCTATCAATGAAGCGAAGTACAAAACAAAGCTGGAAAAGTATTACAACTCCAAAGTCCGCATCTGCACCTTCAACCCGGGAGATTACGTCCTGAGGGACAATAAGGCGTCTAACGCCGAAAAACCCGGAAAATTAGCCCCCAAGTGGGAGGGGCCTTATGTTGTAGATGCAGTACTTGGAAAAGAGGCATATAGGCTATGCACCCTAGATGACAAAGAAGTTCCAAGAACCTAGAACACCCAACAATTAAGAAGATGTTACATGTAAAAGGCTGAAGTTTTCCTATGTACTTGTAACGGCCGCGCGCCAACGCAGTAAACATTAATACAAGAAGTGTTTGGCTATTCCTTTTCATGCGAATTTCTTGTCACAACTGCATATATTACTTTGGGCATACACGAAAACATCAATGGCTCGACCTTAGGAAACGTTGTAGACCTCCAAGGCCTATCACAAACAAGTGTACAGCCGGGTCAAAAGCACAACTAAAGCCTATAAAACGCCAAATAAGTACTTCGTGCCCACATAAACATGAAAGCATCGAACACATGGTAAACAAACATTGTAAAAACCCCCAAGGCTGAACACAGCAGGGTGCACACAATAACCTGTAACTCGATCACTTCGTATTCACGAACAAACCTGCGCATAGTAAACGACAGAATAAACGTTGTAGCTAACACAACACAACCTGTCAGCGCCACCCTTCATTCGTGTTACCTGAATCAAAGTAATTAAACATGCACATATTGTAACGCTAAACAAAATACACAAATGCATACTAAGCATTAAACACGCCAACAATAGCAAAACCTGGCACAGGTACGACAGTTATAAGTAAAATTGTTCACGGAAACATAAACTAAATTGTTCCAGAAATTGTCTAGTGGGTTACAAGGCCATCAAGGCCCAAACGCGGCAT
Source organism: Helianthus tuberosus (assembly GCA_030545235.1). Lineage (NCBI taxonomy): Eukaryota > Viridiplantae > Streptophyta > Magnoliopsida > Asterales > Asteraceae > Helianthus > Helianthus tuberosus. Next base: position 120,838,788 of record CM060429.1, read on the forward strand.
ATAAGTTGGACTCCTTCACTCCGGATGGCTAGGACCAGCGCCATCCCCATCACCAAAGGCCTTTTTAAGCAAGGCAACACCATCAGGCTTCCGAGCCAATTTTTGAGCAGCTTTAACAACTCCGAACTCCAAGGAGGCAAACTCTTTTCTTTTCGCGGCATAAGCACCGGTACAATCTTCCTTGTAGAGCCCGAAGTGATAGTCCTTCTCATTGTTAACAGCTGCAGCCCTACCTTCACTATAACCATCTTTCCGACCGCTGTTGTATCCCGCTTTGCCCAACTCAAACATGTAGCTGGCAAGCTCATGAGATTTCACTATCCGGTCAGCAATCTGCGAGAAACACACAGCAGCGTAAGAAGAGCAATTAACACAAACCGAAAGTAAACACAAACAAAATAACTTACCAAGGGCACCGCGCGCGAAAGCAACCACTTGCAATCGGCAGATACTTCCTCCGTAAGGAGTTCGGAGGCTTTGCACTCGGTAATCTTTTTCTCAACAAACTCCTCCAATGCAGCTATACGCTCAACATACGCTGCCTCTTTCTTCTCAAACGCAACAGGCGCTTGCTCAGCTTCGTCGCCAATCTTCTTCTTCTCACCAGATAACCTGACAATAGTATCACGTTGAGTTTGCATTTCTGCATTAGTACGCTCACAGGCAGCCTCCCAACTTTTCTGTTTATCAGTATTGGCCTGCTTCTCTTGAGCAAGTTTCTGCTCCGCATCAGATACTCTCCATAACAAACCTTTCTGCTCAGCATTAAACTTCTCCTTTTCCTCCGCAAACGCCTTTTTCTCATTTTCAAACTCCAGAGTCTCTTCTCCCATCAGCCTCCACTCATGGACAATCTCTTGAGAGGTGGCAAAATAGTTCACCCCAGCACGAACATGATCATCCAGCAAGTCAAACCGATTGCGTTTTTTCTGAAACATCCTCTCAGCAGGGGGGAGAGACAAAGAGAAAAATTCATGACAGTTGTCAAGCTGATTCATTCGAGAACCCTGGGTCAGATTCCAACGAGGAGCATGTGGCAAATCATCACATGCTGGGTTATTGGTATCCCAGGAATCAGCACGAACATTCTCAAACTGGGGACTCCGAACCACACCTGACGTAGCACCACCATCACCACCCGGTGGACGCTTGGTATAAATAGTCTGACAAGGCGTAACCTCACTTGACTGAGCTTCGTCCCCAATACCCTTGTCTCGACCATCTCTCCCAGCAACATGAACATCAGCGCCACCCGCGCCATCACCACCACTTTCTCTAACATGCTCAACATTTACATCATCTGTTTTCTTCTTCTCACCGAGATCATCACGAGGAGGAGATAACCCAAACACCCTCGATGGCGGAGAAGTAGGAGGAGTGATCTTGGAAATATCAATCTTGTGTGGCGCTTTGCCTGACTTGACACCTGCCATGAAACAACCATGATGGTCAAGGTGAATCCAAAAGTCAAATGCTAAAATTCACAGGAGTTAAGACTCTACCTCGAGGAGCAGAAGCAATATAAATTTCTTCCAAAAGATTCCCCGGCTTAGTTGCAAAAATCTCTAGATCAATCTCAGACTCTGAAGGAGCAGGAGGAGTTTCCTTCTGAAGCTTGACCTTTTTTGATGCAAGCATAGCAGTAGCTTGCTCATCAAGCTTCCGCTTCTTATCGTCAAGAGCCTTTTTTCTCATCATCTCCATCAACATAGCACTGTCCTCAGGGTCAGGCCCACGGTGTCTCTCTCCGGCTCCTAAACCAGACAAGGTATCAGAAACGACAACGTAATCTAAGACAGGAAGAGTAGAGGGTCGCTTACGAGGAGTCTCAGTGGCTTTTTCCTCAGCCCTCTTCTCCCCTCTCTCTGGCTTACCAGCTTTCATTTTCTTCCTTGTCTCCAACTGTTCAGCAGCCTCAACTGGCACTTCCACATCATCACCAACGGGTTCATTAACAGGCTCATGCACAACCCCCTGTGCCGGACCTGCACGCTGGGAATGAGAAGTTAGACCTTCAAACGATCTGTCAGACCCCCCACTCGAGAGAACAATAACTTCTTCTCGAGTAGGGTCAATAGAATCATCAACATCAGCTTCATCATCTTCACCTAGAGCGACGTTGGCGTAAGCAGTAAAACTCTCATTCGAAGGATGCAAGAAACGGGGGCGAATCTGATCCAACCAGGGTTGTTTCCCAGCCTCCTGAATCGCTTCAACCATGGCACCACCGGCCTTCGTATCCAAAACATTCAACAAGCTGTAACCTACTGCGAAAAACAAGGAGATAAGGAATAATAAAAAAAAAACAAACAAACAAAAGAGAGAGAGAAAGAGACAAAGAGCCATTGAACAACACCTACGTTTGCCATTATAACCATAAACTGGGACCCCCAAAGGATGCTTCGGGACCCACAACATACTCATACCCACGCCCACCAACGCCATCTCCTCAAGCTGTAGAATAGGAGTGGCTTTATGAGTCAACTTTTTGTACCATGCTTGTTCAGAAAAATCCGCAACCACATCAACCTTGGGGATCCCCTCACTTCCTGCACGATAATGCATATCCACTGGGATAACACCACGGCGGATGTAGAAAAACCTTTGCTTCCAGTCATGAAGGCTTTTTAAGGGAGTAGAACAACATGGGATAACACCACCAGTCCGGGCGTTAAAAGAATAGAAACCGCTGGTATAAGTCACGGTGTAAACCACATTAAACATTTCAAAAGTCGGTTCAACACGATTAGCCCGACAGATAAACTCAAAGTGGGTAACACGGGGCAACCCAATCGCATTGATCTGAGAGATATGGAGCCCATAGTTCCTTAACACATCAGCCGTAAACCGGGTCATCGGGAGTCTAAAGTTGCCCTCCCGGAAAAAAGCAGCGTACAACGTAATATAACCTAGGGGTGCGTCCATGGCAATAGAACCCGGAGTTGGGAACTGAGCACCCCACTCGGGAAGGAAACCCATCTCCCTCACCAAGTTATGAAATTCCTCCTCCTTCCAACCTATCGTCGCCTGATCAGGGCCCGGTGGATTTTTACCCTTGTTCCTCTTCTTCTTTGACGAAGGATTCGCTCCAGACATGTTGAAAGACGATGAGAGCAATCGTATGAACAAAATCAAGAGGAAAGGGGAAGAAAGATAAGGAAACAGGAGAGAAAACAAGAGTTCAAATTTTGAAAAGTGGGAAAAATGAAGGAAACCGCCGTATATTTATACCCATCGCATTTAATGCGATGGGTAGTGGGCCGTCAGGAAATCAGAAGGTCATCCAACGGGGAGAAGACACATCAGCAGAAAGAGAAACCGTCACCTCTTTTTCTGGGAGCGTGGGCGGCACACATCTGACAAAGCCGTGGAAAGTAACTGACACCACTGAAAAGGCGACTGTTCACCTCAGACAAGACAGAGACATCAGACAGTCACATCAATTCTCTTCGTCCCAAGTACAGAAGCTTCCTCCAGAAGGAAACACCAGTACGCCATGCGCCATGCGTCCAGTTAGCTCAACTTTACAAAGTTACCAATAGGCCATGCTCCATGCGTCCAGTTGGCTCAACTTTACAAAGTTACCAATATGCCATGCGCCATGCGTCCAGTTGGCTCAACTTTATAAAGTTACCAATAGGCCATGCGCCATGCATCCAGTTGGCTCAACTTTACAAATTTACCAATACGCCATGCGTCCAGTTGGCTCAACTTTACAAAGTTACCAATATGCCATGCGCCATGCGTCCACTTGGCTCAAACTTTACAAAGTCACCAATACACCATGCGCCGCGCGTCCAGTTGGCTCAACATTGCAAAGTTGTCAGCACGACGCGTGATGATACTATTCCGACAAACACCAACAACCACTTCCCCTATAAGTCCAGAATCCCTCCTAGACGATCAACTCAACTAGAAGGCACACTGGACTGGGGGGACTTGAAGAGGTATGGTCCCAATTTCTTGCCTACATGGCAAGGGACACACCACCCTTCTATCCTACATGGCGTCCACACCAGCAAGTGAATCCAGAAGCTTCTAAAAGTTTCTGGAATACGTCAAGGTGGCAGAAAATATGCTCCTTCCGACATAAAGGACAATACATGTCACCACCCATCGTGCGCCATGTAGACCTGTAGCAAATCAAGGAGCAGACCGACAAGACCAGTACAACGTTTCCATCATGAACAAATATAGGCGCACCACGTGTACCACTACACTAACCACAGCAGAGGAGACCGAGAGGATATTCCCCTTGGTCGGACAGCTGGCGCCCTATACCAGCTGGCGAGGATGCTCCTCCCTCTCTCACCCTCCGGCTATAAATAGGACCCTTCATCATCCAGGTTGATTCATTCTATTCTCCACACTCTCACTCTCAACACACACTGTTTTATCTCCTCAGAACAGAGCTTATTCTCACGTCGGAGCCCGGTTAAGAGGGAAACCCCCATATTCCCCTCTTAACGAACTAACGGTGTTGCTGTTTTGCAGGACCCGCTGTTTGGTGAGCAACGAAGGAGATTAAACCCCATAAAAGAGACGAACCGGCTAGTTTCACCCTAGGTGTTAACCAGTGTTTCATCATTATGGAATCTGGTTTTAAATTGATTTGAGTTAAAACCGTCTCGGGTCATAAACTGGTTATGGAGTAAATATTCAAATCCTATACAAACTGATTTGGGTTGGGTCGAAACCAGGTTTTTAAATCGGTTCGTGTCCAAATCGGTTTTAGTAATGAGAGTAGGAATCACAAGCATTTTGGGCTGGGTTGAAATTGGTTGGGTGAAACCGGTTTCAAGTTGGTTGCATACTTCTTTTTATAGACTTAACCATTGGGTGTCAGCCCAATGGCCACCGGCACCCAAGTTAAACCGGTCCGAGGCCTAAAGTGCTCGGGTTCGAATCCTGCTTGGAGGCATTTCGCTCCCCTCACTACAAGAAAATGAAGCTAATGCAACTCTGGTAAAGTGTTGCATTAGGCCTTGTAAAGGTTACATTAGGCCTAATGCAACCTTTTAACAAAAGCTGCGTTAGGCGAAGTTGCATTAGACCTAATGCAACTTTTTTGTTAGATAATGCAACTTTTTTTGAAAAGGTTGCATTTAGTATTCAAATGCAACCTTTTTATAATGCAACCTTTTTTACAAGCTAGTGCAACTTTTTTACTTTTAAATGTAGCCTTTGATGGGCGAAATGCAACCTTTGCTACACTAAAAGCAACTTTTGTTTCACTCAAATGCAACCTTTTTTTACATCAAATGCAACGCTTTTAAAAATTTTGGTTATAACAAATGCAACCTTTTTTTACAATCAAATACAACTCCGTAGCATCATTGTTTAAAGTACTAAAATTTATATTATTATCTCAGTTACACCAATACAATAGTAAGAAAAATACAAAAGATACCCTTATATATATTAACATTAACATATGTCCAAACTCAATATTACAATGTAATCAAAATAAAAATAAAGGTGTATATTACAATGGAAAAGGCAATATAAGGAATAGGTTGCTGGGTTTGATAACAAAACCTTCCAAACAGCCTTGTGATGCTACTGATTTGTGGGTTTTTTTCTATACTTGGAGTAGTATGAGATATTATATATGCCTGATGTTATCTTACATGAACAATTTGGCAGTTTGGTTGCCGGCTGTATTGTCCATTGAGCTTTATGTCCTTCCATAAGTCCTCGGGCAGCTTGTGAACAAGAGATTATTCATTGACTTCCTGTTTTCTTTTGTTCATAGAGTCACACCTTCCTTTAGATCTTCAGGAAGCATCTTGTGGGACATCCATACCTCTGCATCCCTCCTTTTTACCCTCATTTCTACTCTTAATGTCATTGAGTAAAGATATCTATGTTGCACCAACCAAAACAATCAAAATAAAATATGTGCATATATAGTTCAATAACACAATGTGTATGCAAGATATAAAAACATTTCCCACTTACATGTTGCCTAGAAGAAGAAACTAGAATAATACCTGTCCAAGAATCCCATAAGTACGTACTAGTCTTGAGGTTTTGACCAAGCGAGCTAACTGATTGAAAAATAATAAAATGCTTACTACCAGAGTTATTTAATATGGTTGAAGAGGTTTGCAACTTGTGTTAAAAAATGCATAATCCCCCATACGGTTTTCACCACAGTATGGAGACGTTATATCACAATTCATGTTATCCTTGCTAGGGGTGTTCATCGAATCGAATATCGAATTTTCGAATTATTCGAATCGAATTGTTCGAATATTTTTTATTTTTCCTTGAATTCGTATTCGATTCGAATTCGATTAAAACCTATCGAATTCGATTCGAATTCGTATTCGAATAAAAAACCCAATTCGTATTCGATTAAAATTTCGAATTCGAATCGAATTCGAATAAATTCGATTTAATTCAGATTCTTTAAAACATGTAAAAAACTATCAAAATGAAACATAAATTTTAAAGTAGCTATAAAGCACGATATCACATTAAAAAGTTTCAAATAAAGGACCACAAGTCTAAAATTCAAAACGAGAAGTCGGGAATAATCACTCCACATTACAAGTTAATATTTTTATGGTTAGAAATCTATTGATAGATTTGTTACTTAGGTTTTACTTATGGGTCATGTAGTAGGTTTGGTAATTGGTAATTTTAATACTTGGAAATTTTTTTGAGAATAATTTATAGTATAGCTTAATAAAAGTTATATGTGTATTATATATAAAAATAATAAATAAAAATGTATAATTTTTATTCGAATTTCGAATCGAATCGAATTTGAAATTATAAATTCGTATTCGATTCGTATTCGATTTACTTGACTCGAGTTGAATCGAATTCGAATTCTTATAATCGAAACGAATTCTTGATAATCGAATCGAATTTAAACGAATTTCGAATTTTTCGAATTCGAAACGAATCCTGAACACCCCTAATCCTTGCATGTAGCAAGCCAACAGTCATCAGCCCTATCTAAAGAGAACAAGCACCAGAAGAATCCAATCACCTGAAACATCCACAAATATGTTCACCAACTAATACTTTGTCACCAAAAAATATAAATAATTCATTTACTTATCAATTGTTTATATGCTACATGAAAGTGGTTCTAGCTCAGTAAATATGCTAAAAGTCTTAGTCACCGGTCTATATATATAGTTAAATAATCCAAACAAGTAATCAGGTATTGTTTAAACGTCTCAAACTTAAATATTTCCTTTGTAACAGGAGAACCCGGTCCCTTTCTGGTTGGTGTGGTGATCAGTATTGTTGTCACCTGCCTAGAATATAATGTGATTCATCATACCAAAACTAATACTGATTCTTCTATCTCCACAATATCTAGGTAATAAAGCATTCCAAATAGACAAACAACAGTTACTATAATACCAATTGACAATATGTCTTTGATAAAGTAAGAGCACAACAGTTACTATAAAAATAGTTATCAATCAACTCACCTTTTCCAAACACTCTTGAAAAAGGAGAAATAGATCCAGCAGAACTCAAGGATTAGTCACATGAATCACAGGTAGGGGTGCAAACGAGTAGAGCTTAAGCTAGCTCAAGCCCGAGCCCAAGCTTTGCTTATCGAGTTTTAGCCAACTTGTGAGCTTAAACAAGCCTACTGTTTATATATTTTTAATTTATATATAAAATATATATTTAAACAATAATAATTGTTTATTATAAAAATATGAAAAAAAAATTAACTAAATTATATATTACATAATAATTATAATAACTAATTTATAAATAATAAACAAGTCGAGCCCTAGCCGAACACGAGCTTGAAAAACTACCTATGACCCAAGCTCAAGCTCCAAGGTTCCATAAGTTAAATGAGCTCGAGCTCAAGCCTAGTCAAGCACAGACTCAACTCGGGCCAGCTTGTTTGCACCCCTAATCAGAGCATAAACAAAAACAACATAGAAAGATTTTATCTTTTACAATCATCAGTTTATCCCCTTATAAATCAATTCTATAGTCGCCACTCACCAGAACTAATCACCGATCACACACGTTATATTTAATCTAATAATACGGTACAGGAACAAGAAAATAGAATATGTACCAAGAAACACAAACAGGACAAAAACTTGGGCAAGTTTATCATGTTACTCAATCAGATAGAACATATGAATATTTAGAGACAAACTTAGAATTGGAATGGAGCAATATATTTCCATACAGTTGCAAATCAATATGATTACTTCAGATGTAAATCAAAACAAGGAACTTGACTACTTAACGTACAAAGATTAAAATAATGGTTGTCATTCAAATATCCAAGATTTATCAACATCATATTTTCTTTGAGAAAATAAAAAAGCAAATAGCATGTTGATGAAGAGTTGATGTCATGAAAAAACATAATGGTTTTGACTTTAACCTTTAAGTTAATGGGCAATTCATAAAATCAAACCATAATATAGATAATCCGAATACAAAACTCTTTAACACTACGGAGGTGGAGGGGCTTGGGTTGAGGGCATTGCTCGACACGTGGCGAGGGTGGGATCCACAAGCTTATGGTGAAAAATGAGGGGTGTGGTTTGGGGTGGCTTAGCTTGGCGTGGCCAGCCATGTGAAATTTTTTTAATTAAAGTAGCCAACCAAAACCAACCAACCAAAGCCAGCCAAGTCACCCTGCCCCCGCCCCACGCCAAAGGGGCACCAGCCCAACCAACGCCAAGCCGGAATGGAGCAACTGGCGTTGAAGGTGTTTCCCCGCCCCAACCAACGCCCCACTCCCTGCAGTCTAAGAAAAATCATGGTTGTAAAAATCCCGACTAGTCTCCGATTAGTCACCGATTAATCACTAATCAGAGGTTCACCGATTAATGACCGATTAATAGCTAGGAAGTCAATGACGGTTCTATTCTGGCCAAATTTTGGATAGATGCCAGCCAAATTTTGACCGAACCATATAAATTCCTTCCAATTACTTAAAAAAATGGGTTAATAAGGGATTAAAACATGTCTACTTTAAAAAACTACATATAAAAATGTGTGTGTGTGTATATACAACTAAAAATCACATATAAAAATCTCAATCCGATTAATCCCTATTAATCCTGATTAATCACTAGTCGGTACCCTAGTAAATGGGAATAAACATGGCATTCAAATTAGCAATAAGAATATCAACGCGACTAAAAATTAAGGGGGTTTATGATGATCCTAGTAAATGTGCAGAAACAAGAAAAGTCTTACAAAATTTGGACCAGGCTGGCAAATCGTAAAGGGGCAAGGGCACTGGGACGTCGGATTGCAGCAGCATACGGTGGTCAATAGTCAGCGATGGTGGTGTAGTGGACAAAGGGAGATGGATAGAGAACGCCGGTGGTGGTGACTCCCATTGGTGCGATAGTTGTCTGCTCCATTAACCTTGGTGGAGATCTGCGTAGAGGGAAAATTGATTAGCAATTCTAGAGAGGGAAATTGATTTAGGGTATGGGAGGGAAATTTTGGGAGAGGGAAGTTGGAGATTTGTAATTTGGTTTTTTTTTTTTTTTTTTTTTTTTTTGGAAGGCGTAGATCAGATGGAAACCCACTAGCTAGCTTGCTTCAACCGGATTATGGAAGTCAAGCCACCCGAGTTCGAATCTGGCACCCCACCGAAGTAAAGCTGGAATAACACATCCAAGGCCACCCTCAGATGGGACAAAATGCCACCACTGAGGCTCGAACTCATAACCTGGTCCGTGCGGGAACCTCCCTAGGGAGTAAACCCTCACATCCTCAACCAGCTGACCGGGTAATAGCACAAAAAAAAAACTTGAATTTGGGGGTATTTTTTTAGGGATGTGAGGAAAAAAAATTTATATTTCATTTTTAATATATTAAAAATTATAGGTAATAAAAATCAATTTGGGAGCAAGCTATATTTCGTTTTTATTATATATGCTTATATATATATTATATATTAAAATGTATATTGTATGAATTAATGTGTTTGTAAGCTTAAATTCACTGTTTATATTAGTTTGATTTTTCCTAACTAACTTGTGTTTGTGATGTATTTAGTTTTTCTTTCGATCGGTATATATTTGTTGGAAAAGGAGTTGTATTGAGTATTTTTTGGTATCGTCAGTTGTAGAACATTTGTCGGTATGGTACTGGTGGCGTGACAAACCGAACCAATACCGACCCAACATCGGTTTTGGTAATCAATTTTTCGGAATCTGTACCGGTATTTTAATATATGACTTTTGATCGATGTAATCATACACAATCAACATCCTTTTGGAAGCGACTTTATTTTTTGAATTTTATCTTTCGTTTGCTATACAAAATGTATTTAACTTCCAACAATACAACCTTTAAAATAAGAGATTCATTTAACTTCTAACAATGCAACCTTTTAAAATTAGAGATACATTTAAATTTTCACAATGCAACCTTTATAACAAAAGTTACGATTTCAGTAAAATTTGCAACCTTTTAAGAAAAAAAGTTGCAATTTTTAGTAAAAATTGCTACTTTTAAATAACAAGGTTGCATTAGATCATCTAATGCAACCTTTATGCTCAATGAAGTTGCATTAGAGACAAATGCAACTCATTTAAAAAGGGTTGCTTCTAAAAAGTTGCATTAGGTCTATTTTCTAGTAATGCCTCGAAACGGCTGGGTAGTCACCGCCAGGCAGCGTTGCCGGGTCGCTAGCTTGGGGAGGGGGATCCCTCCCGCGGTCAGGGGTACCGTGCAATTACCTTTTTTTTTCTTTTTATAGAGTGGTGTGGTGTTGATGGTGCCAAAAAGCAAATGGTGCCTTTTTTTGTTTCTACAAATGATAAAACCATTAAATACTGGAAGGTAACCAATGTAACATTCATATACTTCCAATCTTTCTGGTAAAAGATTCATATGTAGATACTTTTCAACTTGTCCATTGATGCAAAAGGTTATATGATACATGTCCTCTACGGTTATGTTTAATGGCGGTTTTTAGTGTTTAACGTGTGATAGTTTTTAACATATTGGTGGATATGATACTATTACAATAACTTTATTACAAGCATCTTTAAAAAAACAATTTAGAATGCGATTAGCATTAAACGACAATTTGGGCGATTTACAACCTCCTTGACCATTTTTGCCACTTTAAATTTATATTTAATCCACTTGATCTTTATGGATAACCCATAATGCCATAATCCAGATCGACCCTTTAATGAGTGGTGTATATTTTACTTGCTCATCTTATTTAATTGGGTTGAAACTCACCTCCAGGTCTAATTTATAATTTTCAAGCCAGTAGTTTTGTTGCCCTTTTCACATTAAGAAAGTATTTTTCAAGTCTCATTTACATGAATCACATTAACGTGTTAGATTCTTATATTATATTTATATGTATAACTATATGTATGTATGTATCCATGTGGGGCTTCGTTGCTTTATTAGTCAATTTCACTAAAAGACTTGGGGTAATTAATGCCTTTTACCTAAAATAATATAGCCAAGTTAGGGAGCTGATATGAATCAGAAACTTTTAGAGGATTTTCAATAACAGTAAAGGAGGGTCTGAAATATTATTAAAGAATAGAGCATCTCGGTCTGCTTGTGAAGAAGCTCTACTAGACGCTAGCAGTCATGGACGATGCCAGAAGTTTATTGAGTTGCTTATGTTTACAAAATAATTACATCTTTGTTTACAATAGTGGGATGAGAATACAAATACTATCATTTGGTTAATAGAAGGATAAATTATATTTAGAGGTATGTAATTTAAGAATTAGTTTGATAACTTCAGATAAAAGGATTCGTTTTAAGTTTTAGAGAATACAATTTTCATTATTAGTATGTTTTTCAATGACTATGAATTAGTTTGATGCCTTTAGATAAAAAGGATCCGTTTCAAGTTCTAGAGAATACAATTTTCATTATCAGTATGCTTTTCAATGACTATTAATACGACCAAGGCTAACCGTTATCTAGAGTTGGTTATTTCTAAAAGATCCAGTTTTTACACATCGACAATTGTATGTGGCGTGGTTAAGAGTTAAAAGTAGAGACGAAGTTAAAATATTAATATAAGATAAAAACTGGTAGCGTGACAAAAAAAAAAAAAAAAAAAAGAACAAATGTTGTATCAAAGAAATATTTAAAGAGTTGTGAATTACTTTTTCCATTATAGTTTTATAAGTATTGATTTTAGTTACAATTTTGTATGTTTTTATTCAACGCTCTATATAGTTTTATTAAAAAAAATTTATAAAATATATTTTAATTCAGCCCGTGTATCACACTAACCTAGTTTAAATATAAAGGTATTTGAGTTGGAAGCACATGATTGGCTGGTCAAACCCCCCTTCAGCGTTATTCAAAAAACGCCAAAAGCCGAAAAACATGCCCAATAACGCCGGGGTGTAGTGGCGAACGGGCGTGATTGGGCGTTTTCTTCGAAAAAATTTTATAAAACACGCCTCATCACGGGCGGTCTTATGGTTTAAAAATTTTGAAGCCAACTGATCAGAAGATTAAAATAAACAACAAATGCGAAACCAAACTGATAATGAGTTTGGGCGGTTTCATAGTTTCAAACTGAACCGTTTATTTAATAAACAAACTAACACGAGCACATATTTCATTCGTTTAGTTAAATGAACAAACTTGAACCCATATTTTGTTCGTCCGATTGCATTCATGAACGTTCATTAATGTCCATTTAAGTCCGTTGATATTCTTTTATATTTCTTCGTTTATGTACTTGAATAGATCATCTAGAATGATAACGAACAAACATGAAAATGTTTATTTTCCAAACGAACGATCATGAATACGTTAGTTAACCATTTTTGTTTATTAACAAAAGATACGGAAAATGTTTTAAAATTGTGCTAAAACTCTTTAAATATTATTAAAAAAACACCTTCTAAAAAATTGAAGCACCCTTTTGTTCTAAAAATTGTTTTTCTAAAACAAGAAAAAACGTTATTTAAGACCCCCTTAATAAATAATTAGCTAACTTATTTTAAACTGGAGTGTGACAAGCACGAAAATGAAACAATAAGTGAACCTTCTTGCAATGCCGTTGTCTATGTTATACTTATACCCCTGTCTATGTTAAGCCGCTACCTATGCATTTTGGCATTTAACTCTTCCACTATAGTCTATTTATACACCAACAAATCCTTCTTTGTCACATAACAATTTTCTAATTTGCTCCTCAACCAAAAACTTAACAAAATGGCGAAATCTCCCGAATCTGAGCATCCAGTTAAGGCATTTGGTTATGCTGCTCGAGACGTTTCTGGAGTTCTTTCTCCTCTCACTTTCTCCCGAAGGTATATATAGTACACACGCAATGTTCGTTGATTTATCAAATGGATTGTTTACCCGCGGTAGATATGTTATATGTTATCCGATCTTTGGTTTTGGGTTATGTTTGTGTAATCTGGATTTTATCACCCTTAAATTTACTAGAAATATGTTGTTAATGATTCACAGGGCTACGGGTGATAAGGACGTGAGGTTTAAGGTTTTGTATTGTGGGATATGTCATACTGATCTTCACTTCAGCAAGAACGAGTGGGGCTTTACTACTTATCCTATTACTCCTGGGTACGTTTTAATCGATTTGATTTCCCTAATCTTTCGTAAATTCTTCGTTAACATGTTAAAAATAGTTATTTGTTCTTGCTGTAACCTTTTGACAATCGATCTTACTTACCACCAGATATATAACTGACATTTTACAAAGTTTGATCTTACAATGATGATTAATGCAGGCATGAGATCGTCGGTGTAGTGACAGAAGTAGGCAGCAAAGTTAAAAAATTCAAAGTTGGGGACAAAGTTGGGGTTGGATGCTTAGTGGGATCATGTCGCTCATGCGAAAATTGTGCTAAAGATCTTGAAAATTACTGTCCACAACAGATTCCAACTTACGGTTTCCTACACTATGATGGCACACGCACCTACGGAGGGTACTCGGACCACATGGTTTCAGACGAGCATTTCGTGTTGCGTTGGCCTGAGAATTTGCCACTTGATAGTGGTTCACCACTGTTATGTGCTGGTATTACGACTTACAGTCCACTCAGGCACTTTGGACTTGATAAGCCAGGTTTGAAGATAGGTGTAGTTGGGCTTGGGGGGCTTGGTCATGTTGCTGTCAAGTTTGCTAAGGCTTTTGGGGCTGAAGTAACGGTCTTCAGTACCACCCCTAGTAAAAAGCAAGAAGCACTTGAAGGACTAAAAGCTGACCATTTCATAGTTAGCAAAGATCAAGAGCAGATGCAGGTTGGATTTAATTTCTTTTGCAAAGACTTGATAATGTTTTATGAGGCGTGGATTTTTTTTTTTTTTTTATTTCTAGATGTTTTAGCAAAATGTAGTGGCGGCTTACCTACAGGCTACACATTTAAGACGGGTCGACCAACTCTATGATTTTTTTTGGGTTTAGTATGTATACTACCTAATCCCGACTAAGGCTGCTGGGTATGGTGACGGGATGAAGACGGGGGGAGGATGAAGACGGGGGGCGGGATGGGGTGACGGAGCCGGCGCCGAGAAGAAAGAAAGGGGCCCACCTGTTTTGGATCGTCCTCAACGTCGATATTCCGACGGAGAGGACGGGGACTGGATGAAGACGGGGTATGGCGGGATGGGAGGACGGGCGTCGCACATGGAGGACGGATGGGCGACGGTGCCATACCGTCTAGCCTAACTCCTAAGATTTTTTAACACCGACACCCATGAAATTAGACACTGATCCCCATAAAAAAAGTAATATAAGTTTCTCGAAATTTACATTTGCAAAGCTATTAAAAACTAATTAACGCATATAGAATAATTATAAACTAACTATTTATTTGGTCTAACACCCATTGTCCCGTTAATTCTTATAAACCCAATAAGGGTATACGGTGTGGGCGGCAAAGGGATGCGGTAAAGTGGGTTTGCCGCGCGGTAACACCGCCGCCAACCCTCTTTGTCGCGCGATGATCTTTCTCATCGGTGACCTGATACCGATTCAGTGAAGGGAGGGAAGGGGAGAGAGAGGGGGTGTGTGTCGTGGGGTCTATGTCATCTCAACCAATCACACATTTTTTCTTTTTTTTTAAATAGTTTACCAATTCATGAATTGTCTAACCATTACCAACACTTTTGAATATAGTTTAAACAATTAAGACCGTGGGGTATGGTGGTGGGGCTTGGGTTGGGGGCATGAGTTGACACGTGGAATTGAAGATTAACAAACCCAAAGCCAAGTTTTAAGGGGGTATGGTGGGCGTGGCCAAGCCACATCAACTTTTTTTCTTTATATATATTTATAACCATTAAAAACTGAATAAACATACATAATAATTATTAAAATAAAAAACAATCATTCTTCGTCGTCTTCGTCGGTTTCGAACCCAGGAATCGTTGAAACATGATCCACCAAATCAGATCGAAGGTTGTGATGTATATCCCTTGACTTGATCAAATATTCATTTGACGCTTTATCTTCGTTTGTAACGTTACCTAGTTAGGGGTCATCGTCATCATAGTAGGTAACGACCGCTCTACCTTCATTCTCCAAAATCATGTTGTGAAAAATGATACATGCGTACATCACGTTTCCAATCTGATCCTTGTCTCATAGTCCACAAGGCATTGCCAATATTCGCCACCTTTTCTTCAAAACACCTAATGCTCGCTCGACGTCTTTACGTGCAGCTATTTGGACCCCGTTAAACTTTTATCTCTTTGGATCTATGGTACCGTGTCTAGTGAACGATTTTACGAAAACCCCCCACTCTGGGTAAATCCCATCAACTAGGTAGTACCCATACACGTACTCAACCTCGTTTACAAAGAAAGTTCATTTGGGTCCTATACCATTTACCCGATCATTGAAAAGGGGCGAGTGGTTTATGATGGTAATATCATTATGTGAACCTGGCATACCGAAGAACGCATGCCATATCCAAAGATCTTGGGACGCAACCGCTTCAAGCATGATGGATGGCATCCCGTGAAATCAACTCGTGTGAGCGCCTTGCCATGCGGTAGGACAAAATTCCCAAGGCCATTTCATACAATCTAAACTACCTAGCATCCCGGGTAGCCCATGATAATCTGCGTGATGTTCCAATATTTGTTGCATGTCGCTGAACGAGGGCTTTCTCAAATATTTTTTCCTATAAAGTTCTAAAATACACGAACAAAAGTTGTGAAGACTTTCTCTAGCTACATATGCAGACATTTTTAAATAGTCATCCATAATGTCCGAACTATTGTCGTACGCTAACTGTCTAAGTGCGGCCGTGACCTTTTTCCACGTACTAAATCCTAAATGCCCGGTTACATCCGGTTTTTGTTGGAAATAAACATACTTCTCCTCAAGATCTCTAAATATCCTTAAAAATAAGTTTCTACTCATACGAAAACGACGCCTAAACATTTTTCATCATACTTAGGTTTCACTGAGAAGTAATCGCTTACCAACAAATCGTTAGCGGTGTGCCGTTCACGAGCGATGTACCTGCTCCTCTGTTTAGGTTACGGAGTCTCTTCCTCATCGTCTTCGTCTTCCACGATAGGTTTCACCACCGCCACGATCGTTTGTAGAAATATTTCCGCACCATCGTCAGATGATGATGACGATTCACTTGAACTTTAAGAACTCATGGCAAGATTGTGTTTTATGTGTTTGATATTGTGTGAGAAAAATGTTAAATATGGTAAGGTATTTATAAAGGAATTTTTTTTTTAAATAATGCCCAAAACGGCTAGGCCAACGGCTAGTTTGGTTTGGCCATTGAGAGCCCGCCATGTCAGCTTGCTAGACCCGCCCCACGCTCGTCTTCAAACCCAAGCCCCTTGGGCCACGCCCCAACCCAAGCCCACCCGGGGTGGTGGCTTGGGCGTTTTCCCCCAACCCAACCCCCATACTGGCACATTTTCATTGGTTGATTTTAAAGTTTACCACTTTCAAATATCTAACCACTCCCTACATCCTAACCAATTTAATAAGGTAAGCTCATTACCTCATTAGCCCTATATCCATTAGCCCAATACCCATGTTAAAAAAATTAAACAATTTACCTACCTAATAAACAATTAATTTACAATATTGTCATAGTGAAGGAACGATCAAAAGCCATAATCTCATTGCCGCCCCAAGCCTCTAAAAGCCCATTTTGGTAGAGTCGTCGTTGCCGGAGCTGCCTGTGTAAACCAACTGAGCCACTAGTGAGCTACTCGAGACCGGCTTGCTAAAAACTCAAATCAATCTAATATGCATTTTCTAATAACGAGTTATGTATCTTTAATTTGTATTTGGAATTTCATTTGGTTATTTCTTTTTGTTATATGATTCTAGTCGACCCGACCCGGGTCGAAAAAATTTTAATTTTACCGATAGCCAACCAACACCACCTTAAAATTTCCAATCCCCATGAAAAAAATTTCTAAGTTCATCACCAACAAAATGATAAGGGCTTTTAGGAGGTCTTTGGAAGCATTTTGTTTTCCAGAGAGTTCGCTATCCACAGTAGTTGACATAAAAAAGACCTGACTCCAATTATACACGTGGCAAGTAAGCTCCTCAAATGCATCAACATGGCAAAACTCAAAAAACCGAGTCTAGTCTTTTGACAAGTTAACTCACTAGAAACATGATTTTTCTAAAACACCTAGTAATAAATAAAATAAGCAACTTTTTGATTTTTTTTTTCTTTATATGTAATCAGTCTACAGCGAACTCATTGGATGGAATAATCGACACCGTCTCTGCAAGCCACCCAATTGCACCATTGGTCAATGCACTTAAAACAGATGGGAAGCTTGTTTTTGTTGGTGCAGTTTTGGAGCCATTTGAGTTAACTGCAATTTCTTTATCTCCGGGTTAGTGTTCTTCATATATTTTCTTAAGCTGGCTGCATTTACTTTAACCAAAAGGGATTTGATTTGCAGGGAGGAAAATGGTGGCTGGTAGTGCAATAGGGGGGCTGAAAGAGACTCAAGAAATGCTTGATTTTGCAGCAAAACATGGAATAACTGCAGATATCGAGCTAATTCCCATTGATTATGTGAACACTGCCATGGGCCGTATGTTGAAATCTGATGTCAAATACCGATTCGTCATCGATGTAGCCAACTCCCTGAAAGCTCCATAGGTGAAGTTTGGTTTGGTTTAAATTGTGTTACATTATTTTCATGGCTACACCGCCTAGCTTCGTGGTGTTAATAATTTGTATGTTGTAATGTATGAAATAATTTGAATGCTTTTATTCATATTTAATAAGTAGACAGTTTATTTTACCAAATTAATGTAAACTATTAAAGTACTTAAATAAATTGTGCTTAAAGATTTGTGTTCATGCCCTGAAAAAACTTCTCTTTTTTTTTAACGGCATACGGTTAGGATATTACTAACCGGTTTAATAGTTAGTATGTTAGTATTACCAAGTTAGCATTAAAATCCCCCTGAGCTTGAACTAAAAACCTCCAAAGAAACAAAGCTTCCTACCTCTCATAAAAAAAAATTAATGGCATTTCTAAGAAATTGTCGTCTGGCTACACTAATTTAATGCTATGTTGGAGGTACCCATAGGCCATAGTCCCATACTACTGCCACAACAACCAAACTTCAATGCACCAAGCCACAAAATCAAGTCAGAGCGAAGTTAGTAAGACCGGGCGGTGTGGTCTAGCCCCCTCCCCCCCCCCCCCCCCCCCCAAATCAACACAAATGGCACCCACATAACGCCCCTCTCCCCATCTCCTAGACAACAGGGGGTTGATAACAACTAGTAATTGGTGGGTCCTCAAATTTTCAAACGGTGAAAACCGTAACATTTCAAAAAAAAAAAAAAAAAAAACCTTTAAAATTTTTACTTTTAACACTATATGTATCCCATAACTTTTACCAAAATCACACCATTCTATATAATCATTTCTCTTCAATTTTTATACAATCTCAAACTACCCATTTCACACAATGTTTCTCAACAATGACCAAAATGCGTGGGACCCCAACAATCCGCTTTGTGCTAATCTCGCAAACAACGAGCAACAAAATCGGTACCGAATAGACTCGCAAACAGGTGAGATCGGGTATTATCCAATACCCCCTTCCATGCCAACATCCCCTCATCCGTCACCATCACCACCACTTCCCGGTTTTTTGGATACTATTTCACACCAAATCAGCCACCAACAATTTTTCAACAAACCCAAAACATACCCGAAACCCTAAACATACCCAAAACTCAACCCACTTCCTCAAGAGGTAGACGCGTAAGAAGGCACCGTTAGAAGACTAAGAATGTCGAACGTACTCCCAAAACGGTCAAGAGGTGGACGCCTAGCGAAGAACTAGCTAAGAATGTCGAACGTACTCCCAAAGCGTATAGCCACGTACCTTTTAAAGCTTTCCTTCCAAACGGTTATCCGACCCTCCTTGATTACTTGAAGTTCCACCCAAATTTCCTATAGAATTCAATTTGGATACATTCCTTAGAACTCATAATTCTATATTCAACATCCAATGTTTTCAACTTAGTCAAATAAGTGATTCTTTCATATAAATCAATATTTCAAGATTCACTTAGATAGTTTTTTCGAACACCTTGAAGGCGAGATCATTACAATAACATTACCATGTTCATTAGTAACTAATTAATCATATCAAAGCACCCTTTTTCATGCTCACATGACAATAATACCATAAACAACACTTGTACTTACCTCATCCCAATCAAATAGCATCAATTATCACAATGATTCAAGTGATTATTACAAAACCCACATAACCCACATATGATAAACATTGAAATCACTAGGTTATGACATGAAACTATCAATTTCTTGTCTAAAACTTGTTCTTAGGATTATAATCATCCTAATTTAGTCCTAACATCAATCAATTCTCTAAAAACTTCAATTATGAGAATTTAGGAATAATCAAAACATCATCATGTATCAAAATTAAGCATACCTTGTGATACCCTAAGTGTAATGATCACGAATTTAGCTTGGAATCGAATGAAATTCGATTTCTTTCCTTGATTTTGAGTAGAAATCGATGGACTAGGGTTTAAGAACAAGAAGTTTGCTCCTGGGTGTTTTGGTCGAACTGGATAACACACACAGAGTGTGTTTTTGTTTTATGTTTATCCTGTATTCTAAAACAACTTTCAATTATGGCATAATTGGTCCCTCTAGTTTTTAGAATAGGTAAAATGATTAGAAATACTTGATTCCCCATCATTTATATCTTGTATTTAACTAGGTTAATATTCCTAATTCATATTTTCACTACTTCAATAATATTACTTATACATGTTTACGCACATATACAATTTAATATTTTTAGGGGTGTTACAAGTCTACCGCCCTTAAAGAGGATTTCGTCCTCGAAATCATAATACGCATCAAATAAGGAAGG
The DNA here is from genome assembly GCA_030545235.1 of Helianthus tuberosus. Classification (NCBI taxonomy): domain Eukaryota; kingdom Viridiplantae; phylum Streptophyta; class Magnoliopsida; order Asterales; family Asteraceae; genus Helianthus; species Helianthus tuberosus. Next base: position 120,859,171 of record CM060429.1, read on the forward strand.
GTATAACCGTCTCATCTCTCATTCGGACTACCACGTGGTGTCCGATCCCTTCCGGTGTTCCCATTTGACATTAACTTGTTTGATTTCCTTGTTTCTCAGTCTTTTAACCGTTCGATCAAGAATTGTGATAGGCTTTATGACATAATTCAGTTTATCCTCCACTTCAATATTATTGTAACTTATATAAGTTGTTTTATTAGCTAAGAACTTTCGCAATTGTGAAACATGGAAAGTGCTATGTATACCGCTCAGCTTTTCTGGTAGTTCGAGTCAGTAAGTTATTTTACCCACACGTTCAATGATTTTGAATGGTCCAATAAACCTTGGACTCAATTTCCCCCACTTTCGGAATCGGATGATCCCCTTTCACGGAGATACTTTAAGCATAAACATAACATCAACCTGAAATTCAATTGGCCTTCGTCTTTTATCAGCGTAAGAGTTTTGTCCGTCTTGGACAACTTTCAAATCAACTCGGACCACTTAAATTTTCTTATTAGTGGTATGGACTACATCTTTGTGGGCTAATTCTCGCCGACCCATTTCATTTAAACACACCGCGGTTCGACATTTTCTGCCGTAAGGCATTTCGTTCGGAGCCATTTCAATTCTGGAATGATAGCTGTTGATATATGAACATTCAACTAGGGGTAGATAGATATCCCAGCTACTGCCAAACTCAATAATATATGCTTGTAGCATGTTTTCGAGCGTTTGGAATTGTTCCTTCGCTTTGCCCATAGGTCTGCGAATGATATGCGATACTAATGAACAACTTAGTACCCATCTGCTTTTAGAAATTGTGCCAAAAATTTTGAAGTAACCTATGTATCTCTATCCGATACGATAGACACCGGCACTCCATGGCGAAATATGATTTTATATATATATATATATCTCCGACATCTTCCCAGAAGTGTATGTCTCGCGAATAGGAATAAAATGAGCATTCTTGATCAATCTATCAACTACCCACATGGTCTCATATCCACGTGTTGTTCCTGGTAGTTTAGTTAACAGATCTATAGTGATGTGCTCCTATTTCTACATCGGAATATCTAACGGCTACTATTTACCGTAAGGCTTCTGGTGGTCTGCTTTTATTCGTAACAATTTAAGCATTTTTCTACATATTTAATTATGTCTCGTTTCATTTCGGGCCACCAATAATTTTGTTTCAAATCTTGGTACATTTTGGTAGCTCCCGGATGAATAGAATAACAGGACTTGTGGGTTTTATCAAGAATAAGAGTTTTAACATTACATGTGTTTGGAACCCATATTCTACCGAAACGGGTTTTTTTCCATTACTAGTATCCTTCAAGTCTTTGGGCTGACCCACAATTCTGTTACCGTCTCTAATCGATGTCTTTGCCTACTATTTAACTCCTTTTGCTCAAAAAAATAATTGAGACTTTTATGGTTAGTGAAAATTATACATTTCACACTATACTGGTAATGTCTCTATATTTATTTAAGGCACAACTACTGTCGCCAATTCCAGATCATGTGTCGGATATTTCTTTTCATGAATCTTTAATTATCTTAAAGCATACACTATTACTTTTCTTTGAGTATTCGAAAGGCATCTTCTTGTGCGCTTTCCAAAACAAATTTCTCATCTTTACGGGTCAACTTGGTTATTGGCGTTGAAATTTTGGATAAATCTTGTATAAATCTCCGGTAATACTCCGTAAGACCTAGGAAACTCCTAATCTCTGATGGATTCTTCGGAGGTTTCCATTTAAATACAACTTCTATTTTGAACGGGCCCACCGATACTCCATCGGCACTGCTAATATGCCCCAAAAATTGTACCTTGCGTAGCCAAAAGGCACATTTAGAAATTTTCGCGTAAAGTCTCTCACGCCTAAGATTTTCAAGTACTTCACGCAATTAACGCTCGTGATCCGTTTCACGCTTCGAATACAAGAAAATATCGTCGATGAATACTATCACCGACTTATCTAGCATCGGTTTGCAAACGCGGTTCATGAGGACCATGAAAGCCGTAGGTGCATTTGTTAATCCGAAAGACATTACTAAGAATTCGTAATGTCCATAACGTGTTCTAGACGCTATTTTCGGCATGTCTTCTCCTTTAGGAATAATGCTAACGCTCCCCACGGAGAAACGCTTGGCCATATAAATTCCTTATCGAAAAGCTTTTACAATTTAGATAATAATTCTTATAGTTCCGATGACGCTAATCAATACGGAGCTTTGGCTACCGTCTTCGCGCCTGGAACAAATTCGATGCCAAATTCCACCTCGCGTTCGGGTGGTATCCTCGTTAGATAATTCGGAAAACATATTCAAACTCCCGTACGATTGATAAGTCTTAAATTTCTAGAGATTCTTTAATCAAATCATGTATGCAATCCACTTACATCCATGTTATACAAGCTTATAAGCTTCAATAAATGAGCAATTAGGGGACTACAACTTTTCTTCCCATAAGTAGTAACATGCTTTCCGCTCGAAGACATTAGTAGTATCTCCTTACTGTTGCATATTACTTTCCCGTGATATCGAGCTAGCCAATATATCCCGATTACCACATTGAAATTCTTCCATTAACATGGAAATTAGATCGACGAAGTAATCTTCATCGTTAATACTAAATTTGCAGTTTCAACACATATCATAACCAACAAAACTTTTTATTATTACCTATTTCTACTTCTTAAAGCATAGGTAATTTCGTTAACGTGAATGTAGGGTGTTGAATAAATCGATGTAAAACAAAAGATTTATTTGCACCAGTAACAATTTAAAATTCATGCTGAAATTGAAGTTACAAGAATATACCTGAAACGACATCAGGTTCCGCTTTAGCCTCTATGGCTATCATGTGGAATGACCTTGCCCTCGATTTCTGGGCATGAGACTTTGTGTTAGTTGTTCCTTTGGTTCCAAGCCGCTCTGGACATTTAGACTTCTTATGTCTCGGCTTATAGCATTTACCCTTGTGAATTTTTCCACATGTTTTACAGTGATGTAACTCCCTTTTTGTAACTCCTTTCTTGGAAGCTTTATTAGACCTTGATTTCTTTACGGGACTTGGATTCACATCCAACACCCTTCTTTCATTTCTTTCTTGTAAGATACTGTCTTTTAGTTCAGTCATCATATCGTCCACCACGGGCACGATTGTGGTTTGTAATCTATCGATAAACTGCGACAGACTATTTTCTAAAGCCTTTCCGACTTCCTCGGAAATCTTAGCTTTCATTTGTTCAGTCAAGTGAGATGTCGAATCATCTCCGGTTATTCCATACATTTCTTTAACTGAAACGTCCATAGTAGTTAATCAGTAACTATTGAATTCATTTCCATTTCGTTATATGGAAATTTATATCACACACACTTAATCATAAGTGATGTGTTATTCCTTTTTCGGTTTGGTCAAGTATATAACTTGCCTCACCTTTCTTACTTAGTGTATTTCCCAGGTTCGAGCGTATTCATACACTCCTCCCATACCCTTTTCACATATTTTACATCATTTAAATCTTTAAATCTAGACTCATTTATAAGTAACTCTTACCGGATGTCTTGATCAAGCTTTGAACCGAACACACTTTGTCTTAACGAAGCTCTGATTACCAACTTGTAAGACCCTTATAACCATTTAATAATCCATATAATATTTAACACATTTAAAATGCCGTTTTTACAAAACTTGAACAACACGACATTTACCTAGAGTTTAAATAACCTTTAAACAATATTTATATGATTTAAGACTTCTTAAACATAACGGTTATAATTATTACACATAAGTTTCGTGACAAAAGAAACTATTGTAATTGCGGAAGCTTTGCCATTTGTGTGTTCGGTCCTCAAGTGTGCTTGATCATCATCCGCAAGTTTCTACCTGTTACCTATAACCAAAATCATCAATCATTAGTTATAATAAGTTATAATGAGCATCTGTAAGTTCCTGGATTGAAACAAACACTCAAAACAACAATTTCTGAAAAATTTGGTTGTCGTGGGGCGCAACGAATGAAGGCTACAGCCATCGCGGGCCGCGAGCAACGTCGCATTGCGCGACAGGTTTCAGGTTCTGCCGTCGCGTAGCGCGACGGCCTTCTTTCGACAGAAAGATCAGTTTCCGGATCTGCATATTCCCAGCTCAACTATATTATACTAAAACGATCATAACTCCTTCATTATTGATCCAAATGCAGTTCTGTAACATGCTTAACATTTTAGTCCTCGGTTTATAATAATTTCTTCCTACATGATTGTAATTCGACCATCTATACTACGGAATCACAATCTAACATTCACATGAACAATTTTCTTAAAATTTTAGTCCTCGGTTTATAATAATTTCCAAGTTATTTTGACCCGTTTGTGCTTTATAAACAATAACTTGGTTTTTACTTCCAAAATTCTACACCACCAACATATATAACATGCTTAACATAATGGTGCTTTATATATGCAATTTAGGTGACCTTACCTACATAGGTATGGTTAAATTCGATTACATTTCGACACTTATATACAAACAACTTATGCGCTCTTATGTATATATGTATGCTTAATCAACTCGTTTCAACCTTAATTACTTTAATGGATTTAACATGAATCTTTTAATATGGATTCGGCATCTTTTAGTCATACTCAATCCTGAGTTTATGACACATATTCATCATTAACCGTTTCTCGGCTAACGAACCTAATGCGTATTTTCTAAGAACCCGGGCATTATTTGAAGTCTTATTATTGTGCGACCTTCCTATCACACCCCAACCGATGGCGGAAACATCGGGATGAGACAAAAACAAGATTGCAAGAGACTTTATAACACTATGTGACAATAATTAATTAAATCCGAATTTCATTACATAAACTAGATTGTCATACAAGGTTCAAATGCAAGAAATAACATTGTCTCACAACAAACATAACATCAAAATAGATAAATTAATCTAGGTGTGTATCTAAGTCCACCTAAATCTTGATTCATCATCTCAACAATTCAACCTGCAACATATATTAAAATAGAGTTCAATCCAAAAGCAAAGGCGAGTATACAAGTTTGTTACATAGCATAATATAGGATAAAATTGTTTAAAGTGCTCATATCCAACATGAATCATATTAAGCAAGTTTACTAGTGTGACAACCCGAGTTTTCAAGGTCTCTATCCGATTTAACTTCGTACTTACTTGCCAAGTGTGTTTAATAATTATTTGAGGTGCAATCTAAGTGTATTTGTGATGTGCATATTATGTGTGTATTAGTTATGTATATGTTGCATTAATAAGATGATTGAGTATTTATTAAAATTATGGGATCCTTGGCCGAAAACAACCCCCATCCGAAAACACTTTCCTCACGAAAACACCCAAGTGTTTTCGTCATCTATGGGTCCAACGAAATCAAGAGTGGGCCTTTGGGCCCAATAGCGATCCGTTATAACTTATTTTGATTCCTTTACGCGAGAGTTTATTCGGCAACCCTAATCACCTCTCACTCTCTCTCGCTCTCCCTTGTAACCTAACGGCAGTCGTGAGCACTCAAGGTTGTTACGTCGATCGATTTACTGTTTCTTCTGTTGAGGTTAGTGATCGATCACGTATGATTAATTGATTTAAAGCACTTGATTATCTGTTGGCGACACGAATAAACTGTATATGATTCTTGTTTGTGGTTTGTATAGATGAGCATGTTAAGGATTCTTATAATCCGATTGATGATCATGATGTATGATGTTAATGTTTGATTTATTATGTCGCATAGTTGTTTCGTCGTGATTGAATTGTTATGATAGTTGTATATACTAAATCAACAAGCCTCTTGCATGTTATATATTCTTTTTTTTTTTTCGGCTGTTAATGTTGGAACATGGCATCACATGGGTTGTTCATGTGATAGATATATTAATGAGTATGGGGAATAGAGTTGCATGGGGTAATGATTTGACCAGGGCCGTCCCTGAAAATGATATAAAATTTTTGGGCCTCGTGCGAGACAAAAAAATTGGGCCCCCTCCCTATAATATAAACTCATCAATTATATATCAAAAAAAAAAACCAACAATACAACGCTAATTGTGATAAAGACGCTAATTATGATAAAATAAACAAAACAAAAACAGTGTAGCAAAATGATCAAACTTATTTACTTAAGCGAATCGTGAGGCTCTCCTAGCGATTTTGAAAGTAAAGCTCTCGATCAAGTAATTATAATCCATACCGATTCTTCTCTATATTTCAATGTACCACAATTATCCATGTTCAGAAAGTGAATGCAGAACTCAAATTCGCATTGATTAAAAACAATAAATCCAAGTATTATCTTACAAATAAATTGATACACCTAACATTATTTTTAACCCCATCTGGATAAACAAAAATAACTAACACTTGAATCTTTTTTAGCAAAAAGAACTGTAATATATGTGTAAACATATCCAAATTAGTTTCGCAACACGAACCTTATCATACAAATAAAATAAATAGAACTAGATATTGAGTTGTTCCAAGTTTATATTATGAATGGTTAAATGAGAAACAAGAAATACAATACCTACAAACTTAAACAAGTAAACATGTCAAATTTGTTATGTAAATGATTAAATAGAAGAAAAAAAATCAAAGAACTTGCAAAGTTATAAAGGCCAAAATTTAAATTTAAATGTGAAAACTAAAATTAAAGTTGATGTAATCGGCCCAAAACCGGCCCTGGATTTGACAATGTCAGTACACTATTTCTTATACATGTAATCGGCCCATGTGATCCCTGTTCTAGTTCAATTATCAAGTTAGGAAATAAATAAATATTACATGTCATAGTTTGGTCCAATAACCTCTTGAGGTGATAAACATAGTTGTCGGCCATTTTAAAAGAACAATAAATATATACATGTGCAATATGAGTGTGCGAATGAGTGCAAAGGTTTGGAACCGATTGCGTGCAGATGATAGCTAAAGCCATTGAAACTGCCTTAGATGATCATACTTGGTATGTGAATTGATTAATGATGCGACCATGTAACTGTTAGAATTATTAAGGGTTTTGGAAACTCGTAACTTTTAAGTGATGATTAGAATTGTTACTGTTATTCGTAACTGTTACTGATGATATTGATGCCACAAACGAAAACACAACAACCGGATGAAAACATCTTGGTGTTTTCGTCAAGCCATATGTCCGACGAAAACCCGGGTTTTCGTCAAAAGTGATTTCGCCATTAGTGTTTTCGCCAACATGTGTTTTCGCCACATGCATGTTTTCGTTGAGTGTTATGACACGTTAAACCTGTTAAACATTAACCCTGTTAGTTCAGTTAACCCTATTAGTTCATTAACTCTGTTAGGTATGTTAAGTATGTTAACTGATAGCCATGTTGGAAATTGACCAAGAACTCAGTTATATGATGTATGATTGTATGAACAGGAAATAACTGTTATGTGTTACTTGATGATGAGTGCATAAACACACTTTGTGACATAGATTACATGTGAAACATTGTGAACTCGAAACTGATTGTATATACGTGCGTACTATAGGTCGTGATTGATTAATTGCGAGCGTGTATTCCTTTAGCATACCGAGCAAACCAAGGTGAGTTCACACTCTTACCAAGGCATGGGATTCCCCGGTGGGTTGGGAATGGGATTGAATGATTACTTGTACTTACATCACTACTAGACTACTTACCACGGTCCTCGGATTGGGAAGGATGCCTGTGCCAAAATCTACGTAAAGCCTACGTACTGTCCTCGGTTTGGGAAGGACACTAGTGTTAAAACCTACGTAAATCCTACGTACCATTGTCCTCGGATTAGGAAGGACACTAGCGCTAAAACCTACGTACTCGCTACGTACTGTCCTCGGTTGGGAAGGGCACTTACGTAAAACCTACGTAAACTTATACTTGCTACTATCCTCGGATTGGGAAGGATACTTATGGATACAACTAGTCTAGTAACTTACAGTATGGGAAGCCCCCACTAATTGAACTTACAACATGGGAATCCCCCACTAGATGAACATACAAATGGCCTAGTAATACACGGCATGATTATATACGAACTTACGATTTGTTAAACGAACTTATTACTGAACAACCAACTGTGAACTTGCTCAACTTTGTTGTTGACTCTCTGTTACATGCCTTGCAGGACGTTAGGTATCTATGGAGCTTGCATGGGAGCCGAGAGGAGTCGTTGTGGGACATGGACAGCTGTGTGCCATGCTAAACATTTGAAACGTTTAAACTTATGTTGGGTTTACATATTTATGCTTCCGCTAAACGCTTAACTATGTTATGGTTTTGAACACCTTTCGTATTGATGAATGACTTTTATTTATTACTTACAATGTTCAATATGATTGGTGGCTTGATCCTGGTCAGTCACGCCTCCAAGCGGTGATACTCTGCATGTGGATTTTGGGGGTGTGACAGATTGGTATCAGAGCCATTGGTTATAGTGAACTTGGTTTTAATAAGGGAAAAAGTTTTTATTAAAACCAGACTATAACCTGAACAGTGCTCAACGATCCACAACGACGCTTCGCTCCACGTGCAAGACTCAACATTCTAGGTGATATGGTTTATGTTTATATTACCTACTTGCTAAATACATAATTACATTGCTCATAGTATGCTTAGATGAACGTAACAACTACTACTTGAAATCTTGTATGCTCACACTCTTCTGTCATTCCACACTTGCGTATTGATATGACGCACTTCTCACTTGTGTTCTCTTACTTGTGAAGATCATGAGTGGATGCGTTAACATGACACAAGCCCAGCTGACGGCTTTGATTAACGAACAAGTTGCTGCGGCACTTGCAGCCGCACAAGCAGGAGGTATACCCTGCAGTCGTAACTCACACTAGGATCTTTAGATCCTACACTCCTAAACCAACTCTTGTGTTTAACCTTGTTCTGATTCTTATACACAACAGGTCAGCACGCTCAGCCACCTATTTACACCTTCAAGACTTTCATGGACTGTCGTCCTAGCACATTCAGTGGCACGGAAGGGGCAGTTGGACTCCTCCATTGGTTTGAAAAGCTCGAGTCCGTATTTGAGATGTGTGAATGCCCTGAAGCTCGCAGGGTAAAATACGCCACTGGTACTCTAGAAGGCATTGCGCTGACTTGGTGGAATGCGCAAGTTCAGATGTTAGGGTTGGCAGCTGCTAACGCCACCCCTTGGAACGATTTCAAGGAAATAATCAAGCAAGAATACTGCACATGTGATGACATCCACAAGTTAGAAGTGGATTTCTTTAATCTGAAAATGACGGGGTCAGAGATTGAGGCGTATATGAAAAGGTCAAACGAGCTGGCCATCTTGTGTCCAACCATGGTGGACCCCCCTATCAAGCGCATTGAGTTGTATCTCAAAGGGCTAGTACCGGAAATTCAAAGTCATGTGACATCGGCCAACCTTGCTACTATCCAGGATGTTACTCGTCTTGCTCATCGCCTCACAGATCAGGCAGTGGAACAGAACAAGCTGCCCAAACGTATCAGTGCTACTAATGCTACTACTTCTGCTACTCCCAGTGACAATAAGCGGAAATGGGATGGGGATTCCAGCAAGGGTTCAGCTACAGCCCAGTCTCAGGCACAGCAGCGGAAGACTGATAACTACCAGAGCCCTGGTCAGCAATTTTCTGGTAGTCAATGACAAGGTGGATATCGAGGAAATCACCCAAAGTGCAACAGATGCAACAGACACCACAGTGGTCAGTGCAACAAGGTTCATTGTCAGAGATGTCTCAAGATGGGTCATGAAGCCAAAGATTGCAGGAGCTCACAACCTGCACATCAGAATCGTCAGCAGCAACAGCAAACACCGCAGAACCAGCAACAGCAACAGGGTAACAAGGGATGCTTTCAGTGCGGAGCTGAAGGTCACTACAAGAGACACTGCCCACAGTTAAATCAGAATCAGAACAATAACAACAATAATCGGGGCAATGGGAACAACAACGGGGGAAACAATGATGGAAACAATGGTGCCAGGGGTCGTGGGGTGCGGATACCAGTTATATGTCTCTGAAAGTTAGCCAAATGCTTAAACGCGCACCAACACTTTTGAACACCAAACATGTCGTAGAATTAGCTAACAGTAAAAGTCTGGAGGCCACACACGTAGTTCAGGGTTGTAATCTTATCCTCGCTGGTCAGACTTTCCCCGTTCTAAACGGGGATTTCCCAAATGTTATCATAACCTGAAGGTGTGCGAGGGAGTTTGGCTATGAAGTCCATAGCGATGCTATCCCATTTCTAAACGGGGATTTCAGGTTGTTCGAGCTTTCCAGAAGGTCGTTGATGCTCAGCTTTGACCTTCGAGCAGGTGAGACACTTAGAAACATAAGTGGCAATTTCTCTCTTCATACCCGGCCACCAATAGGATGTACGTAGATCGTGGTACATCTTGGCAGCACCAGGATGAATTGAGTACTTAGACTTGTGTGCCTCCTTCATGATGAGTTCGCGGAGATTGTCGTGGTCTGGAACCCAGATGCAATCATGACAGTATAAGAGACCATCAGATTTGGAAACGAGTTGGCCTTCAGTAGCTCCACGTATTTCTACGGACATGGTTCCCTCATTGATAGACGAGTATTGCGCTTCACGAATGCAAGTGTGAAGATCGCTCGAGATCTGGAAACAACGAGTGCTATTAATATGAGTCTTACGACTAAGAGCGTCGGCTATGACATTCGCCTTACCAGGGTAATAGCAAATCTCACAGTCGTAGTCGTTAAGCAATTCCACCCATCGACGCTGTCGCATGTTAAGCTCTTTCTGGTTAAAGATGTGTTCTAGGCTCTTGTGGTCAGTGAAAACCACACACTTCGTACCATATAGGTAGTGTCACCAAATCTTCAATGCAAAACAACTGCGCCAAGCTCGAGGTCATGGGTAGTATAGTTTTTCTCGTGTATTTTGAGTTGACGAGAGGCATAAGCGATGACTTTGCCTCGTTGCATGAGGACGCAACCAAGGCCACGATTGGAGGCATCGCAATACACCAAGAAGTCATCATTCCCATCAAGGAGAGCAAGAATAAGCAAATCCTTGAGGGTTTGAAAAGATTTCTCTTGCTCAGGACCCCAAGCAAAAGGTTTCTCTTTTTGAGTCAACGAAGTGAGAGGAACAGCGATCTTTGAAAAGTTCGAGATGAATCGGCGGTAATAACCCGCCAATCCTAAGAAAGAACAGATTTCAGAAGGAGATTTAGGCGCGATCCAATTCTTCGCTGCTTTGATTTTGGAAGGATCAACATGGATTCCTTTTTCACTAAGAACGTGCCCAAGGAATTGGACTTCTTTGTTCCAGAACTCGCATTTGGAAAACTTCGCGTAAAGACGTTCGGTACGTAACAACTCGAGTATAAGACGTAGATGACGCTCATGATCGGCTTGAGATTTAGAATAAATAAGAATGTTATCAATGAAGACGATCACAAAACGATCCAAATAAGGTTTACAAACACGATTCATAAGATCCATGAACACAGCAGGCGCGTTAGTCAAGCCAAAAGGCATAACCACGAACTCGTAGTGTCCATAGCGAGTGCGAAATGCGTATTTGGGAATGTCCTCTTTGAGAACACGAAGCTGGTGATAACCAGATCGAAGATCGATCTTGGAGAAGCAAGTAGCGCCTTGAAGTTGGTCGAAAAGATCATCGATGCATGGAGAGGATAATGGTTCTTGATTGTGAGTTTATTAAGCACACGATAGTCGATACACATGGGAAACGAGCCATCCTTCTTCTTGACGAAGAGCACAGGAGCACCCCAAGGTGAGGTACTTGGACGAATGAATCCCTTCTCGAGGAGTTCTTGAAGTTGACTAGATAATTCTTGCATTTCAGAAGGTGCAAGACGGTACGGAGCTTTCGCAACAGGAGTCGAACCAGGTACGAGGTCAATACGAAAGTCGACAGATCGAGGTGGAGGAGGACCAGGCAGATCTTCAGGAAAGACGTCAGGGAATTCGTTCACCACTGGAACATCATTTATGCTCTTTCCCTTTCCCTTTCCCTTTCCCTTTTCTTCCACAATGTGGGCTAAAAAGGCAAAGTACGGTTTACGTAAATATTTGTTCGCTAGTGTGCAGGAAATTAACCTTAGTCCTTTTGAAGGTCGGTCTCCATAAACGCGTAAGGTGTCGCCAGATGGGAGAGGTAAACGAACGTATTTCTCGTGGCAAGCGATTTCAGCATGGTTTTCGCGAAGCCAATCCATGCCTACGATGATGTTGAAACTACCCAATTGCATGGGTATAAGGTCGATAGTGAAGGTATGATCATTAAGAGTAAGAAGACAATCACGAAGAATGGAATTGACAAAAACAGACTTGCCATTGGCAACTTCGACAGAGAATGACTTAGGCAGTTTTGAGCGTGCGACATTTAACAAAGGTTCAAATTCAACAGACACAAAGCTTTTGTCCGCACCAGTATCAAATAACAATGAAGCATAAAGGTTATAAACAAGAAACGTACCATTCCCGACGTCATTGTCGTTGCGTGCCTGATTTGCGTTAATGTTGAAAGCGCGCCCATGAGGGGCTTGTTGTTGTTCCTGTTTGAGTTGAGGACACTGAGGAAGAAGGTGAGTTGTGTCACCACACTTGAAGCAGGCTCGTGCTGGTTGGGTTTTTTTTTGAGCTGGTTGCGTTTAGCGAGCTTGTTGAGCTTGCGGTGTGGGTTTATTCTTACAATAGGCGGTGTTATGGCCGTAACGATTGCAATGGGTACAATGGCGACAATTGGCATTTGCAGGGTGGTGGTAATGGCAACTAGTACACTCGGGATGAATCCCAGTGTATGACTTTCGTTCGTTTGCAGGTGCGGCAGGGTTAGGTTGTAAAGCTGGAGGGTTTGGCGGAGTAACAAAATTTTGACTAGAAGCTTTCCGCTTCTTGTTTTGGTTCTGTTTGGTGGACGAGGAGAGTACAACAGTGGCTTGGTGCACGTTCTTCGAGGAAGCCTTTTCAGAGTTCCTACGAAGGACGATGTTGCTGTTAAGGAGAGCGGCCAAATGATAGGTTTCTTCTATAGTTGCTGGTAGAGCAGCTTCCATAAGGTTCATGAAGGAATCAGGGCAAAAATGGATATACTTGTTGATTTGCTTCTCAGGCGTATCAACTAGGCTAGGACAGAGAATGCTAAGCTGCTTGAAACGGGTGGTTAAGCCATCGTTATCATCGCCGGCATGTTTCAAAAACCAAAATTCATGCTCCAACTTTCTGAGCTCATGCGGAGGGCAGAATTCCTCCTTCATGATCTTCTTTAGTTCTGCCCATGGCAGAGCGTGAGCGGCATCCTCTCCTCTTGTGCCTCGCTCGGAGGTCCACCAGTCCAGGGCCCTCGAGCGAAATACACCAGTAGCGTTTTGAGTGCATAAAGCGTCAGGGCAACCACTCTGACTGAAAGCGATTTCCATAGCATCAAACCAAGTGAGCAGTGCGGTGGCACCATCCTTGCCTAAAAATTCCATGGGTTTACAAGCCATAAATTGCTTGAAGAGGAATGGTGGCGTTGGTTTCTGCACCTTATTGTCCACAGAGCCATGGGGCGAGTCCGAATTAGGTTGGATGCGACTAATGATGTCAGGTATCACTCGGGCCATTTGATCGGCCATTTGTTCAGCGATGAGTCCGACCAATTCTTCTTTGGAGATAGAGTCGTGGTTGGAAACCTTCTTGGATTTGGTCTTCTTTGATGAGCTTGGAGATGCCATCTAGAAGTTTGAAAGAAAGGAAAGGATGAGACTTGATCATAATGTTTTAAGAAAATTGTTTTCATGAAATGATTCACATAGCATAAAGTTTCACATAGCATAGAAGTGTTCAAATTGATTCGCATAGCATATAAGATTCAAATTGTATCACATAGCATAGTCATGAATTCCACATAGCATAACATGAATAATGAAAGCATCGTAAATTTAGTTTGTTCACGAGGGATTATTATTGTTTTTTATTGCGATAACGTGCGAAATGAGTTTAAAAGTTTGAAGTGGATGAATCGTTCAAGTATAAAATCACATATAAATTGAGATACATAAAAGAGAGGCTCAATAAAACATTGGATTGTTTCGGGTAGAGAAACGTCGACTATTCCAAAGTGGGTCGAAAGTCCTTTCGAATTAGAGAAAACGTGCTTTGGCCTACAGGTAAGATACTCTCGTCGAGGAGCGATTAACGGTATCTTACCCTTCCAGTTACTACATGTCTCTAATCGATTGAAACAATCGGGACTTTGGCGAGATTGAAAATCGAGGAATGGGACTTAATAGACGAGATGCGGGTTTCACCCCTAACTTGACGATTTTGTACCCTAAATGTGGTTGGTACTCGTCGAGTCAAAATAAAATTTTAACGCTTTGACGAGGGTCCACTAGAGTTGAAATGGAAATTACCATTAAGATGTTGATTTCACTCCTAGCTTAATGGTGTAATTTCGTACAAAACTAGTTTAAGGTAGAATGAGAGTCGTTTACCAAATTGTGGGTTTCACGCCTATTTTGGTAAAGTCATCTCGTCTTTTGTTAAAAGAGTCTTCAAATAATAAAAAGTGTATTCATGTTAGCCTTAGGAAAGGCATGTAAGTTCAACAAACAAAAAGTATTGCTAGGAAGCATGTAAGGTAGAATGCATAAGTTTTAAACAACAAATCAGAGACAAAGTGCTTAAAACTATAGACTAGGGCAAAGCATTCCTACTTATTCCTAATTCCCTATAGTTATGGCTCTGATACCAATCTGTCACACCCCAACCAATGGCGGAATCATCGGGATGAGACGAAAATGAGATTGCAAGAGATTTCATAACACGATGTGACAATAATTAATTAAATCCGAATTTCATATCATAAACTAGATTGTCATACAAGGTTCAAATGCAAGAAATAACATTGTCTCACGACAAACATAACATCAAAATAGATAAATTAATCTAGGTGTGTATCTAAGTCCACGTAAATCTTGTTTCATCTTGATTCATCATCTCAACAATTCAACCTACAACATGTATTAAAATAGAGTTCAATGCAAAAGCAAAGGCGAGTATACAAGTTTGTTACATAGCATAATATAGGATAAAATTGTTTAAAGTGCTCATATCCAACATGAATCATATTAAGCAAGTTTACTAGCATGCCAAAACGGTGTACTTATATGTTCAAACCCAAGAATCCAATGCGTTAAGATAGCCTATCCCCGGTTAGAATAACGGGAGGTTAATATGTTTGACTTAACAATACCCCAAGAATCGTGGGCGGTGCATTACTCCTATAGCGCTATAATTGTTAAGGTAGGCTAGCAAAGTTAATGAAGCATATATTGACACAAATAGTTTACATTAGCATAACAAGTCTAACAAGCATCATATAGTTTCATGTTAAGCATGGATAGAGTTTAAAATAGTTTCATGTGTTGTGTAATTTTGTATAACATACATGTTGCATCCCAAAGTGATAAAAAGGAAAATGGGATCGAGTATACTCATGGTTTTGCAAGCTTTCCTACTTGAAACCCCGCGAGTGATGTTGGTGGATGGATTAGTTTGGAGCACCTTGTCCTTCTACACGAGGAAACATAGGTGTGTGAGTTTGGGGAAATCGGAAGATTATAGATTAGGAGTCTAAAATGTAAGGAAAATAGCATAAGTGAAAATAATCATCTTGTACACATAACACTTGTTCTTGACACTATTGAAACTCAAAAGAGTTTGTATGATTTCATGGATTCAAAGGACCATTAGAGTTGTAACAAGGGCATGGTCATAGATGATGTAACATGTTCTTGACAAGTAACTATCAGGTTATCATCAAGTTTAGTTACTTAGGTATATATATATATATATATATATATATGAAATAAATAGATAATAAAGATTACAAAGTCCTAAGGTTCAAGCATGAGGTAGGAGGTTAATGTCTCCATTTAGGCACCTCTTTGTGTCATAGAATTCATACATGAGGTAGGAAGAACAAGGTTCCATTTAGGTACCTCTATTGTTCACCACTACACTTGTTGTTGTAAACAACAAGGAGGGTCATGACTTACAAGTAATAAAGCAATAACAACAACTAATCTGCAAAACCCCGATATATCCATGTATTACCAGTGGGCCCGGTGGGGAGTATCGTGACGTAGTTGATATCATCATAGTCAAACGACACAATTTAAAATGCACAGCGGAAGCAAAAGATAGATTTATTTCAACCGAATAAAAATTGTAATATTAAGTATCACAATGTAGTTGAAACGGATCCACAGGCGGATCAAAGTAAACAGAAAACATAGTTCATCAGATTTAAATGCATCCAAGCTTGCGAGACTCTTAACGATGCTAAGGAGAGGCCAGCCTACGGATCCGTTTCAACTACATTGTGATACTTAATATTACAATTTTTATTCGGTTGAAATAAATCTATCTTTTGCTTCCGCTGTGCATTTTAAATTGTGTCGTTGATTATGATGATATCAACTACGTCACGATACTCCCCACCGGGCCCACCGGTAATACGTGGATATATCGGGGTGTGACAGGTTGGTATCAGAGCCAACACTGAGTGAATTAAACACTAGCCTTTTGTGTTTAATCTCAGTTACACAGTTGCACATTCCTAAATTTTCGAGTCTAGACAAAGAACTTAGGACAAAATCCCGATTTGTTTTTATTTTTCATTTATATTATCTTGTTGTATACTTTGTTTGTTTTGACAGGTTGAACAAGATGCCACCAAGAGTAAGAGGGAGAGGAAGAGGCAAAGGGCCAGTCACCGCCCCGAATGATCACGAGGCCGGGCCTTCGCACCGGCGAACACCTTCAGATTCCCATAGCCGAAGTCCTCAAGATAACTGGAGGACCCATGTCGAACCAGCAAGGCGCTCAGTTTCATTGAGCTCCTCCCCTTTGTTTCAAAACCCCTTTGGGCCTCATTCTGAAAATGAGCCTCATAATTCTCACCAATCCTACATTCCTCTCCAGGGTCACAACTCACCTTTTGATTACCCAACACCCTTTCTCCGGAGCCAGTTCAATCCAGCGAACTACCTTGGAGAACCAGTGGGTTTTAACCCACTAGGACCTGAAGATCATTTCTCCGGAGACCATGCAATGGACATGGATGAGGACACCGATCCCGTAGAGCCATCGTCCGGAACCCCTAACCACCCCATCGAAATTTCAGATGGGTCACCTTTTGTGGGATCACCCTATAATGGTCCCAACAGATATGAAGAAAGGTTCTGACAGATTGACTAGGTGTTTACTCCCATTTACCACAACTCTCCACAGCAGCAGCAGCAGGATCCCTCCGAGGATTCTCGTTTTGTCGCAGTTACTCCGCCATCACCACCACCTCAGCAACAGCCTCCGGAGCCACCGAGGCGAAGAAGATCGAATGCACAGATGTCTGTGCAAGGAGGAGTGCGTATCAGCACCCCTCAACCTTCAGGTGGTAGCCGCTACTCGCCACTCCATGAATACCCGCAGATGGGTGGACCTTCAAACCCCGTCTCGGAAGTAACCTCTGCGCCGGTCGCGCCACCACCATTGGGTTTTGGAGACCCAATTCCTACATACACCGGTGCGGCAGCATATAACCCCTTTGAGCAGCCGATCCACACGAACTACAATTATGCAGAGGCCGACCCTTACCTTGTAGCAGCGGCAAACTACAATGCCCATCATCCGGAAGGATCCTTTGGGATCCCATACCAAACCAGATACTCACGCTATGGGTACCCACCATATGGGTATCATCAGTCGCCACCTCCTCAACCTCCACTATATCAACAACCCCCGCAACCGCCAGCCATGTCACCACCACATCATCAGGAGATCCTTCAAAGGATTAATGAGGTGCGTCAGGAAGTGCGGGAAGACCGCAGGCAAAACCGAGGGATGTTCAAGAGCCTGGCAAACTTAATTAAAGGAAAAAAGCAAGAAGGACCATTAAATCCTTCATTTGTTTGTTTGTTATTAGTATTGTAATCATGTCCCTGCGTGGACATTTGTTTCTGTATTCTGCCCCTGCGTGGGCATGTCTTTCTGTATTCCGCCCCTGCGTGGGCGTGTTTTTCTGTTAAACCCCTGCGTGGGTATGTTTGTTTGTTTCGCCCCTGCGCGGGCATGTTATTCTTGTAGAAGTCCCGTTTAGGGCAAATTTGTACTTGTTTAAAATTTTTGCAATGGAATGATTTAATTCAAATTTTCATTTTTATTAAATTATATACAAAAATATAATATGTAAAGTAAATGAAAATGTAACATTCCCTTTTATAAGACCTATCATTATAATAAAATGATAAAAATCTAAAAAGGGACAAAACCTAGCCATATGTCATCATAAGACAGGGCCAAAATGGTAGTCCCATAATTAGATTCAGGTCCTTATTAACACCTCAGTTTAGGATTGTTTTGCGTTAAATATTAAAAAGAATCTTAAAGGTAAAACCTAGTCTATATGTCGTTGCAGACATGACCAAGATGGTAAGACCTATTCAAAAGGTTCCAATCCTTGTTAACATCTGAAAACATGTTAACACTCGTGACAAAATGTGATTCGATAAAATCGCATGAGTCATCCTTATATTGGATTCTCTCATATACTTTTAATTAATTAAAACATCCATTAGGGATATAACGCCTACGGGCTATACTCATTGTCATATAAGACAAAAGACAGTCGTGGTCTTCGACCCCCTGTTAAGAAGAGGTAATGAATTATAATTAAAACCTCAATACCATGACCATATGATCATGAATAAAGATTTAAAAATGTCCATGTGACTAGGCCTTTTTGCCATTGATATATTTTTGTTTTCTAACAAAGGATTATTATAATATCCTGAATATATATATGTTTAAACAAATTAATCGAAATGGTTCTTAAATACCATGATTGATAAATCTTTTAGAGTAATAAAACTGTTATAGACCTCTGAATGGGTTAAAAATCATTATTTTATATAGCAAACAAGCTACATGGCCGGGTCAGACGAAGCTAACAGCCACCCCAGAGATAATCATGACACCTCCAGAGTCAACATAGCAGGAGCAGAATTACAAGCATTAATAGATAATGCTTTGACGCGAGCTCTGGAAAGGCAGTTCAGTGAATCCAGTGGTACCAATGTGAGGACCCAATCTGTACCACACTCTAAACCACCCTCAAAGACTCATACTGTTCACAAGAGTGATTCTCATCACTCAACGAACCAGAGGAGTGTTCCATCTAAGAGAGTTGTGCTGAACCAGGAACCACGTGCTAAAGGTTGCACCTATAAGTACTTTGTTTCCTGCAAACCCAGGGATTTTACTAGGGAGAAAGGAGCAGTTGACTACATGTCATGGTTAGACGAGATGGACACTGTAGTAGATATCAGTGGTTGTGCTGATAAGGATGTAGTAAAGTTTGTATCTCAGTCGTTCAAAGGCGAGGCATTAGCATGGTGGAGGTCTTTGATTCAAGCCACTGGGAAGATCCCATTGTACAATCTGACGTGGGATCAGTTTGTTACTCTCATTAAGGAAAACTACTGCCCTCAACATGAGGTTGAAAAGATTGAAGCTGATTTCCTATCTTTGGTTATGAAAAACCTAGATTGTCAAGCCTACCTTACAAGCTTCAACACCATGTCAAGACTGGTTCCGTATCTGGTAACTCCGGAACCCAAGAGGATAGCTCATTTCATCGGGGGTTTATCCCCAGAGATCAAGGCCAGTGTGAAGGCCTCCAGGCCAGCTACTTTTCGGTCTGCAGCTGATATATCATTGTCTCTTACTCTGGACGCGGTCAGGCAGAGATCACTGAGAAACACAGACACTGAGAAGAGGAAGCGTGAGGATGACAACTCACGATGTTCAGACAAGAAGCGTAAAGGAAACAATGACCACAAAAAGGGTTTTGGAACTAAAAAGGATGGTCATCAGTCGGGTGATAAGCCCAAGTGTAGAATCTGTAAGAAGCACCACTTCGGGAAGTGCAGATTCGAGTCAAAATCCCAGTCGCAGCCAAGGCCTTGTGGGATTTGTAAATCTTCTGAGCACAAGACCTTAGACTGTAAGAAAATCAAGGATGCTACGTGCTATAGCTGCAATGAAAAGGGGCATATCAAGTCCAACTGCCCAAAGTTTGCTAAGAAAGCTGAGGAAGGGAAAAAGACCAATGTTAGGGTCTTCCAGATGAACGCAAAGGAAGCTGTCCAGGACGATAATGTCATAACAGGTACCTTCCTTATTAATGATGTTTATGCAAGGGTGTTATTTGATTCTGGAGCAGATAAGTCATTTGTTGATGATAAGTTTTGTAAGTTGTTAAACCTACCTGTTAGAACCCTAAGCATAAAATATGATGTTGAGTTAGCCGATGGTACCATAGAAACCGCATCAACCGTGTTAGATGGATGTTTCATATCCATTAGGAACCACTCTTTTCCTTTGTCCTTACTTCCTTTGAAGTTAGCCGGTTTTGATATAGTTTTAGGCATGGACTGGTTATCGCATAACCAAGCCCAAATTGTTTGCAACAAGAAGCAAGTGGTGATCAAGACTCCGTCTGGTGAGCCACTTACCATTCAGGGAGATACCCAGTATGGACTGCCTGAGCAAGTGTCTATGCTCAAGGCATCTAGGTGTTTGAAAAACGGTTGTATCATTTACATTGCTCAAGTGACTATCGATGAGCCAAAGCCTAAGATAGAAGATATTCCCGTCATTTCTGAATATCCCGAAGTATTCCCTGAAGAACTACATGGTTTGCCACCAGATAGGCAGGTAGAATTCAGAATTGACATTATTCCAGGAGCAGCACCTGTTGCAAGGGCACCTTACAGGTTAGCACCAACAGAGATGAAGGAGTTAAGGACTCAGTTAGATGAATTGTTGGCAAAAGGTTTCATTAGACCTAGCTCGTCTCCATGGGGAGCACCAATCCTGTTTGTGAAGAAGAAGGATGGGTCGATGCGTCTATGCATCGACTATCGCGATCTCAACAAGGCTACTATCAAGAATAGATATCCATTGCCCAGGATCGACGATCTGTTCGATCAGTTGCAAGGGGCAAGTTACTTCTCTAAGATCGATTTGAGGTCAGGCTACCATCAACTGAAGGTTAAAGATGAAGATGTACATAAGACTGCATTTAGGACTCGTTATGGTCATTACGAGTTCCTAGTGATGCCTTTTGGGCTCACTAATGCACCTACCGTATTCATGGATCTCATGAATCGCGTCTGCAAGCCTTACTTGGATAAATTTGTCATCGTCTTCATCGATGACATTATTATTTACTCAAAGAGCCAAGCTGACCATGAGAAGCACCTCCGTTGGATTCTGAAACTGCTTCAACGAGAAAAGCTCTATGCCAAGTTTTCAAAGTGTGAATTTTGGCTTTGTGAAGTCCAATTCCTTGGACATGTTGTTAGTGAGCGTGGTATCCAAGTAGATCCCGCCAAAGTTGAAGCTGTCATGAATTGGCAAGAGCCAAAGACGCCTACAGAAATTCATCGCCTTCTAGGTTTAGCAGGATATTATAGGCGATTTATAGAAAACTTCTCAAGGATTGCTGCGCCCCTAACTTCGTTGACACGTAAGAATATTAAGTTTGACTGGGGCCCTAAGCAGCAGGAATCCTTTGACATCCTTAAGAAAAAGTTGAGCAATGCACCTGTGTTAACATTGCCTGAAGGAATAGAGGAATTTGTAGTATATTGTGATGCATCGCACACAGGTATGGGATGTGTGCTTATGTAGAAAGGCAAGGTCATTGCCTATGCTTCTCGACAGTTAAAGGTGCACGAGAAGAACTACACCACCCACGATTTGGGGTTTGGTGCCGTTGTATTTGCACTAAAACTGTGGAGGCATTACTTGTATGGAACTAAGTGTGTGATCTATTCAGATCACAAAAGCCTTCAACATCTATTCAATCAGAAGGATTTGAACATGAGACAGCGACGTTGGATGGAAACTTTGAATGATTATGACTGTGAGATAAGATACCATCCCGGCAAGGCAAATGTGGTTGCCGATGCCTTAAGTAGAAAGGAAAGGGTGAAACCCATAAGAATCAATGCCAAGAGCATTGAGTTAAAGAATAGTTTGATTGAAAGGTTGTTAGCTGCGCAGAAGTAAGCTGTATTAGAAGCTAACTATCCTGATGAAAAGCTAGGAGTAACTGAAGAGCAATTATCTCAGGGCAAGGATGGAATCCTGAGATTAAATGGACGAATATGGGTTCAAGTGTATGGAGGACTTCGGGATGTCATCCTCCAGGAAGCCCATAGTTCTAAATACTCCGTTCATCTTGGAGCTGATAAGATGTACCAGGATCTGAAGGCAAATTTTTGGTGGATAGGCTTGAAAAAGTCTATAGCTACTTATGTAGCCAAATGTTTGACGTGCGCACAAGTCAAAGCTGAACACCAGAAGCCGTCAGGTTTGTTACAACAGCCTGAACTCCCCACATGGAAGTGGGAAATGGTGACGATGGATTTCATCACCAAGTTGCCAAAGACAAAGAAAGGAAATGATACTATATGGGTAATGGTAGATAGACTGACTAAGTCAACACATTTCCTACCCATTAAGGAGACTTATAGCTCCGACAGGTTAGCCCAATTGTACGTAGATAAGATTGTATCTCTGCATGGCGTTCCAGTGTCAATTATCTCTGACAGAGATACCAGATACACATCATATTTTTGGAAAACTTTCCAACAGTCCTTGGGCACACACTTGAATTTTAGTACAACTTACCATCCTCAGACGGACGGGCAGAGTGAGCGTACCATACAAACTTTGGAAGACATGCTTCGTGCATGTGTGATTGACTTAGGTGGTAGTTGGGATAACCACCTGCCATTGATCGAGTTCTCCTATAACAATAGCTACCATACAAGCATTAAGGCTGCGCCTTTTGAGGCATTATATGGTAGAAAGTGCAGAACGCCTATTTGTTGGGCAGAAGTAGGAGAAGCTCAGTTATCAGGACCTGATATAGTCCTGGAGACGACAGACAAGATTGTGCAAATAAGAGATCGTCTCAAAGCTGCCAGAGACAGGCAGAAAAGCTACGCAGACTTAAGGCGTAAACCTCTAAAGTTCGAGGTTGGTGATAAAGTATTGCTTAAAGTATCACCCTGGAAGGGAGTGATGCGATTTGGTAAGAAAGGTAAGTTAAGCCCGAGGTATATAGGACCATTCGAGATCATCGAATGTGTGGGAAAAGTGGCTTATAAGTTAAACTTGCCTGAAGAGCTTAGTGGTATTCACAATGTATTACACATCTGCAATCTAAAGAAATGTCTAGCTGATGAATCGCTAGTCATACCACATACGGATGTGCATATAGATGAGAGCCTGAAATTTATGGAAAAACCTTTGTCGATTGAGGATCGACAGGTTAAGAAGCTTTGGAGGAAGCATGTGCCTATTGTAAAGGTTAAATGGGATGCCCGCAGAGGTCCCGAGTATACGTGGGAGGTAGAGTCCACAATGAAAGAAAAATACCCTCATTTGTTTCAGTAAATCTCGAGGTCAAGATTTCTTTTAACGGGGTGAGGATGTAACACCTCGAAAATTCATGTCCAATAACGTATTGACACGTGTCATAAGCTTTGAACGTGTAAAAGAATACTTTAGAGGGACTAAAGTTGACAAACAAGGAAAGTATGTGAATATAAGGGTTCAAAGTGTCAACAATGAATAAATATACTTTATTATAACCCTACATGATGTTTATACTCTTAAACGAATGAATCATGGATCATACGAAGCTAATTGTGAAAGAAAGTGAGAAATTACAAACTACAGGGGTTAAATGTGCCAACATGTTTAAAGTATACCTCTGAGTGACCTTTTAGCAAACCCGAAGCTTTGTAACAATTGATTATGCTCACTAGAATACCTGATAAAAATTTCACAAGTTTTCGATTAAGTATGAGAAAGTTATGATGATATTCGTATACGAGGGGTTAAAAGCGTCAACGAGGCAAAACTTGTGTTTTCGTTTATCATTTAACGAAACCGGACCTAATGATGATTGGTTTTATCTCATGGATCATATAAATATAAAATTCAAGGGTCAAAAGTGCCTAAAATGGAAGTTATTGCGCATTAGAAAGTTCAGGGGGTGAAAGTGTCATTTCTGAAACATGTTTGGCTGAGAAGCTTGGTGCTGGCGTAGCGCCAGCACTTGTGCCTTTACCCGTGGCGCTACGCGAGCATGTACCAGTGACAGCAAACATCTGGTAACGTGTCAGCTTGCATGTTTACGCGATTCAGCGAGTTTGCCACCCATTATCTGCATGTTACACGTCCCTTAACACATGTTATCACTTATGGAGTAGCCCTAACACTTGTGTCCACCTCCTTGCACTTCCTTGGCTATATATATAGCCCTTGGTTGCATTTGTGAACTCACTTTTTGAGCATTCACTTGGAAAGCTTCCAAACTCTTGTCTTGAAGATTTCTGGAGCTCAAGGACACTTCTCAAGCATTCTTAGTCGTGCATAGGACCTCAGTAAGTGCCCATAACCTTTCTTAATTCAGTTTAACTTAGTTAGTTAGCTTAAAGTCAAACCGTCATAATTAAGGTTTGACTTCGAGATTAATAAATAATTGTTTAGTCAAATCTCGAATTGAAAGTACCTATGAGTTGGTAATTATGTGGGTAAAAAACCCTTAAAAGGGCACCCTCTAATTCCCACTCTAACTAGGCCAATTGTCGGGTCAAAGCTAATCTTAAAAAGTCAACAGAAAGCTTATTTTCAAGTTAATGCATAATTAGCAATGTAGGATCCATGCAACCTGTTTTATCATTAATATAACTTGGTAATTAATGTAAGAACATGTCTAAACATGTTCAACCCGACAATTTTCACTTTAGGCTCTGTTCGGAACCGAAAGTCGCATAATTTGACTTTTGCTTTGACTTTCGATTATGAACCAATGTAGCATGGTTTAGAATTTCCTTAGAGCTTTATTTGGACCAGGTTTCATATAAGTATAACTCTCTGAGATTATACAACTTGGTTCATTAGTTATCCGATTCATATGCATGTTTCCATTAAATGCTTATATGTTGACTATTATGCCCATATGACCTTAAAACGTGATTTTTGAAAATGTAGAAGAATAGAAACCTTAGTTACTGATTTATAAAGTTGTCCCTAAAATTTGACATCAGTTTGAGGTCTAGATTAGGAGTTATGCTCATTAGCGTAATTAGAAAGCTTTTTATTTAATAAATGGCGTAATTAGCATATAGCCTATCTAAACCCAATTTTTAATACCAAAATTTTTACCCACTGATGTTATATAATATTTTGGTATTTTTGAAGATTTTTATTTAATTTTAGGCTGAGCATAACATAGAGTTATAAGCTTGATTCGGTAATTGTCGGTTTTACCCTTTTGGCCTATAAAATGAATTTTACAAATTATTTTGATACCAAACCTTTTCTACTGATCTAATATGATAAATAAAACATTTTGAGCCTTCTGAAATTATAAAAATATCAGCTTTCCTTTAAAAACCCGGAAATAGCTCAAAATGGCCTTTTTAAGCGTTTTTAACGCATAGTATGTATTAAAACTATTTTAAACATATAAGGTTTGATGCCTACTGATATTTTCAGTAAATTTTTATATACTAACAGTAAGCAAAAGTTTTAAACTCAGATCTCCAGTTTTGACCTTTTAAGCCTGTGTGAAATTACCAAAATGCCCCTAAGGTGCATAGTTTGGTTTTAAATGATAAATTTTACATATATGTAATACCCTACTGATATAACTTATTAAATTAAGTATTTTTACTGATTATATCAGACCTGTAACTCAGATTATTATTTAAACTCTTTTATAACCTTTAAAATGACCAAAATGCCCCTACGGGGCATATTTTGAGTTTAAATCCATTTCGGGCATAATAGAAGATATCTTACTGATGTCACAACATATTTAAGGCATATTAACATAGGAAACCTGTATACGACTCATATGGATACCCGTTACGCATCTTTCGCGTTCGGTTCGGTTTATGTAACTAGTTTGCATAAATTAGCCGAAACGGGTCAAACCTTATCATTTTTGTCTCAAAATCCAGAATGTGTTTAGTTTACCCATATTATACAAGTCTTCAAACTTGTCGGGTCTAAATCACATTCTATTCCGGTCTTCGCTTAATCGTGTGTTTGAACCGTATCTTCTTTTAAAACTAACCGGTCTAAGTTTAGGCTTAATTAAAGACCCGTTAGGAATCTAATAGGTTATTAAAAACCTTTGTTCCAGAATAGGAGACCCGGTAAAAGCTACACGCACTTGCTATTTGTGATTAATACTTGCAAAGGTAAATACTTTTAACTTATTT
This sequence comes from Helianthus tuberosus, assembly GCA_030545235.1. NCBI lineage: Eukaryota > Viridiplantae > Streptophyta > Magnoliopsida > Asterales > Asteraceae > Helianthus > Helianthus tuberosus. The sequence goes on from CM060429.1 coordinate 120,885,561, forward strand.
TCCCTATACGGGCTTGGGGTACGGTATATAAAATACCGCTTGGTCGGGCATTGAATTTTTAATTGTATGAAGGTTAATTTATTGAGATGTCCCGTTTAAATTGTTTTTTTTTTTGATTAAAGCATTTGGGGGGTTAATGACCATGTCCCGGATATCCTTGACATCATTTTACGAAATGGCCACGAACTAAGCACGCGGGTGTAGGCGTACACCCGTTAGTGTATATATAAATAATAAGGTATAATCGCCAGTTTCGGGAATAACCCGCCGCGGGACTATATCATGTGGTGTGTCTATTAAGCTCTAACCCGGTGTCAATCCAGGCTACTGAACGCATAAGAAACATGAAATTCTTTTACAAGTTTATATATAAATAATTATCCCAAGTTATAAAAAGTTTTGTGCCACGTGCATTCAAATCAATTTTTTTTAAACCTTTTCAAAATGAGTCAGTTAATTGTATTTACCAGTGTAAACTGACGTATTTTCCCAAAAAGATTAAGTGCAGGTACTACGTGTAATAGGCTGGCCTCTCCTTAGAATCATTAAGAGTCTCGCAAGCTTGGATGCATTTTGAGTCTGTTGAACTACGTTTTCTGTTTATTTGATCCGCCTGTGGATCCGTTTCAACTATGTTGTGATACTTAATATTACAATTTTATTCAGTTGAAATAAATCTATCTTTTGCTTCCGCTGTGCATTTAAAATTGTGTTATTTGACTATGATGATATAAACTACGTCACGATACTACCCACCGGGCCCACCGGTAATACGTGGAAATATCGGGGTGTGACATAATCTATGGAAAGGAAACATCAAGTAGTGAGTGGATTTCTATGAAGGATAGCCCAAGCTAGTCCAACTATCACACATTCATCAAGCTTCATGCTTGAACACTACTTGTGGGTAAAACCCTAACTAAAACAGAAGGTTTGTGAGGTTTTAACCTCTTATTTAACATTTCTCAGCCTTGTTTTTTAGCCCAACTAACCATTCGATTGATTATGAGAATTAGGACATAGGTTTGAGATGAGATAGACTCAAGTTTACTAGGATTAACAAAGTTTAGATGCAAACAGAAACGAACAGTCCACTTTGGAGCCTTTTTGAGGACATTCCAGAGCTTGGTTTTCCAAGGAAAACCTCTAGAAATGTTCCTAAGGTTGTTCCAAACAAGTGGGAAAAAGAATCAAGTGAAAAGGTTAAGAAACGAGTGAGTTATGCTCACTTTAGTGGAGGTTGAACAATCTGCTCGAACTTGGAAATTTGCTGCAATTTGGAGAGGATTTGAGGGTGTTTTTGATGATTAGAAAAGTGAAAGAAGCTTGGATTAGGCTTGGTATTTATAGGGAGTGATTAGGTTAGGTTTAGGTGAGTATTTAATGTTAAAAAGGTAGTTTAAAACTCAAAAAAACAAGGAAACCTGCCAAAAAATGGAGCTGAAACGCGTCTGCTGATGTTTCAGCGCGCTGGGCTGGCTGCTGTTAACGAGTCCATATATAAAATGTGAGTTGGGTTTCTTCAGATGTGAAGACCTAGCTCAGCTGGTTGTGTGTGTGTTGTTTGGGACGAGCGACCAGGGTTCGAGTCCCGTGGTCAGCGTCCTTTTTATTCTTTTTTTTGTTTTAAACACAACCTCATACTTTCAACATATCACACAATGATCCCTGCACTTTTATACTTTCAAAAATTACATAACACACCCCTGTATTATTAGTTAATCTAACTATATTAAAAGAAAACTAATATTTTAGTTTAAATTAACTAAGTTCGTTTACTAACTTTAATATTTAACGAGATTAACTAGTTTATTAATAAAAATAAACTTTTAAATGACAAAATTAATTAATTTAATTAATCTAATTAGTTTAAAGAATTTGAACAATGCCCATATTTATAAAAAGAATCCTTAAATGTCTTGTCCGTTTTGCAAAGCCTTCGAGTTTGAGATTTAGGATTCGAATCTCATCATTTTAACGAGTATCAACTGTCGATAATTATAGAATCAAGAATCTATAAATAATATTTCGTTCAAACGAGTAATTGGTTAACAGTTGCACATGATATGAATACACAATATAGTTTCGTTTTCATTATGATCGATAGTCTCGAATTACAAACGGAACGAAAGTAGATTACTAAGAGAGTACAAGTGCCTATATATGGAAAGTACAACATGTCTTGCTAAAATTAGAAAGTGCGGGAAAATGCGGAGCGTTACACTTCCCGGTTCGCATCGAGACAACAATTTGACCAGTTTAACTTTCTTAGCGACTTCCATCACCTTATTTCACCAAAGTTCATTACTTTGGTTATTTTGACCCGTTTGGTTATATTGGCGAATTCCATCGCTTTCACACAATCAAACGTGTATAATTCGGATCACTTTGACCCGTTTCAACATTATAGTGGAATCCACCACTTTTACTTTTGTTCTATCGCTATTCACTAGTTAATCCATCCGGTTGATACTTACGGAATCCTCCGTATTAGCAATAACCAAATTTCATAACGATTCAATTATCATTCAAATAACTAAACATAGAATACTAGCGAAATAATACGAAGCGTATAGCCATGTACCTTTTAAAGCTTTCCTTCCAAACGGTTATCCGATCCTCCTTGATTACTTGAAGTTCCACCCAAATTTCCTATAGAATTCAATTTGGATACATTCCTTAGAACTCATGTGACAACCCTCACAAAACCAGGTATCCGTACAATTAATTAATATTTGACTAATGCTTAATTACTGTGCTTGCTTACAACTGTGGTTCAACTGTTTCTTGATTTCTGATACATACATATACATGCATCATACCTTACTACTGTCACTCTATTATTTACACACAAACATCAGTGACAACCTTGATGCACAAAAGCACAGTTAGCACAATAAACGGATAACCCAGTAAACATGCTGACATAGCCAGCACTAGACAGACACTGTCTCTGAGGCCAGTATGAGCCGGGAATAGATTACTACACTAGTAGGGAGTGTAGGGAGGTAAGGATTGTAAGAACTGCGTCACTAGGTGATAGTTATAGTGACCAGATGTACCAAAAACATGCTTTAACTACAAAAATCCTGCACTTTATTACAAAATTCAGCATTTAAGTTAACTAGTAAAGTGCAAAAACATGGGAAAATAATACTAGACACTCTCCAAAGTGTCGGGAATTCATTGTGACACTAAAACTAATATTAACGACACTTTAAATGCTTATTTAGCACTTTAACGGATCAGTATCCAACCGAACAACCGGACTTTACCCGGAACATAAAAATATTGTCAATGCATTGTTTATACTTTTCTGAGCTAGTTAGGGTCCCCGAACACCCTAACACACTTTATATTAGACAACACACTAATACACTAACTAAACCCATTAAAATCCTAACTAGAACTAACTAGATAGTAACCTTACCATTGAAACCCAACCCCATACCCCCCTTTCTTTTTCAAATCGGTTACATGGGGACACCACCCCCATGATTCCTTTCATTATTATATTAGATATGGTTGGTGGATAAGGAGACACATGACACAAGGGATATTAGATGTTAAAGGTCTTTTATATAACCCACTAGTAAACTAACATTTCTTCATTCTTATCACCTTCAAGCAACACCCAACTCTCCCTTCCCTTGTGTGTTCGGCCGAGATCACCACACCCACCCTCACCATCATTCAAATTTTGTTACAAGCATTCTTCACATATAAAAAGGTGTAAGGTGACATACAAACAAGCTCGGTGGACTCGGAAGCTCAAGAACCTCTCTATATTTCTTTTATCCACCTTGTTTACGCCTTGTTTCTTCCCTAGCCTCGAGCTAGTAGTAAGTGCTTCTAAACATCCTCTTGTTCTTGTTTAAAGTGGTTAATAAGAGATTTAACGGTTAAAATTTAAGAACACACTAGATCAAAACATAAAGTCTTGAAAGTATGATGAACTAGTTGGTTAAAGAAAAACTAGTGGTGTAAATCTTATGAAACTGATCTAGATGTGATTATTTTATGTTGTTAGTGGCTAGTAGTGGAACGGATCGTCATCTAACCATGCTAGATCACGTTCATGGAACATGAACTAGCAATATGTTAAGTGAAAAAGTTACAAGATGATGAACTCTTCCACTAACAAAACATGAACTTGTGTAAAGTTGATGTTTTTTGTAAAATAGAGTTTTAAACTAGTAGATCTAAAGATCTATAAGTGGTACTTTCGAAGAACCAAGTAAAATATACAAGTCTTATTTTGAAGTCGGATCTTTCATAAACTAAAGGTGTTTTTGTGAACAAACAAGTGTGTAAACACTTGTGTAACAAAAGGATTTAACAAAGAAATATTTCCGTAATTTTTGACTAGAAGTTGTAAAACAACATATTCTTTAAAAACAAAGTTTTTAAGAAGTTAAAAATGTTTTTAAAGAAAACAAGATCTATTAAAAATGTTGGAAGGTTACTACATAATTTTACACGACTTACAAGTTCATGTGTTTGCGATCTATACTTATTTTTGACTAGTTGATGTTTGAATATTGAATATTAATGGTTGAAAAGTTGTTGGTTGAATTTTAAAAAGAAAATGATACGCTAGTAAGCGTGGCCTCCTCCAGTTACAGAGGAAACTGTGGCGAAATTTTTCCAGAAATATAACACTTAGAATATTTTTGTGACAAGTGTTTATAAATATATTTTTGACTTGTTGTCCCAAACAAATTTCGCCATGATTTTTATTGTAAAATAACCAAGTATTCGGAGGTGGATTTTCCTAAATAAAACTTGTTAAATATATATTTAGAATATATATTTCATAATAAAACGCTTGTGTGATTTTATGATTATTTTGTGAACTACACATATATTATTTTTAGGGTAAAAATAATATAACTCGTACACACTAAAAAGTAACGACTCCAAAATAATACCAACGCCCTCACAAATAAATATTTAAGTTACACCGGTATTATTATTACCACACGAACTTTAAAAATGTAACTTATGTATTTTCGGACAAATACTCTTAAATGCGTGTTTTGATAAAAGTATTATTTTGGAAAATTGTATGGAATAAAATATAATATTTTTGGGAAAAATATGTATATTTTGGAGATAGAATATTTTAGACAAATGAATAAAAATATATTTTATTAAGTGAGACTTAATAATATATTTTTGGAATTACAAAAGCGCACATGTATTAAAACCACCATCCTTGGGAAGGAAAATAATTATTAAATAATTAAGAAGTGGAAATACGAAATAGTTGCCTAACTATTTCCCAAAAACGTTAAACCTTAAGCCAAGGCACGGCCGTCCGTCTAATAGAAGTTAGTACGTGTAGGTCGTCACGCACCAGGTTGATTGGGAGATACTATTTCGAGACGCACTTCTGTGAGTTCATGTCCCCCTTTTCTCTTAACTGTTTTCAGTTTTTATACTTTGGGGGTGAAATACATGTTACTGTGATTACGAATACTTTTTACATGGTATGGTTAGCGTAAGGAAGGTTACTACTTAGATCATGTGAGTGGGTAGGCGGGAACTGGAGGCCATTAATCCTCATTGTAGGACCGAGGGTCATTAGCGGTAGATCTATCTGGGTGTAGCGAGCCCAACCCCTGAGTCCGCTGAATGAACTAGGTGGTGACTTTGAGCCCGACGCAAAAATCTGCTAGGTTTGAGTCTTCCTACTGCACTTCACACATATCATTGGCTTTGCAACCCAATGGTGATCTCTTTTTCCCTATTTGCTACATACCATGGATTTTCATACATACTGACATTTTTACAAGGGTTTATACAAACTCACCTACACATGAACTCGCTCAACTTTATGTTGACTTTTCAAACTACATGTATTTCAGGAAACTAACGGATCTGGCACGGTATGCACGTATTTTCAAGCTGCGTTTGAATAAAGAAGTCACCCAGGGTTTAGAAGGTGTAACCTCTTCCTGGACGGGTTACATATCCCTAAACCTAGTATTGTTTAAAGCCTTTTGCTAAGTCTTTATGAACTCAATTTAATCAAATTAAGGTTTGTAAACTTATTTTGTGATTGTTGAAAATGGGATTTTTCTAAACTTTATTAATGGATGAATATCTCATATTTTTATCATATAGCATTGTTATGATTGTTGCTAGGGTATTAAGAAGTCACACCAAATAAACCCACGCTTCCGAAAAGCCAAGGTGTGACAGCTTGGTATTAGAGCCTCGATCATAGCGAACTAGGATTCTTTCTCGAGTCTAGACTATGATCATCAGGGCTCTCATGAAAACGTTTTCAAACATTTTTACATTGCATACACTATACGTCCAGATCCATGAAACAAACCTTTTTACAAACAAAAGGCACAAATACACATTTCCAAATTTAAATTTATAACTCAGTCGGGGGGACTGAGGGAGTCCAGTCAGGGAGACTGGGGAAAAATTAGGTCGGGGAGACCAGAAAAAATTAGGTCGGGGAGACCAGGAAAAATTAGGTCAGGGAGACCAGGAAAAAACTAGGTCGGGGAGACCAGGAAAAATTAGGTCGGGGAGACCAGGAATTTGGTCGGGGAGACCAGGAGATTAGTCAGAGAGACTGGGAGATTTTAGTCTGAGAGACTAGGGAGTTCAGTTTGAGAAACTGGGAGGATAGTCTGGGGAAGACTATGATGATTACTTACTTACATTAATTGAGACTTACATGCTTAATTGATTTAATGTTGATGTACGTCCATATGTGGTAGTTATTCGCATACACTAATTGTTAATAACTACTATGGATATACATGTTACACACCGGCACACATGTCACTCTAATTAGAGAACGAGTTATCAGACATTGATAACCCTACGACCACCGCCACAGATAATGAGACTACATCTGCGCCAGAGACAATTACGTCAGATACTGAGAGTGATCCTGATATGCTGACTAAGGGCGAGGACGACTTCTAACAGTCCGTACTACCAGATTTTGGTGATACTTCATCTTTGCTGATGGTTTCTCTAACAAGAATCTTTCTGTCACTCTTGTTTCAATCCATGACCACTCCATCACTGGTCATCCCAATGATGGACACACCATGGCTCCAATCCTCGATGATGCGCCTCCTGCGGACATCTCTACTGAAGGTTGGCTACTCGACAAACAATATATGACTACGTTGGCATGCTTATCAATGGTCCTCCTGCCGACGCCCATGACGATAGAAAATTAGATGAGGACACTGTTACTAACTTCACTTCTTAAGACCCCTATTAACAAGCCATCCTCTGATTCTAGCATGCATTCGGACTCCTTTGAGTCTGTGATACCTGCAACCTTACAAACAGCTGGAGTGCAGCATTCTACTACTGACACAAGACGACGATGACATGGCTGCTGCACTATCACCTGCTCGAGGCACCACACCGTTACACGACCCAGGGCCTGCTGCTGAGCTAGCTTCTGCACCTTTTGAGTCAGCCTGATGTTGCAACTGCTGGTCCTACACCCTTGCTTGATTGTGACCCTGATACTTTTGGTTTACTAGACATTGCACCCCTGCTATCTAACCCGGTACCAGCACCTGACAATCTCCTTATTGGTTGAAACGTTTGTTTTTGCATCCATAACCGCTGATGTTGCTCCTTTTTCCCTATGGAGACCGACGCCCATTGCACTGGCATACTTATCGTTTCCTTTCCGGACTTGCCCGTACCCCGGAAGAGTACTCCAGGTCGGCACCAGCATAACGATCCGTTTTGCTACAACAGCATTTTCTACGGCCTTACAGGTTTCACCCCTACATCGCTGTATGAGCCGATTGGATGGATCCTATAATACTCTATGCAGATTTTAGACCCTTACCATTCCTCACATTGTGGAGGCCACATACGAGATGAGTTGCTCCTGTAACACCAATTACAGTTTGAGGATATGAGTCGCAGAACGTTGGAGCTTGAGCTGACACCACAATTGGCAAGTTCAAATGCAAAACATTACATAACCGAAAACATGATTTAAGTGACTACATCACAAGACAGCATATTGCCTGAAAAGTTTATGTAAGACACCCCGTCCTCCACCCTGTCTATTGCCAGCATACTTTGATTCGTCACATACATCAAGGTTCCTTTTGCGCTCTCGACCGTTGCTATTACACCGTTCCCAGGATTCTGATACTTATTTGTTTACTATTGAGCGGCAGAGCAGATAATTACTTCAACGTATATACAAGCTCGAGGAGGGACTCACACATGTTAATAGTTTACTTTTCTTTCCTCCTCCTCCTCAGTCAGCAGTATAGTTGGCTTCTGGGTTATGCGGATTGCATTACACTTGGGTAAAGACACTAATGATAAGCCGGGATTGCGGAGACTTTTGAGGACCACTTCTGATTACGAAATTTTGATGCACTAATATACTTATTGGACAAGGGTAGGGTGACCCTGTGTCCCTTTCGATGTGATACATTTTGTTAGACACAGTGATTGTGGCCGAAGGATAATGAAAGCCTAACCATCTTTAAACATGCGACAACACTTTGTGGCCAATAACCAATGAAATCTCAGTCGCTAGCACGTCATTGATCTATGTGTGTGTGCTATAATTATAATACTACGTGCTTACTTGCTATGCTCTCATTAAACATAATTACCGAATTACTTAGTCATACTATGATTATACTATTATTTGATTGGTTGATATGGTAACCTGTTATGTGTATGTACTTATGACCACTAAACAACCAAATGCACGCACGAAGCAAATTAGACCTGACCTAACCGACCTTCTTCTAGGAAGATGTCGACTCAAGGGAACACCGATATCAACAACCCTCTACCGACAACAGAGGCAGAAATGCAAGAGCGCCTCTTACAGGCCATCGCACGGTACGAGGCCCGTCGCTCCGATTGCAGCGGAGGTACCTCGGGAAATAACCCCCCAACGGTAATGTCTAGTCCTTTAAGACACATTACAAAACGTTTGGACATTTCCACGAGTGCCTTGCTAAGGCCTTACGCGAATAATGTTGCTTACATCGCAGGCTGCACCTACAAACAGTTCTTGGACCAAAAAAACCTCGAGAGTTCGACGGCACTGGGGGTGCCTTAGCCTTCGTGCGCTGGGTTGAGAAGACGGATTCTGTTTTACGATTGAGCAAATGTGACCCCGAACATCAGGTCACGTATATAGCTGGACTATTTGTAGATGGGGCTCTATCATGGTGGAACCTTCAGGTTCAAACAATGGGCGAGACTGCTGCGAATGCTTTGACGTGGGATGAGCTGAAGGAACTGATGCGTAAAAGATATTGCTCTAGGGCAGAAGTCCAGAAGTTGGAGACTGAATTATGGAACTTGAAAATGGAGGGACCAAAGATAGATGAGTATGTGCAGAGATTTAACGATTTATCGCAAGTTGCTACACTCCTAGTAGAGCCAGAGTTTAAGAGAATTAAACGTTTCATAGGGGGATTGGCACCTCAGATTCTAAGCCTGGTAACAGCGTCTAAACCTTCAACGATCACCGAGGCTATCGATATAAGCGTGGCGCTCACTGAAGAAGCGATTAGACAAGGAAAATTTACCACTTCGAAAGAGAAAGAGGAGACTCCTGTAGAGTCACCTGGGGATAACAAGAGAAAGCTCGCAAATCTCAAGGTGGTTACTCGGGGGAGTAACGAGAAGAAAGCCAAGAAGGGAAAAGACTACATGGGTATCCTACCTAAATGTGACAATTGTCTACGCTATCACGTCGGGCGATGTAAATATGGAAAATGCGATAACTGCGGTAAGAGGGGACATCCCAAGGAGACTTGTAGACAAGGTATTGAAAGTGGAAATAAAAGTCAAGATGATAGCAAGAGTCACGGAGGAAACAACGACAACAACGAAGGCAGGACGAGTGACAAACAAAAACGTGCTGAAGTTTGTTTTAACTGTGGAAGCAAGAAGCATTTCAGAAAACATTTCCCTAAGAAGAACCGCGCACAAGGATAAAAGCTCTGTAGCAGAGCTAGGGGAGCACGCCAAGAAACCAAGTTTGGATATCGGTACGCCCCATATTACTCAACATTATGCATCTGTGCTGCTAGATACTGTTGCAAATTTTACGATTCGCACCGCTAGAGTTCGAGAGTATAATTGGTTTAAGTAGCGAGTAAGTAGATATTCCAGTACCCATTAGAACTAGCTTAGGGGAAGCTTGTGGAAGCCAACACAGTAACTTGAATCGACAAGATAGAACCCGGAGAACGTAAGTTTACGCTAGATCTATTGCCAGTTGAGTTGGGAAGCTTCAACGTGGTAATTGGATGTATTAGTTGGCAAGCGGTCGAGCGGAGGTTGATATCCGCACCTCGATGACAAATGAAGGAACGATTGTGACTCACGAAGCAGGATACGCCACCACCGATCATGAATTGCTTAAGGCACGAAAGTTGTTGTGGGAAGGATGTGTTGTTTCCTGGCTCATGTCGGGGACAAGGGAGCCGAAGAACTAAAACATAACGATACCCCCGTGATCGGAGAATACCCTAAAGTCTTCCTCGAAGACTAGCCAGAATTACCTCCTCAACGACAAGTCGAATTTTTGCATCGATTTGGTTCCAGGCGTCGCGCCTGTAGTCAATGCACCCTGAGCGACTTACACCTTCGGAAATGCAAAGATTGACAGCGAAGTTTTAGCAGTGGATAGAGAAGGAAGATACCAGACCAAGATGTCCCTTTTGGATAACCCCATTTCTGCTCGTCAGAAAGAAGGATGATGATTTTCAAATAAACATCAACTACCAGGAGCTGAACGAGCTAACAAACGAGAGTCGATGACTCTTACTAAGGGTTAACGAACCTCTAACATAACTGACTATGAGGACCCAACTACTACTACATGACTGGTCGATGATCGAGCGTCGTTAGCGGTGAAATTCAGGAAGAAAGTATACCAGGGAGAAATTGTGGGACAATGACTTGTTATTAGACATAAACAAAATGGTGTTTCCTACACAATGTACAAACCGGATCCACACGGGATACGAAATCTGGAGAATCTAGAAAACATATATTTAGGACCTTTGGGAACCCAGGTCCAAACTCGTAAGGGTTTTTATTTAGGAACCATATCTGTCAACTCAATCAACCATCATTAACCTGGCGCATATGCCAGTTCCGTTGACCCAAACAGAGAGTACTTGGATTTCTTTTACTTCTGGCGAGTAGATGTTTGCATCTCTACACCCCTTAATGGTAGTTGCATCACAATAATTTTCTCGCTAAGAGCGAACACACATTTGCTTCGATATCTGGTCATCTCTTCACTTTAGCAGATACTCGTTGTTCCTTTTCTTGGAAACTTACCTGACATACATGCATCATTTGCTACGCATGTGATTTTGTTTTGAACAAACACTTCATTGGAATTTACATATTATTTGCTAAACCTAATTACTGATTCCTGATTCGAGTAACCTACATTAGTGTTATTGTTGGCTCTTTTGTTACCAAGCCAACACACTTTCTTGAAACCGCTTTCTTTCAAGTTACATTCATGGTTTATTTTGCTACCATGCCGAGAATTCCTTGTTGATACATACGTTTATTGTCGGGTTACGTTGAAACCAAGTTCAATTGCTTGAACTTATCCAGTTCACAGGTTTAACTTGAAATGCTATATGATGTATTGGGAGCATCATATTCAACTATTTTTGCAGAGATTCTTTCATTTCGAGTCGTAGTAGATTTGGTTGGTCTACGACTCCACTAAAACGTTTGATTTGTTTCGATACCTTGCGGTGATATTTTCACAAAATTGAAGCTTGCGCTAATTTGGTTACTCACTTCGTACACGGATTTAATTCCCTATTTAGTTGTTAACAATCCATTTTGGAAATGAGTGAGTTATGCTCACTTTAGTGGAGGTTGAACAATCTACTCGAGCTTGGAAATTTGCTGCAATTTGGAGAGGATTTGAGGGTGTTTTTGATGATTAGAAAGTGAAAGAAGCTTGGATTAGGCTTGGTATTTATAGGGAGTGATTAGGTTAGGTTTAGGTGAGTATTTAATGTTAAAAAGGTAGTTTAAAACTCAAAAAAACAAGGAAACCTGCCAAAAAATGGAGCTGAAACGCGTCTACTGATGTTTCAGCGCGCTGGGCTGGCTGCTGTTAACGAGTCCATATATAAAATGTGAGTTGGGTTCCTTCAGATGTGAAGACCTAGCTCAGCTGGTTGTGTGCGTGTTGTTTGGGATGAGCGACCCGGGTTCGAGTCCCGTGGTCAGCGTCCTTTTAATTCTTTTTTTTTTGTTTTAAACACAACCTCATACTTTCAACATATCACACAATGATCCCTGCACTTTTATACTTTCAAAAATTACATAACTCACCCCTGTATTATTAGTTAGTCTAACTATATTAAAAGAAAACTAATATTTTAGTTTAAATTAACTAAGTTAGTTTACTAACTTTAATATTTAACGAGATTAACTAGTTTATTAATAAAAATAAACTTTTAAATAACAAAATTAATTAATTTAATTAATCTAATTAGTTTAAAGAATTTGAACAATGCCCATATTTATAAAAAGAATCCTTAAATGTCTTGTCCGTTTTGCAAAGCCTTCGAGTTTGAGATTTAGGATTCGAATCTCATCATTTTAACGACTATCAAGTGTCGATAATTATAGAATCAAGAATCTATAAATAATATTTCGTTCAAACGAGTAATTGGTTAACAGTTGCACATGATATGAATACACAATATAGTTTCGTTTTCATTATGATCGATAGTCTCGAATTACAAACAGAACGAAAGTAGATTACTAAGAGAGTACAAGTGCCTACATATGGAAAGTACAACATGTCTTGCTAAAATTAGAAAGTGCGGGAAAATGCGGAGCGTTACACTTCCCGGTTCGCATCGAGACAACAATTTGACCAGTTTAACTTTCTTAGCGACATCCATCACCTTATTTCACCAAAGTTCATTACTTTGGTTATTTTGACCCGTTTGGTTATATTGGCGAATTCTATCGCTTACACACAATCAAACGTGTATAATTCGGATCACTTTGACCCGTTTCAACATTATAGTGGAATCCACCACTTTTACTTTTGTTCTATCGCTATTCACTAGTTAATCCATCCGGTTGATACTTACGGAATCCTCCGTATTAGCAATAACCAAATTTCATAACGATTCAATTATCATTCAAATAACTAAACATAGAATACTAGCGAAATAATACGAAGCGTATAGCCATGTACCTTTTAAAGCTTTCCTTCCAAACGGTTATCCGATCCTCCTTGATTACTTGAAGTTCCACCCAAATTTCCTATAGAATTCAATTTGGATACATTCCTTAGAACTCATGTGACAACCCTCACAAAACCAGGTATCCGTACAATTAATTAATATTTGACTAATGCTTAATTACTGTGCTTGCTTACAACTGTGGTTCAACTGTTTCTTGATTTCTGATACATACATATACATGCATCATACCTTACTACTGTCACTCTATTATTTACACACAAACATCAGTGACAACCTTGATGCACAAAAGCACAGTTAGCACAATAAACGGATAACCCAGTAAACATGCTGACATAGCCAGCACTAGACAGACACTGTCTCTGAGGCCAGTATGAGCCGGGAATAGATTACTACACTAGTAGGGAGTGTAGGGAGGTAAGGATTGTAAGAACTGCGTCACTAGGTGATAGTTATAGTGACCAGATGTACCAAAAACATGCTTTAACTACAAAAATCCTGCACTTTATTACAAAATTCAGCATTTAAGTTAACTAGTAAAGTGCAAAAACATGGGAAAATAATACTAGACACTCTCCAAAGTGTCGGGAATTCATTGTGACACTAAAACTAATATTAACGACACTTTAAATGCTTATTTAGCACTTTAACGGATCAGTATCCAACCGAACAACCGGACTTTACCCGGAACATAAAAATATTGTCAATGCATTGTTTATACTTTTCTGAGCTAGTTAGGGTCCCCGAACACCCTAACACACTTTATATTAGACAACACACTAATACACTAACTAAACCCATTAAAATCCTAACTAGAACTAACTAGATAGTAACCTTACCATTGAAACCCAACCCCATTCCCCCCTTTCTTTTTCAAATCGGTTACATGGGGACACCACCCCCATGATTCCTTTCATTATTATATTAGATATGGTTGGTGGATAAGGAGACACATGACACAAGGGGTATTAGATGTTGAAGGTCTTTTATATAACCCACTAGTAAACTATCACTTCTTCATTCTTATCACCTTCAAGCAACACCCAACTCTCCCTTCCCTTGTATGTTCGGCCGAGATAACCACACCCACCCTCACCATCATTCAAATTTTGTTACAAGCATTCTTCACATATACAAAGGTGTAAGGTGACATACAAACAAGCCCGATGCACTCGGAAGCTCAAGAACCTCTCTATATTTCTTTTATCCACCTTGTTTACGCCTTGTTTCTTCCCTAGCCTCGAGCTAGTAGTAAGTGCTTCTAAACATCCTCTTGTTCTTGTTTAAAGTGGTTAATAAGAGATTTAACGGTTAAAATTTAAGAACACACTAGATCAAAACATAAAGTCTTGAGAGTATGATGAACTAGTTGGTTAAAGAAAAACTAGTGGTGTAAATCTTATGAAACTGATCTAGATGTTTAGTGGCTAGTAGTGGAACGGATCGTCATCTAACCATGCTAGATCACGTTCATGGAACATGAACTAGCAATATGTTAAGTGAAAAAGTTACAAGATGATGAACTCTTCCACTAACAAAACATGAACTTGTGTAAAGTTGATGTTTTTTTGTAAAATAGAGTTTTAAACTAGTAGATCTAAAGATCTACAAGTGGTATTTTCGAAGAACCAAGTAAAATATACAAGTCTTATTTTGAAGCCGGATCTTTCATAAACTAAAGGTGTTTTTGTGAACAAACAAGTGTGTAAACACTTGTGTAACAAAAGGATTTAACAAAGAAATATTTCCGTAATTTTTGACTAGAAGTTGTAAAACAACATATTCTTTGAAAACAAAGTTTTTAAGAAGTTAAACATGTTTTTAAAGAAAACAAGATCTATTAAAAATGTTGGAAGGTTACTACATAATTTTACACGACTTACAAGTTCATGTGTTTGCGATCTATACTTATTTTTGACTAGTTGATGTTTGAATATTGAATATTGATGGTTGAAAAGTTGTTGGTTGAATTTTAAAAAGAAAATGATACGCTAGTAAGCGTGGCCTCCTCCAGTTACAGAGGAAACTCTGGCGAAATTTTTCCAGAAATATAACACTTAGAATATTTTTGTGACAAGTGCTTATAAATATATTTTTGACTTGTTTTCCCAAGCAAATTTTGCCATGATTTTTATAGTAAAATAACCAAGTATTCGGAGGTGGATTGTCGTAAATAAAACTTGTTAAATATATATTTAGAATATATATTTCATAGTAAAACGCTTGTGTGATTTTATGATTATTTTGTGAACTACACATATATTATTTTTAGGGTAAAAATAATATAACTCGTACACACTAAAAAGTAACGACTCCAAAATAATACCAACGCCCTCACAAATAAATATTTAAGTTACACCGGTATTATTATTACCACACGAACTTTAAAAATGTAACTTATGTATTTTCAGAAAAATATTCTTAAATGCGTGTTTTGATAAAAGTATTATTTTGGAAAATTGTATGGAATAAAATATAATATTTTTGGGAAAAAATATGTATATTTTTGAGATAGAATATTTTAGACAAATGAATAAAAATATATTTTATTAAGTGAGACTTAATAATATATTTTTGGAATTACAAAAACGCACATGTATTAAAACACCCATCCTTGGGAAGGAATATAATTATTAAATAATTAAGAAGTGGAAATACGAAATAGTTGCCTAACTATTTCCCAAAACCGTTAAACCTTAAGCCAAGGCATGGTCGCCCGTCTAATAGAAGTTAGTACGTGTAGGTCGTCACGCAGCAGGTTGATTGGGAGATACTATTTCGAGACGCACTTCTGTGAGTTCATGTCCCCCTTTTCTCTTAACTGTTTTCAGTTTTTATACTTCGGGGGTGAAATACATGTTACTATGATTACGAATACTTTTTACATTGTATGGTTAGCGTAAGGAGGGTTACGACTTAGATCATGTGAGGGGGTAGGCGAGAACTGGAGGCCATTAATCCTCATTGTAGGACCGAGGGTTCATTAGCGGTAGATATATCTGGGTGTAGCGAGCCCAACCCCTGAGTCCGCTGAATGAACCAGGTGGTGACTTTCAGCCCGACGTAAAAATCTGCTAGGTTTGAGTCTTCCTACTGCACTTCACACATATCATTGGCTTTGCAACCCAATGGTGATCTCTTTTTCCTTATTTGCTACATACCAGGGATTTTCATACATACTGACATTTTTACAATGGTTTATACAAACTCACCTACACATGAACTCGCTCAACTTTATGTTGACTTTTCAAACTACATGTATTTCTGGAAACTAACGGATCTGGCACGGTATGCACGTATTTTCAAGCTGCGTTTGAATAAAGAAGTCACCCAGGGTTTAGAAGGTGTAACCTCTTCCTGGACGGGTTACATATCCCTAAACCTAGTATTGTTTAAAGCCTTTTGCTAAGTCTTTATGAACTCAATTTAATCAAATTAAGGTTTGTAAACTTATTTTGTGATTGTTGAAAATGGGATTTTTGTAAACTTTATTAATGGATGAATATCTCATATTTTTATCATATAGCATTGTTATGATTGTTGCTAGGGTATTAAGAAGTCACACCAACTAGTTTAAGGTAGAATGAGAGTCGTTTACCAAATTGTGGGTTTCACGCCTATTTTGGTAAAGTCGTCTCGTCTTTTGTTACAAGAGTCTTCAAATAATAAAAAGTGTATTCATGTTAGCCTTAGGAAAGGCATGTAAGTTCAACAAACAAAAAGTATTGCTAGGAAGCATGTAAGGTAGAATGCATAAGTTTTAAACAACAAATCAGAGACAAAGTGCTTAAAACTATAGACTAGGGCAAAGCATTCCTACTTATTCCTAATTCCCTATAGTTATGGCTCTGATACCAATCTGTCACACCCCAACCAATGGCGGAATCATCGGGATGAGACGAAAATGAGATTGCAAGAGATTTCATAACACGATGTGACAATAATTAATTAAATCCGAATTTCATATCATAAACTAGATTGTCATACAAGGTTCAAATGCAAGAAATAACATTGTCTCACGACAAACATAACATCAAAATAGATAAATTAATCTAGGTGTGTATCTAAGTCCACCTAAATCTTGTTTCATCTTGATTCATCATCTCAACAATTCAACCTACAACATGTATTAAAATAGAGTTCAATGCAAAAGCAAAGGCGAGTATACAAGTTTGTTACATAGCATAATATAGGATAAAATTGTTTAAAGTGCTCATATCCAACATGAATCATATTAAGCAAGTTTACTAGCATGCCAAAACGGTGTACTTATATGTTCAAACCCAAGAATCCAATGCGTTAAGATAGCCTATCCCCGGTTAGAATAACGGGAGGTTAATATGTTTGACTTAACAATACCCCAAGAATCGTGGGCGGTGCATTACTCCTATAGCGCTATAATTGTTAAGGTAGGCTAGCAAAGTTAATGAAGCATATATTGACACAAATAGTTTACATTAGCATAACAAGTCTAACAAGCATCATATAGTTTCATGTTAAGCATGGATAGAGTTTAAAATAGTTTCATGTGTTGTGTAATTTTGTATAACATACATGTTGCATCCCAAAGTGATAAAAAGGAAAATGGGATCGAGTATACTCATGGTTTTGCAAGCTTTCCTACTTGAAACCCCGCGAGTGATGTTGGTGGATGGATTAGTTTGGAGCACCTTGTCCTTCTACACGAGGAAACATAGGTGTGTGAGTTTGGGGAAATCGGAAGATTATAGATTAGGAGTCTAAAATGTAAGGAAAATAGCATAAGTGAAAATAATCATCTTGTACACATAACACTTGTTCTTGACACTATTGAAACTCAAAAGAGTTTGTATGATTTCATGGATTCAAAGGACCATTAGAGTTGTAACAAGGGCATGGTCATAGATGATGTAACATGTTCTTGACAAGTAACTATCAGGTTATCATCAAGTTTAGTTACTTAGGTATATATATATATATATATATATATATATATGAAATAAATAGATAATAAAGATTACAAAGTCCTAAGGTTCAAGCATGAGGTAGGAGGTTAATGTCTCCATTTAGGCACCTCTTTGTGTCATAGAATTCATACATGAGGTAGGAAGAACAAGGTTCCATTTAGGTACCTCTATTGTTCACCACTACACTTGTTGTTGTAAACAACAAGGAGGGTCATGACTTACAAGTAATAAAGCAATAACAACAACTAATCTGCAAAACCCCGATATATCCATGTATTACCGGTGGGCCCGGTGGGGAGTATCGTGACGTAGTTGATATCATCATAGTCAAACGACACAATTTAAAATGCACAGCGGAAGCAAAAGATAGATTTATTTCAACCGAATAAAAATTGTAATATTAAGTATCACAATGTAGTTGAAACGGATCCACAGGCGGATCAAAGTAAACAGAAAACATAGTTCATCAGATTTAAATGCATCCAAGCTTGCGAGACTCTTAACGATGCTAAGGAGAGGCCAGCCTACGGATCTGTTTCAACTACATTGTGATACTTAATATTATAATTTTTATTCGGTTGAAATAAATCTATCTTTTGCTTCCGCTGTGCATTTTAAATTGTGTCGTTTGATTATGATGATATCAACTACGTCACGATACTCCCCACCGGGCCCACCGGTAATACGTGGATATATCAGGGTGTGACAGGTTGGTATCAGAGCCAACACTAAGTGAATTAAACACTAGCCATTTGTGTTTAATCTCAGTTACACAGTTGCACATTCCTAAATTTTCGAGTCTAGACAAAGAACTTAGGACAAAATCCCGATTTGTTTTTATTTTTCATTTATATTATCTTGTTGTATACTTTGTTTGTTTTGACAGGTTGAACAAGATGCCACCAAGAGTAAGAGGGAGAGGAAGAGGCAAAGGGCCAGTCACCGCCCCGAATGATCACGAGGCCGGGCCTTCGCACCGGCGAACACCTTCAGATTCCCATAACCGAAGTCCTCAAGATAACTGGAGGACCCATGTCGAACCAGCAAGGCGCTCAGTTTCGTTGAGCTCCTCCCCTTTGTTTCAAAACTCCTTTGGGCCTCATTCTGAAAATGAGCCTCATAATTCTCACCAATCCTACATTCCTCTCCAGGGTCACAACTCACCTTTTGATTACCCAACACCCTTTCTCCGGAGCCAGTTCAATCCAGCGAACTACCTTGGAGAACCAGTGGGTTTTAACCCACTAGGACCTGAAGATCATTTCTCCGGAGACCATGCAATGGACATGGATGAGGACACCGATCCCGTAGAGCCATCGTCCGGAACCCCTAACCACCCCATCGAAATTTCAGATGGGTCACCTTTTGTGGGATCACCCTATAATGGTCCCAACAGATATGAAGAAAGGTTCTGACAGATTGACTAGGTGTTTACTCCCATTTACCACAACTCTCCACAGCAGCAGCAGCAGGATCCCTCTGAGGATTCTCGTTTTGTCGCAGTTACTCTGCCATCACCACCACCTCAGCAACAGCCTCCGGAGCCACCGAGGCGAAGAAGATCGAATGCACGGATGTCTGTGCAAGGAGGAGTGCGTATCAGCACCCCTCAACCTTCAGGTGGTAGCCGCTACTCGCCACACCATGAATACCCGCAGATGGGTGGACCTTCAAACCCCGTCTCGGAAGTAACCTCTGCGCCGGTCGCGCCACCACCATTGGGTTTTGGAGACCCAATTCCTACATACACCGGTGCGGCAGCATATAACCCCTTTGAGCAGCCGATCCACACGAACTACAATTATGCAGAGGCCGACCCTTACCTTGTAGCAGCGGCAAACTACAATGCCCATCATCCGGAAGGATCCTTTGGGATCCCATACCAAACCGGATACTCACGCTATGGGTACCCACCATATGGGTATCATCAGTCGCCACCTCCTCAACCTCCACTATATCAACAACCCCCGCAACCGCCAGCCATGTCACCACCACATCATCAGGAGATCCTTCAAAGGATTAATGAGGTGTGTCAGGAAGTGCGGGAAGACCGCAGGCAAAACCGAGGGATGTTCAAGAGCCTGGCAAACTTAATTAAAGGAAAAAAGCAAGAAGGACCATTAAATCCTTCATTTGTTTGTTTGTTATTAGTATTGTAATCATGTCCCTGCGTGGACATTTGTTTCTGTATTCTGCCCCTGCGTGGGCATGTCTTTCTGTATTCCGCCCCTGCGTGGGCGTGTTTTTCTGTTAAACCCCTGCGTGGGTATGTTTGTTTGTTTCGCCCCTGCGCGGGCATGTTATTCTTGTAGAAGTCCCGTTTAGGGCAAATTTGTACTTGTTTAAATTTTTTGCAATGGAATGATTTAATTCAAATTTTCATTTTTATTAAATTATATACAAAAATATAATATGTAAAGTAAAAGAAAATGTAACATTCCCTTTTATAAGACCTATCATTATAATGAAATGATAAAAATCTAAAAAGGGACAAAACCTAGCCATATGTCATCATAAGACAGGGCCAAAATGGTAGTCCCATAATTAGATTCAGGTCCTTATTAACACCTCAGTTTAGGATTGTTCTGCGTTAAATATTAAAAAGAATCTTAAAGGTAAAACCTAGTCTATATGTCGTTGCAGACATGACCAAGATGGTAAGACCTATTCAAAAGGTTCCAATCCTTGTTAACATCTGAAAACATGTTAACACTCGTGACAAAATGTGATTCGATAAAATCGCATGAGTCATCCTTATATTGGATTCTCTCATATACTTTTAATTAATTAAAACATCCATTAGGGATATAACGCCTACGGGCTATACTCATTGTCATATAAGACAAAAGACAGTCGTGGTCTTCGACCCCCTGCTAAGAAGAGGTAATGAATTATAATTAAAACCTCAATACCATGACCATATGATCATGAATAAAGATTTAAAAATGTCCATGTGACTAGGCCTTTTTGCCATTGATATATTTTTGTTTTCTAACAAAGGATTATTATAATATCCTGAATATATATATGTTTAAACAAATTAATCGAAATGGTTCTTAAATACCATGATTGATAAATCTTTTAGAGTAATAAAGCTGTTATAGACCTCTGAATGGGTTAAAAATCATTATTTTATATAGCAAACAAGCTACATGGCCGGGTCAGACGAAGCTAACAGCCACCCCAGAGATAATCATGACACCTCCAGAGTCAACATAGCAGGAGCAGAATTACAAGCATTAATAGATAATGCTTTGACGCGAGCTCTGGAAAGGCAGTTCAGTGAATCCAGTGGTACCTATGTGAGGACCCAATCTGTACCACACTCTAAACCACCCTCAAAGACTCATACTGTTCACAAGAGTGATTCTCATCACTCAACGAACCAGAGGAGTGTTCCATCTAAGAGAGTTGTGCTGAACCAGGAACCACGTGCTAAAGGTTGCACCTATAAGTACTTTGTTTCCTGCAAACCCAGGGATTTTACTAGGGAGAAAGGAGCAGTTGACTACATGTCATGGTTAGACGAGATGGACACTGTAGTAGATATCAGTGGTTGTGCTGATAAGGATGTAGTAAAGTTTGTATCTCAGTCGTTCAAAGGCGATGCATTAGCATGGTGGAGGTCTTTGATTCAAGCCACTGGGAAGATCCCATTGTACAATCTGACGTGGGATCAGTTTGTTACTCTCATTAAGGAAAACTACTGCCCTCAACATGAGGTTGAAAAGATTGAAGCTGATTTCCTATCTTTGGTTATGAAAAACCTAGATTGTCAAGCCTACCTTACAAGCTTCAACACCATGTCAAGACTGGTTCCGTATCTGGTAACTCCGGAACCCAAGAGGATAGCTCATTTCATCGCGGGTTTATCCCCAGAGATCAAGGCCAGTGTGAAGGCCTCCAGGCCAGCTACTTTTCGGTCTGCAGCTGATATATCATTGTCTCTTACTCTGGACGCGGTCAGGCAGAGATCACTGAGAAACACAGACACTGAGAAGAGGAAGCGTGAGGATGACAACTCACGATGTTCAGACAAGAAGCGTAAAGGAAACAATGACCACAAAAAGGGTTTTGGAACTAAAAAGGATGGTCATCAGTTGGGTGATAAGCCCAAGTGTAGAATCTGTAAGAAGCACCACTTCGGGAAGTGCAGATTCGAGTCAAAATCCCAGTTGCAGCCAAGGCCTTGTGGGATTTGTAAATCTTCTGAGCACAAGACCTTAGACTGTAAGAAAATCAAGGATGCTACGTGCTATAGCTGCAATGAAAAGGGGCATATCAAGTCCAACTGCCCAAAGTTTGCTAAGAAAGCTGAGGAAGGGAAAAAGACCAATGCTAGGGTCTTCCAGATGAACGCAAAGGAAGCTGTCCAGGACGATAATGTCATAACAGGTACCTTCCTTATTAATGATGTTTATGCAAGGGTGTTATTTGATTCTGGAGCAGATAAGTCATTTGTTGATGATAAGTTTTGTAAGTTGTTAAACCTACCTGTTAGAACCCTAAGCATAAAATATGATGTTGAGTTAGCCGATGGTACCATAGAAACCGCATCAACCGTGTTAGATGGATGTTTCATATCCATTAGGAACCACTCTTTTCCTTTGTCCTTACTTCCTTTGAAGTTAGCCGGTTTTGATATAGTTTTAGGCATGGACTGGTTATCGCATAACCAAGCCCAAATTGTTTGCAACAAGAAGCAAGTGGTGATCAAGACTCCGTCTGGTGAGCCACTTACCATTCAGGGAGATACCCAGTATGGACTGCCTGAGAAAGTGTCTATGCTCAAGGCATCTAGGTGTTTGAAGAACGGTTGTATCATTTACATGGCTCAAGTGACTATCGATGAGCCAAAGCCTAAGATAGAAGATATTCCCGTCATTTCTGAATATCCCGAAGTATTCCCTGAAGAACTACCTGGTTTGCCACCAGATAGGCAGGTAGAATTCAGAATTGACATTATTCCAGGAGCAGCACCTGTTGCAAGGGCACCTTACAGGTTAGCACCAACAGAGATGAAGGAGTTAAGGACTCAGTTAGATAAATTGTTGGCAAAAGGTTTCATTAGACCTAGCTCGTCTCCATGGGGAGCACCAATCCTGTTTGTGAAGAAGAAGGATGGGTCGATGCGTCTATGCATCGACTATCACGATCTCAACAAGGCTACTATCAAGAATAGATATCCATTGCCCAGGATCGACGATCTGTTCGATCAGTTGCAAGGGGCAAGTTACTTCTCTAAGATCGATTTGAGGTCAGGCTACCATCAACTGAAGGTTAAAGATGAAGATGTACATAAGACTGCATTTAGGACTCGTTATGGTCATTACGAGTTCCTAGTGATGCCTTTTGGGCTCACTAATGCACCTACCGTATTCATGGATCTCATGAATCGCGTCTGCAAGCCTTACTTGGATAAATTTGTCATCGTCTTCATCGATGACATTATTATTTACTCAAAGAGCCAAGCTGACCATGAGAAGCACCTCCGTTGGATTCTGAAACTGCTTCAACGAGAAAAGCTCTATGCCAAGTTTTCAAAGTGTGAATTTTGGCTTTGTGAAGTCCAATTCCTTGGACATGTTGTTAGTGAGCGTGGTATCCAAGTAGATCCCGCCAAAGTTGAAGCTGTCATGAATTGGCAAGAGCCAAAGACGCCTACAGAAATTCGTCGCCTTCTAGGTTTAGCAGGATATTATAGGCGATTTATAGAAAACTTCTCAAGGATTGCTGCGCCCCTAACTTCGTTGACACGTAAGAATATTAAGTTTGACTGGGGCCCTAAGCAACAGGAATCCTTTGACATCCTTAAGAAAAAGTTGAGCAATGCACCTGTGTTAACATTGCCTGAAGGAATAGAGGAATTTGTAGTATATTGTGATGCATCGCACACAGGTATGGGATGTGTGCTTATGTAGAAAGGCAAGGTCATTGCCTATGCTTCTCGACAGTTAAAGGTGCACGAGAAGAACTACACCACCCACGATTTGGAGTTTGGTGCCGTTGTATTTGCACTAAAACTGTGGAGGCATTACTTGTATGGAACTAAGTGTGTGATCTATTCAGATCACAAAAGCCTTCAACATCTATTCAATCAGAAGGATTTGAACATGAGACAGCGACGTTGGATGGAAACTTTGAATGATTATGACTGTGAGATAAGATACCATCCCGGCAAGGCAAATGTGGTTGTCGATGCCTTAAGTAGAAAGGAAAGGGTGAAACCCATAAGAATCAATGCCAAGAGCATTGAGTTAAAGAATAGTTTGATTGAAAGGTTGTTAGCTGCGCAGAAGTAAGCTGTATTAGAAGCTAACTATCCTGATGAAAAGCTAGGAGTAACTGAAGAGCAATTATCTCAGGGCAAGGATGGAATCCTGAGATTAAATGGACGAATATGGGTTCAAGTGTATGGAGGACTTCGGGATGTCATCCTCCAGGAAGCCCATAGTTCTAAATACTCCGTTCATCTTGGAGCTGATAAGATGTACGAGGATCTGAAGGCAAATTTTTGGTGGATAGGCTTGAAAAAGTCTATAGCTACTTATGTAGCCAAATGTTTGACGTGCGCACAAGTCAAAGCTGAACACCAGAAGCCGTCAGGTTTGTTACAACAGCCTGAACTCCCCACATGGAAGTGGGAAATGGTGACGATGGATTTCATCACCAAGTTACCAAAGACAAAGAAAGGAAATGATACTATATGGGTAATGGTAGATAGACTGACTAAGTCAGCACATTTCCTACCCATTAAGGAGACTTATAGCTCCGACAGGTTAGCCCAATTGTACGTAGATAAGATTGTATCTCTGCATGGCGTTCCAGTGTCAATTATCTCTGACAGAGATACCAGATACACATCATATTTTTGGAAAACTTTCCAACAGTCCTTGGGCACACACTTGAATTTTAGTACAACTTACCATCCTCAGACGGACGGGCAGAGTGAGCGTACCATACAAACTTTGGAAGACATGCTTCGTGCATGTGTGATTGACTTAGGTGGTAGTTGGGATAACCACCTGCCATTGATCGAGTTCTCCTATAACAATAGCTACCATACAAGCATTAAGGCTGCGCCTTTTGAGGCATTATATGGTAGAAAGTGCAGAACGCCTATTTGTTGGGCAGAAGTAGGAGAAGCTCAGTTATCAGGACCTGATATAGTCCTGGAGACGACAGACAAGATTGTGCAAATAAGAGATCGTCTCAAAGCTGCCAGAGACAGGCAGAAAAGCAACGCAGACTTAAGGCGTAAACCTCTAAAGTTCGAGGTTGGTGATAAAGTATTGCTTAAAGTATCACCCTGGAAGGGAGTGATGCGATTTGGTAAGAAAGGTAAGTTAAGCCCGAGGTATATAGGACCATTCGAGATCATCGAATGTGTGGGAAAAGTGGCTTATAAGTTAAACTTGCCTGAAGAGCTTAGTGGTATTCATAATGTATTACACATCTGCAATCTAAAGAAATGTCTAGCTGATGAATCGCTAGTCATACCACATACGGATGTGCATATAGATGAGAGCTTGAAATTTGTGGAAAAACCTTTGTCGATTGAGGATCGACAGGTTAAGAAGCTTCGGAGGAAGCATGTGCCTATTGTAAAGGTTAAATGGGATGCCCGCAGAGGTCCCGAGTATACGTGGGAGGTAGAGTCCACAATGAAAGAAAAATACCCTCATTTGTTTCAGTAAATCTCGAGGTCAAGATTTCTTTTAAGGGGGTGAGGATGTAACACCTCGAAAATTCATGTCCAATAACGTATTGACACGTGTCACAAGCTTTGAACGTGTAAAAGAATACTTTAGAGGGACTAAAGTTGACAAACAAGGAAAGTATGTGAATATAAGGGTTCAAAGTGTCAACAATGAATAAATATACTTTATTATAACCCTACATGATGTTTATACTCTTAAACGAATGAATCATGGATCATACGAAGCTAATTGTGAAAGAAAGTGAGAAATTACAAACTACAGGGGTTAAATGTGCCAACATGTTTAAAGTATACCTCTGAGTGACCTTTTAGCAAACCCGAAGCTTTGTAACAATTGATTATGCTCACTAGAATACCTGATAAAAATTTCACAAGTTTTCGATTAAGTATGAGAAAGTTATGATGATATTCGTATACGAGGGGTTAAAAGCGTCAACGAGGCAAAACTTGTGTTTTCGTTTATCATTTAACGAAACCGGACCTAATGATGATTGGTTTTATCTCATGGATCATAGAAATATAAAATTCAAGGGTCAAAAGTGCCTAAAATGGAAGTTATTGCGCATTAGAAAGTTCAGGGGGTGAAAGTGTCATTTCTGAAACATGTTTGGCTGAGAAGCTTGGTGCTGGCGTAGCGCCAGCACTTGTGCCTTTACCCGTGGCGCTACGCGAGCATGTACCAGTGACAGCAAACATCTGGTAACGTGTCAGCTTGCATGTTTACGCGATTCAGCGAGTTTGCCACCCATTATCTGCATGTTACACGTCCCTTAACACATGTTATCACTTATGGAGTAGCCCTAACACTTGTGTCCACCTCCTTGCACTTCCTTGGCTATATATAGAGCCCTTGGTTGCATTTGTGAACTCACTTTTTGAGCATTCACTTGGAAAGCTTCCAAACTCTTGTCTTGAAGATTTCTGGAGCTCAAGGACACTTCTCAAGCATTCTTAGTCGTGCATAGGACCTCAGTAAGTGCCCATAACCTTTCTTAATTCAGTTTAACTTAGTTAGTTAGCTTAAAGTCAAACCGTCATAATTAAGGTTTGACTTCGAGATTAATAAATAATTGTTTAGTCAAATCTCGAATTGAAAGTACCTATGAGTTGGTAATTATGTGGGTAATAAACCCTTAAAAGGGCACCCTCTGATTCCCACTCTAACTAGGCCAATTGTCGGGTCAAAGCTAATCTTAAAAAGTCAACAGAAAGCTTATTTTCAAGTTAATGCATAATTAGCAATGTAGGATCCATGCAACCTGTTTTATCATTAATATAACTTGGTAATTAATGTAAGAACATGTCTAAACATGTTCAACCCGACAATTTTCACTTTAGGCTCTGTTCGGAACCGAAAGTCGCATAATTTGACTTTTGCTTTGACTTTCGATTATGAACCAATGTAGCATGGTTTAGAATTTCCTTAGAGCTTTATTTGGACCAGGTTTCATATAAGTATAACTCTCTGAGATTATACAACTTGGTTCATTAGTTATCCGATTCATATGCATGTTTCCATTAAATGCTTATATGTTGACTATTATGCCCATATGACCTTAAAACGTGATTTTTGAAAATGTAGAAGAATAGAAACCTTAGTTACTGATTTATAAAGTTGTCCCTAAAATTTGACATCAGTTTGAGGTCTAGATTAGGAGTTATGCTCATTAGCGTAATTAGAAAGCTTTTTATTTAATAAATGGCGTAATTAGCATATAGCCTATCTAAACCCAATTTTTAATACCAAAATTTTTACCCACTGATGTTATATAATATTTTGGTATTTTTGAAGATTTTTATTTAATTTTAGGCTGAGCATAACATAGAGTTATAAGCTTGATTCGGTAATTGTCGGTTTTACCCTTTTGGCCTATAAAATGAATTTTACAAATTATTTTGATACCAAACCTTTTCTACTGATCTAATATGATAAATAAAACATTTTGAGCCTTCTGAAATTATAAAAATATCAGCTTTCCTTTAAAAACCCGGAAATAGCTCAAAATGGCCTTTTTAAGCGTTTTTAACGCATAGTATGTATTAAAACTATTTTAAACATATAAGGTTTGATGCCTACTGATATTTTCAGTAAATTTTTATATACTAACAGTAAGCAAAAGTTTTAAACTCAGATCTCCAGTTTTGACCTTTTAAGCCTGTGTGAAATTACCAAAATGCCCCTAAGGTGCATAGTTTGGTTTTAAATGATAAATTTTACATATATGTAATACCCTACTGATATAACTTATTAAATTAAGTATTTTTACTGATTATATCAGACCTGTAACTCGGATTATTATTTAAACTCTTTTATAACCTTTAAAATGACCAAAATGCCCCTACGGGGCATATTTTGAGTTTAAATCCATTTCGGGCATAATAGAAGATATCTTACTGATGTCACAACATATTTAAGGCATATTAACATAGGAAACCTGTATACGACTCATATGGATACCCGTTACGCATCTTTCGCGTTCGGTTCGGTTTATGTAACTAGTTTGCATAAATTAGCCGAAACGAGTCAAACCTTATCATTTTTGTCTCAAAATCCAGAATGTGTTTAGTTTACCCATATTATACAAGTCTTCAAACTTGTCGGGTCTAAATCACATTCTATTCCGGTCTTCGCTTAATCGTGTGTTTGAACCGTATCTTCTTTTAAAACTAACCGGTCTAAGTTTAGGCTTAATTAAAGACCCGTTAGGAATCTAATAGGTTATTAAAAACCTTTGTTCCAGAATAGGAGACCCGGTAAAAAGCTACACGCACTTGCTATTTGTGATTAATACTTGCAAAGGTAAATACTTTTAACTTATTTTCCCTATACGGGCTTGGGGTACGGTATATAAAATACCGCTTGGTCGGGCATTGAATTTTTAATTGTATGAAGGTTAATTTATTGAGATGTCCCGTTTAAATTGTTTTTTTTTTGCTTAAAGCCTTTGGGGGGTTAATGACCATGTCCCGGATATCCTTGACATCATTTTACGAAATGGCCACGAACTAAGCACGCGGGTGTAGGCGTACACCCGTTAGTGTATATATAAATAATAAGGTATAATCGCCGGTTTCGGGAATAACCCGCCGCGGGACTATATCATGTGGTGTGTCTATTAAGCTCTAACCCGGTGTCAATCCAGGCTACTGAACGCATAAGAAACATGAAATTCTTTTACAAGTTTATATATAAATAATTATCCCAAGTTATAAAAAGTTTTGTGCCACGTGCATTCAAATCAATTTTTTTTAAACCTTTTCAAAATGAGTCAGTTAATTGTATTTACCAGTGTAAACTGACGTATTTTCCCAAAAAGATTAAGTGCAGGTACTACGTGTAATAGGCTGGCCTCTCCTTAGAATCATTAAGAGTCTCGCAAGCTTGGATGCATTTTGAGTCTGTTGAACTACGTTTTCTGTTTATTTGATCCGCCTGTGGATCCGTTTCAACTATGTTGTGATACTTAATATTACAATTTTATTCGGTTGAAATAAATTATATCTTTTGCTTCCGCTGTGCATTTAAAATTGTGTTATTTGACTATGATGATATAAACTACGTCACGATACTACCCACCGGGCCCACCGGTAATACGTGGAAATATCGGGGTGTGACATAATCTATGGAAAGGAAACATCAAGTAGTGAGTGGATTTCTATGAAGGATAGCCCAAGCTAGTCCAACTATCACACATTCATCAAGCTTCATGCTTGAACACTACTTGTGGGTAAAACCCTAACTAAAACAGAAGGTTTGTGAGGTTTTAACCTCTTATTTAACATTTCTCAGCCTTGTTTTTTCGCCCAACTAACCATTCGATTGATTATGAGAATTAGGACATAGGTTTGAGATGAGATAGACTCAAGTTTACTAGGATTAACAAAGTTTAGATGCAAACAGAAACGAACAGTCCACTTTGGAGCCTTTTTGAGGACATTCCAGAGCTTGGTTTTCCAAGGAAAACCTCTAGAAATGTTCCTAAGGTTGTTCCAAACAAGTGGGAAAAAGAATCAAGTGAAAAGGTTAAGAAACGAGTGAGTTATGCTCTCTTTAGTGGAGGTTGAACAATCTGCTCGAACTTGGAAATTTGCTGCAATTTGGAGAGGATTTGAGGGTGTTTTTGATGATTAGAAAAGTGAAAGAAGCTTGGATTAGGCTTGGTATTTATAGGGAGTGATTAGGTTAGGTTTAGGTGAGTATTTAATGTTAAAAAGGTAGTTTAAAACTCAAAAAAACAAGGAAACCTGCCAAAAAATGGAGCTGAAACGCGTCTGCTGATGTTTCAGCGCGCTGGGCTGGCTGCTGTTAACGAGTCCATATATAAAATGTGAGTTGGGTTTCTTCAGATGTGAAGACCTAGCTCAGCTGGTTGTGTGTGTGTTGTTTGGGACGAGCGACCAGGGTTCGAGTCCCGTGGTCAGCGTCCTTTTTATTCTTTTTTTTGTTTTAAACACAACCTCATACTTTCAACATATCACACAATGATCCCTGCACTTTTATACTTTCAAAAATTACATAACTCACCCCTGTATTATTAGTTAATCTAACTATATTAAAAGAAAACTAATATTTTAGTTTAAATTAACTAAGTTCGTTTACTAACTTTAATATTTAACGAGATTAACTAGTTTATTAATAAAAATAAACTTTTAAATGACAAAATTAATTAATTTAATTAATCTAATTAGTTTAAAGAATTTGAACAATGCCCATATTTATAAAAAGAATCCTTAAATGTCTTGTTCGTTTTGCAAAGCCTTCGAGTTTGAGATTTAGGATTCGAATCTCATCATTTTAACGAGTATCAACTGTCGATAATTATAGAATCAAGAATCTATAAATAATATTTCGTTCAAACGAGTAATTGGTTAACAGTTGCACATGATATGAATACACAATATAGTTTCGTTTTCATTATGATCGATAGTCTCGAATTACAAACGGAACGAAAGTAGATTACTAAGAGAGTACAAGTGCCTATATATGGAAAGTACAACATGTCTTGCTAAAATTAGAAAGTGCGGGAAAATGCGGAGCGTTACACTTCCCGGTTCGCATCGAGACAACAATTTGACCAGTTTAACTTTCTTAGCGACTTCCATCACCTTATTTCACCAAAGTTCATTACTTTGGTTATTTTGACCCGTTTGGTTATATTGGCGAATTCCATCGCTTTCACACAATCAAACGTGTATAATTCGGATCACTTTGACCCGTTTCAACATTATAGTGGAATCCACCACTTTTACTTTTGTTCTATCGCTATTCACTAGTTAATCCATCCGGTTGATACTTACGGAATCCTCCGTATTAGCAATAACCAAATTTCATAACGATTCAATTATCATTCAAATAACTAAACATAGAATACTAGCGAAATAATACGAAGCGTATAGCCATGTACCTTTTAAAGCTTTCCTTCCAAACGGTTATCCGATCCTCCTTGATTACTTGAAGTTCCACCCAAATTTCCTATAGAATTCAATTTGGATACATTCCTTAGAACTCATGTGACAACCCTCACAAAACCAGGTATCCGTACAATTAATTAATATTTGACTAATGCTTAATTACTGTGCTTGCTTACAACTGTGGTTCAACTGTTTCTTGATTTCTGATACATACATATACATGCATCATACCTTACTACTGTCACTCTATTATTTACACACAAACATCAGTGACAACCTTGATGCACAAAAGCACAGTTAGCACAATAAACGGATAACCCAGTAAACATGCTGACATAGCCAGCACTAGACAGACACTGTCTTTGAGGCCAGTATGAGCCGGGAATAGATTACTACACTAGTAGGGAGTGTAGGGAGGTAAGGATTGTAAGAACTGCGTCACTAGGTGATAGTTATAGTGACCGGATGTGCCTAAAACATGCTTTAACTACAAAAATCCTGCACTTTATTACAAAATTCAGCATTTAAGTTAACTAGTAAAGTGCAAAAACATGGGAAAATAATACTAGACACTCTCCAAAGTGTCGGGAATTCATTGTGTCACTAAAACTAATATTAACGACACTTTAAATGCTTATTTAGCACTTTAACGGATCAGTATCCAACCGAACAACCGGACTTTACCCGGAACATAAAAATATTGTCAATGCATTGTTTATACTTTTCTGAGCTAGTTAGGGTCCCCGAACACCCTAACACACTTTATATTAGACAACACACTAATACACTAACTAAACCCATTAAAATCCTAACTAGAACTAACTAGATAGTAACCTTACCATTGAAACCCAACCCCATACCCCCCTTTCTTTTTCAAATCGGTTACATGGGGACACCACCCCCATGATTCCTTTCATTATTATATTAGATATGGTTGGTGGATAAGGAGACACATGACACAAGGGGTATTAGATGTTAAAGGTCTTTTATATAACCCACTAGTAAACTAACATTTCTTCATTCTTATCACCTTCAAGCAACACCCAACTCTCCCTTCCCTTGTGTGTTCGGCCGAGATCACCACACCCACCCTCACCATCATTCAAATTTTGTTACAAGCATTCTTCACATATAAAAAGGTGTAAGGTGACATACAAACAAGCCCGGTGGACTCGGAAGCTCAAGAACCTCTCTATATTTCTTTTATCCACCTTGTTTACGCCTTGTTTCTTCCCTAGCCTCGAGCTAGTAGTAAGTGCTTCTAAACATCCTCTTGTTCTTGTTTAAAGTGGTTAATAAGAGATTTAACGGTTAAAATTTAAGAACACACTAGATCAAAACATAAAGTCTTGAAAGTATGATGAACTAGTTGGTTAAAGAAAAACTAGTGGTGTAAATCTTATGAAACTGATCTAGATGTGATTATTTTATGTTGTTAGTGGCTAGTAGTGGAACGGATCGTCATCTAACCATGCTAGATCACGTTCATGGAACATGAACTAGCAATATGTTAAGTGAAAAAGTTACAAGATGATGAACTCTTCCACTAACAAAACATGAACTTGTGTAAAGTTGATGTTTTTTGTAAAATAGAGTTTTAAACTAGTAGATCTAAAGATCTATAAGTGGTACTTTCGAAGAACCAAGTAAAATATACAAGTCTTATTTTGAAGTCGGATCTTTCATAAACTAAAGGTGTTTTTGTGAACAAACAAGTGTGTAAACACTTGTGTAACAAAAGGATTTAACAAAGAAATATTTCCGTAATTTTTGACTAGAAGTTGTAAAACAACATATTCTTTGAAAACAAAGTTTTTAAGAAGTTAAAAATGTTTTTAAAGAAAACAAGATCTATTAAAAATGTTGGAAGGTTACTACATAATTTTACACGACTTACAAGTTCATGTGTTTGCGATCTATACTTATTTTTGACTAGTTGATGTTTGAATATTGAATATTAATGGTTGAAAAGTTGTTGGTTGAATTTTAAAAAGAAAATGATACGCTAGTAAGCGTGGCCTCCTCCAGTTACAGAGGAAACTGTGGCGGAATTTTTCGTGAAATATAACACTTAGAATATTTTTGTGACAAGTGTTTATAAATATATTTTTGACTTGTTGTCCCAAACAAATTTCGCCGTGATTTTTATTGTAAAATAACCAAGTATTCGGGGGTGGATTTTCGTAAATAAAACTTGTTAAATATATATTTAGAATATATATTTCATAATAAAACGCTTGTGTGATTTTATGATTATTTTGTGAACTACACATATATTATTTTTAGGGTAAAAATAATATAACTCGTACACACTAAAAAGTAACGACTCCAAAATAATACCAACGCCCTCACAAATAAATATTTAAGTTACACCGGTATTATTATTACCACACGAACTTTAAAAATGTAACTTATGTATTTTCGGACAAATACTCTTAAATGCGTGTTTTGATAAAAGTATTATTTTGGAAAATTGTATGGAATAAAATATAATATTTTTGGGAAAAATATGTATATTTTGGAGATAGAATATTTTAGACAAATGAATAAAAATATATTTTATTAAGTGAGACTTAATAATATATTTTTGGAATTACAAAAGCGCACATGTATTAAAACCACCATCCATGGGAAGGAAAATAATTATTAAATAATTAAGAAGTGGAAATACGAAATAGTTGCCTAACTATTTCCCAAAAACGTTAAACCTTAAGCCAAGGCACGGCCGTCCGTCTAATAGAAGT
This sequence comes from Helianthus tuberosus, assembly GCA_030545235.1. Classification (NCBI taxonomy): domain Eukaryota; kingdom Viridiplantae; phylum Streptophyta; class Magnoliopsida; order Asterales; family Asteraceae; genus Helianthus; species Helianthus tuberosus. The sequence continues at coordinate 120,919,636 of CM060429.1, forward strand.
TAGTACGTGTAGGTCGTCACGCACCAGGTTGATTGGGAGATACTATTTCGAGACGCACTTCTGTGAGTTCATGTCCCCCTTTTCTCTTAATTGTTTTCAGTTTTTATACTTTGGGGGTGAAATACATGTTACTGTGATTACGAATACTTTTTACATGGTATGGTTAGCGTAAGGAGGGTTACTACTTAGATCATGTGAGTGGGTAGGCGGGAACTGGAGGCCATTAATCCTCATTGTAGGACCGAGGGTCATTAGCGGTAGATCTATCTGGGTGTAGCGAGCCCAACCCCTGAGTCCGCTGAATGAACCAGGTGGTGACTTTGAGCCTGACGCAAAAATCTGCTAGGTTTGAGTCTTCCTACTGCACTTCACACATATCATTGGCTTTGCAACCCAATGGTGATCTCTTTTTCCTTATTTGCTACATACCATGGATTTTCATACATACTGACATTTTTACAAGGGTTTATACAAACTCACCTACACATGAACTCGCTCAACTTTATGTTGACTTTTCAAACTACATGTATTTCAGGAAACTAACGGATCTGGCACGGTATGCACGTATTTTCAAGCTGCGTTTGAATAAAGAAGTCACCCAGGGTTTAGAAGGTGTAACCTCTTCCTGGACGGGTTACATATCCCTAAACCTAGTATTGTTTAAAGCCTTTTGCTAAGTCTTTATGAACTCAATTTAATCAAATTAAGGTTTGTAAACTTATTTTGTGATTGTTGAAAATGGAATTTTTCTAAACTTTATTAATGGATGAATATCTCATATTTTTATCATATAGCATTGTTATGATTGTTGCTAGGGTATTAAGAAGTCACACCAAATAAACCCACGCTTCCGCAAAGCCAAGGTGTGACAGCTTGGTATTAGAGCCTCGATCATAGCGAACTAGGATTCTTTCTCGAGTCTAGACTAAGATCATCAGTGCTCTCACGAAAACGTTTTCAAACATTTTTACATTGCATACACTATACGTCCAGATCCATGAAACAAACCCTTTTACAAACAAAAGGCACAAATACACATTTCCAAATTTAAATTTATAGCTCAGTCGGGGGGACTGAGGGAGTCCAGTCAGGGAGACTGGGGAAAAATTAGGTCGGGGAGACCAGAAAAAATTAGGTCGGGGAGACCAGGAAAAATTAGGTCAGGGAGACCAGGAAAAAACTAGGTCGGGGAGACCAGGAAAAATTAGGTCGGGGAGACCAGGAATTTGGTCGGGGAGACCAGGAGATTAGTCAGAGAGACTGGGAGATTTTAGTCTGAGAGACTAGGGAGTTCAGTTTGAGAAACTGGGAGGATAGTCTGGGGAAGACTAGGATGATTACTTACTTACATTAATTGAGACTTACATGCTTAATTGATTTAATGTTGATGTACGTCCATATGTGGTAGTTATTCGCATACACTAATTGTTAGTAACTACTATGGATATACATGTTACGCACCGGCACACATGTCACTCTAATTAGAGAACGAGTTATCAGACATTGATAACCCTACGACCACCGCCACAGATAATGAGACTACATCTGTGCCAGAGACAATTACGTCAGATACTGAGAGTGATCCTGATATGCTAACTAAGGGCGAGGACGACTTCTAACAGTCCGTACTACCAGATTTTGGTGATACTTCATCTTTGCTGATGGTTTCTCTAACAAGAATCTTTCTGTCACTCTTGTTTCAATCCATGACCACTCCATCACTGGTCATCCCAATGATGGACACACCATGGCTCCAATCCTCGATGATGCGCCTCCTGCGGACATCTCTACTGAAGGTTGGCTACTCGACAAACAATATATGACTACGTTGGCATGCTTATCAATGGTCCTCCTGCCGACGCCCATGACGATAGAAAATTAGATGAGGACACTGTTACTAACTTCACTTCTTAAGACCCCTATTAACAAGCCATCCTCTGATTCTTGCATGCATTCAGACTCCTTTGAGTCTGTGATACCTGCAACCTTACAAACAGCTGGAGTGTAGCATTCTACTACTGACACAAGACGACGATGACATGGCTGCTGCACTATCACCTGCTCGAGGCACCACACCGTTACACGACCCAGGGCCTGCTGCTGAGCTAGCTTCTACACCTTTTGAGTCAGCCTGATGTTGCAACTGCTGGTCCTACACCCTTGCTTGATTGTGACCCTGATACTTTTGGTTTACTAGACATTGCACCCCTGCTATCTAACCCAGTACCAGCACCTGACAGTCTCCTTATTGGTTGAAACGTTTGTTTTTGGATCCATAACCGCTGATGTTGCTCCTTTTTCCCTATGGAGACCGACGCCCATTGCACTGGCATACTTATCGTTTCCTTTCCGGAGTTGCCCGTACCCCGGAAGAGTACTCCAGGTCGGCACCAGCATAACGATCCGTTTTGCTACAACAGCATTTTCTACGGCCTTACAGGTTTCACCCCTACATCGCTGTACGAGCCGATTGGATGGATCCTATAATACTCTATGCAGATTTTAGACCCTTACCATTCCTCACATTGTGGAGGCCACATACGAGATGAGTTGCTCCTGTAACACCAATTACAGTTTGAGGATATGAGTCGCAGAACGTTGGAGCTTGAGCTGACACCACAATTGGCAAGTTCAAATGCAAAACATTACATAACCGAAAACATGATTTAAGTGACTACATCACAAGACAGCATATTGCCTGAAAAGTTTATGTAAGACACCCCGTCCTCCACCCTGTCTATTGCCAGCATACTTTGATTCGTCACATACATCAAGGTTCCTTTTGCGCTCTCGACCGTTGCTATTACACCGTTCCCAGGATTCTGATACTTATTTCTTTACTATTGAGCGACAGAGCAGATAATTACTTCAACGTATATACAAGCTCGAGGAGGGACTCACACATGTTAACAGTTTACTTTTCTTTCCTCCTCCTCCTCAGTCAGTAGTATAGTTGTTTCTGGATTATGCGGATTGCATTACACTTGGGTAAAGACACTAATGATAAGCCGGGATTGCGGAGACTTTTGAGGACCACTTCTGATTACGAAATTTTGATGCACTAATATACTTATTGGACAAGGGTAGGGTGACCCTGTGTCCCTTTCGATGTGATACATTTTGTTAGACACAGTGATTGTGGCCGAAGGATAATGAAAGCCCAACCATCTTTAAACATGCGACAACACTTTGTGGCCAATAACCAATGAAATCTCAGTCGCTAGCACGTCATTGATCTATGTGTGTGTGCTATAATTATAATACTACGTGCTTACTTGCTATGCTCTCATTAAACATAATTACCGAATTACTTAGTCATACTATGATTATACTATTATTTGATTGGTTGATATGGTAACCTGTTATGTGTATGTACTTATGACCACTAAACAACCAAATGCACGCACGAAGCAAATTAGACCTGACCTAACCGACCTTCTTCTAGGAAGATGTCGACTCAAGGGAACACCGATATCAACAACCCTCTACCGACAACAGAGGCAGAAATGCAAGAGCGCCTCTTACAGGCCATCGCACGGTACGAGGCCCGTCGCTCCGATTGCAGCGGAGGTACCTCGGGAAATAACCCCCCAACGGTAATGTCTAGTCCTTTAAGACACATTACAAAACGTTTGGACATTTCCACGAGTGCCTTGCTAAGGCCTTACGCGAATAATGTTGCTTACATCGCAGGCTGCACCTACAAACAGTTCTTGGACCAAAAAAACCTCGAGAGTTCGACGGCACTGGGGGTGCCTTAGCCTTCGTGCGCTGGGTTGAGAAGACGGATTCTGTTTTACGATTGAGCAAATGTGACCCCGAACATCAGGTCACGTATATAGCTGGACTATTTGTAGATGGGGCTCTATCATGGTGGAACCTTCAGGTTCAAACAATGGGCGAGACTGCTGCGAATGCTTTGACGTGGGATGAGCTGAAGGAACTGATGCGTAAAAGATATTGCTCTAGGGCAGAAGTCCAGAAGTTGGAGACTGAATTGTGGAACTTGAAAATGGAGGGACCAAAGATAGATGAGTATGTGCAGAGATTTAACGATTTATCGCAAGTTGCTACACTCCTAGTAGAGCCAGAGTTTAAGAGAATTAAACGTTTCATAGGGGGATTGGCACCTCAGATTCTAAGCCTGGTAACAGCGTCTAAACCTTCAACGATCACCGAGGCTATCGATATAAGCGTGGCGCTCACTGAAGAAGCGATTAGACAAGGAAAATTTACCACTTCGAAAGAGAAAGAGGAGACTCCTATAGAGTCACCTGGGGATAACAAGAGAAAGCTCGCAAATCTCAAGGTGGTTACTCGGGGGAGTAACGAGAAGAAAGCCAAGAAGGGAAAAGACTACATGGGTATCCTACCTAAATGTGACAATTGTCTACGCTATCACGTCGGGCGATGTAAATATGGAAAATGCGATAACTGCGGTAAGAGGGGACATCCCAAGGAGACTTGTAGACAAGGTATTGAAAGTGGAAATAAAAGTCAAGATGATAGCAAGAGTCACGGAGGAAACAACGACAACAACGAAGGCAGGACGAGTGACAAACAAAAACGTGCTGAAGTTTGTTTTAACTGTGGAAGCAAGAAGCATTTCAGAAAACATTTCCCTAAGAAGAACCGCGCACAAGGATAAAAGCTCCGTAGCAGAGCTAGGGGAGAACGCCAAGAAACCAAGTTTGGATATCGGTACGCCCCATATTACTCAACATTATGCATCTATGCTGCTAGATACTGTTGCAAATTTTACGATTCGCACCGCTAGAGTTCGAGAGTATAATTGGTTTAAGTAGCGAGTAAGTAGATATTCCAGTACCCATTAGAACTAGCTTAGGGGAAGCTTGTGGAAGCCAACACAGTAACTTGAATCGACAAGATAGAACCCGGAGAACGTAAGTTTACGCTAGATCTATTGCCAGTTGAGTTGGGAAGCTTCAACGTGGTAATTGGATGTATTAGTTGGCAAGCGGTCGAGCGGAGGTTGATATCCGCACCTCGATGACAAATGAAGGAACGATTGTGACTCACGAAGCAGGATACGCCACCACCGATCATGAATTGCTTAAGGCACGAAAGTTGTTGTGGGAAGGATGTGTTGTTTCCTGGCTCATGTCGGGGACAAGGGAGCCGAAGAACTAAAACATAACGATACCCCTGTGATCGGAGAATACCCTAAAGTCTTCCTCGAAGACTAGCCAGAATTACCTCCTCAACGACAAGTCGAATTTTTGCATCGATTTGGTTCCAGGCGTCGCGCCTGTAGTCAATGCACCCTGAGCGACTTACACCTTCGGAAATGCAAAGATTGACAGCGAAGTTTTAGCAGTGGATAGAGAAGGAAGATACCAGACCAAGATGTCCCTTTTGGATAACCCCATTTCTGCTCGTCAGAAAGAAGGATGATGATTTTCAAATAAACATCAACTACCAGGAGCTGAACGAGCTAACAAACGAGAGTCGATGACTCTTACTAAGGGTTAACGAACCTCTAACATAACTGACTATGAGGACCCAACTACTACTACATGACTGGTCGATGATCGAGCGTCGTTAGCGGTGAAATTCAGGAAGAAAGTATACCAGGGAGAAATTGTGGGACAATGACTTGTTCTTAGACATAAACAAAATGGTGTTTCCTACACAATGTACAAACCGGATCCACACGGGATACGAAATCTGGAGAATCTAGAAAACATATATTTAGGACCTTTGGGAACCCAGGTCCAAACTCGTAAGGGTTTTTATTTAGGAACCATATCTGTCAACTCAATCAACCATCATTAACCTGGCGCATATGCCAGTTCCGTTGACCCAAACAGAGAGTACTTGGATTTCTTTTACTTCTGGCGAGTAGATGTTTGCATCTCTACACCCCTTAATGGTAGTTGCATCACAATAATTTTCTCGCTGAGAGCGAACACACATTTGCTTCGATATCTGGTCATCTCTTCACTTTAGCAGATACTCGTTGTTCCTTTTCTTGGAAACTTACCTGACATACATGCATCATTTGCTACGCATGTGATTTTGTTTTGAACAAACACTTCATTGGAATTTACATATTATTTGCTAAACCTAATTACTGATTCCTGATTCGAGTAACCTACATTAGTGTTATTGTTGGCTCTTTTGTTACCAAGCCAACACACTTTCTTGAAACCGCTTTCTTTCAAGTTACATTCATGGTTTATTTTGCTACCATGCCGAGAATTCCTTGTTGATACATACGTTTATTGTCGGGTTACGTTGAAACCAAGTTCAATTGCTTGAACTTATCCAGTTCACAGGTTTAACTTGAAATGCTATATGATGTACTGGGAGCATCATATTCAACTATTTTTGCAGAGATTCTTTCATTTCGAGTCGTAGTAGATTTGGTTGGTCTACGACTCCACTAAAACGTTTGATTTGTTTCGATACCTTGCGGTGATATTTTCACAAAATTGAAGCTTGCGCTAATTTGGTTACTCACTTCGTACACGGATTTAATTCCCTATTTAGTTGTTAACAATCCATTTTGGAAACGAGTGAGTTATGCTCACTTTAGTGGAGGTTGAACAATCTACTCGAGCTTGGAAATTTGCTGCAATTTGGAGAGGATTTGAGGGTGTTTTTGATGATTAGAAAACTGAAAGAAGCTTGGAATAGGCTTGGTATTTATAGGGAGTGATTAGGTTAGGTTTAGGTGAGTATTTAATGTTAAAAAGGTAGTTTAAAACTCAAAAAAACAAGGAAACCTGCCAAAAAATGGAGCTGAAACGCGTCTACTGATGTTTCAGCGCGCTGGGCTGGCTGCTGTTAACGAGTCCATATATAAAATGTGAGTTGGGTTCCTTCAGATGTGAAGACCTAGCTCAGCTGGTTGTGTGCGTGTTGTTTGGGATGAGCGACCCGGGTTCGAGTCCCGTGGTCAGCGTCCTTTTAATTCTTTTTTTTTTGTTTTAAACACAACCTCATACTTTCAACATATCACACAATGATCCCTGCACTTTTATACTTTCAAAAATTACATAACTCACCCCTGTATTATTAGTTAGTCTAACTATATTAAAAGAAAACTAATATTTTAGTTTAAATTAACTAAGTTAGTTTACTAACTTTAATATTTAACGAGATTAACTAGTTTATTAATAAAAATAAACTTTTAAATAACAAAATTAATTAATTTAATTAATCTAATTAGTTTAAAGAATTTGAACAATGCCCATATTTATAAAAAGAATCCTTAAATGTCTTGTCCGTTTTGCAAAGCCTTCGAGTTTGAGATTTAGGATTCGAATCTCATCATTTTAACGACTATCAAGTGTCGATAATTATAGAATCAAGAATCTATAAATAATATTTCGTTCAAACGAGTAATTGGTTAACAGTTGCACATGATATGAATACACAATATAGTTTCGTTTTCATTATGATCGATAGTCTCGAATTACAAACAGAACGAAAGTAGATTACTAAGAGAGTACAAGTGCCTACATATGGAAAGCACAACATGTCTTGCTAAAATTAGAAAGTGCGGGAAAATGCGGAGCGTTACACTTCCCGGTTCGCATCGAGACAACAATTTGACCAGTTTAACTTTCTTAGCGACATCCATCACCTTATTTCACCAAAGTTCATTACTTTGGTTATTTTGACCCGTTTGGTTATATTGGCGAATTCTATCGCTTACACACAATCAAACGTGTATAATTCGGATCACTTTGACCCGTTTCAACATTATAGTGGAATCCACCACTTTTACTTTTGTTCTATCGCTATTCACTAGTTAATCCATCCGGTTGATACTTACGGAATCCTCCGTATTAGAAATAACCAAATTTCATAACGATTCAATTATCATTCAAATAACTAAACATAGAATACTAGCGAAATAATACGAAGCGTATAGCCATGTACCTTTTAAAGCTTTCCTTCAAAACGGTTATCCGATCCTCCTTGATTACTTGAAGTTCCACCCAAATTTCCTATAGAATTCAATTTGGATACATTCCTTAGAACTCATGTGACAACCCTCACAAAACCAGGTATCCGTACAATTAATTAATATTTGACTAATGCTTAATTACTGTGCTTGCTTACAACTGTGGTTCAACTGTTTCTTGATTTCTGATACATACATATACATGCATCATACCTTACTACTGTCACTCTATTATTTACACACAAACATCAGTGACAACCTTGATGCACAAAAGCACAGTTAGCACAATAAACGGATAACCCAGTAAACATGCTGACATAGCCAGCACTAGACAGACACTGTCTCTGAGGCCAGTATGAGCCGGGAATAGATTACTACACTAGTAGGGAGTGTAGGGAGGTAAGGATTGTAAGAACTGCGTCACTAGGTGATAGTTATAGTGACCGGATGTGCCTAAAACATGCTTTAACTACAAAAATCCTGCACTTTATTACAAAATTCAGCATTTAAGTTAACTAGTAAAGTGCAAAAACATGGGAAAATAATACTAGACACTCTCCAATGTGTCGGGAATTCATTGTGTCACTAAAACTAATATTAACGACACTTTAAATGCTTATTTAGCACTTTAACGGATCAGTATCCAACCGAACAACCGGACTTTACCCGGAACATAAAAATATTGTCAATGCATTGTTTATACTTTTCTGAGCTAGTTAGGGTCCCCGAACACCCTAACACACTTTATATTAGACAACACACTAATACACTAACTAAACCCATTAAAATCCTAACTAGAACTAACTAGATAGTAACCTTACCATTGAAACCCAACCCCATACCCCCCTTTCTTTTTCAAATCGGTTACATGGGGACACCACCCCCATGATTCCTTTCATTATTATATTAGATATGGTTGGTGGATAAGGAGACACATGACACAAGGGGTATTAGATGTTAAAGGTCTTTTATATAACCCACTAGTAAACTAACATTTCTTCATTCTTATCACCTTCAAGCAACACCCAACTCTCCCTTCCCTTGTGTGTTCGGCTGAGATCACCACACCCACCCTCACCATCATTCAAATTTTGTTACAAGCATTCTTCACATATAAAAAGGTGTAAGGTGACATACAAACAAGCCCGGTGGACTCGGAAGCTCAAGAACCTCTCTATATTTCTTTTATCCACCTTGTTTACGCCTTGTTTCTTCCCTAGCCTCGAGCTAGTAGTAAGTGCTTCTAAACATCCTCTTGTTCTTGTTTAAAGTGGCTAATAAGAGATTTAACGGTTAAAATTTAAGAACACACTAGATCAAAACATAAAGTCTTGAGAGTATGATGAACTAGTTGGTTAAAGAAAAACTAGTGGTGTAAATCTTATGAAACTGATCTAGATGTTTAGTGGCTAGTAGTGGAATGGATCGTCATCTAACCATGCTAGATCACGTTCATGGAACATGAACTAGCAATATGTTAAGTGAAAACGTTACAAGATGATGAACTCTTCCACTAACAAAACATGAACTTGTGTAAAGTTGATGTTTTTTTGTAAAATAGAGTTTTAAACTAGTAGATCTAAAGATCTACAAGTGGTATTTTCGAAGAACCAAGTAAAATATACAAGTCTTATTTTGAAGCCGGATCTTTCATAAACTAAAGGTGTTTTTGTGAACAAACAAGTGTGTAAACACTTGTGTAACAAAAGGATTTAACAAAGAAATATTTCCGTAATTTTTGACTAGAAGTTGTAAAACAACATATTCTTTGAAAACAAAGTTTTTAAGAAGTTAAACATGTTTTTAAAGAAAACAAGATCTATTAAAAATGTTGGAAGGTTACTACATAATTTTACACGACTTACAAGTTCATGTGTTTGCGATCTATACTTATTTTTGACTAGTTGATGTTTGAATATTGAATATTGATGGTTGAAAAGTTGTTGGTTGAATTTTAAAAAGAAAATGATACGCTAGTAAGCGTGGCCTCCTCCAGTTACAGAGGAAACTCTGGCGAAATGTTTCCAGAAATATAACACTTAGAATATTTTTGTGACAAGTGTTTATAAATATATTTTTGACTTGTTTTCCCAAACAAATTTTGCCATGATTTTTATAGTAAAATAACCAAGTATTCGGAGGTGGATTTTCGTAAATAAAACTTGTTAAATATATATTTAGAATATATATTTCATAGTAAAACGCTTGTGTGATTTTATGATTATTTTGTGAACTACACATATATTATTTTTAGGGTAAAAATAATATAACTCGTACACACTAAAAAGTAACGACTCCAAAATAATACCAACGCCCTCACAAATAAATATTTAAGTTACACCGGTATTATTATTACCACACGAACTTTAAAAATGTAACTTATGTATTTTCAGAAAAATATTCTTAAATGCGTGTTTTGATAAAAGTATTATTTTGGAAAATTGTATGGAATAAAATATAATATTTTTGGGAAAAAATATGTATATTTTTGAGATAGAATATTTTAGACAAATGAATAAAAATATATTTTATTAAGTGAGACTTAATAATATATTTTTGGAATTACAAAAACGCACATGTATTAAAACACCCATCCTTGGGAAGGAATATAATTATTAAATAATTAAGAAGTGGAAATACGAAATAGTTGCCTAACTATTTCCCAAAACCGTTAAACCTTAAGCCAAGGCATGGTCGTCCGTCTAATAGAAGTTAGTACGTGTAGGTCGTCACGCAGCAGGTTGATTGGGAGATACTATTTCGAGACGCACTTCTGTGAGTTCATGTCCCCCTTTTCTCTTAACTGTTTTCAGTTTTTATACTTCGGGGGTGAAATACATGTTACTATGATTACGAATACTTTTTACATGGTATGGTTAGCGTAAGGAGGGTTACGACTTAGATCATGTGAGGGGGTAGGCGAGAACTGGAGGCCATTAATCCTCATTGTAGGACCGAGGGTTCATTAGCGGTAGATATATCTGGGTGTAGCGAGCCCAACCCCTGAGTCCGCTGAATGAACCAGGTGGTGACTTTCAGCCCGACGCAAAAATCTGCTAGGTTTGAGTCTTCCTACTGCACTTCACACATATCATTGGCTTTGCAACCCAATGGTGATCTCTTTTTCCTTATTTGCTACATACCAGGGATTTTCATACATACTGACATTTTTACAAGGGTTTATACAAACTCACCTACACATGAACTCGCTCAACTTTATGTTGACTTTTCAAACTACATGTATTTCTGGAAACTAACGGATCTGGCACGGTATGCACGTATTTTCAAGCTGCGTTTGAATAAAGAAGTCACCCAGGGTTTAGAAGGTGTAACCTCTTCCTGGACGGGTTACATATCCCTAAACCTAGTATTGTTTAAAGCCTTTTGCTAAGTCTTTATGAACTCAATTTAATCAAATTAAGGTTTGTAAACTTATTTTGTGATTGTTGAAAATGGGATTTTTCTAAACTTTATTAATGGATGAATATCTCATGTTTTTATCATATAGCATTGTTATGATTGTTGCTATGGTATTAAGAAGTCACACCAAATAAACCCACGCTTCCGCAAAGCCAGGGTGTGACAACTCATAATTCTATATTCAACATCCAATGTTTTCAACTTAGTCAAATAAGTGATTCTTTCATATAAATCAATATTTCAAGATTCACTTAGATATTTTTTTCGAACACCTTGAAGGCGAGATCATCACAATAACATTACCATGTTCATTAGTAACTAAATAATCATATCAAAGCACCCTTTTTCATGCTCACATGACAATAATACCATAAACAACACTTGTACTTACCTCATCCCAATCAAATAACATCAATTATCACAATGATTCAAGTGATTATCACAAAACCCACATATGATAAACATTGAAATCACTAGGTTATGACATGAAACTATCAATTTCTTGTCTAAGACTTGTTCTTAGGATTATAATCATCCTAATTTAGTCCTAACATCAATCAATTCTCTAAAAACTTCAATTATGAGAATTTAGGAATAATTAAAACATCATCATGTATCAAAATTAAGCATACCTTGTGATCCCCTAAGTGTAATGATCACGAATTTAGCTTGGAATCGAATGAAATTCGATTTCTTTCCTTGATTTTGAGTAGAAATCGATGGACTAGGGTTTAAGAACAAGAAGTTTTCTCCTGGGTGTTTTGGTCGAACTGGATAACACACACAGAGTGTGTTTTTGTTTTATGTTTATCCTGTATTCTAAAACAACTTTCAATTATGGCACAATTGGTCCCTCTAGTGTTTAGAATAGGTAAAATGATTAGAAATACTTTATTCCCCATCATTTATATCTTGTATTTAACTAGGTTAATATTCCTAGTTCTTATTTTCACTACTTCAATAATATTACTTATACATGTTTACACACATATACAATTTAATATTTTTAGGGGTGTTACAGTAGAGGTCTCCCGAGCTATTGCATCGTAGGATAGGTTCCTTGGTCTTGAGATCCTTCACAAGAAAACCAAACGGGTCAAATTCTATGGAAAGTAAGTTGTCTGTCGTTAAACGACGGACAGGGATGAGCTTTTTGATGAGGTTAGGGGCATAAAGAATATTAATTAGTTTTAAAGGCGGGAAAGGCGGTGGTAAGGTTTTGTTGCCTTGTCCAATAACAGGAATGGTAGTGCCATTGCCAATGATTATTTGTTTATTAGTGCAAGTATTAAAAATAGACTAGGAATTCATACCTAGTTGCTCCATGTGGCCAGAGGTGCCGGTGTCCATGTATCCAACTGGGTCTGAAGGCTGACTCATAGAGAGAGTATAGAGTGCCTGGGCAATGTCGGTCGGGGTAGGGCTGTAAGTTGCCATATGGGCTTGTGCGAGCCGTGGGCCCAGAATGCCTTGTGAACTAGTGGGTCGTGTGGTGGAGGGATAAGGACACGATGGGGAAGGATGAGATTGTGGGCTATATGTGTTGTTTAGAAGAGAGGCCCATTGGGTATAGGCCCAATTATTGGGAAAGATGATGTAAGGGTGTTGAGATTGGGCCGAGTAAGTGGGTTGTCCCATTTGGCGAGTGGACTGTGAGGACATGGAGCGGCCTCGTCCACGTCCACGGGACCGGCCTCGGCCGCGGGAAGGGTCAGAAGTGTTTTAGGAGGCGGTGTTGTAGGGATTGGTGGAGGACGACCGGGTTTGGGTTTAGACGTGAATGGCGGTGGCAGCTTGGTTGGCGGAGTGGAGGGCTTGGTTAGCTTTGGTGGTCTAATTCATGCATAACTGAGATCGGACTTCAAAGAACGATGGCAAAGGTTTGGTATTTTGGAGTATGGTGCCCACGGTTTCGTACTATTCGGTGAGACCGGCTATGGTTTGTAAAACAAGATCTTGTTCGTCAACTGAGGCATCAACATTATTCAGTTAATCGGCCAAGACCTTAATCTCTTGATAGTATTCATGCATGGATGAGAAGTTTTCTAGGCGAGTATTTGCGAATTTTTGTTTGAGAAAGAGGGCTCGGGTGGCTTTGTTCTCTTGGAAAAGATTTTCAATGGCTTTCCAAGAATCATAGGCGGTGGAGCTCTTTTTTATAACGGTTTTTAGAAGGCCGGTGGATATGGTGCCAGAGATCCATTGGAGGACTATGGCGTCAAGGCGTTCCCACGAGTCAGCAGGGGGGCAGCCGGTTGTTTATCTTCATCGGTAGAGGAGGAGACGGTGGTTGCAGGGCGGCGGGGTTCGAGGTGGTCAGCCATGAGAAACGTCGTGCAGTGGATTCGAAACAGTTCCGACCAAGTATTGTAGTCAGATGCTTCATTGTCTAGGGTGATAGGGACAGAGGTTCGGATGTTGGAAACGGTAACAGCAGTGTGTAGTTTATGATCGGCCATGGGGATAGAAGGTTCGAAGGTGAGAACGGGCAGAAAAGAGGCGGCGGCAAAAGGGTTGGCATAAGAAAGCTTTTCAAAAAGGATGGAGAGATAGGTATTAGGATCTAAGATGATACCATGTAGAATAGAATAATCCCTTGCCTATTATCATTGATAATAGTCAAATATATAATGGTACAATGTGATCTCCTATTTTTGGAGATGATTGGTATCATAATAACAAATTACAATTACAATAATAATCAGCATAATTGGCGGCATCTATTATGTAGTTTTTAAGTAGGTTTTTTTAAGTAACTCTGTAGTTTTTCTTTTTAAGTAGGTTGTATTTTTATTAAGTTTATTGAAATTATGTTTGCTATATTATTTTAATTTATTTTAAATAAAAATGGTATATAACTTAAGAAAAAAAAATTATGTTTGCCAAAAGACCCGGTACCAATCCCGGTACTAAACGCCCAAATTCGATACGAATTCGGATTGTGTTTTAACTAATTTTCGATTTTAAAGGGGTTATTGGCTCGGTGAACTCGGAAGAGCAAACGGCTTATCTTTCCAATAGAAATATTCTTGATGGGCCCCTTATTGCTAATGAGGTAATTTCCGGGGTTAAAAAATCAAAATTAAAAGCCAGGTTATTTAAAGTTGATTTCGAAAAGTCTTTTGATACAATTAACTGGAGTTTTGTGGATCGAGTCTTTAGTCAAATGAACTTTCCTGATAAATGGCGGCTATGGATTAAAGGTATATTCTCCTCAACTAGATCTTCTGTTTTGGTAAACGGGTCTCCCAATAGTGAATTTCAATGCCATAGGGGAGTTAGACAGGGTGATCTCTTATCCCCCTTTATCTTTAACTTGGCGATGGAGGCACTATCCAGTTTTATGTTTAGCCCCTCTATTGCGGGGATAATAAAAGGCATTAAACTTCCAAATGGGAGTCCTATTTTAACCCACCTCATCTTCGCGGACGATGTTATAATTTTGGGGGAATGCTCGAGGCAAAACATCTCTAACATCAGGCGTTTAATGAGATGCTTTTACCTCATATGGGGTTTGAAAATTAATCTACAAAAATTCATCTCTTTTTGGGGTTGGGATCTCTTCAGAGGAAAATATCCAATTGGCTAATATCCTAAACTTGGTAAATAATTGGACCATGGTAATTGACACCTTTAAGTTAAGGCTATCTCTTTGGAAAGCTTCGACT
The DNA here is from genome assembly GCA_030545235.1 of Helianthus tuberosus. Lineage (NCBI taxonomy): Eukaryota > Viridiplantae > Streptophyta > Magnoliopsida > Asterales > Asteraceae > Helianthus > Helianthus tuberosus. Next base: position 120,934,660 of record CM060429.1, read on the forward strand.
TGATCAATTGGGGGGAGGGCAACTCTTATTAAATCGGTTTTGGACTCTCTCCTTTTATACTATTTCTCATTGTTTCAAGCTCCAAATATGGTTTTAAATAAACTTGAGAAACTAAGAAGGGATTTTTTATGGGGTGGGTCAGATGTAACATCAAAATGCATTGGGTACTATGGGAAAATGTTATTGAACCAGTTGCAAATGAGGGCTTGGGCTTGGGCTCTTTAAAAGATATGAACAGCGGTTTATTGGTAAATGGGCGTGGAGGTACAAGACAGAGGCGGGAAGATTATGGAGAAATGTTATCTCAAGCATTCATTTCGATCCAAAGCATGGAAACTTCTTACCCTCAAAAAAGGGTTTATCATGTGTAACACCTCGAAAAATCACGTCCAATGATGTATTGACACGTGTACTAAACCCTAATAAAGTCAAACATTGACTATGAGGGACTATTTTTTGCGAAAAATCAAAAAATTTGATTAGGGAAGGACTAGAAGTGTTATCATGCTTAAATTAAGTCTCTGAATAACCTCACACAATATTCGTATTCTCATATTAAGTCACTTGTCAGATAATCGAAACCGTTTGCATAATAAATCGAAAGATTTGCACGGTAAAGGGTTAGAAGCGTCAACATGTTTAATAATACCTCTGAATGACCTTTTAATGAACCCGAAACATTATTATATCTAATCATATTCCTGAGAATACAAAACATTGAGCATTTAGGGCTTTAATGTCGATAAACAACAATACGCACAAGTTTGTGCGTTAAAAAGGGTTAAAAGTGACAACATGTTAATTCTTACCTCTGAGTGACCTTTTAACAAACCCGAAGTATCGTAATGTTCGATAATACTCTCGGGAATGCCCAATATAGATAACATAGGGCTTTGACGCAATAAAGCGATGATACGCGCAAGTTTGCGCGTTAAAAGGACCAAAAGCGTCAATATTTAAAACTACACCTTTGAGCGACCATTTAAGCGAACTGGTGTGAACTGGAGTGTGGTAATATTCCATTGTACTCCATTATAATCCTATGAATGCTTGTTGTTAACCTTGTAAGGCTTTTACGCCATTTCGCGATAATACGCGTAAGTTCGAGCATTAAAGGGTTAAAAGCGTCTATATGCCAAACTAGGACTCTGACTGACTCTTTTAACAAATCGAGAAGTTTATGCTGCTTGGTTATACTCTTGGATGTGCCTAATGTTGGAAATATAAGGCCTTGTGTGCTAAAAACATCGATGCGTGAGAATTTGGAAGTGTAGGGGCCAAACGTGACAACAAATGAAACTTTGTTTTAGCTGACCTGGTCCTTACGGACCATATGCAATAGACCTTACGGTCCGTATGCTCTTGCCAGTTACAGATTTTCAAAAACCAGCCTTGGTTTTGCTTCTTTGTCTCACACATTTAATTCTATGGATCATTTGATGGTTTGGAAAGATGGTATTACACCTGTAATCATCTTGTAACTTCTCATGACACTTGTTGATCATCTATAGACCCTCCAAACACTATAAATAGAGATGAAATCCTTCATTTCATTTCACCCATTTCTTGAGTTTTGCTCTCTATCACTCAAATGTGAGGATCCTAATCAATTGGAACCTCCTTCTGAGTTTATCTCAGTCCTAAGGACCACTTGTAAGTGTTCCTTTCATGCTTAGTTATTTTGTTTGGCTCCTAAAGCCGAAAAGTAAAGCGTTTGCGATAAACGCTTTGACTTTTAGTTAGACCTTGTACGGTCAAGCCATGGTTCGCAACGAACATGGCTGCGTGATCATAATTATGTAGGTGTTAAACCCTCAAAAGGGCACCTCCTAATTACCAGGTTTACTTAGTTAATTGTCGGGTCAAAATAATTAAATAAAAGTCAAACGGGTCAGTTTTAAATAAAATTCATAACTGATAATATAGAAGCTACAAAATCAGTTGTCACTTTAAAAACTTGGTAAATATTAATTGAACATGCCTAAGCATGTTCAACCCGACAATTCTAAGTATAGGTTCGGTTCGCAACCGAAAGTCGCAAAAGTTGACTTTTGCTTTGACTCTCAGTTCTGACCCGAATTAGCTTAATTTAATTATGCCTTAGGGTTCCCTTGTGACCATATTAAATGTTAGTATAACCCTCTGAGGTTATACTACATGGTCCTTTAGAATTAGAGTTCATATGCATGTTTCCGTTATTTGCCTAAAAGTTGACTATTAGGCCCTTTTCATATTAAAACAAGATTTTTGAAAATATGAGAGGACAAAAACCTTTATTACTGATTTATAAACATGTCCTAAGAATTTGACATCAGTTTGAGGTCTAAATTAAGAGTTATGCTCGATATCGTAAATTGAAAGCTTTTTATTAATTAAACGGCATATTTGATATAAATCCTACTTAAACTCAAATTTTGACATCAAACCTTTTACCTACTGATGTAATATAATATTTTGGGATTTTTGGAATTTTTTATTAAATTTTAAAATGATCATAACATAGAGTTCTCGCATAGGCTCGGTAATTGACGATAACGCCCTTTTTGCTAATAAAATGAGTTTTCCACATCCTTTACATGTCAAACTTTTTCCTACTAATTTTATATATTAAATAAGTTATTTTAAACAGTAAAGGTTGATCAAAATCTCAGATTCCCTTAATTAACCCTAATATCGTCAAATACCGACTTTTATTCGATTTAGGCGCATAGTATGGTTTAAAACCATATTAGGCATCTAAAGCTTGATACCTACTGATGTTATGAATAAGTTTTTTTTTACTTTAACAGTAAATAAAAGTTTTGAACTCAGATTTCCCAAAAATTAACCCTTAAAGCATATGTGAAATGACCAAAATGCCCCTACGGTGCATAGTTTGGTCATGAATGATAAATTTCACATATGCGAGATATCTTACTGATATAACTTGATAAAATAAGTATTTTTACTGATTATTTAGACCAGAAACTCAGATTATTATTTGACCTCTTTTATAAACATTAAAATGACCAAAATACCCCTACGGGACATAAATTGATTTTAAATTCGTTTTGGGCATAATGGAAGGTATCCTACTGATATCACAACATATTTAAGGCATATTAACTTGTGAAACATGTTCATGACTCATTTGGTTACCCGTTATGCACTTTACGCCTTCGGTACGGTTTATGTAACTAGTTTAAATGAATTAACCGAAACGGGTCAAACCTTATCATTTTCACTTCAAAATTCAGAATGTGTTTAGTTTACCCATATTATACAAGTCTTCATACTTGTCGGGTCTAAATCACATTCTAATCCGGTCTTCGCTTAATCTTGCGTTTTGAACCGTAAACCTTTCCTTAAAACTAACCGGTCTAAGTTACAACTTAAATAAGACCCGTTAGGAATCTAATAGGTTAATAAAACCTTCGTTCCAGATTGAGAGCCCCAGTAGAGGTACTTGTGCTTGCTGATTAGAATATACGGCTGAGTATAAATTGCATTTTAAGCTAAGGTAAATATTTTTAACTTATTTTCCGTAATACGGGATAGGGATACGGAACCTTCTGTACCCATACCGCACTCAGGGAACGAAGGAGAAAACTTTCAGAAATAGAATAAAGAAGGAACTTCCTTGCTATATTTCATTTCTATAGTAGTCCCTATAAGGACATATATATCTTTTAAGTCCCCGCATGGGCGAATTTCTTTGTGTAAGACCCGTTTAGGGCAATTATTGTATTTTTGAGACTTTCTATGAAAAGTTTCCTATTTTGAAATTTACTTTGGTATTAAACAGTATACGTATGTATTATATCCTAAATCAGAACATCATTTCAATTTATAATTACTCTGCCATTATATATCGAAGAAAATCTTAAAGGTATAACCTAGCCTATACGTCATTTTCGACATAGCTAAGTTGGTAAAGCCTTTTTAAGATAATAGATCCTTGTTAACACCTAAGAACGTGTTAACACTCTTGACAAATGTGGTTCGAGAAAATCACAATAGTCATCCTTATATTGGATTCTTACAATTTCTTATCTAGCCTAGTGATTTAGAAATCATGGCTCAAATCGTCAGATAAGATGATCATATCATAAACCTCCCTTAGTGAAAAAATGCCTACGGGCTATATCTATTGTCCTAAAAGACAAAAGGCAGTTGTAGTCTTTGACTCTCTGTTAAGAAAGGTAATGGACTATGTTCAAACCTTAAATGCCTCGATCCTATAAGATCATGGCTTATAAATTCTAAATTGTCCTCGTGACAAGGCCTTTTGTGCCATTTCAATATCCTTAATAGCTTATAGCTGGATTAATTATAATGAAAATTTAAAATAAACCTGATTATCAAATTAACCAAATATGGTTTATTAATACCATGGTTAATGAATCATCGAAGATGATGATTCCAAAATAAACTCCTAAGCAAAATTATTGACAATCGTTTTCTTTAGAAAACAAGCTTCAGCATGCCTGAATCAGAGGAGGTTAACAGTCATTCCATTATGAGGAATGACAATACAAGGAGAAATGTAACGGCTGCAGAATTACAGACGATGATAGATAAAGCTGTTACTCAAGCCATTGACAGGCAGTTCAAAGATTCAAGTGGTGCTCATAGTGGGACCCAATTTGTGCCTCACACAAAACCAACTTCTGAGATACATACGTCTTATAAGAATGATTCTCATCATTCTTCACATCAGAGAAGTGTTCCATCCCGACAAATTGTGCTCAATCAGGAGCCACATGTTAAGACCTGCTCTTATAAATACTTTGTCTCTTGCAAACCAAGAGACTTCACTGGAGAAAAAGGAGCCGTCGATTGTATGACATGGCTGGATGAGATGGACACCGTAGTAGACATCAGTGGTTATGCAGAGCAGGATATTGTGAAGTTTGTTTCACAGTCATTCAAAGGAGAAGCGTTGGCATGGTGGAGATCATTGATCCAAGCCACGGGGAAGATCCTACTTCATAACTTGTCTTGGGATCAATTTGTTACACTGATCAAGGAAAACTTCTGTCCTCAGCATGAGGTAGAAAGGATAGAAACAGACTTCTTGACTCTGGTCATGAAGAATTTAGATTGTCAGGCATATGTGACAAGTTTTAACACTATGTCCCGCGTAGTTCCCTATTTAGTCACCCCTGAACCTAAACGCATAGCGCATTTTATTGGAGGCCTAGCACCAGAAACTAAGGGAAATGTTAAAGCATCTAGGCCTACCACATATAGGTCCGTGGTGGACTTATCCTTATCTCTCACTTTAGATGCAATCAGGAATAAGTCTGTTAAGACTTCTGGCGAGGGAAAAAGTAAAGGAGAAGAGGAAGGCTCTCATCAATCTAACAAGAAGAAGAAGGGAAGTTCTGAGCACAGGAAAGATTTTGAGTTTAGGAAAAACTCCAGTTAGTCTACTAACAGACCCAAATGCAGCAACTGCAGAAAGCAACATTCTGGGAAATGTACGATTAACCCAAGTGCTAAACTATGTGGAATTTGCAAGACCAAGGGTCACAAGACCTTAGATTGCAAGGAGTTGAAGAACGCGACTTGTTACAACTGTAACGAGGAAGGCAAATCAAAACCAATTGCCCAAAACTTATAAAGAAGCCTAGAGAGGCCAGGAAACAAATGTGTGAGTCTTCCAGATGAACACCCAAGAGGCAGTACAGAATGATAACATCATAATAGGTACCTTTCCTTATCAATGATGTTTATGCGGGAATTTGTTTGATTCTGACACAGATAAGTCTATTGTGGACAATAAATGTTGTAAACTGTTGTCTCCACCTGATTAGGACTCTAGACGCATAACGCGATGTAGAAATTGGCTGATGATACTTTAGAGACCGCTTCAACAATCTTAGATGGATGCTTTATAATCATTAGGAATCACTCTTCTCAGTATCCTTATGGCGAGCTTTCGAGCCATCCAAAATCGTCAATATAATAAAGACAGATGTGACATTTTGATCCCCTGTCAAAAAGGTGATGGACTAGGTCCAAACCTTAAATGACATTGATGGTCTTTTTATGGCCTAGGCTAAGTATAATTGATATATATCTATACTACTTTAATAAGCATATTAGAAGGACAAGATGGTAATTGAACAAGGTGTTGAAAAAACACTTCAAGCACAATGTACAAGTCTTAAGGCACAAGAAAACACAAACAAATTACCCTTTACCCGGATCATCATCAACCGTCCATCTTTTTCACTTTTTCACACGGATCACGATCTGGACCGTCCATTTGACTTCACACGGATCGCCCATCAGACTTTCTCCTCTCTTTCTCTCTCTTTCTCTCAAAAACACGCTTCCCTGCTCCTTCTCTCTCTCTCTGGCGATTCCAAATCGATCTAGGGTTTCTCTGCTCTCTCTCTCGCGATCCAAGCGATTCAGATCCAAGGAGATTCAGATTCAAGAGATTCAGATCCAAGAGATTCAGATCTACGGGGTGTGTGTGCGATTCAAATATGGTTGAAGACTACGGGGTCTTGAAGATTGTAGAGAGATTTTGGCAGAGCCAAACTTCCGGCGACCTAGACTAGGGATCCGGTGAGTCCTACTTTTCATGCATATCTCATTTACTTCGATGTGGGTTTTGTACTACCAATCTATGTGTTATTTGGATGTTTTATCTGTATCGTTGAAACCTTTGTAGTCTCCCTAGGGTTCTCCTCGATGAGTTGTTGCTTCTGATGAAAGGTCGAATATAGGAAGGAATGTTAATCGACTTCGAAAGCATCCGTCAAATGAAGACCAAGGGGGATGTATTTAAGCGCCGCTGATCGTGGAGAAATGATGTCAGTGGTGGCGTTGAGGGTTCCGTCAACCGTGAATTAGATCTTTGAGGTTACTCTCCTCATCCTTTCAGTTTTAAGTTTGACCTGATTTATAATTCGAATCATGTTTCTGTTTTCACTTATGTATGTGTGTATTTTGTTTGATTTACAGGAAAAAAGATTACTCTTATAGAGAATTTATGTATGTATATTCTCCCTTTTAGGTTATGTGTATTCTCCCTTTTAGGTTATGTGTATTATGTTTGGACACTGTGATTTTAGGCATGTTTTTAAATTAGGGTTTATTTATGTTAAAATTGTGTTGTTTTGCTGGTGAGCTTGATATGTGGCATGTGGATTAAACAACTGAAGGAAAATTCTGACTAGAATCCAATTTAATGTTTTTTCCCTAAAATGACATTGTAATAAAGAAATATAAGGCAATGAAACTAACTAATCGAACAAACCCAGGCCTAAACACTGTCGAGCAAGCTTATAGCTAGAGTGAGGTATGGTCGTTATTCTTCTCAATGTCTGTTTATTTGCCAAAAGAAAGATTATTGTGTTAGGGGCTGTTTGGATGTGCATAAACTGTTCATTGTAACAACTAGATAATCAGATGTTTGAATGTTGTTGCATTCTGATTTTTAATAGATACCATGACCAATAAGCAGTTCTGAAATGCTATTCCAAACACCCCCTAAATGTGTCATTTTTAAGTGTCCAACTTGCTATGGTTAATAAACCAAACATTGTTCTGATTTCAATGACCTAGGGTTTTGCTTACATGTATGTTTCTATGTTGTTAATTATAGGATCGTGCTATATTCACCAGTGAGAGTCCGTTTGACCCTGTTGAACATAATGGAAAGGTCCATGTTTCAGGTAAGGTAACTTTTTCAACCTTACACAGTATTAGTCTATGATATTCAATAGGAAATTAGGGGAATCTAACTATTATTATTTTATCCGTTTCAGGTCAACAATGCATACATTTTTCCCAGATTTGGTATGGGTTTTATAAATCCTGGTGCAATCCGTGTTCATGATGAAACGCTCTTAGCAGCCTGTAAGTTGGCAGTTTGATTTTGTTTGGAGGCGTTAAAGGACATTTCGGGCCAATTAATGCTTTGGAATTCAACCCGGATGGAAAAAGGTACATTTTTCATCTTTGTTTATATCGAACAAGGTAATATGGTAATAGTATATTTGTTGATTACTGTAATAAAGCTTTTCAGTTTTGCATAAATGATGTTTTAAGCCAAAATGTTTCTCAATATATTATATAGAGTCAGGGGTGCAATACTTGAATCATTAGTGCCTGATTTTATGTTTTATCATATGTTCTTTACTGTCTGATGCTTTATTTTGGATATTTATGTTGTAGTATTTTAAAATAGACCCGAAAAACTTTGATGACTTTGGTTGGGATTTTGGTATATCATGTAAAAATCAACAACTTCAGCATTTTGTATGACATTATAATTTATATTGCATTGTGCAGAAGTTGATTTCTTTGTTAAAGTTTTTGAGAGAAAAAAGAGACAGCAAAAGGAGCAGCTACCAGTCCTTTCACATGAGAAAGTTGAACAAGTTTGTTCACCTCCAGATGTCATTATGAGTATGCTGATTCTAACTAACAGTTGCTTATAATTTCTTTTATAAAACCGTTATCAATTGAGCCTAAATGATACAAACATTCTGCTGGGTTGTTAGCTGAGTTGGTGTATCTATTTGACAGGTGGCAAATATAATACTTGCATATGCTGGCAGAGGAGGTGGAAGGGGAATTACAGAGGCCGCTGCAGAGATCGCACGCGCTGCTGCCAAATCGTGGCTCGCCCCTCTTCCTGACACTGCGTGTGAACGGCTTGCGTTTGTGTTAAAAAACTTGTTTGATCTTGCTGTGGAGAAAAATCAACACCATCACTTTGATTGTAAGAACTATATATTATTTCCTAGAGGGAAATGTCATTTTCGTCCCTGAGTTTTGGGCAGTTTTGCGACTTTCATCCAAAGGTTTGTTTTTTCGCATTTGGATCCAAAAAGTGTTAAATCTTGCCATTTTCACCTGGATCGTTAACTCCGTCTATTTTTCTCCGTTAGGACAAAGGTGTTTCCATCTTTTTTGTTAATTCAAAGGGCAATTAAGTCTTTTTCACTCTATGTAACAAGACCGTATACCCCTGAAAAAGACCGAATTGCCCTTTAAGTTAACAAAAAGGACATAAATACCCCCAACTTAACGGAGAAAAATGGAAAGATTTTAAATTTTTTGGATCTAGATGCGAAAAAACAAACCTTTGGATGAAAGTCGCAAAACAGGCCAAAGCTCAGGGACAAGAGAAGCTTGTGGCTCATCTTGCGTGTTTATTACTGAGTTGCTGGTTGTCAAATCATGACAATGCACCAAATTGGGGGAAATTCCGTACATGATTATGTAAGAGTTTCATTTAGTTTCTTTTGTTGATGTGCTGATTTGAATGGTGTAAGAGATACTGATTCGAATTCCACACTAAATTAATTGACAATGTGCATAACTGTCGTCGCTTTACTTGGTAGGTCTATGCATTCATCGAGATACACGAAATTGTTGGTTTCGTTAAAGGTGCTCATGGACATTCCCTTGGAAACAAAACTGTTCCAGTGTTCCTTCATGTTTTTCATGTAAGGAAAACATGTCCGGAAAAGTGGTCTTGATCACTGGTGCTTCATCTGGACTTAGAGAGGTACGTATAGCACGATTTGTTATCTTTTATTAAAAAATGGAAGATTTCTTTAATTTGTATTATAAATGGCAGCTTATCGCATATGAATATGCAAAACTAGGAGCGTATCTCGCGATTATAGCCAGAAATAAACCAGAGAGTCGACTTGAGCAAGTAGCACACAGAGCTCGTGAACTTGGCTCTCTGGATGTTCTTTTCATGCTTGCTGATGCATCAAAGGTAGACGAGTGTAGGATGTTCGTCGATGAGACCGCTAAACATTTTGGTCGTTGTGGGTAACACATAAATGCCTGATAAACTAATTTTAGCACCATCCCTTTGTGTGAATTAACATGCATAGATCAACTGTTTTGCAGTGGATCATCTGGTATGTAATGCAGGAATCGGGCAGGTTTATTGTATCAGCAGTGATGTCACCAAATTCACACAAGTTCTTGTAAGATCAAACTAAACTCATCAATTTTTTTCTTTACATTTTGCATCCCTGACATCTCAATACAAATATACCACAGTTATATTGAAAAAAAACGACCCGACCCGAAACCTGTTCGGAGCCGGACACGTTCTTACCCAGACCCGTTCCGACCCGGACCAAAACAACCCTTTTTTATAATTGACCCGTTTTGACCCATGACTCGACCCGACCGATCCTACCAGTTTGCCAAGGTCTATTGGAAACAACTTCTTATCTCCCATCGTGCTGTTGATTGCATATTTCATGTTTATGTTTTACCTAAGATTGCACTTTTGTACTTGAATATCATGCTGCTTAAAACCGAAGATCAAACCAATAGATAGTAGGTAACTGGCTCGGTCTTAGTTTTTTTACGGGTTGGGTCCGGTCAAGACTGAATATGAATCTTTTGGATCAACACGTTTCGCATTTTGGGTTTTAGCCGGACTGAATTCACCCCAAAATTAAGACTGGGAAACGAACCAAAGATGCATAATTTTAATTAGTTTTAGTTGCATGTTGTTTCTAACAAACTTTTGCAGATTTTGACTTTCTTTCTGTTGTGGGAGCCAATAGACCATCGTAGTTAGTTGACTCAAGAGTCAAAGTTAAGATGAGAGTCGATTTTACTTGTATTTGAAGGCTCAAATCAAAACGGTTATAGACTCTATCAGAAACGAATACCACAATACAAACGGTTATGCCTTGTCTGAGTATGTTTTTTTTTTCTTTTTAAATGTTATTTGACGGATAATTGGGTTTGAATTTGAATAAATTTTAGTACTATTTGCATATGGTGATGATTTCTTATCCCCTTTTGTGTAAGTTTATACAGGTTACAGATTCATATTTTTGGTAGAGATGATTGTATTTTAAGCATGGAAGAAAGATAAGGTTTTGTTATGCCTGATGTTGAGCTGGGTTCGATGTTCATTAACCACTGTTTAGGGTAGATTTATTTATATCCTACACCAATTTGTTGTTTTCTTGATGTAATCATGATATGCTCATGAATTATTTTTGGGTTTTTTTATTGATTATCGTGTTTCCTAAAACATGTAATGAGCATGTTGTAACTTGTAACGAGTATGTGGTGTCTTTGTGTTCAAGCTGACAAGCCCTATTGGCACATAAGAGAATTTAACGAGTATGTTGTAATATATTTATTTTTCAATTAATTACCAGAATGTACGTAACAATTTTAATATTAAATTAATTAACAATACAAAACTCTAAATCTAATAATATAAGTTGGAGATAGAAGAAAATCATATACATAGAGGAAATGGTTCATGGAACTTCTGTATCGGTTTGGTACCGGTTCCGAACCGGTACCCGGTACCATTTGCTCATCCTTAGAAAACGGTCTAATAAAGTGAAGTTGAACTACAAAACTTTTAATAAATGTTGGATATCACTATGAAATACAACCAAATCTTTTTAAACTTAGTAAATAAAATGATTGCATAGGATAATAAAAAATCTTAGAAGTTAAATTTATTGAATGAGGTTTATGTGTGTTAGCATTGTTAGTAGTACAACTAAGCTCGAGCTCTGTCCCAAAACTTATTTAATGTGAAATTGTTATAATGTCAAATAGTAATTAATGATGCTTCAATCATATCACTTGTTGCAGATTGGTTTATTTGTTTCTTTAAGTGATTCTATGTAACCAGGCTAGATTTTGGCATACATGACAAGTAATAAAATTACTCATTGATGTGTTTGTATAGAATTTATTTTATATCATAAAATCATAGATGCGCTTTTACAAGATTTTGTTTGTTTTCTATATAGAAGAGCTAAAACTTCATTGGGGGAATGGGCGTCCCCTTTTCGTATTGTAGTGTTAGTTTTACCAAAATTTTCAAAATTTTATTTTGTAGTGTAATATATCGGGTTTTGAGAGTCCAGCCTGCTAATTTGGATTTTGAGAGCCCACCTCTCGTGAATTTTCGTTCAAGCTTTGCCACTGTACTATATATCCCGAGCGGATTGATAAACTAACAGAAGGCGAGTATCGCGTTGTAAATGGTCGCCGCCGTACTACATAGCCCTAAACTCACCAGCCTAAGTGATATGTTTCTCGCCGCATCGCGCGGGTAAACGACTTTTAGTTATGACCCATGACCGATTTGTTTACATCATTTTAAAACTCTTTAAATCCCCATGACCGGTTTTGAAGTACCTTAACCGAAAATTTAGATTTTAGTTATGACCCAACTGAACTGAACCTTCTCATGCACACCATTAGAATTACTAACAAGTGTTGTGTTTTCCGTTGCATCGCGAATTTGGTTTTGGTTATGGCTCAAAACCGAACCTCTCCGTACATATCCCTAAACTCGGTTATTAATCTGTTTTCAAACCCAAAACTGTAACCGGTCTAACCGGTTTGGATCGGTTTTAACCGGTTTTGCCAAAAAAAAAACCCGGTTTTTAACCGGTTTTTAAAAACCGGTTTCGGTTTTTAAACCGGTTGCAAAGATCAAGAATAGTAATAGGTCATAAACTGTCGGTTAGGTTCGGTCCTAAAACCGTTTTTAAAAAAAAGCAGTTAAAAAAACGGTTTCGGGTTTTTTTCCGGTTACGTTTCTAAAACTGGTTTTTTCTACACCTCTATTGATGGTTACATGGTAAATACAATGTATCACAAGAAAATTGAAATAAGAAACTTAACAAACGTATAATACAAATAAGAAACTTAACAAACGTATAATACAATGTATCACGAGAAAATTGAAAAACTCACAGTAAACAAAAACCGCGTTGTAAATTGTCGTCCCGCCGCATCGCGCGGGTATACGTCTAGTATATATATATATATATATATATATATATATATATATATATATATATATATATATATATATATATCTCTAAATAACATTCATTAAGAATGTTCATACTATATTAGCCTGTATGGTTTAATGATACCATGGTTAGTATACGTTAGGTCATCAGGATGATGAATAGAGGTTGTTGGATTGCAACTAAGTAATTGTTCATTTGGTGTTAGGAACCAAGTCTCTAGTATGACAAACTCGGATAAGACAACCGTCAATCGCGCCATTGATGATGCGACACATGCTAATGATGCTACAATTGTGAACCTCAAAATTGACAAAGATGTTCTCCAAGCTATGATTGACGCAGCTGTTGGAAAAGCTGTGAGAAAGGCCGTGAAAAAGTTTAAAGAGCCCAATACTACTTGCTCCAAATCTCATTTAAAACCACACTCCCTTACTCACAAGAAGGATCTTGTTCATGCCTCGGATGCAAAGAATGAACTAAAAAGGAAAAGGGAGAAGGATAACTCCCATATTTCTAAGAAAAAGGGTAAGCTTGAGCATAAGGAGAACAAACCAAAGTCCGACAAGAAACCTGTATGCAAGACCTGCAAGAAGCGCCATTACGGGAAATGCAGATTTGAATCTCAACCTCTACCTTGTGGGATATGCAAATCAAGCGAGCATAAAACGTTGGATTGCAAGGACATAAAGGATGCAGTCTGCTACGGCTGTAACGAGAAAGGCCACATCAAGACTACGTGCCCTAAATATGCCAATGGAGGTGCGGCTAAGGATAGAAAGCCTAAGAATGAAAGCGCTTAAACTCTCCCGATAAAGGCCAGAGGCAGTTCATATCAATAGTAAAACCAGGTACATTCCTTATCATTTCTCAGCAATAAAAATGCTAAGAATTCTACTGTGATTTCGATACCAATAAACCCTTCATAAATGGTAAGTATAGCAAACTTTTAAAATCTTCCACAAGAACCCCAGATATTAAGTGTAAGGTAAAACTTACAGACGAAAATCATAGGAACCATTTCTTCTATCCCTGTCAGAAATCTTCAGTCGTAAAAATTCTAGAGTACTCTTTCTCCAGATGTAGTACGCCAGTATATGTTAGTTTGATATCTCTTTGATTTCTATCAATTGCGAATACTAGACTGTATGATAAAGCGCCATATGAGGATTGGTGTATCTTAATATGTTCCATAGATTGCTTCCATGCCTGATCAGTATGGAGGTTTAATGCATGGAACCACTGAGATATCCCAATGGTCATATTGTACTAAAGTCAGCTAACGGCATTCAAAGAAGATATCCAGAAGGGAAATGTCCAAATAAGTGTCACTGAATAAGGTATCCATGGATTTGTAAAACAAATGTGTCACTTATCTGACACAGGCAATGATAAATGAACCAGAGCCTGAGATTTGGAAAATCTCTGTAATCTCCTTGTGTCTTGACTATCTTCTTCAAAAGTACCATGTCTACCTCCAAAGACAAGTAGAGTTAAGATTAACATCCCGCTTAAGGCTGCATTATTGTGAAATCTCCACGACGACTAGTACCATCATTATTGGAAGAATCGAAACCATGATTAAATGAGTTTTAAGATAAAGGTTCATAAAGCCTAATTCAATATTCGGAAAATTCGGTATTATTAATTAAGAAAGACGGTTCATTTTGCTTATGCATTGAATACCGCAACCCTATTTAGGCAACAATTAAGAATCGCCATCAGCTGCCCAGGATCGTCGATTTGTTCGACTAGCTGTAAGAATTAGCTATTCCTTACGACTGGTTTTAAGAAGTGGTTGGAATAATCATCTCACCTTAAATAAGCTTTTCCATAATAGTTGTTATGTAAGTATCAAGGCCGCTCCTTTGGAGACCTTGTGTAGATGGGATGTTAAACATCTGTTGTTAGACAGAAGTTCGATAAGTCCGAATTAGCAAGACCTGAAATTACCTTGGAAAAAACGAATAAGATCATTCGAATTCGTAATCATCTGTAAGTTGCCAGTAATCGGCGGAAAATCAAGGGTTGATGAAAGTCGCAACCCTCTTATGTCCTTAATAAGGAATAAGGTTCAATTGAAGGTATCACCCTTGAAAGGTGTGCTGGAATTTTAATACAACGGGTTAGTTAAGCTCTGATATATAAAATCATTCAAGGAAATAGGATATATCAAGATTGGTAGCCTATAAGCTAAAACTTACCTAAGGAGCTTGATGGAAATCAATGTGTCCCACACTAGTGATTTAAGGATATGTTTCGCCGATAAGCCGAGAAGCATTATCACATAATGATATGCAGATTAATGAAAATTTATGGTTTGATGAAAAACCAGTATCAAATAAGGATCGGCAGGAGTAGAAGCTAAGAAAGAAAACATGAACCTATTATAAAGGTCATTTGGGATGCCCTTAGAGGCCCAAATAGGTTGTGGAAGTTAAATCCATTATCCGACAGAAAGTACATCCATTATTTTAGCAAATCTCGAGGTCGAGATTTCTTTTAAGGGGGTGAGGATGTAACACCTCGAAAAATCACGTCCAATGATGTATTGACACGTGTACTAGACCCTAATAAAGTCAAACATTGACTATGAGGGACTAATTTTTTTTTTTTTTTTTTTTTGCGAAAAATCAAAAACTTTGATTAGGGAAGGACTAGAAGTGTTATCATGCTTAAATTAAGTCTCTGAGTAACCTAACACAATATTCGTATTCTCATATTAAGTCACTTGTCAGATAATCAAAACCGTTTGCATAATAAATCGAAAGATTTGCACGGTAAAGGGTTAGAAGCGTCAACATGTTTAATAATACCTCTGAATGACCTTTTAATGAACCTGAAACATTATTATATCTAATCATATTCTTGAGAATACAAAACATTGACCATTTGGGGCTTTAATGTCGATAAACAACAATACGCACAAGTTTGTGCGTTAAAAAGGGTTAAAAGTGTCAACATGTTAATTCTTACCTCTGAGTGACCTTTTAACAAACCCAAAGTATTGTAATGTTCGATAATACTCTCAGGAATGCCCAATATAGATAACATAGGGCTTTGACGCAATAAAGCGATGATACGCGCAAGTTTGCGCGTTAAAAGGACCAAAAGCGTCAATATTTAAAACTACACCTTTGAGCGGCCATTTAAGCAAACTGGTGTGAACTGGAGTGTCGTAATACTCCATTGTACTCCATTATAATCCTAGGAATGCTTGTTGTTAACCTTGTAAGGCTTTTACGCCATTTCGCGATAATACGTGCAAGTTCGCGCATTAAAGGGTTAAAAGCGTCAATATGCCAAACTAGGCCTCTGACTGACTCTTTTAACATATCGAGAATTTTATAATGCTTGGTTATACTCTTGGATGTGCCTAATATTGGAAATATAAGGCCTTGTGTGCTAAAAACATCGATACGTGAGAATTTGGAAGTGCAGGGGCCAAACGTGACAACAAATGAAACTTTGTTTTAGCTGACCTGGTCCTTACGGACCGCATGCAATAGACCTTATGGTTCGTATGCTCTTTCCAGTAACATATTTTCAAAAACCAGCCTTGGTTTTGCTTCTTTGTCTCACACATTTGATTCTATGGATCATTTGATAGTTTGGAAAGATGGTATTACACCTGTAATCATCTTGTAACTTCTCATGACACTTGTTGATTATCTAAAGACCCTCCAAACACTATAAATAGAGATGAAATCCTTCATTTCATTACATCCATTTCTTGAGTTTTGCTCTCTATCACTCAAATCTGAGGATCCTAATCAATTGGAACCTCCTTCTGAGTTTATCTCAGTCCTAAGGACCACTTGTAAATGTTCCTTTCATGCTTAGTTATTTTGTTTGGCTCCTAAAGCCGAAAAGTCAAGCGTTTGCGATAAACGCTTTGACTTTTAGTTAGACCTTGTACGGTCAAGCCATGGTTCGCAACGAACATGGCTACGTGATCGTAATTAGGTAGGTGTTAAACCCTCAAAAGGGCACCTCCTAATTACCACGTTTACTTAGTTAATTGTCGGGTCAAAATAATTAGAGAAAAATGCCCGGATAGTCCCTGTGGTTTGCCCATTTTTCATCTTTAGTCCCTAACTTTCTAAAATTACCTCTATAGTCCCCAACTTTTTAATTTTTGTTCCCGAATAGTCCCTGACACGGATGGGAGTTAGTTTTTGGTGTTAAATGAGTGTAGAATGACCAAAATGCCCTCACTATTAAAAAAATAAACCACCACCATCACAACCACAATCTCTTTCCACTACCACCAAATTCCTCAAACCCAGATGATAAAAAAAACCATTATCCACGCGGGCATCCACCATCATCAACGATTACCACTGCCAACCTCATCGGAACCGTATGATGCCGTCGTCTGTTGTGGTTGCCGGAAAAATTACAACCACCATCAAACCCCTTTCATGACAAGATTTCTTCAACCAAATCGATTTTCCCCCTTTTGGTTTTGAAATTTCACGTTTCAATCGATAAAAGATGCTGGAGAAGATCGAATTGCCTCCGAAACCATCACTGAGAGGAAATAATTGGGTGATCGATGCCACTCATTGTCAAGAATGTTTGTTTCAGTTCACTTTTATCAATAACTGATTTACTTCACCTAACTTTACGATTTCATTTTTTTAAAGCTTTGCCCTCAATGAAATAGATCCTCGCCGGAGCCGCTTCAATTTCAGAACAGAATCCCGATCTTCAGACTACTGTTTGGGTTTCAAAATCATCATCGTCATCGTCATCGTCACCTACGAGTATTGACGGAGCCCTATTATTGTTTCTTGCAGTAGCAGTTTGGTTGTTTTGGCAATGGTGATGGTGGTGGTGGCTGATTGGTGATGGCGGCGGTGGAGGGTGGTGGTGGTTGTGGTTGTAGTTGATGTTGGTAGCTATGGCGTTGTTCACTGAGTGCTGACGTGTGTTGTGGAGACGATATGCAGGGAAAGGCGGTGGACGGAAGCGGAGGAGGGAGGTTGTGCGGCGGAGCAAAGAGGAAGCCATGAATTCCGGTGAACGCAAGAAGTTTTGAGAAGCAACAGTGTTGTAAGGTTGATTGGAGAAGAAGGGTTAGATTTTAATGCTAAAAAAAAAAATACAAATAAGGGTATTTTGGTGAATTCACATTAACTTAACTGAGAAAACTAACCTCCATCCGTGCCAGGGACTATCCGGGAACAAAAATTGAAAAGTTGGGGACTATAGCTGTAATTTTAGAAAGCTAGGGACTAAAGGTGAAAAAGATCAAACCACAGGGACTATCCGGGCATTTAACTCAAATAATTAAATAAAAGTCAAACGGGTCAGTTTTTAAATAAAATTCATAACTGATAATATAGAAGCTACAAAATCAGTTTTGTCACTTTAATAACTTGGTAAATATTAATTGAACATGCCTAAGCATGTTCAACTCGACAATTCTAAGTATAGGTTCGGTTCGCAACCGAAAGTCGCAAAAGTTGACTTTTTGCTTTGACTCTCAGTTCTGACCCGAATTAGCTTAATTTAATTATGCCTTAGGGTTCCCTTGTGACCATATTATATGTTAGTATAACCCTCTGAGGTTATACTACATGGTCCTTTAGAATTAGAGTTCATATGCATGTTTCCGTTATTTGCCTAAAAGTTGACTATTATGCCATTTTGATATTAAAACGAGATTTTTGAAAATGTTAGAGGACAAAAACCTTTATTACTGATTTATAAACATGTCCTAATAATTTGACATTAGTTTGAGGTCTAAATTAAGAGTTATGCTCGATATCGTAAATTGAAAGCTTTTTATTAATTAAACGGCATATTTGATATAAATCCTACTTAAATTCAAATTTTGACATCAAACCTTTTACCTACTGATGTAATATAATATTTTGGGATTTTTTGAAATTTTTATTAAATTTTAAAATGATCATAACATAGAGTTCTCGCGTAGGCTCGGTAATTGACGATAACGCCCTTCTTGCTAATAAAATGAGTTTTCCACATCCTTTACATGTTAAACCTTTTCCTACTAATTTTATATATTAAATAAGTTATTTTAAACAGTAAAGGTTGATCAAAATCTCAGATTCCCTTAATTAACCCGAATATCGTCAAATACCGACTTTTATGCGATTTAGGCGCATAGTATGGTTTAAAATCATATTAGGCATCTAAAGGTTGATACCTACTGATGTTATGACTAATTTTTTTTACTTTAACATTAAATAAAAGTTTTGAACTCAGATTTCCCAAATATTAACCCTTAAAGCATATGTGAAATGACCAAAATGCCCATACGGTGCATAGTTTGGTCATGAATGATAAATTTCACATATGCGAGATATCTTACTGATATAACTTGATAAAATATGTATTTTTACTGATTAATTAGACCAGAAACTCAGATTATTATTTAACCTCTTTTATAAACATTAAAATGACCAAAATACCCCTACGGGGCATAAATTGGTTTTAAATTCGTTTTGGGCATAATGGAGGGTATCCTACTGATATCACAACATATTTAAGACATATTAACTTGTGAAACATGTTCATGACTCATTTGGTTACCAGTTAAGCACTTTACGCGTTCGGTACAGTTTATGTAACTAGTTTACATGAATTAACCGAAACGGGTCAAACCTTATCATTTTCACTTCAAAATTCAGAATGTGTTTAGTTTACCCATATTATACAAGTCTCCATACTTTTCGGGTCTAAATCACATTCTAATCCGGTCTTCGCTTAATCTTGCGTTTTGAACCATAAACCTTTCCTTAAAACTAACCGGTCTAAGTTACAACTTAAATAAGACCCGTTAGGAATCTAATAGGTTAATAAAACCTTCGTTCCAGATTGAGAGCCCCAGTAGATGTACTTGTGCTTGCTGATTAGAATATACAGCTGAGTATAAATTGCATTTTAAGCTCAGGTAAATACTTTTAACTTATTTTCCGTTATACGGGCTTGGGATGCGGTATTATAAAAAATACCGCTTGGTCGGGTGTAGAAACCTTTTAATCGGAGATGATTAAATTGCATAATCCCGTTTTAATCAGTATTGCTTGATAACAAATAACATTAGGGGTTAATGACCGTGTCCTGGATATCCTTGGCTCATTTAAAAAGTGTTAATGGCCACAACTTAAGCACAAGGTGTAGGCATAACACCTCCTGTTGCGTATGTAAAAGATATACTCACTCGTGAGGTAACTTCTTATGAGTTATATTTGTGGTGTGTCGAATAATCTTGATCGGTTTGTATAATCACCGGCCCTAAATGTTGGACAAACATGTAAATCTGATACAAGATTGTTATTAATATAACTGTCCCAAGATATAAAAGAATATTTGTGCCTTGTGCATTTAAATCAATTTTAAATAAACATTTTCAAAAGAGTCAGTTAATTGTATTTACCAGTGTAAACTGACGTATTTTCCAAAAAGGGTTGAGTGACAGGTACTATACGTAAATTGGCTGGGAGCTCAGGGCGTTAATAAGGAATCTTGCAAGTTCTAGACGTCTAAAGTCTGTTGAACAATGTTTATATTTTTGTTTTAAGATCCCCCTGTGGATCCATCTTACAATCCATTTGTAATATTTGATGTTACGTTGAATCGGTTTGTAATATATTTACTTTAGACTTCCGCTGTGCTTTGAACTGTGATTATTTGACTATGATGATATCAACTACGTCACGATACTCCCCACCGGGCCCACCGGTAATACGTGAGAATATCGGGGTGTGACATCATGTGTTTGGAACAATATCATTAGGAAGGAAGCTGCACTGAAGAAAGACAACATTCACTTAAATCGACTTATAAAAGGTTCAGTAGGCAACGGGAATGATGTGCAATTTTGGACAAATACTTGGGCATCAAATATATCATTCCAGTACCTTTTCCCAACTCTATACTCCTTAGAAAAATACAAGGGGTGCATGGTTAAGGACAGACTAAGAGCACCGGGTCCAGTTGATATTATTGAGTGGCATTGGCATCGAGTACCCTCAACAAACTCAGAAGTAACTGAGTTGAATGGGATTGGTGCTATCTTGGCACAAATATCTATCACGAATCACGAAGACAAATGGGTTTGGCAAGCAGAAGAATTGGGGACTTTCACAGTTAAATCAGTAAAAAAGATCATATCAAGTATGAATATGGTACCGTGCAATGTTATCTTTGATTGGCATAGGTGGCTACCACATAAAGTAAATATCTTTGGTTGGAGAATGAACTTGGATCGCTTACCCACAAGAAGCGCCTTGGAAAAAAAGACATATGCCTATAATTTCTACCATTTGCCCTCTTTGCAGCGAAGATAATGAAACTGTGGAACATTTGTTTACATCATGTTATGTGTGCTTAATGGTTTGGCATATGGTATCATCATGGTTATCAATCCCACCTCTCTATGCTTACACAATCACGGATCTACTTGGTTTACACAAAGGAATATCCGGGTCGGAAGCAAAGAAGAAGTTCATTAACGCTATTATGGTAATAGCATGTTGGGGCATTTGGAAACTTCAAAATGAGATCTTGTTTTCAAGCAAGAGAATCGACATTGCAAGGCTTATGGCGGACATTAAGGCGACTAGTTATCTTTGGGTAAAACATAGAGCTAAAATGTTTTTGGTGGAATGGATAAATTGGCTAGCCTTTGACTTTCTATATGCTTGTATGTTTTTTATTGTATAGTTTTCTTGCATTTAATAAAATCAGCCGTTAAAAAAAAAAAAAAAAAAGAAGCTAATTTTCGATTTTGATTTATTTTACTGTTATACATTCGGTACCGAGCTCGTCTGATTGGTAACTTGTTGATAAACTTTGAGATTTGTCTCAATATGCATGAACGAGGAGTGGTCCAGACAAGCATGAAAATTAACCAACGAAACGTGGCGAACTCCACAATGAAGAAAAGTAAAACGTTTTTCTTTTATCAAATTTTATTCAACAAGCTTATTAAATGATCCCTTGCATTTAGTTTATAATTATAAACTAGTAATAAGACTTGCGCGCGCTGTGGCGCGAGTACTTCAGAAATATCGAACGGACTAGTCCAAGCGTTATGTGATGTGTTAACCATATGGAAGCGCACGTTCTGACGTATTCGAGTGAACTCAATGTATCATATAGTTCCATTGCGATTGGATCAAAATGTAACATAAATCGAATTTATATCGTACAATACAATCATAATGTATTATACGCGATCCGACTAACTCGAATTTATATCGCCAAGCCAAAAACTCTCGAGGGGGTCAAAGAGGTATTTACAAAGTTCATAAAAAGTTAAGTGGTTAAAAATTACATTTCCTAAACTTAAGGGCTAAGAAAGGGCAAATATAAAATTTGATAAAGTTCTGGGATAAGATGGAAACTATAACAAAGTTGTGCCTGAAAAGGAAACTACGACAAAGTTGAGGTGTCAAAAGCAAACTACTTGTAAAATGGAGTAGTAGTTTAGGGACTAAATTTGTCATTTCAGGAAACATTAAAGGTACCAAAGTCAAGGGGCTAAAATTGCAACATCATGAAAGTATTAGGGAGAGGGAGGCAAAGCCGGTAGTAGTAGTTTAGGGACTAAATTTGTCATTTTATGAAACATTGAAGGTACCAAAGTACAACAACAACAACAACAACCATACCCAGTAAATCCCACAAATAGCAGAGCTACTTATAGGGTCTGGGGAGGGTGGGATGTAGACAGGCCTTGCCTCTATCCCTAGGGATAGAGAGGCTGCTTCCAGAGAGACCCTCGGCTCGAAAACGAACAGCAAACCAACACAGCAAGTCAAAGAACATAGAAAGAGTACAGAAATAAGACGTCGCCAATTTCCAAGAAAGTGATCAGAGTGTCACAATATAATGTAAATCATGTATCATAGCATACGACATCATTTGGGCATAAACACAATGTAAATCATGTATAATAGCATACAACATCATTTGGGCATAAACACAAGAAGGCAATCACTGGAGAAGTCCGTTAAAGAATAAGAAAAACCTACGTCCCAGAAATCCACCTAAGACCTTACTACAATATCTTCTAGACGTCCTTAACCCTAATCCTACGCCTCCACGAAGTCCTATCGTGGACCATGTCCTCAGAAAGATGCATCTCTAGTAAATCGTGCCTAATCTGCTCATCCCATGTCAGTTTGGGTCTGCCTCTTCCTCTCCTCCCCTGCACAGTAAGAGTTTCCACTACTCTAACTGGTGCCGTCGCTTCCTTCCGCTTCACATGCCCAAACCATCTCAATCTCCCCTCCTTAATCTTCTCCGATATACTAGCCACTCCTAGTCTTTCCCTAAAAACCTCATTTCTTATCCGATCTAACCTTGTGTGTCCACACATCCACCTCAACATCCTCATCTCTGCTACCTCCATCTAGCGCGCTTGTGTCTTCTTGATAGCCCAGCAATCCGTTCCATATAGCATAGCTGGCCTAACTGCTACCCTGTAAAATTTCCCCTTTAGTTTAATTGGGAACTTCCTATCGCACAATACCCCACTGGCTGCCCTCCATCTACACCAGCCAGCCTGTATGCGATGGGTTACATCACTATCTATGTCACCATCTCTTTGGACAAATGACCCTAGATACTTAAATCTAGTTACCTGCGGGACCAATTGATCCTCAATGGAGATTTGGGTTTCATCGTCGATGGCTACACCGCTGAAATCACAGTGTAGATACTCAGTCTTAGATCGACTAATCCTTAGGCCCTTGCCCTCTAAAGCTACTCGCCACTCCTCTATCCTCTCGTTCAGGCACTGTTTAGTCTCTGCAATCAACACAATATCGTCTGCAAAAAAGCATGCACCACGGAACTGTCTCCAGAATCAACTTGGACAACTCATCCAAGACAACCGCAAAAAGAAAAAGGGCTCAACGCAGATCCCTGGTGGAGTCCTATCTCCACAGGAAAGAAGTTTGTATCTCCTACAGGCGCGCGAACAGTAGTCTCTGTTCTATCGTACGTATCCTTAATTACGTCTATATACTTCCCCGGTAGCCCTCGACCCTCCAAACTATCCCAAATCAGTTGCCGTGGGACAGTATGGTACCAAAGTAAATGGGCTAAAATTGTAACATCGTGAAAGTATGGGGAGGGGGAGGCAAAGCAGGTGGGGTTTCCACCGACTTTGTCGTAAAGGAAACTACGACAAAGTTTCGGTGTCAAAAGCAAACTATTTGTAAAATGGAGTAGTAGTTTAGGGACTAAATTTGTCATTTTATGAAACATTGAAGATACCAAAGTCAAGGGGCTAAAATTGCAATATCGCGAAAGTATGGGGGAGAGGGAGGCAAAGCCGGTAGTAGTAGTTTAGGGAGTAAATTTGCCATTTTATGAAACATTGAAGGTACCAAAGTAAATGGGCTAAAATTGTAATATCATGAAAGTATGGGGAGGGGGATGCAAAGCCGGTGGAGTTTCCACCGATTTGCCTTTTAAGAGTATGTATAATTAGAGTAAATTAGCCTTTATGAGCTGTTCAAAATCGGTTTGTAAGAGTTTAGATTGAGCTGATTCTAAACGAGTTCGAGCATTAGTTCTACTAAGAGAGCTTAAATTGGTTCGCGAGTCTATTTTTTGTATATTGTCTAATAATATCTAATGTACATAAATTTAATAATAAAACAAATAATATGTATTATGTGATATATAAAAATATTACTATAAACATATGTAAAGAGGAAATACAGGTTTTTCATGTTCCTAATAAAGTCAATCAAACATTTTCATTAGGTGTTTTAATCTTGTGAAATTAGATCTAGACGTAAAAGTAAGTGAAACAAATTCAACATATATCAAAGTATTATAGATCCATTATCAGGATTTTTTTTATAAAAGAATTACATAAACTAGATCCATCATATTTCACTCGTTTATTTTTTAAATAATTAAATTTTAATAAAAGGTCATTGAGTTTAATCTTTGTTTTTAACGGCAAATGAGATAAAAGCTCGGCTACCCGGAGTAACCCAATAGTCCCAATGGCAAAATGCAACCTCACACGCCCTCAACCACAAAAAAACAAAAAAACAAAAAAACAAAAAAACCTTGTTGGGTAGCCCACCCTCATCATCACCAGTTACAGAGATAATCCATCGTCTGAAGACCTACTGTGATAAAACATCATTGAGATCAAATTCCACTTGAGACCTCTAATTGAGCTATAATATTAGAGTTAATTCTAAGACTGCGGGGTATGGGGCGGGGGTTTGGGCGTGGGTTGGCTGAAAACGCCCAAGCCACCACCCCGGGTGGGCATGGGTTTGGGCGTGGCCCCTTTGGCGTGGGATTCAGCCCGGGCGTGGGGCGGGCTAGTAAGTGACATGGCATGCTCTAAATGGTCAAACCAAATTCATGCCCCCCAACCCAAGCCCCTAACCCAACCCCATGGGCATGGGTTTTGGTGGTGGGTTTTTTCCCATTCCACGTGTCAACATATGCCCCAACCCACGCCCCAATCCAAGCCCCCCATACCCCGCAGTCTAAAGGGTTAAATATTTACTTAATGTTCTTTTAACACAACTGCCCTGCCATTTTCCATTAATTCACCATTATGACATTTTGGTAGCAGTTAATATTTCCACTACACTCTATTTAATACACACACACCCACACACTCTTCTTCCTCACACACACCATAATTCTGTCCTCAGCAAAAACTCAAAAGCTAACAATGGCGAAATCACCAGAATCTGAACATCCAATCAAAGCCTATGGTTATGCTGCTCGAGACACTTCTGGTGTTCTTTCTCCTCTCACTTTCTCCCGAAGGTACACATTTTTCTTATATAATAATTAAACAACGTTCATCGATACATACAATGCCCATTTTTTTGCTAGAGATATTGTTTGATGTTATCTGATCCGTAGTTATTAAAGGCGCTAGGCGCATTCAAGGCGCATAGGTCTCGTATGGAGCCTAGGCGGCGGTTGAAAAAAAGCGAGGGCGTTAGAAAAATAAAGCGCACAACGGCAAAAAAATTAAAAATATTTTATGTATTAGAAAATTAATATTATTCTTCAAATAAAATAAACTAAAGGTATTATATATTATTTACTATCATCTAATTAATACCAAAAGTTATAAAATATTAGTGTATTAGTGTAGAAAAGTAGTTCTCGTTAGATAAAAATAGAAATCTAGCTGAAACTTTGTTGGAATTCAGAGAATTTGGCCGGAATCTCTCCGGATCCAGGAGTCGCATCAGAATCTTCGCCTGAACCATCACCTGAAAAATTAAAGCGCAATTGCCCTGACTTAAGGCGCAATTGCCTCGACTCGCCTGGAAATTGGGCCTAGACGCAAGAGGCGATGGCTTTTAACAACTATGATCTGATCTTTGGTTATGAATCATGGTTATATCATGTAGTATATGTTATTTGTACAGTCTAATAATAGGAAATTGTTGTTATAGGGCTACGGGTGATAAAGACGTGAGGTTTAAGGTTTTGTACTGCGGGATCTGCCATTCTGATCTTCACTTTATCAAGAATGAATGGGGCGTGACATCTTATCCCATTACTCCTGGGTATGTTTTAATCGATCTGATAGAATTTTCATTTTGATTTTCAATTTTGTTGTTGCATTTGAAAATAGTATTTGGTACATGCATATTTGACTTATGTTATTGGTTGTTTACTGATTACACACAGATTTCGTTGTTGGCCCAATTGGGGTGGTCAAACGACTCAAACCCATGTTACCTGACGGGGCACTTAACCCCTCTACCCTAAGTTTCATCGATCTACTTATGTCACGTCACTTAAAAGTTAAACCATCCGATACCCTATTTAGTAGCTTCACTTAGACCGAGTTGATCTCTATCTTTTTTCTTTTTTTTTTTTTTTTTTCCAAATTAAATTAACACATAAAATTATACATTCCTAAAAATAAAAATTTATACATTCCTAAAAAAGTTTATAAAGTTAAAATCTATTTTTTTAAAGATAAATTAAGTTTTTGTTTTATAAAAATATAAAACATTAAATTATAGGCTATTTAAAAAAACATAAATTTAAAAAAAAAAAAAACCCAAATAATCATCTTCAACAACACCAGCATCTTTCACTCAAAATCCAACAAAAAAAACAAAAAAAAAAAAACAAAATTTAAACACAAAAATACCTTAACTCATCAGCAAAAAGTTAACCCAACCCATACCCGCTTGCGCCACCACAATAGTGTGTGGCGGCGGGTAGGTGTTACCCATTGTGCCTTATCCGGGCGCCCCACCCCCTAAACATATATATCTATATATATATATATATGTATATATTAATTCATAACATCGGAACGAATAGTGATTTTTTGTCTTTTTGTGATTTTGTTTTTATTGTTGGTTTTTTTTCTAGTATTACTTTAGGGTTTTTTAGTTTTTGTAATAAAACTTTGTTTTTTTTTTTTTTTTTTTTCAATTTTACCACAAAAGTTAATAGAGTTTATTTTTTTGTTAGTTTTTTTTGCGCTTTTTTCCCGGATTTGGTCATCACTTGGCTGGTACTTACCTCAGTGTTTGGAGTTAACATTTTGTCTCTTACGTTTTTTACCCCATGAGTCACTTGTCGTTAAAAATTTGTGTTTTCATTTAATGGTTTTTCTCGGTTTTGGTCGTCGTTCGGTTGCTACTTAGCATGGTTTCCTCTGCAATACCGTTAGCACGGTTTTACCACCTCACCGAAACGTGGAGGGAACAAGACTAGTTTGAAAATAATTCATATAAAATAAGCAAGTTTTCATATCTTTCATTAAGTCAAATTGAATAAAAAAAACATCCTCACTAAATAGTATCTAAGATTCATACATAATCTATTCATATCACTTATCTTAAAAAATTAACATCTATAAATATAGTGTACGATTGAAACAACAAATATAAGTTGAGTAACATTATCTAGACAAAAAGATTTCGAGTGACTTTTTAGTAGAATGAATAAGAATCATGGTTACATTTGTGTAAAGTATCCCTTTTAAAAAGTATCAATCTTTTGGATCAAACCCTACTGAACCCGAATTCATTATACAATATGATGATAATGCAGGCACGAGATTGTGGGCATAGTGACTGAAGTAGGCAGCAAAGTAGAGAAATTCAAAGTTGATGACAAAGTTGGGGTTGGATGCATAGTGGGATCATGCAACTCATGTGAAAGTTGTGCTAAAGATCTTGAAAGCTACTGTCCAAAACAGATTCTAACTTACGGATACATCGACCATGATGGCACACGCACTTACGGTGGGTACTCAGACCACATGGTTGCCGATGAGCATTTTGTTCTGCGTTGGCCTGAGAATTTGCCACTTGATTCTGGTGCACCATTGCTATGTGCTGGTATCACAACCTACAGCCCACTCAGACACTTTGGACTAGACAAACCTGGTGTGAAAGTAGGTGTAGTCGGGCTCGGTGGGCTAGGTCATGCTGCGGTCAAGTTTGCTAAGGCTTTTGGGGCTGAAGTTACGGTCTTCAGTACCACACCGGCTAAAAAGCAAGAAGCACTTGAAGGACTTAAAGCTGACCATTTCATAGTCAGCAAAGACCAAAAACAAATGCAGGTGGGTAGAAAATTTGATAGTTTTTTCTGTTAGTAATCTGAACAAGAAAAGAATCGGAAACAGAAAATAAGCAAAGCAAAAGGAAAACAGTAACAGTGAACCGGGCTTGTGTTTGACACAATTCCCTTAAATAAATTCGCGGTCTGTTCCCATTGTACGCCGGTTCGAAGTAAATTTATAAAAATATATTTTTTCATAAATTAAAAACGTGACGTTGGTTATTTTAACCGGGGGTCTAATCCGTCAGTGATTGGTGACAGACATTCTGCTATGATAGAAGGAAATCATTCGAAATTAGAAAATAAAAAAGTCAAATGGTTATTTTCATAATTTAAGAAAGTCGGGTTTATTTTGTTAATATTCGCGTCAAAATGTTTATTTTTTTTAACTTCTTGGATTTTAATTTTTTATTTTTTGGGTAATCAGTCTGCCGCGAGCTCATTGGATGGGATAATCGACACTGTCTCCGCGAGTCACTCGATTGCACCATTGCTGAATGCGCTTAAACCAGATGGAAAGCTTGTACTTGTTGGTGCACCAGAGAAACCATTTGATTTAGCCGCATTTTCTTTGATCACGGGTTAGTGTTGATTCTTCATTAATTTCAGTGTATGTACATACATTCTTGAGCTGGCTTAGTTAACCGAAAGGGGTGGGTCACAGGGAGGAAAATGGTGGCTGGAAGTGCAACAGGAGGGCTGAAAGAGACTCAAGAAATGCTTGATTTTGCAGCAAAACATGGAAT
The DNA here is from genome assembly GCA_030545235.1 of Helianthus tuberosus. Taxonomy (NCBI): domain Eukaryota; kingdom Viridiplantae; phylum Streptophyta; class Magnoliopsida; order Asterales; family Asteraceae; genus Helianthus; species Helianthus tuberosus. The sequence goes on from CM060429.1 coordinate 120,963,764, forward strand.
AACTGCAGATATCGAGCTAATTCCCATTGATTATGTGAACACTGCCATGGGCCGTATGTTGAAATCTGACGTTAAATATCGATTTGTCATCGATGTAGCCAACTCCCTGAAAGCTCCATAGATGAAGCCGGTTCAGTAATGTGTTCATCGTTGTAGAACATGAGTCAGTTTTTTTTCTTTCTAATAAGAAGAAAAAGTGTTGTCTTGGTCGGTCAACTTTTTTATTATTCTGTCTTTTTAAGTTGACTTGTTTTTTTCGGTTTAATTGACGCATGGAACTTTTTTGAATATCAGATGTTTTGCTTTTTATTTATTTAATTTTTCTGTTATACATACTATGATTATACTAAAATGATTTTTTTAAAGGAAAACTTCATTAAAAAACACCCGAGCTCGAAGACCGAACCGGGGACCAAAACAACTACATAATTACAAATTTACGCTAATCCGACCACGAGATAGGATTGTTTCTAACTCTATGCTTAAACCACAAAAATCCCAGCGATAATATGTCACTAAAAATGGACTCCACCTTGACCTCCGATGCCAAGAAAAGAGCCTTGTTCCGCGCCAACCAGATACACCAACAGGCGACTCGAATTATACCTTTAAAAGCAGCCTTCTCCCCAGCTCTATGATTACCATATTTATGCAGATTCAACAGGTCACGAAAGGTAAACGCAAACACAGGAGGTGACCGGCACCATCGGCTGACTTTCTGCCATATCACCGAAGCCACAATGCAAGAAGTGAACACATGATCGACAGATTCATCCTCGGATCTGCATAAAGAACATAGGCCATCACCGACAACAATTCCCCGTCTCCGAAGGGCGTCAGCAGTGGGGATTCTGCCCAAATCCGCTCTCCAAGCAAACACATTGCATTTGATCGGGATCCAACTGCACCAGTCCATCGTCAAGCTATTTTCCAAAAACCGCCTGACCGAGCTCACCGAGAAGAGACCTGAACTATCCCCCAGCCACTTCCAGGAATCACAATCGTTGTTCAAAGAGACCGAACCAAGATCCGCAGATAACTCGCTCCATTCCGTTATCTCTTCGACGCGATCCAGATCATGCTTCCACAACCAGACTCCCCTCAATCGATCACTAACCGAGCACGTTTTCACCATTTCTAAAGCAAACAAGTTAGGATAAACCTCACAGAGCGGGATATCTTTTAGCCACGGGTCCAACCAAAATAACACTTCGTTACCTCTGCCGACCGATCCCCGAAAAAAATTACGAAGCCTGAAATTACCCGACAAAGGCTTGTTGACAGCGGAGACGATTTTCTGCCAAACCCCTCCCAAAGAGCTCATAACCGGTAAGAAAGACCAGCCCGATCCCCCCGAGTGAATAGCATCAATCACCTTAACCCAAAGATTGTTCTTCTCACACTTGTATCTCCAACCCCACTTACTAAGCAGAGCGAGATTAGTGTGATTCAGCTTACTAATTCCCAGGCCCCCGTTTTTCTTAGACAACGCCACTTTATCCCAAGCCACCCAATGCGTCTTCTTGACTTCGGATGAACCACCCCAGAGAAATTTTTTGATCAATCCTTCCAAGTCGTTAACCACTTTCACCGGAGCTTTGAAGAGCGAGAAAAAATAAATAGGAAGACTCTGAAGAACGGACCGGATGAGGGTAATTCTCCCCCCGATAGAAAGAAGAGCCGCCTTCCAGAGAGCTAGCCTGGACTCAAAAATGTCGTACACCGGTTTCCAATTGCAGATACGATTCATATTGGCTCCCACTCTAAGACCCAAATATTTAAAGGGAAAAACATCCGGGTTACAACCCACCAAATCCGCCAAAGATTTAACCTCCTCGACAGACACCCCAATCCCAAATAAATTAGATTTCTCAAAATTAATCTTCAAACCCGAACACGCATGAAAGCATCTGAGAATCCTAACAGTATTCACAGCATTATTCTCTTTCCATTCGCCGATAATAAGAGCATCATCGGCAAAAAACATATGAGACAAACTCGGGCCGTCATTGGGGAGAGAAACCCCCGAAAACACACCAACCTCCCTAGCCTTATCAATTAAACAAGACAATGCTTCCATAACAGCCACAAACAAAAACGGAGAAATAGGGTCACCTTGCCTCATACCTTTACCACACTTGAATTCAAAGGTCGGCGAACCATTAACCAGAACCGAAGCCCGGGCTGACGAGAGAATCCCCTATAACCAACTACGCCACTTGGCACCGAAACCCATTTGGTGGAACACGTCCACCACAAAACCCCAGTTGATGTTATCACAAGCCTTTTCGAAATCAATTTTGAAAAGGAAAGCTTTTCTTTTTCTTTTATTTAACCAAGTATAAACCTCGTTAATAACCAACGGCCCATCCAAGATAGATCTGCCTTTCAGGAAAGCCGACTGAGAATCTGAGATGACCGACCCGAGCACCTTCTTCAACCTATTGCCTAGAACCTTAGAGACAACTTTATTTATAACCCCCACGAGGCTAATGGGGCGATAATCGTTAAGACCAAGAGGATCCTTCTTTTTGGGGACAAGAGCGATAAAGGACGATCCACAACCCGGGTTAACCACTCCCGAATCATAAAAAGCCTCGAAAAGGTTGACAAAATCAGCCTCGAAAAGCGTCCAAAAAGGCTTAAAAACCGGAAATTGAACCCGTCTGGGCCGGGAGCCCGATCATCCCTACACTAAGAAACAGCCGCTTTAATTTCCTCGACGCTAAACTGAGACTCCACCCAAGAGGCATCCGAATCCGAAATCTTCTTCATGTTAGAGCAGGAAAGAAACGGACGACTATTACATTCCTCCAAGAACTTAGAACGATAAAAGTTGAAAACCTCTTTCTTCACCAACGAAGGCTTAGACACCCACTCACCCCCAATCTCCAAGCCATGGATCACATTACTAGCCTTCCTACAGTTGATCAGAGTGTGAAAGAATTTCGAGTTTTCATCCCCCTCCTTGGCCCATCTAACCCGAGACCTCTGTTTGAGATCCATTGCCTTAGCAAGTTCAATTTCAGTAATGATTTCCTTATTCTCAGCGAGAACCCATTCCTCTTCCTCAGATAACTCCCGAGACTCCTGAATCAGCTCGATTGCCTCTACCTCCTCCTTAGCCATATCAAGCACCTCCCCTTCTTTACGTAACATAACATCTCTCCAATCTTTTATTTTACTACGAATAAACCCCAATTTCTTGATCAAGAAAACATCAGGCGGGGAAACCGAGGAAGAGAAGGAGGACGCCGCTGCCTCCACCACCTCTTTAAAACCTTCTTTATCCAGCCAGGAGTTAAAAACACGAAAGGGACGAGCACCAAAATTAACAAACTTGGTAGACAATATGATGGGACAATGGTCCGACCAAAACCTTGGAAGGGCTTGAACACGGGCCTCCGGCCACTCATTAAAGAACTCTAAGTTAACAAGAAATCTGTCAAGTTTGCTGAGTTTATTCCCTCTTTCAGACTGCCACGTGAACTGTCTACCTCTCAAATCATACTCAATCGGCCCGACATCGAAGATGAATGAATTAAAGTTGCTCGCACAAGAGTGCTTGAAGGAGCAATTTCTTTTCTCCTCCCGGAACCTAACTGCGTTGAAATCGCCCCCTATAACCCAAAACCCATCATAACTATCAATTAGAGAAGCCAACAGGTCCCAGACCGCTTTTTTGGCTAAAACACCTTGGGGCGCATAAACGTTAAGAACGTTAAAGAAAGAATTACTCCCATTCAGCCTTCCCCTTAAGAACAGAAAGTTCTCGTTTTTGACACTAACTTCTAAGGAGAAGAGAGACTCATCCCACATGCAAACAAGACCACCCGACTGCCTAGCGGAATCAACCACCTCCCAGCCAAATTTCCCAGAGCCCCAAAACTTCGATAAAACAGAACGAGAAATACCGCTTTGCTTAGATTCTTGGATCATCATGAAACTGATCCCCTGATCCCTACGAATAGACCTGATCCAATCGGATTTTAAAGCACCCCTAGCCCCCTTAAATTGACTGATAAAAAATTCATTTAGACACCCCAGAATACCTGTGGTCCTGATAGCTTTCCTGATTAACTCAGAGTGGTTGAGAAGTGTCACACCCCGACTTTCCACATGTCACCGGTGGGCCCGGTGAGGAGTAACGTGACGTGGTTGGCAACATAATAGTCAAACAACACAATATTTAATATGCACAGCGGAAGCAATTTAAAAGATATAATTCAACCGAATATGATATTGTAATATCATATCTCACAACTGACGATTGTTTATCCACAGACGGATCGAAAATAAAATGGAAACAATAGTTCAACAGACTTTAGGCATCTAAGCTTGCGAGACTCTTTAATGATGCTAGGAGTAGCCAGCCGATTCAGATTAGTACCTGCACTTAGCCTTTTTGGAAAATACGTCAGTTTACACTGGTAAATACAATCAACCGACTCATTTTGAAAATGATTTAAAATTGGTTTGAATGCACATGGCATAAATGTTTTATAATTTGATTAAAATGCACAGAGGCAAAATTAACCTTTTATAACTTGGGATAATTATTTAAATATAATTCTTGTAAAGGATTCACATGTTTCTCCGCGTTCAGTAGCCCGGATCGAGCCGGGTTAAAGATCAATAGACACACCACATTATGTAAATGAGACACTAACAGGTGTACGCCTACACCTGAGTGCTGAGGTCGTGGCCATTTCGTAAAATGATGCCAGGGATATCCGGGACACGGTCATTAACCCCCAAAGGCTTTAAGCAACAAAACAATTTAAACGGTCATTTCGATAATACTTAACCACCAAACGATTAAGGTCGAAATGCCCGACCAAGCGGTATTTTATATACCGTACCCCAAGCCCGTATAGGGAAAATAAGTTAAAAGTATTTACCTGAGCTAAATATAAATTCAATCCCAGCCGTATCAAATCAGCAAGTACAGATAGCTTTTACTGGGCTCCTAAATCTGGAACGAAGGTCTATAATAACCTATTAGAATCCTAACGGGTCTTTAGTTAAGCTTAAGCTTAGACCGGCTAGTTTCAAAGATACTGTTCGTACGCACGATTAAGTGATGACCGGATAGAATGTGATTTAGACCCTACAAGTTCAGAGACTTGTTTAATATGGGTATTTCATGCACACTCTGGATTTTGAGATAAAACCGATAAGGTTTGACCCGTTTCGGCTAATTTATGTAAACTAGTTACATAAACCGAACCGAACGCGCAAAAGGCGTGACGGGTAATCATAAGAGTCCTAACCAGGTTTCCTAAGTTAATATGCCTCAAATATGTTGTGACATCAGTAAGATGTCTTTTATTATGCCCGAAACGAATTTAAACACAAACTATGCCCCGTAGGGGTAGTTTGGTCATTTTCAAGTTTATAAAAGAGTTTAAGTATTAACCTGAGTTATAGGTCTGATGTAATCAGCAAAAATACTCCATTTAATAAATTATAACAGTAGGGTCAAGTATATATGTGAAATTTATCAATTATAACCAAACTATGCACCGTAGGGGCATTTTGGTAATTTCACATAAGCCGAAAAGCTCAAAACTGAAGTCTGAGTTTAACAACCTTTGCTTACTGTTAAAATATTATAATTTTCCTCAAATATCAGTAGGTATTACCCTTGATATGTTTAAAATACTCTTAGTACATACTATGCGTTAAAAACGCTTAATTAGGCGATTAAAAGCCGTTTACGGGTTCGATACATAAAGCTGATATTTTTACCATTCCAGAAGGCTTAAAATAAATTATTTATCATTTAAGATCAGTAGCAAAAGGTTTGGAGTCGTTTAGATATGTAAAACCCATTTTATGACCCGTAAGGGCAAAACTGACAAGTACCGGGTTAAGCCTACGACTATGAGTTATGCTCAGCCTAAAATTAATTAAAAATCTTCAAAAATCCCAAAATAATATATTACATCAGTGGGTAAAGATTTTAGTATCAAAAAGTATGTTTAAATAGGCTATACGCTAAATACGCCGTTTAATTAACATAAAGCTTTCAATTTACGCTAATGAGCATAACTCTCAAACTACACCTCAAACTGATATCAAACTTTGGGTACAAGTTTATATATCAGTGACTAAGGTTTTTACTCTTTTACATTTCCAAAAATCACGTTTTATGGTGAAAAGGACATAATGGTCAACATATGGGCAATTAACGGAAATCATGCGTATTAATCGGTTAACTAATGAACCATGGTGTATAATCACAGAGGGTTATACTAGCATGCAATCTGGTCCAACTAGAGCTCTAAGGTATTTCTAAATCATACCAAAACGGGTCAGAACTGAAGTCAAAGCAAAAGTCAAAGCTTTGCGACTTTCGGCTCCGAACCGGGTCTAAACAGGAAATTGTCGGGTTGAACATGTTTAGACATGTTCTTAAACTAATTACCAAGTTATATTAATGATCAAACAGGTTGTATGTGTTCTACATTGCTAATTATGCATAAATTAGAAATTAATTATCCTGTTGACTTTTTAATAACAAGATTGACCCGACATTTGACCTAGTTAGAGTGGGAATCAGAGGGTGCCCTTTTAAAGTTTTAATGCCCACATAATATAACAAAATTTGCATCGATAAAATTTTACCGAGCCTCGTGTTGACCGTTGACCAGCAGTTGACCACGTTTGACCGATGTTGACCAGGTTTGACCGAACCCAAAACTGAACCGAGGCACTAACATGACCCAAAACTTCCCCTTGCCCAGTTTTGACCACGTCTGACCTGTTGACCATGTTGAACCGAGCCCGAGAGCGTCCCGAACTTAAATTTTTCACCCGAGTCGAAAGTGGTTCGATGGACTCTACAGGTCACTAGGAGCCCAAAAATATATTTTTCGTCGAAAACTGACGGCTGGAACTCGCCAAAACCATGTCAGAAGTCGAGATTTCGCCGGAGAATAAAATTTCTCGAAAACGTGCAGAAATGTTCCTTAACTCCCGATCAAAGCATCTGCAAAGTCAAAAGTTCAAAACGGACTCGCCGGAATTTGACCGGAATGTCGCCGGAGTTGCCATAGAGCTCAAACCGCTAAGAATTAGCTAAAACTAACCACACCACGCGATCCGGAACGTCGGATATAGTTGAAAAAGTGTACTCTTGGCCGGAAAACGGCCGCCGAAAAAGTCGCCGGAAAAGTTTCTAGAGAGAGAGAGTAGAGAGACTTTTAGAGAGAGAAAGAGATGGTGAAAAATGATTTTTATTTTTTATTTTATTTATTTTTCATTTATATAGTGGAGGTTTTGTGGGCTTGGGCCCAAGGCCCACAAGCCCGTCTTCGCACCCGAACATCATGGAAGCATCGTAGAGCATAATATTAATACTAAAATACGCAAATTAGGATCGGTAGTTGATGTTTGCGTGTTCGTTCGTCGGTTGCGTAAAAATCGCGAGAAATTAAATCGTTGACGTTTTTAACCCCTCGTATATGAATATTGCCATAACTTTCTCATACCTTAACGAAACCTTGTGAAATTTTTATCACACATTCTTGTGAGTATAATTAAGCATTACAAAGCTTCGGGTTCGCTAAAAGGTCACTCAGAGGTATACCTTTAAACATGTTGACACATTTAACCCCTGTAGTTTGTAATTCCTCACTTTCTTTCACAATTGGCTTCGTACGATCCATGATTTATTCGGTTGAGGTTATGAACATCATGTAGGGTCACTGTAAAGTATATTTATCCCTTGTTGACATTTTGAACCCTTATTTTCACATACTTTCCATGTTTGTCAACTTTAGTCCCTCTAAATAAAATTTCACACGTTCAAGCTTATGACACGTGTCAATACATTATAGGACGTGAATTTTCGAGGTGTTACATCTTCACCCCCTTAAAAGAAATCTCGACCTCGAGATTTGCTAAAATGATGGAAGTACTTTTTGTCGCTTAATGGACTTAACTTCCACAACATATCTAGAGTCTTTCCAAGCTCCTAAAGTGACTCCTATATTAGGTACATATATCCTTTTTGGAGCTTCTTAACCTGTCGATCCTTAATCGATACAGGATGCTCATCACATCATAAATTTGCATAACATTATGTGATAGTGCTTCTTGACTTATTGGCGAAACACACCTTTCAGTCACTAGTGTGTAATGTATTTCGAGCTCCGCCAAGCTCCTTAAATAGGTTTTAGCTTATAAGCTACCTGATCTTGATATATTCGATTTCCTTCGAATGATTCTATATATTCAGAGCTTAACTAGCCTGATAATTTAACAGATTTGGCACACCCTTCCTGGGTGATATCTATTGTTGAACCTTATTCCTTAATCAAGAATTTAGGAGGTTTGCTATTTTCATTAATCCTTGATTTTCTGCCGAATACTGGCACCTTACAGATGATTATGAATTTGCGTGATCTTATTTGTTGTTTCCAATGCAACTTTCAGATCTTGATAATTGGACTTACCAATCTATTGTCCTAACAATAGATGTTTAACATTCCATTTATACAAGGTCTCCAAAGGAGTATCCTTGATACTTATATATCAACTATTATCGGAAAGCTTATCTTAAGGTGAGATGGTTATTCCAACCACTGCTTAACAAATTTTAAGGAATAGCTAATCCTTATAGCTAGTCGAACAAGTCGACGATCCTGGGCAGCTGATGGCAATTTCTTAATTGTTGCCTAATTAGGGTTGCGGTAAAAATGCATAAGCAAAAAAAAAGAACCGTCTTTCTTATTTAACAATATCAAACTTTCGGAATATCAAGTTAGGCTATATGAACCCTCTATTTTAAAACTTAGTAAATCAGGGTTTCGATTCTTCCAATGATGGTGCTAGCCATCTTGGAGATTTCATAATAATACAGCCTTAAATGGGATATAAACCTTAACTCTACCTGCCCCTCAGGGGTAAACAGGGTAATCTTAGGAGAAGATAATTAAGGTACAAGGAGGTTACAGAGATTTACAAATCTCAGGCTCCAATTTATCCATCATTGCTTGTGTCAATTAAGTGACACACTTATGTTACTAGTCCACGAATTCCTTAATCGGGAACATTTACTTGGATAATTCCATTCTGGATATCTTCTTTGAATACTACTAGTCGACTTTGGTACAATATGACCATTGGGATATCTCAGGGGTTCCATGCATTAAACCTCCATACTGATCAGGCATGGAAGCAATCTATGGGACACACTAGGATACGCCAATCCTCATATGGCACTTTTATCAAACATAGTTTGGCATTCGCAGTCGATAGAAAACAATGAGAAAATAATAAAATAAAGTAATATATATTGTCGTACTCTATTCGAAGAAAGAGTACTCTTAGATTTTTCAGAAGGATCCCTTGCCGATACTTAGAAGAATCGGTTACTATGGTTTCCTTGGTAAGTTATACCTTGTGGATAATATAAAAGTTTGCTAAGCTTATGGTTTATGAAGATTTATTATTGCCTGTATTAAATCAGGACACTTAGCAGAAATTATCGTTGGTAAATGATAAGGAATGTACTTGATGACATCGTGAACTGCCTCTTGGCATTCATCAGGTGAGTTCAGGCGTTTCCTTTCTTAGCCTTTCCAGGCTTAGCTACACCTTTTTTGGTAGCTTTATGGTATCTAGTTCTGATGCGGCCTTACTCACCATAGTCGTGACAGACTGCATTCTTTATGTCCCTACTTTCATGGGAAAATGATGACCCGTTCCTTTGCAGATGTCACACTGCTTTGGTCCTTCCAACTGCTGCGTCAACCACAGCTTGGAGATTAACTCCATTATTATTGAGGTTTACGTTTGTTGCTTTATTAACTTTCGTCGCCTTAATAGTATTGCGACTGTCGTCTACCTCATCCGAGTTTTCCATACTTGAAACTTGGTACCAATCACCAAAATTTAACAATTATTAGTCATCATCCTGATGACCCGACTTAGATTAGCCACGGCATTCATAAACCGTATGGGCTATTCTATTCCGAACATTCCTAGTGAATGTTATTTGAATGTATATCCATTATATTTAGCCTAGGTCACAAAAGGACCATCAATGGCATTCAAGGTTTGGAGTGAGTCCAATACCTGCTTGACAGGGGACCATAATGTCACAATTGTCTTTGTCACAAGGAGGATTATAAATAGCTCAAAGGCTAGCCTTACATGACTTTGGTTATATATATACATATATGGCGTAGAAGCCTGTCGCGAGGGACGTAGAAAGATATGGCATAAAGTCTAGTCATGAAGGACATAAGTAATCATATGGCGCGTAGGCCTTGTCGTAATGAAATTCAGATACATCACAAATGGCCTTGTCCTAGGACGTTATAGGATATGGCACTAAGGCCTGTCACCAGGGATGTTAACATTTAGTATGTTAACTTGACACGAACGACGAATTATAGCTCGGAGGCTTGTTATGGGTGACTTGAAATATAACTTGTGGATTTGTCACAATGACATCAATTCATAGGCTGTAATCCTATTAGATCAGGAGTTTTAAGGCTTGAACATAGTTCTTCACCTTTGGACAGGGAGTCATAAACTACAACTGTCATCGTCTTGAAAGGCGATTCACTTAACAGAAAGGTAAACCAATTAACATCACTAATGGATGTCTATATATAATTATAGTATCTAATGATATTAGTCATGATCACCTCGATCATATTGACTATTAGGTTTGGGTATAATCCCACCATTTTGAATAGGGGATCATAAAGATCACCACTGTTTTGTCTTATCGGCAATAGAGTATAGTATAGCCCGTAGGCATTTCATCACTAGGGATGTCAATATTATGAATTTATGATCATCATACTGATGATGCTAGTCAGGATCGCAATGATCACATGGACTATGGGATTTGAGCGTAGCTCACCCCCTTGGGCAAAGAATCACAAAAGATTACAATTGCCTTGTCTTAATTTAACAATATAATATAGCCCTTAGGCAAAACATCATTGGGGATGTTTAAATTTTAATCATCGTACTGATGATTTTAGTCATGATCGCATTGATCATATAGACTATTAGGCTTGAGCACAGCTCGCTACCTTAAATAGGGGATCGTAGAGATCACAATGTTTGTGTCACAATGGACAATATAATATGGCCCGTAGGCGAAACATCACTAATGGATGTTTATAATAGGTTCATCGTATTAGATGATATAAGTCATTATTTTATTAATCATATTGACTATTTGGCTTGAGAATAGCTCACCACCTTAAACAAGGAATCATAAAGATCAAAATGTCAATGTCTCAAATGGACCATTTATTATAGCCCGTAGGCAAAACATCTTTTCTTGACAGGGAGTTGAAGGCTACCATTGTCTTTAGTCTCGGAGGACGTTAATTATAACCCGTAGGCATTTCCCTCCTAAGGGATATTTATGGTATGATCATCTTTTCAGATGATATTAGTCGAGATCGTATGGATCCTACCGACTATTATGCTTGGACGTATTCCAACATCTTTAGACAGGGTCAAAAACCACCACTGTCGTTGTCTTATAGGACAACCAATTTAGCCCGTAGGCACTTCATCACTCACGGATGTTTATAATATGATTATCTTATTAAGATGATATAAGCCATGATTTCTAGATCATAAGGCAAATTAGGAATTAAAAAAATTTTCCAATATAGGGATGACTGTTGTGATTTTATCGAATCACATTTGTCAGGAGTGTTAAAACGTTCTCAGGTGTTAACAAGGATTTGAATCCCTTGAGTAGGTTTCACCATCTTGGCCGCGTAGGCTAGGTTTCACCTTTAAGACTCTTTTTAAAATGCATACTGACAGGGAGGAAGGATATTTATTTTATTCAGGATTTTTGTCATAAATCCTAATTTATAAGTTAATAATAGCACCAATGGCCTAGTCGCGTAGACGAGTTAATTTATAAGCCATGATTTCAGAGAATCGAGGCATAAAGGTATACTAGCACAATAGGCCTAGTCACAAGGACATTTATAAATTATATGCTAGGATTTCAGAGAATCAAAGCATGAAAGTATGTTGGCACAATAGGCCTAGTCACAAGGACAATTATAAATTGTATGCTAGGATTTCAGAGAATCAAAGCATTCGAGGTTTGAACCTAGTTCATTACCTTTATCTGACAGGGAGTCATTGCTACCACTGTCTTTTGGCTCATATGGAAATGAGCAGGGCCCGTAGGCATTATGTTACCACGTATGGTTTAAAATATGATCATCTTAATTAATGATGTAAACCCAGGATTCAGAGATCATTAAACTGGGTTAGGAATCTTTTGAAGAATCCTATATAAAAATGACATGTGTGATTTTTAATCAATCACGTCTGCCAGGAGTGTTAACAAGTTTTCAGATGTTAACAGTGATTCGAATCTTTTAAACAGGTCTTACCATCTTGGCCAGGTCTTTATAATGACACTCAGGCTAGGTTTCACTCTTAAGATTCTTTTAACATTTAACGCAGAGCAGTCCTAAATTGAAATGTTAATAAGGATCTGAATCTAAATTGAGGAACTGCCAACTTGGCCGGTCTTAATATGACCCGAAGCTAGGTCTTGTCCTTTTTAGATTTTGCCATTTTATTATAATGGTAGATCTTGCAAAAGGAAATGTTATTTTCCATTTATTTAATATTTCTTGTTTAGAATGAAAGTTTAAACTTAATCATTCCACTATATAAAAATAAAAGTATAAAGTTGCCCTAAGCGGGACTTGAAAGGAATGATGTTGTCCTCGTAGGGACTGAAAGATAATTGTGTCCTTATAAGGACTTATTAAGGAAACGATCTTCAGCAAGAGGAGTTTCTTCTTTATTTATTTCTGAGTGTCCTCTCCTTAGATGCTCGTTTCATTCTAGCCGCGTTACGAAGCTCAGCATTTCAAGGCTCCGGGTGTGGAGAACTCCTATTACGGCTTCTTCGCTTGGCGACGTATCCAATAAAAATTTGGAAGTAAAAATTTATAGATTAGGATTGAGAACATTCCTAAGTTAAGTCTAGACTCAGAAGGTAAAGGAATGTGCTACTGTGTCATTGAGATTAAACACCAAAAAGCTAGTGTTTAATTCACTCAATGTTGGCTCTGATACCAACCTGTCACACCCCAACTTTCCACATGTCACCGGTGGGCCCGGTGGGGAGTATCGTGACGTGGTTGGCAACATAATAGTCAAACAACACAATATTTAATATGCACAGCGGAAGCAATTTAAAAGATATAATTCAACCGAATATGATATTGTAATATCATATCTCACAACTGACGATTGTTTATCCACAGACGGATCGAAAATAAAATGGAAACAATAGTTCAACAGACTTTAGGCATCTAAGCTTGCGAGACTCTTTAATGATGCTAGGAGTAGCCAGCCGATTCCGATTAGTACCTGCACTTAGCCTTTTTGGAAAATACGTCAGTTTACACTGGTAAATACAATCAACCGACTCATTTTGAAAATGATTTAAAATTGGTTTGAATGCACATGGCATAAATGTTTTATAATTTGATTAAAATGCACAGAGGCAAAATTAACCTTTTATAACTTGGGATAATTTTTTAAATATAATTCTTGTAAAGGATTCACATGTTTCTCCGCGTTCAGTAGCCCGGATCGAGCCGGGTTAAAGATCAATAGACACACCACATTATGTAAATGAGACACTAACAGGTGTACGCCTACACCTGAGTGCTGAGGTCGTGGCCATTTCGTAAAATGATGCCAGGGATATCCGGGACACGGTCATTAACCCCCCAAAGGCTTTAAGCAACAAAACAATTTAAACGGTCATTTCGATAATACTTAACCACCAAACGATTAAGGTCGAAATGCCCGACCAAACGGTATTTTATATACCGTACCCCAAGCCCGTATAGGGAAAATAAGTTAAAAGTATTTACCTAAGCTAAATATAAATTCAATCCCAGCCGTATCAAATCAGCAAGTACAGATAGCTTTTACTGGGCTCCTAAATCTGGAACGAAGGTTTATAATAACCTATTAGAATCCTAACGGGTCTTTAGTTAAGCTTAAGCTTAGACCGGCTAGTTTCAAAGATACGGTTCGTACGCACGATTAAGTGATGACCGGATAGAATGTGATTTAGACCCTACAAGTTCAGAGACTTGTTTAATATGGGTATTTCATGCACACTCTGGATTTTGAGATAAAACCGATAAGGTTTGACCCGTTTCGGCTAATTTATGTAAACTAGTTACATAAACCGAACCGAACGCGCAAAAGGCGTGACGGGTAATCATAAGAGTCCTAACCAGGTTTCCTAAGTTAATATGCCTCAAATATGTTGTGACATCAGTAAGATGTCTTTTATTATGCCCGAAACGAATTTAAACACAAACTATGCCCCGTAGGGGTAGTTTGGTCATTTTCAAGTTTATAAAAGAGTTTAAGTATTAACCTGAGTTACAGGTCTGATGTAATCAGCAAAAATACTCCATTTAATAAATTATAACAGTAGGGTCAAGTATATATGTGAAATTTATCTATTATAACCAAACTATGCATCGTAGGGGCATTTTGGTAATTTCACATAAGCCGAAAAGCTCAAAACTGAAGTCTGAGTTTAACAACCTTTGCTTACTGTTAAAATATTATAATTTGCCTCAAATATCAGTAGGTATTACCCTTGATATGTTTAAAATACTCTTAGTACATACTATGCGTTAAAAACGCTTAATTAGGCGATTAAAAGCCGTTTACGGGTTCGATACATAAAGCTGATATTTTTACCATTCCAGAAGGCTTAAAATAAATTATTTATCATTTAAGATCAGTAGCAAAAGGTTTGGAGTCGTTTAGATATGTAAAACCCATTTTATGACCCGTAAGGGCAAAACTGACAAGTACCGGGTTAAGCCTACGACTATGAGTTATGCTCAGCCTAAAATTAATTAAAAATCTTTAAAAATCCCAAAATAATATATTACATCAGTGGGTAAAGAGTTTAGTATCAAAAAGTATGTTTAAATAGGCTATACGCTAAATACGCCGTTTAATTAACATAAAGCTTTCAATTTACGCTAATGAGCATAACTCTCAAACTACACCTCAAACTGATGTCAAACTTTGGGTACAAGTTTATATATCAGTGACTAAGGTTTTTACTCTTTTACATTTCCAAAAATCACGTTTTATGGTGAAAAGGACATAATGGTCAACATATGGGCAATTAACGGAAATCATGCGTATTAATCGGTTAACTAATGAACCATGGTGTATAATCACAGAGGGTTATACTAGCATGCAATCTGGTCCAACTAGAGCTCTAAGGTATTTCTAAATCATACCAAAACGGGTCAGAACTGAAGTCAAAGCAAAAGTCAAAGCTTTGCGACTTTCGGCTCCGAACCGGGTCTAAACAGGAAATTGTCGGGTTGAACATGTTTAGACATGTTCTTAAACTAATTACCAAGTTATATTAATGATCAAACAGGTTGTATGTGTTCTACATTGCTAATTATGCATAAATTAGAAATTAATTATCCTGTTGACTTTTTAATAACAAGATTGACCCGACATTTGACCTAGTTAGAGTGGGAATCAGAGGGTGCCCTTTTAAAGTTTTAATGCCCACATAATATAACAAAATTTGCATCGATAAAATTTTACCGAGCCTCGTGTTGACCGTTGACCAGCAGTTGACCACGTTTGACCGATGTTGACCAGGTTTGACCGAACCCAAAACTGAACCGAGGCACTAACATGACCCAAAACTTCCCCTTGCCCAGTTTTGACCACGTTTGACCTGTTGACCATGTTGAACCGAGCCCGAGAGCGTCCCGAACTTAAATTTTTCACCCGAGTCGAAAGTGGTTCGATGGACTCTACAGGTCACTAGGAGCCCAAAAATATATTTTTCGTCGAAAACTGACGGCTGGAACTCGCCAAAACCATGTCAGAAGTCGAGATTTCGCCGGAGAATAAAATTTCTCGAAAACGTGCAGAAATGTTCCTTAAGTCCCGATCAAAGCATCTGCAAAGTCAAAAGTTCAAAACGGACTCGCCGGAATTTGACCGGAATGTCGCCGGAGTTGCCATAGAGCTCAAACCGCTAAGAATTAGCTAAAACTAACCACACCACGCGATCCGGAACGTCGGATATAGTTGAAAAAGTGTACTCTTGGCCGAAAACGGCCGCCGGAAAAGTCGCCGGAAAAGTTTCTAGAGAGAGAGAGAGTAGAGAGAGTTTTTGAGAGAGAAAGAGATGGTGTAAAATGATTTTTATTTTTTATTTTATTTATTTTTCATTTATATAGTGGAGGTTTTGTGGGCTTGGGCCCAAGGCCCACAAGCCCGTCTTCGCACCCGAACATCATGGAAGCATCGTAGAGCATAATATTAATACTAAAATACGCAAATTAGGATCGGTAGTTGATGTTTGCGTGTTCGTTCGTCGGTTGCGTAAAAATCGCGAGAAATTAAATCGTTGACGTTTTTAACCCCTCGTATACGAATATTGCCATAACTTTCTCATACCTTAACGAAACCTTGTGAAATTTTTATCACACATTCTTGTGAGTATAATTAAGCATTACAAAGCTTCGGGTTCGCTAAAAGGTCACTCAGAGGTATACCTTTAAACATGTTGACACATTTAACCCCTGTAGTTTGTAATTCCTCACTTTCTTTCACAATTGGCTTCGTACGATCCATGATTTATTCGGTTGAGGTTATGAACATCATGTAGGGTCACTGTAAAGTATATTTATCCCTTGTTGACATTTTGAACCCTTATTTTCACATACTTTCCATGTTTGTCAACTTTAGTCCCTCTAAATAAAATTTCACACGTTCAAGCTTATGACACGTGTCAATACATTATAGGACGTGAATTTTCGAGGTGTTACAAGAAGATCCACTCCCAACTGGGCCCCGACAGAAAGAGTTTCATTAACCTCCTTCTCCAGCACTGTCTCCGGCATCCCTCCCGAGTCACCCAAAGCCTCACCGGGTTCCGCCGAGTTGCTGGGATCCACCCTAATACCGACGACGGGCAAATCCGGAGAAGCCCTTCTGTTAAGATCTATATCACCGTCCGGCCCCTCTTCCACCGGACTGCTCCTCACACCCTCCTCAGATGCCCTGGATGTAAAACCAATAAAACCAAATCCCGGCTCATGAGAAACCGAGCAAGGCCTAGGTCTTTTTTTTTGGTCTGAGGTACACAGGGTATGGATCTTTACTGGGTTGAGGACTACCTTTCCTTGACTTCGAGCCCACTGCATTCCTTTGATGAGCCCTTTTACTATTAACTCCCAGGCCCACATTAAAGTGGGTTAAAATAGGCCCATCACCAACAACTGAGATGAAGGGGCCCACCGGATGAACTTTAGGCAGAGGACCTTCCACATTCCTAGGATCTTCGAAAGTGGAGCCAATGCCGCCATTTTCTCTTTCCTCATGCAGATTACCGAGATCCGTGTGAGATGGAACCTCATCCAACCCTAGCGACTTTTCCAGCTCCCCATTCCCACCGACCTGCTGAGACTCCTCGACTCCTACGTTGATGATAAAATGGTAAATAACCAAACCCAAAGGCGAAGGTTAATGTGTTTAAAGAACGGTGGAGGTATCCATACACCCCCCCCCCTAAGTATCTACACAATCCCTAACCATAAATGACCCTCATTGCCCAATACGCCTCAAACTGGCCACATCCATAAGCCCCTCATTGCCCAATACGTTTGAAAAGTATTTACACACCCCCTACCATCTAATTAATGCCAATCAGTGGGTGTTAGCCAATGATTACCAATGATTGGGGTGTGTGGAACTTTATTTTGATAGGGTATATGTATGGGGAAGTTGTGAAATATTAAGAAAATTAATTTTTTTTTATAAAATGTTGTTATAAAAAATTGTGTTAATATTATAAAAACTTTATATTTTTATGAAATGAATTGTGTATATTATTAAATGCCAATTTTTTTTATAAAACGAATTGTATATATTATAAAATGCCAATTTTTTATAAGTATTATTAAATGTTTTATTAAATGTCAACTTTTTTATTTATCAATTATTATTATGTGTTTAATTTTATTAAATAGGTATATTATAACGTTTTATTAAATGTCAACTTTTTTATTTATCAATTATTATTATGTGTTTAATTGTTTCCATAACGCAATGTGTATGTTAAAAAATGTCAACTTCTGAAAGTCTTTAGTTGTTTTTCAATTGTCGTTTATTAACCATAACGCAACAAGAAACGTAATTCAAAATGTAATTAAACATCGTTTTATATTAATACACAAAACATGTAACTTTGATACAGAATGCGACTAAACCCTAAACCCTAGATCGCTAATTGTTACATATTTTTGAATTCCTGTACATGAAAACGATGGGTGCAGAATACACAATACAAAGACAGCCCGGCTGTCTTGAAATTGTGTACCGAACCCTACCTTCCAACAGGATTCTGCTTTACATCTACCACACTGAAATGGCACAAGAGATCAGGAGGTTGGAGCAGTGGAGTCGGCTTTTCGTTTATCAACCACCGTCCAGTCATCTGCCTCTTGTCAAGATGGTGAGCGAAGTGGCATTCCCGTTGGTGGAAGGCTCATGAGAACACTAATGAACTCCTCTCTTTGAAGGACATGTTACGGGGTGGACCGCGTTGGCTAGCTTCACTTGGAGCTGACGAGTCAACAGGCTACTCCGATAACACGTAATCCTAGATCGGCGTTCTAGTGCATGAATCTGAAATACGAACGTAGTTTCTCCATAAGGATTACACTACCACCACCGTCAAAACACCGACTTTCGATATCCTATTAATAAAAAATACAATTTAGCATTAGACTCGGCATTCGAAAATATATTGTAAAAATTTAAAAAAAAAAACACCACCACAGCCGACCCACCACCGCCACCACCACAGCCGACCCACCACCGCCACCACCACAGCCGACCCACCACCGCCACCACCACAGCCGACCCACAACCACCACCACCCCACCCCACCCGACCCACCCACCACCGCCACCACCACAGCCGACCCACCCCCACCACCATCCTAACCGACCCACCACCACCAACACAGCCGACCCGCTATTACCACCACCACCCCAGCTGACCCACCACCACCACCACCACCACCCCAGCCGACCTACCACCACCACCACCACCCCAGCCGACCCACCACCACCACCAACACAGCCGACCCACCACCACCACCACCAACACAGCTGACCCACCACCACCACCACAGCCGACCCACCACCACCACCACCACCACCCCAGCCGACCCACCCCCACCACCACCACCATCACAACCACAACCCCAACACCACCACCACCCCTACCCCAACACTACCACAAACCGCCAAAATAAAACCACAAAAAAAACAAGGGTAAACAAACCTTGAATATTCCGACCATATAGACCGATACGAGAGCAAAAACTATACGAGAGACGCGTGTGGTCCCCTTCCGGATTGTCATCGTGTGGTCCAGAACTCGTCCAAAAAATAACTTTTGTATTTGGATATGTACTTGTTCTCGGTTAAACTATAAAAGGAAGTGAAACTGAACTTCAATGAGACCCATATGGGTCGATGAGAGGCATATGCAAGTGGGGTGTCGTAAATGTCCTGTCAACTTTTCAGAAAAAGGTAGGTGGATATGGGTCTCATCGGGCTATACGAGGCATATGGGCTGAAAAGTTGTCAGGATCCGTACCCACCATACGCGCGTATGGGCCTATGAGCGGCATATTTGTTTGGTTTTTTTTTTAAATCTTGTATATGTTGGTTGCAAATGTCGGGTATTTTTGTCATCTTTACTTGCCACAGAAATATACACCATCTTCACAATCACAAATTCACAATGGTTGTTTGCAGATGTGGTAGGACGGCTGCACTAAGAACATCTTGGACTGAAGCTAATTCCGGACGTCAATTTTACACTTGTCACAGTATGGTATGTTTTTAATGTATTTTTTTTCCATTAACCCTTGTATATTAGTGATTTTTTTTTTCGTGTTAGCGTTCTAAGTGCAACTTCTTTGTGTGGGTCGATCCTCCCATGTGTCGTCGAGCATGTGTGGTCATCAAAGAACTGATGGATACGAAGGCTCTGCTTCAAAACGAAGTCAATTTTTTGAGAGAGGAGGTTGATGTGCGATAAAGTGTTGTATATTTTAGGTGTATATTTTAAGCCCTTTTTAACACTTATTTTAGCCAAGTTTTAAATTTATAAAACACGATATTTCACTAACACTAAACACACATATGGGCAAGTGCACCCATCGTTGAGTGTAGTATAGCGTTGGTAAGATACCGAGGTCGTCCAAGGACACAAGAGCTTTTAGTACCGGTTTATCCTCAACGTCTAACCAAAATAAAAGTTTGGAAAAATGTTTTAAACTAAGAAAAATAAAAACTAACTAAAATGCTGAAAATAAAAATAAAAGAAAAACAGATAGACAAGATGAATCACTTGGTTCCGACTCGTATCTAGTATAACCTTTGATTATTTCCGCACTTTTGCACATAATTAAGAGATTATCTTAGTTATTGTAGTAGGCCCCTCTTTTGAAGGTGACGTTACCCTCACCCCAGTAGTTTGAGTCAGCAGGGATACAATCCTAAAGGGGTGGATTATTGGAAGATAATGAATTAAGTTATTAATGCAGTATTGTGGTAGGCCCCGCTTTTGGCGGTGACGTTACCCTCGACTAAGTAGTCTGAGTCAGCAGGGATACAGTCCTAAATAGCCGGGTTATAGTATTAATAGTAGTTAACTTATGAGGGGATCAAAGAGTTTGGACCCCCGCCATCCAATACCGTGAAGTATTGAAGGAGGTCCTACTAAATTTGACCCAGGTCCATTGCAGGACCTCTAAACGCTGAACAATGGCAAGACCTTTACCAAACCGTTCCCTTAACCCCCGACCAGGTAGCCAACATACCTCCATATAGACCGTGGAGATATGAATGGTGAAAATCCTTTATTTTATATAGACAATAAAATAATGCCAAGACACCACGGACAAACGATAAGGAAAGATCACCTTCAACGTAAGTAACTAGTTATTAAAGTCATTAATACAAAACCAAATAAAAAGTGCAAAAGATTAGAAATAAAAAGTATTATACTAGACACTTTGTCTTCACCAAGTGATGTAAGAGACTTAGGCAAACATGGCCTTGATTGTCAAGAACTCTTACGATCAATCTTGGATCCCGAGACGACTCACACACTCTATGATGGACAATGGATGATGGTGGTGGATGATGGTGTTGTGATGGTGGTGGGTGGTGGATGAAGTGTGAGAGAGGTGGTGTGCCAAGGGATGAGATGAAATGAATCCAAGCACTCCTATTTATAGGCTGAACAGAGAGCTGGACACGGCCCCGTGTCCGCTGGACACGGCCCCGTGCCCGTCTGACACTCTCTCTCCTCATTAATTGTAATTCGCAATTACAATAAATGCGCCTGCTGTACTTTCGACACGCCCCCGTGTCCGCTGAGCACGGCCCGTGGTGGGCAATAGAAGCTTCTATAGGTTTGTCTTTTCTGCTGCTTCTTGGGCACGACCCCGTGCTGGCTGAGCACGGGGCGTGTTCAGCCTTCTGTTTTCTCTATTTTGCTTTGGAAGGTGCCGTTGAGGGTTCGGGCAATCCACTAATGTTCCTTTTCTTGTATTTATGTTGGATTTAGCTGTCTTTTTGCTTCTTTTGCGTTTTTGAGCTCATTTAATCCTGAAAATACAAAAGGAAGACAAAAACACTCTTTTTCCAATATTAGTACTAAAAAAGGGTTAGTTTTATGCCTCATTTGATGTAATTTATATGTTGCATTTTACACACATCAAATACCCCCACACTTGAACTTTTGCTTGTCCTCAAGCAAAACTCTTTAATATTTGGCTTACACTCCCAAATGGAATAGGTAGAAGAGAAGGTTTTGGGCTTGTCATAGAGTGTCGGGATTTCCAAGATCTTTTTGGGGTTTTATTTTTATTTATTTACACTCCTATTCGTAATGATTTATTTAGAACTGTTCATAAAAGAAATTACTTATTTGGGCATAACATGCCTTTTTAAAATTCTATTTATATACAAGTTCACATACCTCGCGGGGAAATCACTCACACTCGGCCGAAGGTGTATTTTTAGTGAATCACTCGAGAGCGGCATGGAACTTATTCCTACCATAGGCTTGCCAAGAAATCAATCCTCCTCCTTTTTAACTTTTATACCTTTGTAGATATCAAGAGGACTTTGTGGGTTAAGGGTTGGCTAGGGTTAAAGGTAGGTGGTTGGGTTAGTGGTTAGTAGAAAAAGGGCTAAAAAGCGTAACAAGTGTCGGTTTTCGTATTTTTGCAACTTTTTATTTTTGATGAAGCTTTTATTCAAACAAAGTTATTTTTGATTACTTTGTTTGTTTATTTTCTTTTTGCTTCATTTTTCTCTCTTTTTTTTTTTTTTTTTTTTTCGAAGAACCGAACTTGTTACTAAAATAAAGGGTTAAAAATGAAAAAGGTTTTGGTGGGTGAAAGGGTTTTTGTTTTGGGTGATGAAACGAAAAGGTTTAGGCTCAAAGGGGCTAACTAGGGGGATTTTTTTGGGTAGGTGGTAAAAAAAGAAAAATAATGGTGTAGAAATAAAAAAGGGTTAGTCCTAATGCCTCTATCATTTACTTACTCGGGTTTAAGTTGATAAGGACCGGGAATGTATTGTCATGGCAAGTTCTAGAGTCGTAAGAACCAAGCGGCTATTCACACAAGAAACGAAAAATGAGCATTTAGTCAAATGATATGAAATTGTGTGCTCAATAAAGGCTCAAAACTCATTTTTGTGGGAATGGGTTTTTATGTGATCAAGTATATATAATCAAATTTTAAATAAGTTTGTCATGCCTTTTCATAATTTTCTTATGTTGATTCTTTTTATCACTACGCTATCGGTTGTAAATTTGTAAAAATATAACCTTTTTGAGAGCTTGAATTTCCCGAGTTAAACCTAGACAAGTAAAAAAATGAAATTTTTGAAAAAATTTTTGGGGTGATTAGCGGTTCCAATAGAGTTTTGTGTAAGGCTTGTATTTAGGACTTGCAAAATTCAAGGTTTTAGCATCCCCCCCACACTTAAATTACACATTGTCCTCAATGTGTCCCAAAAATAAATTTTTAGGTTGATTAGATGTGTAAAATAGTGTTTAAAAAGCAAAAAATTGTGTTACTGGGCACTGAACACGGCCCCGTGTTATCCGGGCACGACCCCGTGTTTAAGTGCCAGTAACAAAATTGAAATAAGAGGAACAGAAGTCTGGACACGGGGGCGTGTTGGGTGAACACGGCCCGTGTCCAGTTACCTGTACTGGGCGTTTTCTGCAGGTGGTCCGACACGGGGCCGTGTTGGTTGGGCACGGCCCGTGTTGAACCTTCTGAAAGGGAGAAAACTGTCGGGTTGCCTCGTTCTTGTGCATGGGATCATTTTTCTCGTTCCCCTTTTCATCCTTTACCACCATGAGTGTGTTTTATTTATTACAAACCATCCAAACATTAAAACCATCATTTCATTTCATCATAGAGAGAACTTACATAATCCTAAATTAAACTAGATAAAAGAAATAACAAACCACGGAGTCCTAGCCTTTTCTTTATTTTAATTTAGCAAAATTTCCAAGAAATATTCAATCTTGGTTAAACAAGGCCTTAGTGAACTCCTTCTTCCGAGTGCGGTTTTCCTCAAATGTCGGCGAGCCATTCTTCTATCTCCCTTGGAAGGAGAAAAGAAGGCTCATTGGCATTAGTTTGAGGGGTTTCAACTTCCACCGGGATCTCTTGTTGGTGTTCCATGGGAGGTTCCGCCGGAAAGTCTTCCCACCCGGTAGGGTTGTTGATTCCGAGAGCCATGTTCCAATCCTGCTGAGGAAGGACTGGTTCCATTGGAGGTGCTACAAGAATATTTAACCTCTGGTGCAAGAGGTTAATTTCTTGGAAGCTGCTTTCAAGTCCCATCGTAAGATCGTTAATACGGTCGATAAGGACCTCCTCTACTGAAGTCATTTCGTCGAGAGCCTCCCTTAATGCTATCACATAGTGAACAAGTGTAGCTTCAATGGAGGGTCTTCTTCCTCTTCGGTTGTTTGACGAATGCACAGAAGATGTATCGCTGTTTTCACTCGACATTCTACGAAAAATAAACTAAAAATAGCTTATTTAATGAAACAGTAACCGGACACGGCCCCGTGCTCACTGAGCACGGCCCCGTGTCCATCTTTCTGCAGAGTTTTGGAACAAGGAAACTTGTATTTTTAAGTTATTTTCTAAATGTTGTAGGTCCTTTTTGGCTACTATAACTTAAAACCATGTTTCATAACATGTTTTTACCAAGATTCTTTGAACAAAACTCATTTATCCCTACCATAGAGTTGGAGGAATTCCAAACTTTCAATGGTAGTTCTTGGAGAAAGATGAAGAAGAAGGAAATTACTAAAAGAGGAAGGGACAAGATGGGTTGTTGGAACCTTCTTTTAGAGTTACCTAGGATAGTTTGAGAGAAGATTCCTGCAAATCTCTGTCCCAAGTTGGTCCAAATGTGCAGAATTCTTGGCTGCATTTATAGAAAATGACAGCAATCTGGACACGGCCCCGTGTTCAGTGGACACGGCCCCGTGTGCAGGTGGAGTTCTGACACAGTTTGTCCGTATTCTGACGTACTGATCAGAAAGGAATCTTTCGATGGACACGGGGGCGTGTTGGCTGGGCACGGCCCCGTGTCTACGGACTGTTTTATGAAGTTGTCTAGTTTTTTTAAGGAACTTGTTTGTATCGGGTGGTTCCTGACTGGTTGGAACAACCCCAAAGTGCCTAATATACCTTAATTGTCCTAGACTAAGGCGAGAACGCAAGAGGTTGTCGGTGAGGGTAATTCCTATTTTCATTCTAGGTGGACAAGTCCAACCCTTTTCCGGGCTCTTGTTAAAGAAGGTATATGCCGAATCGCTCAGGTCTATGTATGCACCGAACGAAGTCGATGGAGAGTCCTTCACGGCACAATCGACACAGGGACGACTATCGTCCAAGTCTTTGCTAGGTACGAAGGTATTTTCGGGAGCAACGAGGTTGTTGGAATGCGGTTCCAACATTTCTTCATGGGTATCGTCTTGGGGCGGATTAATAAAATCCTTCCTAAGCTCTTCTATCCATTTCAGAATTAGCTCTTCTAGTTGAAATAATTCGCTAAGGAACATTTCCCCTAGAATATCTGGCTGGGCGCATTCGAGGGAGAAATAGTGCTTATTTTTACTTTCGCCCCTCTTAAGGTTGTGAAAAGATCGTGGGTCCATGTAGTGAGGCCTATAATTTAGGAAGTAGCATTTTACTTCTTCATGTTCGCCACCACATAATTGACACCACGTACCATAAGAGTGCCGAAAGTAAAAATAATTACTATCACTCATGTTTATGTCAGAAATTACCAACCGTCGGGATCTAACGGTTCTGTTTTCAGTAACTGAAACTTGGGCACGGGGGCGTGTTGAGTGGACACGGCCCCGTGTTCAGCTTACTGTCTGATGTAAAACAGGATTGCCAGTTCCAATGATTGAGCACGTGGGCGTGTTCAGCGGGCACGGCCCGTGCTGAGCTCTGCAGAAGCTGAAAAACTAAGAAAATCTAAAAAAAAATAAAAAGAAAAATAAAAGATGATTAGGCCGTTGATTCCTAACTTTCTTAAAATCCTTGTGTCCCCGGCAACGACGCCAAAAACTTGATGTGCGATAAAGTGTTGTATATTTTAGGTGTATATTTTAAGCCCTTTTTAACACTTATTTTAGCCAAGTTTTAAATTTATAAAACACGATATTTCACTAACACTAAACACACATATGGGCAAGTGCACCCATCGTTGAGTGTAGTATAGCGTTGGTAAGATACCGAGGTCGTCCAAGGACACAAGAGCTTTTAGTACCGGTTTATCCTCAACGTCTAACCAAAATAAAAGTTTGGAAAAATGTTTTAAACTAAGAAAAATAAAAACTAACTAAAATGCTGAAAATAAAAATAAAAGAAAAACAGATAGACAAGATGAATCACTTGGTTCCGACTCGTATCTAGTATAACCTTTGATTATTTCCGCACTTTTGCACATAATTAAGAGATTATCTTAGTTATTGTAGTAGGCCCCTCTTTTGAAGGTGACGTTACCCTCACCCCAGTAGTTTGAGTCAGCAGGGATACAATCCTAAAGGGGTGGATTATTGGAAGATAATGAATTAAGTTATTAATGCAGTATTGTGGTAGGCCCCGCTTTTGGCGGTGACGTTACCCTCGACTAAGTAGTCTGAGTCAGCAGGGATACAGTCCTAAATAGCCGGGTTATAGTATTAATAGTAGTTAACTTATGAGGGGATCAAAGAGTTTGGACCCCCGCCATCCAATACCGTGAAGTATTGAAGGAGGTCCTACTAAATTTGACCCAGGTCCATTGCAGGACCTCTAAACGCTGAACAATGGCAAGACCTTTACCAAACCGTTCCCTTAACCCCCGACCAGGTAGCCAACATACCTCCATATAGACCGTGGAGATATGAATGGTGAAAATCCTTTATTTTATATAGACAGTAAAATAATGCCAAGACACCACGGACAAACGATAAGGAAAGATCACCTTCAACATAAGTAACTAGTTATTAAAGTCATTAATACAAAACAAAATAAAAAGTGCAAAAGATTAGAAATAAAAAGTATTATACTAGACACTTTGTCTTCACCAAGTGATGTAAGAGACTTAGGCAAACATGGCCTTGATTGTCAAGAACTCTTACGATCAATCTTGGATCCCGAGACGACTCACACACTCTATGATGGACAATGGATGATGGTGGTGGATGATGGTGTTGTGATGGTGGTGGGTGGTGGATGAAGTGTGAGAGAGGTGGTGTGCCAAGGGATGAGATGAAATGAATCCAAGCACTCCTATTTATAGGCTGAACAGAGAGCTGGACACGGCCCCGTGTCCGCTGGACACGGCCCCGTGCCCGTCTGACACTCTCTCTCCTCATTAATTGTAATTCGCAATTACAATAAATGCGCCTGCTGTACTTTCGACACGCCCCCGTGTCCGCTGAGCACGGCCCGTGGTGGGCAATAGAAGCTTCTATAGGTTTGTCTTTTCTGCTGCTTCTTGGGCACGACCCCGTGCTGGCTGAGCACGGGGCGTGTTCAGCCTTCTGTTTTCTCTATTTTGCTTTGGAAGGTGCCGTTGAGGGTTCGGGCAATCCACTAATGTTCCTTTTCTTGTATTTATGTTGGATTTAGCTGTCTTTTTGCTTCTTTTGCGTTTTTGAGCTCATTTAATCCTGAAAATACAAAAGGAAGACAAAAACACTCTTTTTCCAATATTAGTACTAAAAAAGGGTTAGTTTTATGCCTCATTTGATGTAATTTATATGTTGCATTTTACACACATCAAGGTTCGAATTTATAAATTGCAAGAAACGGAATTTGAAGATATTCATTCAAGTGTTGTTCTTAAGAGGGAACGTTGGTTGATAATCAGTTGGATTTTTTTTGTGTTGTTTGTCTTGTTATTTTTCATTGTTAGTATGTAAGTTTATGCAAGACATGTAATCGAATATTAGTTATAAATGCCGTTTTTTATATATATTAAGTTTTAAAAAAAATATAATCGAATATTGTGTTGTTTGTCTTGTTATTTTTCATTGTTATTATATATACTAAGTTTTTAAAAAAAAATTTGTTTTTTAAAATAAGTCGACTAAGCATAAATAACAAAACGAACAAACATTCATCAAGTTACAAATGTTTAAACATACCAAAATAAACAAAAAGAAATAAATATTTGTTCATACATGCCCACAAATGTTTAACAAAATAAAATTCACCCAACAAATACAAATACTAATCCCCCATCTCCTCATCGTTGTCGTCAGAATCATCCCCACCACCTGCCTGCGTCCCGGACGGACCTCCCTCCATGTCGAAACCTGGATACACTCGTGGATGTGGCGGGGGTCGAACCGGCAACCCCGCCTGGGTACGTCTCTCGGCCTCACTAGCCATCACCCATTCCATCAAATCCTCCATCCGGTCCATCCGCCTGTCCATCCGCTGAAACTGCTGTGTCCAGCTGGCCATCATACCATCCTGACCCGCCACCAGCCTCTCAAAGAGACGTTGGGTGGACTGAGGAAACTTCACTGCATGATAAACGCGTTGTGGAATCTGTGGCGGCTCCTGCGGATGCCCCTGGTCAACCTGAGGCTCCATGTCTCCATCCATAGCAGGCACGTCAGCAATATGCGGCATCTCCACCTCCCCAGCCTCGAGCATGGCCTGGTGGACTATCGGTTGGGGTTCATAAATCTGTTGGTGTTCGTCAACAAACCGATGCCCGATATCCGGAAAGTTCACCGCAATCTTCATCCCTCTCATCGTCCTAAGATCTAAGAGCTCGAGTGGTGCTGGGGCCGGCATATCGTCAAGGAATGGGTAATACAGACCGCAATGCTAGGCAATACGCGTGATAAACGCCCCTCCAATCAAACGGCTACGCCTCTGCCGTTTGCCATATGAGGCGAAATACTCCGCCAGACAGCGATGGAGGGCGCACGGTGTGCCCGTATATAAGCGGTACAGAAAGAACAGATCCACCTTCGTGACCCACTCGTTGCTTTTGCCACGCGCAGAGATCGATGGGGCCATGCAGCGGTGTATGTAGCGAACGAGTGGGTCAAGAATCTCAGAAACTCGGGCCTTCTTACCGAAGGGTCCAGGACATAGAGTAGGCCACCAAGCAAATAACTGATCATCAGGCATAGCCCAAATCGCGGTGGTATAGATGTCCTGAACCAACTCATCACCGGTATAGAACCCGCTGGCAACAGCAAACTGACGCAGCGACCAATTTTGTCGCTGCCCGAACAAACAGAAAGATACCTCGGGAGGCGGTGCTTCCACGTTCGGATCGTCCATATCCGAATTGGGCCGGTCAGCCGGCCGTGGACGAAACACCAATGTGGACAGAAACTCCACCATCATGGTCCTATAAGACGGCCCTGCCGCAACCGAAAACATGCGATCCCACGGGGAATTCTCCCTGATCAAACCCCGGGCTCTCTCCTCCTCCCCGACCTCTCGTAAAGCCTCCTATGACAACGCCCTCTGCCGATCCACCTTCATTTGTCGCAACCTGTTAAAACTTTTGTACTCCCTAGAATTGTTTGGGTAGTCCATATAGGGAATACCCAAACAATCACCCCCGACCATCTCATCAAATCTAGGCACCTGGACCGCACCAAACTCCTCGTTTGACGACATATCTGCAAAAATTAATATATAATACGTGTCACATTATAAACTTTTTACAATTTTTATAAACTTGTAACAAATTTCTAACAAATTAACATCTAAATAATCGACAAACCACCACCACCACCACCACAACCACCACCACCACCACCACAACCACCACCACCACCACAACAACCACCACCACCACAGCCGCCTAACCACCACCACAGCCACCACCACACCTGCCTAACCACCACCACAGCCGTCAATAACCACCACCACAACCACAACCACCACCACCACCGTCAAACCCCCACCGCCGTCAATCCCCCACCACCGTCAAACCCAACACCGCCGTCAAACCCAACACCAACACTACCGTCAAACCCAACACCACCGGCCATAATTTAAAAAAAAATAAACAAAGGAAAGATGAAATAATACACTAACCTTTTATGAAAATATGGACCGTATATGTTGATACGTTCTAAGCCGAGCTATACGAGAGAGACATTGTGTGTTTCTTGGTGTTTTAGTGTGTGCGGTTAAAAAGTTTTAGATCTATTCACTATTTGGTCAAACCTGAAAAGTGGTTTTTGAATCAATGAGGGGCGTATAGGGCAAAAAGGGGCATATAGGAGTTGTTGTTAAAGCGTATGAACTGTATAAATGATATACTATAACCAATTTATCAGCTCCTGTACAGGAGGATAAACTGGTTAAGGCTTGTGTGTTCTATGCGAGTTGTGCGAGTTCGAATCCCGGGGGAGGCCGGTCCGATACAGAAGGACCCCTCCCTTTTTTATTTGACATTTTTTATTATTCATTTATTTATATTAAAATTAATTCCTTTTATTAAAAAAAACAGATTTTATTTTTAGTTTGAGTCAACAATTTTAAATCCCTTTAAAACAACAATAATAATAATAATAAATAATAACAATAATAATAATAAATAATAATAACAAACAATAATAGTAACAATAATAAATAATAACAATAATAATAATAATAAACAATAACAATAATAATAATAATAAATAATAATAATAAATAATAATGATAACAATAATAATAATAACAATAATAAATAATAACAATAATAATAATAAACAATAACAACAATAATAATAAATAATAATAAATAATAACAATAATAATAATAATAATAAATAATAACAATAATAATAATAACAATAATAATAATAATAATAAACAATAATAATAACAATAATATCAATAATAACAATAATAAATAATAATAATAATAACAACAACAATAATAATAATAATAAATAACAACAATAAATAATAACAATAACAACAATAAATAATAAATAATAATAACAAAAATAAATAATAATGATAACAACAATAATAATAATAATAAATAAATAATAAAATAATAATAACAACAATAAAGAATTTCACGAAAAAGAATTTGTTAACTTGACAAAGGTGTTAGTAGATGTATCGTATTACACAGGGTAGAGCGTTAGTAGATATTAATAGAACTTCACGAAAAACAATTTGTTAACTTGGCAAAGGTGTAACATCCGTGAAATAGTGGATGCAACAATTTAAAAAAAAATATTAATTAGGGTGTCTTATAACATAAAAAACCCTTAATTACCACATACAATTGTTAAAAAAATTAATTTCATATGAGTCGTATAGGGCAATGAGACCCTTATACAACTCCTATAAGGTGCTCATTAATCAACAAGCCTCCTCTGGTTGACACCTTATGAGTGTCTCTTTGACCAAAAAGCCTCTCCTGGTGGTTGTGAATGTTTTTCTTCTCCATAAGGCTCCAACTACCACTACTTGAGTCTAGTTTCCCTATCAGACTAAAAGGACAACCAATCTTTTTGCTACCGGAACACCGAACGGATGCTTTACTTTTGGGTTCGCCGCCACGATCGCATTGCAACCATATCTTCACTGTCCTTGCTGACGCACCTTCGCCTTTTTTTCCTCGTTCGTTGGGTGACAATGACGTAACCTTTCGCAACTTCTCTTTTGTATACCCAATTCTTCAATTCTTCAAGTGACCCAAATACCTCAAAAAAGGTTCATTAGAAATCCACATAAATGAAATTAATATATTAATTTGTCGAAAAAACAATAAAAAAACTCGGGTTCAACATCGGGTTCGGGTTAATATGTATGCCACATTTTAGGGTTTGTATGAAATTTCATGTCATACATTTTCTATTTTTAATCAGTATACATGCCTCGTTCGTGTTCGTTCGGTTCATTTACAAGCCTAAGTAATCTATTTTTAACAAAATATTTCACCAGAACATATATAATATTTCACCAAAATGATAACGAAATTGGGTTAATATGTATGACACAATTTCGGGTCGGGTTCGGGTTAAGGTCGGGACGGGTCAAACATTTTCTAGATTTCTCCTACCTAATAAAAATTATATACATACGAATAACACGTATACAAAATCATTTTATCCACTCTAAAATTATATCAACATTATGTAACACGAATACCAGGTAATTGACGGTTATGTCATACCTTTTTTTGTTTTTTTCTCGTCATTAGCACCTTCCTCGTTAGCAGGTTCCTCGTTAGCACGCTCGTCGTTGTGAACACCTTCCTCGTTAGCAGGTTCGTCGTCGTCAACATCCTCCTCAAAGTGCGTTACACCTTCCTCGATTTCGTTATCATTTTCCTCAAAGTCCTTAGCACATTCCTCGACTCCGTTATCATTTTCCTCAAAGTCGTTAGCACCTTCTTCGACTTCGTTATCATTTTTCTCATACTCCTTAGCACCTTCCTCATACTCTAACTTGTGTTTGTTTTCCGTATACGAATGGTAAGTCCCGTATTCGTGTCGCGGATAACTTTGGGCAATGTAAGATGGTTCCCCCTCATCTACAAACACCTGGTTAAAGTCAGGTAACGTGGGTCGCACACCCCCGTCATCACAACGAGGCACGAACACAACCTCCTCCTCAGCTCGATCAACGCCGGATAACCAAACGCTTTTGGAGACGTACGACTGGTTCGAATCTTCGCCAAAAATATTACCAATGTCCCAAAACGACATCTTTATGCTTCGCGGTCTCAACCAAATTTTTTAGTTAAGAATCTTCAGGAGTTCAGTCGGAATTTTGCGAGTTTGAAAAAATTTGGAAGCCATAAATCCCGTATGCTTGGGTAAACAAACATTTTTGCTCGATAAGGGTCGTATAGGTCGATAAGGGTCATATGGGTCACTTTCACGCTTTTTCAGACTGAACTCCTTTCATGTCAGCAATTATACCTTAAATTCATCAAAAGTCATGCCGATAAGCCTCTCATTGCTCAATGAGAGGCGTATAGGGTTTAATGCACCAACTACCACAACCTTATATGCCTCTCATAGGGCAATGAGAGGCTTATCAAAACCCTTTTTCTGGCACATTAATTAATTTCACACAATATACTCCCCTTATTGCCCTATATGCCACCTCTGGAGGGGTGTGCACTCAAAAAGTAGGGCTGTGTTGTTAGGATCGGAGGCTCTCATGATTGTGCTCGTTTGTGTAATTTCAATCAAATCAAATAGAAATGATTAGAGTTTAAGTGCAGCGGAAGTGAAACAACAAACATATAGACACAATCATAGGGAAAATAGTTTCAATAAACATTTGCTTCACATAGAGTCGAAAGATTACAATACAAAGCAAAAGATTACAAGCAAACTTACAAACTAAACTCCCCCTCAGCCTGATACTTCAGTGGTTGGTTGCACAAGATGAAAGGATTGAATTGAGGAGAAGAACTCACTCAAAACGATCAAATGTAACAGTACAGGGTACTGTTCCATTTATAGACAATTCAATCCACTGAGGCATCTCAGCTGACGTCACCATGAAAGCGATGTCTAACAACCTAACAACCTTTAACAACTGATCCTAAACACTGCTATTCTAAACCACTGATTATACATAAGACACGTAATACTCTAAACTATTGCTATCTTCTTTCATCAATGCTTTCTTCAAGGTTGATCAGTCCTTGATTGGGCAGTGCTTTGTCATCAGTAGATAGGACCAGCAGCGTTGACTTCTTCAGGGCTTTGTCATCAGTTGAAAGGGGCAGCAGCAGTTGTATTTGGACAGTGGATAGAGACCGTCAGTTGTTATAAATCACTTTCAAGGGAGAAGACTTAGTGTAAACTGTTGCTTATTGTGAATCCACTGTCATGATCCGGTTTTGGCTTTCATTATCTGTTCCTCTGGCAGGGTTCAATCCCAACAATCTCCCCCTGGAACAGATAATGCCAAAACCCTTCATTATTCTGGATCTTTATTCCTCATCAGAAGTTCCCTTGCTTGCCTTTTAAAATCTTCTTCAAATTCTTTGGAACTTGTGTCATCCTCATCCCTGCACAGTGTAAGTTCAAGGAGGTCCTGCAAATCTTCAACACTAAGGCCTAGTGCTTCTTTCCTTGATATGTACTTCGCATCACCATTGATTCTGACCAGAGTCAATACATGGGTCTTTTGATCAGAGAGCCATTTTAGTATTTTTAAGCCAAATGGGTTTCTTGGGACAGATTTATTTGCTGATGAGTAGAGAGATGTTGGCCTTGTGAAAACTTGCAGACTTTCAGACATTCGTTTGAAGGCCATTTCAATGACATTGTTTGCTGCAGCTATGTCTTCTGCAGTCTCCTTTTCTATCTGCTCCTGTCTCTTTTGTTGATCTGGCTCAATGTCTGAAACTTCTGAAGTATTTGGTGATGCAGGCTTAGTTAACACCTTCTTAAAAAGGTTTTGAAGTTTTTCTGAGTTCTCTTCTTTTAGACCCATTTTCATGATGGTTTCTGTGAAGTACTCAGCTTCCTTTTCCTTTACCTCTTCACTAGTCATCCGTTTTCCTTCTTCTCGGTTTGACACAAGAATAGGATTTTCTGTTGACTTGAACAGTGTTTTGAGGTTTTCAATCTGTTGTTCAAGTTTCATCATTTGTTCATGTCTCTTTGAAGTACCTGAAACAATTATCTTCTTTTTCTTCAGCCTTTCATAGGCTTCATCAGTATGCTGCTTTGACCATTTTGATATGGCATTGGCAGTATCTACTTTTGCATCCACCAACTCCTGCTTCTTTCTTTTATACTCACCTGTTAGGTCAGTGATGAGCTTTTTGTATTTGCTCCATTTTGGAGCATTTTTCTTTTTTCTAGGATCGTTCTTGATTCTATCAATCCTATCAGCCTCATGCTTTAAAGCCACTATTGGCCATTCTTCAAATTGGTTTTCTTCAGCAGGATAAAAATTTTCTTGCATGATGTATGCAAGAAGTTTTCTTCTCATTTCTTTTCTTTGATCTGCCTTTTCTTTGATCAGCTCTTGTGCAAAATCTTTTATTTGTTTGACTTTTGTTAGCAGAAATTCCAATCTTTCAGCAATGGCTTCATCACCTTGACCTTCACATTCAACCTTGGCTCTTATCTTAGCCTGTCTTGCTTTGAGCTCAAGGTATTCATCCATATCTTCTGGAACTATGAAGCCAAAGAGTGAAGGAAATCTTCTGTTTGAAGGATCATCATCAGTGTAGAACTGCCTCATCTCATTTTTTATAGCTTCTAATTCCAACAGATATTTTGCAGCAGTGGGATCATATTTGTCCTCATTTGGCTGAGTAAGTTTTCTTTTTCTGGTGTAGAGCTTTGTGGATGAAGAGGATTTTGATTGTGATGTAGGAATGATGAGAGCAGTGGTGGATGGTTGACTAACAGCTGTTGAAACAACTGGTGTTTCAACTGCTGTTGTCATTACAACTACTGATGTGTCAGTAGATGTCTTCTGCTTTTGAGCAGGGGATGAAGGTGGTGTGGTAGTTTTTGATGGTGGTGAATCATCAGATATTAAAATCCTTCTCCTTTTTATTGTAGGAGAGACTGATGATGGCTCAGTGGTTTGAGATGAAATGGCAGTGGTTTGTGATTGACTAACAGTTGTTGAAACAACTGGTGTTTCAACCACTGTTGTCGTTACAACAGATGTTGTAACATCTGTTGTCTTCTGTTTTATGACAGGATGTGGTGGTATGGCAGTGGTTTTGGTGGTGTGTGGTGAAGTTGTGTGTGTTGATGAAATGACAGCTGTTTGGCTACTGACAACAGTTTTTGTAACTACTGTTGTATCAGCTGTTTGAATGGAAGTTTGAGATTTTGAATCTTTTGAGATTTTAGATGGCTGTTTTCTTTGTTCTGGTTCAACATACAGACCATCTTCAATTCCCTTTTTCTTCAGCTTTTTGACATTCTCCCCCTTTTTGGCATTATCTGCAAGGGGGTTATCCATAAAAAGGATAGTAGAGGGAACTTTTCCAGGAGTGCTTTGGAGATGAGCCTTGATAGCTTTGATGTCTGCTTGAGTATCTTTAAATCTCGACTCCACCATGTTTGTCAACATTTTCACATGTATCTCATGCTGCTGATCAACCATCTGTTTTTGTTTTTCAAGCATGGGTTGAAAGATATTCCAGAGCTCATTTTCAGCAAATGCTTGTGGTGGAGCAGGTGCTTGAGGTGGAACAGCAGTGGATTGTGCTTTTTGAGCTTTTAAAATCTCTTGCACCATATCCTTTATTTCAGCAACTGAGGTTTCCAGTTTTTCAACTCGTCCCGTCAATTCCTGGTATTTTGAATCATCGCCACTTTAATGGGATCATCTGAATCCCCACCTGTAGTGGTTGTATCAATGTGTGACTTAGGAACTGAGTCCCAAAAATCACTCATTGATGCCCCTTGTTCTTGGTACTGGGGACTTCTTTCTTCAGCACTTGATAACCTTGTTATTTTACCAGTGGTCAAAATTAACTCACTAGTGGTTGCCAAGGGTGCTATGGAAGAAATTACCTTCAAGGGAGTCTGACTAATGAAACAACTATCCAAATGTAGATCTGTTGATCCAACATTTGTAGTTGCTGCTCCACTTGAACTACCACCGAGAGTTACTTGTAACTCAGGGGGTGTAACCTCCTCAGTTGTTGCTGGGATAGCAGAGGTAGTAGCATCAGACCCAGTCACTTGTGGGAGTATACTCTCAGTGACAGGTGATAGAGAGGAACTGGTTTGTGTCTGAGCTATATCAATTGCATGCAACAAGGGTAGCATGGATTGTGGTAATATTATTGGTGAGGGTATGGGAGTTGAAAGAGACATGTCCTTGGGATCAGGACTGAGGAAGATGGATCCGATTGAATCCAGAGCTTCATATTGTGGGGGCCCTGTGATTACAACCTGATCCTTTTGTGAGGATGCAGGAGGAGTTTGAGGCAATGGTTGAGATCTTTCTACCAACTGCTGTGAGGAAGTAGCAGCAATGGTTTGTGGTGACATTTGTTTTGTCACTGGCAGTTGCTCTGGGATCTCATCTTCCAGAGTTGCCTTTGTTTTGGGTTTGGTGGGTTTTCTGGAAGTTTTCCTTTTTGTCTTTTTGGTAATGTCAGGTGTGGGTTTCAAAGCAGTGGTAGTGCTGCTATGATCACCTGGAGCAGTGGGCTCAGCAGCAGATGTCTGAGGAGCAGTTGTAACTGCTAAATTCTGCTCAGGTACCTCTGCTTTTGTTTTTATTGGTGCCAACATTCTAGTGAATGTTTCAGGTGTTAAGCTTTTTATTTGAAAATAAACACCTTGTTTTAGCAAATTTTCATTTTCTTTTTCAAATTTCTGTTT